>NC_051174.1:75209792-76409792 GCF_013339725.1 Rhipicephalus microplus | reverse complement strand
TTCATATAAGGTGTCGCGTAAGTAATCCTGCTGAGCACAAACGCCTGTACCAGCTTACAGAGTTCTTTTTCTTTAACCCCGCTCTTACGGTTAGCGATTCTTCTGATTAGCCTGACAGTAGCATTGACCGTGATCTTAAGTTTTTCAAGGGCCACCCTATTCTTCCTGTTAGTTTGCAGATATAGGCCAAGAATTCTAATCGTTTGAGCTTTAGCTACCGGCCTACCCCCTACCTTTACCTCTAACGGCGGTGGCGGAATATAGTGTCTTGCATGTAGCCCTCTGGGTTTGTCCCGAACTACAAAGAGCTCGGACTTTGGCTGAGAGCATGAAAGTCCCGCCTCCCCTGCCAACTCTTTGACAATATTAACTGCCTGTTGCAGTGTTTCTTCCAGATGCGCGTCACTACCCCTGGTTACCCATAGAGTGATATCATCTGCATAAAATGTGTGTTTGAGTCCCGGTATCTCCTCCAGCCTCGGCGGTATTTTAATTAAGGCGATGTTAAACAGGAACGGTGACAAAACTGAACCCTGCGGCGTCCCTTTGCCTCCCAACGCGAATGAGTCCGATTTGATATCTCCTATTGAAATTTCTGCGGTTCGGCCCTCCAAGAATGATCTGATGTAGCGAAATGTCCTGACCCCTGGGCCAATTTTCGATAGGTTTTCAATATTGCCTCATGCGAAACATTGTCGAAAGCGTTATGCAGGTCAAGCCCCAATACAGCTTTGCTGCCCGTGCCATGCCCGGGATTGACTACTTCATGTTTTAACTGTAGCATGACATCCTGTGTGGACAAATTGGCCCTGAAACCTATCATAGTTGGGGGAAAGATGGCCTTGTCCTCTGCATAATTCTGAAGCCTGTTGAGAACCACGTGCTCCGTCAATTTGCCCTCGCATGATGTCAGCGATATGGGGCGCAGGTTTTCCAAGCAGAGTTTCTTGCCTGGCTTCGGAATAAATATAATCCTAGCATGCTTCCATTGTGCTGGGATCTCCCCGGCCACCCAACACACATTTATCAAGTCAGTGATCGCCCCGACCGATTTGAAATCTAGGTTTCTCAGCATTTTATTAGTAACTCCATCCGGACCTGCGGCAGACGTAGTACGCAGCTGCCCCATGGCAAACTCCACATCCGCAATTGTGAACTCTTCATCTAGGTCTGAGTTTTCCACCCCCGAGTAGTGTGGTAAGCAACCGTCTACTTCATCAGTTATGTACCGATTCCGGAGTTCCTGTATAAACTCTCCAATTGTGCCTTCATATTGATGCATTAACCGAGTCATTTGCCCCCGTTGTGCCGATTTTGTTGCTGCCGGATCCAAAAGATGCCTTAACAGCTGCCATGTCTTTTTGCATCCAAACTGTCCATTCATGCGATCACAAATCTGGCCCCACTGCTTGGCTTGCAACTCAATTGTATAATTTTCAATTTTACGTTCTAACTTGGCAGTCCTTCTTCGGAGAACGCCATTATGTTTTTGCTTTTTCCACCTTCTCAAGAGACTCGCGTGCGCTTCCCACATGTGTAATAGTCTCCAGGCAGCGGTAAACTCCTCCTGCTCGACTGGCACTTCTACCGTGGTATTATTTAAATCCTCCTTGAGCGCCTGTACCCATGCATCCAGGTCATTAATTTTCCCGTTTACAGTGTCTGCTCTGTTTTTCCTAAATCTGTCCCAATCTGTAATTCTATGCCCCCTCACTTTGTCCTTATGCTTCGCAGCGCTAAACGTCGTGGAAAGAATATAGTGATTACTTCCTAGGGCTTGTCCCGTGTTAATCCACTTTTCATTACTGATGCCTCTAAAAAACGTAAGGTCTGGGGAGGTATCCATACTTATGCTGTTGCCTATCCTCGTATGATCTTGTGGATTGTTTAACAGCGTCTATTGCAGATCCCGGGCAACTTGCCAAAGCCGATTGCCCTTTGGGCTGGCTCGAATATAACCCCACTCCGGGTGAGGCGCATTGAAATCTCCTACCACTATAAGCGGAGCGCGAGCTGCTAACCGTTGAGTTTGAATCAGGAGTTGTGGCAAGCCCAATCCTTTATCTTTTGGAGAACTATACACATTAAGTAAAAACAGACTCTTCTCATACTTTCGTTTAGGCAAAATCTCAAGCAAGACATAGTCTTCCCTGCTGCTATCTACGGAATGCTGAATGGCAGTGATGTTGCGATGGACTAGCAAGGCTGTGAAGACGCGTGATACGCCCCTTGAATTAATTTCTGGCGCTGTAAATGCCTTCAATCCAGGTAATTTTACGGAACCACCAGTAGCCTCCTGTAAGGCTATTATGTCTGGTTTACTGTCCAGATTTTGTACGTGCAACTGCAGGTTACCCCGCTTTTGACAAAAGCCCCTGCAGTTCCACTGCCAAACCTCAATTTGCTGGCGAGGCGCCATGATGAGGCACCAGGTTGACTAATGGCACTTGGCCACCCACGGGAGGCAGTCTTGCCTCTAATAGAGTATGAAGCTGCTGAAACATGCCCATGACCTGGGTTTGGGAATCCCTAAATTCAGTGGAGAGCATGCCGAGACGCTCCTCTGTTGTGTCTAATCTGGCTTCGATCTTTTTGACTCGAGCCTCCAACCTATCCTGTCTTTTCCCTTGTTTGCCTACTTTATCCGCAAGTGTTGTTACATCCGACTTAAGACTAATGACCTTAAAAACAGGCTGTGGCATGTCTACTGGTGACGTTTCGGCTAATCGTTTTGCGTTAGCTACCTCATCCCCCGGCAGTGGTCTCTTCACTGTCCCCCGATTCTCCACTTCCATAGCTGCACTCTCCTGTACGCGAGCAGACGCCTCTTGCGTCGCTTTCTGTAGGCCTTGCACTGCTGGTGCCTGTGTCCCCTGCCGTTGGTCGTTTCTAAGTGCGCGTTCCATCTCTGCAATTCTGTTTTCCATTCTTTTAATCAAGTCTCCCTGTCGCTGAACCAGCGCTGCTAACTCCCTCTCTCAAGCGGTTTCGTTCTTGGAGGCCGTGCTTGACAAGCTCACCTTTTTGTTGGTGTCGCGTGCGCAGCTGTGGGTACTGGATGCTCGTCCACCATCTTGGCCGCCCCCGCGCCCTGGCAATAGCGGGAAGGAACTCGACCGGTACCTGCTTTTGCTTCTGCCTTCTTTAACCCTCGGTGACCGCTCCGTGGCCCTCGAGGACCGCTTATCGTTGCCAGCTTCGCTCTCTCTTTCGATGCTCTGCTGCCGGCCTGTCGGTGGCTTGCGAGCCGGGGAAACTTGCAGTTCCGGCTCCCTGTGTGATGCACACCATGGCACACGATGCAGTCCGGCGTGCACGTAGGTGGCTCTCCTTCTGGCGGGGCAGGATCGTCCTTCCCGCAACGGTGACATAGGTTGCTCTTCGGACGATAGCAAACGTCCGCTCGATGTCCAACTCGTCTGCAGTTGTAGCAGGTCTCGACTTAATTTCTGTACGGGATCACAGCGTACAGACAGTTCTAGTAAGTAATCTGCCGGGGTATGCGTTTTCCCCCGAACGTAATCTGAATCGCCTTTGACTTTCCCAGAGGTCTCGCGTCCAGAATGTCTATGCCTTCATTCTTCTTCAGGAATCCCACTCGAACTTCTTCCACTGGGCATCCATCATAAGCATTGTAAATCACTCCCCACACGGAGTTCTCCAACGGCGCCACGAACGCTGAAACCTGCAGGTCACGATCACCCAGCTTGAGCGTCTTCACAGTCGCATATGCCCCACTGTGATTTATGCACGGTGTGCTCACCGTCAACGTGTTGTTTGTGCTGTACCGCTATGTGCAGCAGCTCGTTCGCTCTTGCCTCACTTGCCAACGCCGTAAACCGTCAGCCCACATGTCGCACGCCAGTCTACAACCGTTACTTTGCCCTGACCGTCCCTTTGGGCGCGTAGGTATCGATTTGTATGGACCACTTCCTCTGACGTCGGCTGGTAACCGCTGGGTCATCGTTGCCGTTGACCATTTAACGCGATACGCCGAAACCGCCGCTCTCCCTGTGGCTGCTGCGCGCGATGTTGCGTCCTTCCTGCTGCATCGATTTATACTGCGCCACGGACCACCCCAAGAGCTTCTCAGCGATCGAGGCCGTGTCTTCTTGTCGGAAGTCGTCGAAGCCATTCTGACGGAGTGCCATTCTGCCCACCGCAAAACTACTGCTTACCACCCACAGACGAATGGCCTCACCGAACGCTTTAACCGCACCCTCGGCGACATGCTTCCTATGTACGTCGCTGTCAACCACACTAATTGGGATAATATACTGCCCTTCGTCACCTACGCCTACAACACCGCCCCTCAGAGCACGACTGGTTTTTTACCTTTCTACTTGCTGTACTGAAGGCACCCGTCGCACACCATGGACACGATACTCCCGTACACGCCGGATTCATCTGAGTGTACACCTATTTCCGAGACAGCCAGGCTTGCTGAAGAGTGTCGCGAGCTTGCCAAGACTTTTACGACGCAAGAGCAAGAACGGCAGAAGAGTATCCGTGATGGCTCCACCACTTCTGAGCCCACGTTCCTTCCTGGTGCGCTTGTATGGCTCTCGATCCCGACCTCTGCCGCTGGCCTCTCTTCCCAACTACGTACCAAATATGAAGGCCCCTACCGTGTCATCGAGCGCACCTCACCGGTCAACTATCTGATCGAACCCGTTGAACAATCTTCGGACATGCGCCGCCGTGGGCGAGATATCGTCAACGTGGAGCGCCTGAAGGCTTATTATGACCCGCTCATATTAACAAGCTGTTAGGTCGCCAGGCGGCTCCCTCTTCGACCCCGGGGTAATTTCATAGTTCGGAGCCTTCGCTACAGTGCCATTAACCCACACAATGTCTTCTTCCGCGGCAATCGCACTCGTTAGACGCGCTGCTGCTCTCAGTGCACATCCGAGTTCTCTCGCTGTCACAACACTGAAGTCCCAGTTCTGGGGCCTGTACACAATCTTGAAATCCGTGGCTGGCAACTTGAGAAACGGTCCGCGTTTCTTCCATACCGGCGCTTTCCCCCGCTTGACTTGCTGCGCTCCGTGCGTCTTGCGCCCGTCGCTGCCGGCCTGCGTCTCGCAAGGCTTACTCTTGGCGTTGTCGCCATGCTGAGTCTCCTTAAATTGGTCCTGTGCCTTCAGCACTGGAGCCTACTCTCCCGCTTCAAAATTTTCGGGTGTTATAGTCTCCCCTTTGACGTAGTATTCCATCTTCAGCCCAACAAGGCCTACGGTCACCGGGCGCAAGTCCGACGCCGGGCGACGCGGCCCAGGCCAGGCTTGGCCTAAGAGATAGGCCTAGCCTTGCCACCACGGGGTTGATAGGAAAATCTCGGAAACTCCAAAAACGGGGACAAACTTGCCTAAACGAGTGGTGTCCGTAGGTACAGGGCAACCTCCTGCAGACGAGCCCACTGACAGCAAGCCCAGAAAAAAGCGCGTCCGCCGATAGTCGGTCACCGGGCCGGAGCTCATGCGAAACACGTCCGCACAGCGTCTCACTCCAGCCGCCTCTCCTGAATGTCTTCAAGCCTCTTGAAGCACTTAGCTGTTTTGCAAGCCTTGCAAAATGCAAAATGCATGGCAAGCGGAGCGGACAACTTATCAAAGTATATTATTGAAGGTCACAAGTGCACAAAATTTATAGAAGGCTACAAGCGAGGCTAATTTTCACTCATATGGCATGCGTATTCTAGGAGGGGGGGGGGGGGGGCTGGCCAGGATCGTTTTTGTCCACGTGGCTTTCGTCTTCTGTTGGGTGCTTGCCTTTCACAGTGTCGCTGATATTCATGCCATTCGACCTTACGGCTGTTGCCACCACTGCATCAGCGGTATCATTTAGTAGGCGCCGGGCTTTCGCTTGGTATAGAGCGCATGACCTTCATGACAGTGCCACATCGGGATTCGTCTCGTTCCACAGCTCAGACGACCTGCTTACAAATGCAATTCGGCCCGTTATTTTGTGATATTCCGGAATGTCTATTTATTAACGAAAAAAAATTGAGCTCACCTGATATGAAGTGGGGCACCGCAAACTCATATTTCAGCGCGGACAATTCTGATATCCGTGTGCCTGATACGTGCCATCCACAAAGTGTGCCGCTTCGCGCTTAGCGTTCTTGTGCCGTTGAACTGATTCGAGATGATTTTCGGCAGTCGGAAGAGTGTTGAGTTTGAAGAATGTCGTCCATTCTTCGTTTTGTTGTGGTTAGGGCACCCAAATATAGCACACAGCCTCATAACGAACTATCGCAGAAACGCTTACGTGCTTTCACTGCCCCGGGCCGTCCCTCAAGATTGAAAATGTTTACCAGAATCCCTGGCCATGACGTCGGTGCAAGGCATGTATATGCCGACCCCCTTTCGATCCCCTCGAAAAAGTCCTTTTTTCACTTTCGACTGTACAGGCAATATCTCGAAGATAGGGTAACTTCACACAGCTTGTGCGTATCGCCATAAACTACGAATAAAGTTCAGAGTAGTAGGTGAAAGAGTGTTCTGGTGTCAAGGTGTCGTCTGTCATGAGAGAAGCAATGAGGAAATTTGCGAAGTCTTGGTTCCTTTCTTTCTTTATTTGTTTCTTTTTGTACAAGAACCGAAAGTGGAGTGAAGGCCAACTGCTCAAAAGCCTAATATGTGCGAAATAATACAACGCAACCAAAAAAGGAAGGGAAAGAACACCACCTTTTTATATAGAGTAGCCAGTGTCGATGTCAATCAGCACATCTGCAAGCAAAGGCATGGACGAAAAATGTTTTTCTCCTAGTAAGAGTCGTCAGGTCGGCTGTTATTCACGCGGATTAGGGAGAAAAGAAGAAGCCAAAGATCAGAGTAGATAACGTGGTTGCTTGGGCGAGTTGGTATGACACGATTCACATGAAAAACAGCGCCAATAACGAGGGACAAGAAAAGAAGGAGACAGGCAGTGACACTGACTTACAACAAGATTTATTTTCCTTCTTTTCTTGTCCCTCAATATTAGCGCAGTTTTTTACGTGAATCAGAGTAGAACAGCCCGCTTCTGTTATAAGCGTTGTGCCTATTTCTACGGCTAGTACGTAACAATGGCGCAGTTGTCGATAACGAAGCCATAAGGCCGGTAGTCACAAACCAACCTTGACTTTCCCTCGAGTTTTTCTCAAGGTTCTGTAACCTCTATATGCGTTATTAATCCACAAAAATGGTAACAAGGTAAAAGATTATAACAAGACATGCTGTGTGGAGAGTACGTCTATGTACCGGCAGAGCGAATCGGCAGAGACCTAAGCAGCAAGTTTCAGGACGCGCTTATGCTGGTGGGCGCCCATCATGGCAAGCCAGCCACCGAACAAGGCATTAGCCTTCGATGTCATCGTCCCTGAGGGGGCAAGTCCCGAAGACGTCATTGATGCGACGTCTTCTATAGCAGGAATCGAAGAAGTTTACTGTGTCCAGCACTTCGGAGGCCAGAATTATCAAGTCACCGTGAACAGCAAAGCAAAGCCGCCCTGGCTCAAATCGTGGACGCGTCACACCTAACCATGCGAGGAAAGGGCGCCACCATCGTACCCCTTGGACCCCAAGTCACCCAAGTAACTGTCCTGTTCCCGCCTTGTTGCGTACCCAGCGAAGTCCTCGCACAACTGTCCCCCTACGGGAAGGGGTTGCATATCACCAGAGGTGTCATGGGATCGCGCCCAACCATGACCACTGGGACGCGATACGCCCGCGTGGAAATGAAGGCATCGTCACCGGTGCCCAACTACCTGAAGGTCATGATAATAGGGGTTGCAGCGCGAGCACGAATGTGCTAGAAGAAACAGACGAAAGTCGAGGTACGGAAGGCAAAGAGGATAACACGAGCGCTGGAAACAGACGAAAGTCGAGGTACGGAAGGCAAAGAGGACAACACGAGCGCTGTGTTGTCCTCTTTGCCTTCCGTACCTCGACTTTCGTCTGTTTCTTCTAGCACATTCGTGCTCGCGCCGCAACCCTTATTATCATGAATTCAAACCAACTAGCCCAAATCGCCATTCTTCTTTACCTGAAGGTCGCATGCCATCGAGTGACCTGTAAATACAAAGGGATCCAGCGAGTGTGCCGTTGATGTAGAAGCATTGGGCACATCCGCATAAACTGCACAGCTCCATTTCGTGGAACGTGCGGCATTTATGGCCATGACGGGAAAGACTACTCGCTACCGTGTCACCGTTGTGGGGACCCGCGTGCCACCGTCGCCTGCACCATGACCAAGGTGTGCCAATCGTGACACTGCGCCAGACGCCGACTGCGTCCCCAATGATTCCGGACCTCGTAATTCCACCAGATTATGAAAACTTGTTCCCCGCTCCCCGTGGCCGTTTCTGAGGAATCGCAGGTCGATACCCTCGTCAGACGAGGCACCTCGTGAGGTAGGCGTGTTAAATGGAAATATTGCATCTGACGCTCCTCGCGTGGCTGCTCAGTCGACCACAAGTTCAGGAGTCATCGAGGAGTCCATATCTCAAGACGACGACACCTGCATCTACGAGGACTCCAACAGCACCACGAGTGAGGCGCCCCTACAAATTGACGAAGGCACCAGCCCCAGTGACATAAGCGAGGACAGTGTAGACGCCTTTGTAGCATCCTCGCTCAAGAACCCGGACGCCAAACGCCACCGGATATCTACTAGTGACTCAGGAGCCCCCACAAGAGACAGAAGTCCCCTGCGGACTTCGACGCGGTCCCGGAAGCCCCTATTTCCCGTGGGTCGCCTGGCCGTAAAAAATGACTCAGCCGCTCACGGGGCACTGGCTCCCACGCCTGCCAAAGGTACCCATGCATTCGTGTAATATTATATTACGTTTTAATTTTCCCCATGGCTCTTGCTCTAAAGGTTATTATTTTTAACGTTCAAGGTTTCCGCAATCCACAAAAACAGGCTGAGGTATTGGCTCTCGCGCGTTCACTGCACTGTGATTTGCTGTTCGTGCAAGAAACAAATTTTTTCAAGCTTTCTGATATACTCGCTTTCAATATTAATTGTTTCTTTTCGTACGCCAGCACGCGTTCGACTGGCGTTGGAGTCATTATTTTTAACCGAGGTCTTTTGCGTGACCATCATGTTTCCTTTGATGCTTTCGGACGCATGCTGACGTTCGACTGCACCTTTTTTTCGTTAAGTATAAGATTTCTCGGCGTGTATGTCCCAGCGGCACCCGTGAACTCTAATGCGTTATTCCAATATCTTGATGCATTCCTTTTAAATTCACAACATATGGTACTCTTAGGGGATTTCCGTTGTGTCTTAGACTCACACGCAGACCTTCGAGGTCCGGGTTGCGGCCGATCAAAGTGGAATGCCAAAGAACTCGAACGTCTAGTGTAGCAATTGGCATTGAGTGACATTTATAAAAGTGTACATGGCAGCAATTTTGCCTATACTTGGCGTCGAGTAGCGTCTAGCAGCTGAATTGATTGCGTGTACGCATCCCCCGGTCTCTTTACCAACGTTTACGACACCGTGGTAATGTCATTGCCACAGACACCAGTGTACATTAGCAACCACCGCCCGGTTATGCTCTCTCTCCGCCTGCCAGCGGGGATGCCAACGTTTCACAGACCATGGCGTCTCGATTGCCGCGTCCTGTAGGACTATCAGCCTACGAAAAAATTGTCCTGAGCTTTACGCGCATCACTCATTGGGGCTGATATAGCTGATTGGAATGACCTCAAAGAACAGTGGCGACATCATGCAGTGCGTCGGGCAGAGGACTTCGCACCCGTTTGTCCAAAGATGCGTCATTGTTAATCCACAAAATACGCATCGCCCACCTTGATCCCAGCCCTTCCACCGTTATGCGGGCATGGCAAGAGGAGCTCGTCGAACGGTACCAACGTACTGTGCGCGCTTCTTCGCTCTCGACTGCAGCTTGTCGCTGTGAACGTGCACCGAGTGCGAACCATGAGGTGCTAAAGTATGCACGCAGAGCTCATCTTCGTACACCAGGCTCGCCTGCCCACTCGCCAAACTCTACCATGCGAGCTCCTGCGGGTACGCGTGACTTTCAGGCATTCACTCAACACTTTCAATCAATGTCTCAATCGTCTGCTATTGTCAATTACCCAGGATCTGTTTCTTCGCATCCACTGCTAAAAGACTCACCACATAATTCCAACATGTCACATGACGGGCTGCTGTCACCGCCATCCGATGATGAAATAAAGGGCGCATTAGACGCAATGAAAAAGGCTTTGGCCACAGGGCCTGACGGACTCCCTGCAGGGTTTTGTGTACAGTTCTGGCCTATCATTGGTTCAAATATGTCACGCGTCATTCGCAAGTGTTTCCGAGATATTGCCATTCAACCTCTTTCCATAAAGGCCGTATAACACTAGTTCCCAAGAAAGACCCAATGTCCACGCGACCAGAAGATTGGCGCCCTATTACCCTGCTCAATGTAATTTACAAGCTCTTGGCCAACATCTTGGTGCGCCGAATCAGTCCATCTCTTAGAACATTATTCGCTCCCCACCAGGTCTGTTCTCTTCCGGGCCGAGAAAGACATACCCATACGTGGTTAACGCGTGACATCATTCAATACACCACTCGCCGATGTGCGCAAGGACTGTTGGTTTAACAGTACGTTATGTTGGGCTAGTTGGTGCATATTAGGCTGAAATACGTGGCGCAAGGTGAGAAAGAGCGCTCTTTCTGTCTCGCCTTTTTTTTTCTTTGTCAACCTTGCGCCACGTATTTCAGACTGTTGGTTTCCTTAGATCAGGAGAAAGCTTTTGATTTCATAGAACATTGCTACATACTAAATGTTTTACATGCATTCGGATTCCCGGATAAGTTCATTGATCTCATTCAAGCGATGTACACTAATTCAGAAAGTACCTTTTACATGGATTCCCGTGAATCACCTTTTGAAAGCCACGCGTGGTGTCCGTCAAGGGTGTCCCCTCTCCTCAGTGTTATTTATCCTTGCATTAGAACCCTTCTTAAGGGCCGTTGAACGTCACCCACAGATTTGAGGCTTGCCCCTACCTGTAACACTCAAGTAAAGGTCACTGCATATGCAGATGACATTACTCTATATGTACATAATGAACAGTCGCTGCAGCATGCTCTTGATACTTTCCACGATTTCGGCATTATCTCCGGTGCAAGGTTAAACTTTTTTAAAAGCCAGTATACTTTATTGGCAACCCCAGCGGTCGTATCAGCATCACGTCACCTTTACAGTGGTCTCCTAACATTGCAATACTCGGAGTTACTTTCACTGCCTTTGGTGTATAGGATATCATCTGGTCACCCGTTGTACAAACTCTTCATAGTGATATCAAAGCAGCCAGGCAATTCGAATTCCCCCTCTTGGAACGCCGACTCAAACGGCGTAGCTAGGAAAATTTCGGTACCTTTGCCATTCTGTTAAACCACCGCTCAACGTCTGCAGGAAGGTGCAAAGCTGCATCAGTTCATTTTTTTTGGTCTGGTGGTACAGAATTATTATCTCGTCCGGTGTTAGCTCAACCGCGAGATCAAGATGGTTTTGCATTCCCCGACGTCTCTGTCACGGCTTCTACATTGTGCATTCGAATACTAAGCAATGACGACACACCCGCTCAGGCACTGGCTCGCTACCATCTGGGGCCATCACTACGTGGCTTCCTGCCAGCCAGCCAAATTAACCAAAGTCCTCAATCAACTGAATTACGATCTTTGTATTGGGCCCTTCTGGCATTTCACCGAAGTTTGGAAGCTACGTGCCCAGAGATAGAGGTGGCCAATTCCTAAGTGGTGGACACAATGGCCGCCCTTCTACGGCCCTTGGCGCCCCAGCATCGTCAATCTGTAATGAACCGCGCTTGGAAACCAATAACTGCCGCAGTGTTGCCAGGGCATCTCAGAGAATTTGTATGGCGCTTGGGCGGGGGCTTGCTCCCGACGTGAGATCGGTTGCAGCGGTGGCAGGTGGTTCGCACTTTCACTTGCCCCAACTGCGTCATGGTAGAGACCAATCGACATGCGACGATTGAATGTGTGGTCGCCCACCTTTTTTGGCGTGCGGTTCATGCTGGTTTTCAGGGGCAGGGTGTGCGAACTTTCTTGTCCAATGGTCGATTTCCGCACGGCCGCTTTTCCACTCTCTTAATAGTTGCGGAGCTGTTCAGCCTTTGGAGAAACCGGTGTGAGACCGTAGCTGCCAATTGCCCCCCGCGTGCTTTGTGGCCGACACTGGGGAGAATGAGACGAGAGATCCTCGCGTTCCTCTCTGAGGAGCTTTTCTTCCTCAGGGAGCACAAAATTCAGCGGCATTGGTCGTGCCCTTTCGTCAAGGTGGAACATGAAAGGATACAACTCATTTTTTCGGCCGACTTAGTGCTAAGCAGCGCCCGTTGTGTTGTTATATATGATTTCATTTGTTACAAATCGTGTTTCATTGCATCTGTCGTATCGTTATACCATTTTATCATGATATCACATTAAGCTTTTGTGTACATGTATGCCAACATTGTCATGTATAACAGAGCAAATGTCTTCACTGCAACGTAGTGATGTTGGTCGTGACACACAGATGTGCCGAAGTGCGTCTGCCCTGTTACTGGAATGTTATGAAGCCTTTGTGTCCTGTACATACTGTAAATAAATGTTTTCTAAACACTGGCCTACTTTGTACATCAAGCGCAATAAAGACTTACAATCCATGCGAAAAATTCCTCGTCAAGCTGAGGATGGTTTGTGAATGCGGGTCTATAGCAAGGCGCTTTGTGGAGCCACCAGTTAAGCGATGGGGTGCACGCTTCTTAAGGCATGGAACCCGCAAGCTTGCCGTTGCAGAAAGCCGAGTTTGGGGACGGCGTTCAGGCTTCCTCGGCACTCACTTACCTGCCGGCGATACAAGCACCATCCGGGCAAAGGCGTCCAGGCCTTCTCGGTGGCTCGACATCTTTATACTGGAGCTCCCATTGATCATGTGGACCACGCTTCCACAATCAAGGACATCGCCGCCGCACTGACTGCTGCGACAACTACATATTCCACAGCGGCCACCAAGAGATCCCAGGGTGGCTTACCCCGACGATGCAGCGCTGATAATGCCCGCCACCATGCCCTTGGCGCAGCAACTCGGCAGCTTGGCGTCTTGTAACAGCGGGTCATGTACCATCACCGTGAGTACCTTGGCCTCCCCATTTTCTGCTGGTAATTTGCTCAACGAATACACAGACCTCAAACTGGCGACATCCTTGCTAGCCAAGAAACTAGCCCATCTCGGCGCGGCCACTTCTAGACCGTGTCAAACCACATAAATGTCAGATGCGGCATGAGAATCACCGGAATTCTGGGGTTTCCAGGACGACGTGTTCCAGTGTATGAATACCATCAACTTGCTTAGAAAACGCTATGGCTTGGCTGACCAACAAAAATGATGGGTGGCCATCAGCCACCTTCGCCATGCAGCGAAAGCGTGGAACGCCTATGCGATCGAAGGGGTCAGGCAACAAACCTGACCTGACCGGTGTGCCAAATTGCCAAGTCTTTTCCACCCCCTTTCGAAGGCTTTCGACCCTATCATCTCTAGTCCATTCCCTATCACGAATGGGAGCTGTGATGAAGACAACTTCGACGGTACGGTTGTGCCGTGCAGCTCTGGCGTAGAGGGCATCGCAGAAGGACCTCGCGACGGACCCCAACACCGGCCGTGATAAGGGTTCCACGCCACACAGCTTCCACGCCCACCTTGAAACAAGAACGATTGGTGACGTGCCTTCCAAGACCGGCAACGCGGGCGAACACGCACTCACGAGCTCTTCTCCTGCCTGACACATATGCCTTTCGTGAAGGACGGGAAGAGGAAGAGTCTATGACATACATCAGCTTATCCACACACCCAGCGGCGCCACTGACGATTTCAGCGCATTATGACGTACTGCCGCGCAGCCGCGCGTTCTGGAGAAGCCTGTGCTGGAGTCATCGGACGCCATCCGTTTGCGAAGTGACGTGTTCCTAAGTGGAGACGAGGCGTCAGTCGCAGTTGGAATGATCGCAATCGTCGACCATAAGGGTTCCTGCTGATCACACGAGTGTAGATGCCTGCTCGAATTCATGTCTAACTTCAAGGGCCACCATCTCAAGCATCTTGGGGAGATTGACGGCAACAATACCTAGGGAGCCTGATCGGCGAGAAAAGGCGCTGCGTTAAATTCAGGGTCATAGTTTCGCCTCCCCCCCCCCCCTCCTTGTCAGAGATACATATCCATTTATTTATTTATTAGCAATACCCTCAGGGCCTATGGCATAATAGAGGGGAGTGGGCACATTCATAAGAATAACAAAAAAAGCAGCGAGAAAAAAAAACATATCAAACAAACATCTTATACAAAATTAGGCAAAACGAAAAGAAACGCAGCAAGCAAGCATAACTGTACACAACAAGCAAGAATTACAAAATGTTGACTATGGCATTTTTGAAAAGCGTGTGATTTACAATGGTTGCTGTAGAAGAGAGAAGGCGATTCCATTCTAATGACGTACGGGGAATAAATGATTGAGAAAAAGCGGCCGTTCGTGTGGATGCAATACCGACTTTGTGAGCATGATCAAGGCGAGAAGAAACGTACAATGGAGACAAAATGAGTTCTTCACGCAGATGTTGGTGATAAAATATTTTGTGGAAGCCCCGCCGTGGTGGTCTAGTGGCTAAGGTACTCGGCTGCTGCCCCGCAGGTCGCGGGTTCAAATCCCGGCTGCGGCGGCTGCATTTCCGATGGAGGCGGAAATGTTGTATGCCCGTGTACTCAGATTTGGGTGCACGTTAAAGAACCCCAGGTGGTCTAAATTTCCGGAGCCCTCCACTACGGCGTCTCTCATAATCATATAGTGGTTTTGGGACGTTAAACCCCACATACCAACCAACCAACCTATTTTGTGGAACAACGAAAGTCGGGAAATTTCACGTCGAACTGCTAGGGATGGCAGGTTAAGGGTAGATTTCATTGTTGTTACGCTGGCGATTCGGTTATAGTCAGACAAGATGAAATGGGCAGAATTGTTTTGTACCATTTCAAGTGAGTTTATGAGATTGTTACAATAAGGATCCCAAATACACGGGGCGTATTCTAATTTAGAACAAATAAGTATTTTGCACAACAGTAGTTTAAGAGGAGATGGTACCTTAGCAAAATTACGCCTCAGGTAACCCAGCATGCGGTTTGCATTGTTAATAATATGTTCAATGTGAACGTTCCAGGTGAGGTTGCTAGTAATGTTAACACCGAGATATTTATAGGAAGAAACAGTGTCTATGGTGATGTTATCAAGGCAGTAAACAGGTAATGGGTGATTTTTTCTGGATACACGCATTAATATACACTTGCTAACATTGAGTTCCATGCGCCACTTTAAGCACCAAGCCGTTATAGAATACAGGTCAGTTTGGAGGGTGATAAGGTCATCGTCACAGACTATTTCTCGGAACACTACGCAATCGTCAGCAAATAAATTTATATTAGATGAAACACACGACGTTAAATCATTAATATATATTATGAAAAGCAGAGGGCCGAGAACAAAACCTTGTGGCACACCGGATCGAACGAAGGTATTATTAGAATTTTGGTTGTTAATAGAAACAAACTGCGAGCGTGTAGTTAGAAAAATCTCAAGCCATGCAAGAAGTTTCGGTTCAATATTAAGCTGACGTAACTTGTGTAGTAGTAGTTTATGGCACACCTTGTCAAATGCTTTTGAAAAGTCTAAATAATGTAGTCAGCAGATGATGATCGATCAAGTATGGCATGAAGCTTATGTGTGAAAGATACTAACTGTGTTTCACATGACTAACTTTTGCGAAAACCATGCTGTGATCACGTAAAAAATGAAATTGATTCTAAGAAATTAATAAGGTGTGAAAAAAGAACATGTTCGAGGATTTCACAAGGGATGCTAGTAAGTGAAATGGGTCGGTAATTAGGCGTCGAGTTTTTGTTTCCTGATTCATGAATCAGAATCACCTTCCCCACCGTCCAGTCGGCAGGCAAACAACCGTCGTCAAGGGATTGCAGAAAAATCTTTGTTATAATGATGTATGAATAGGCGCAAGTGCTCTGCAAGAATTTAGGGCTGATTTTCTCACAGCCAGGAGCGGAAGAAACTTCGAGTGTTTTAATTACTTCAGCAATTCCGCTTGGTTCAATAATTATTGGAAACATATTATAGTAGTTAATATGTTTCGAGAGGTGGCATGCAGACGTTACTTGTATACCATAGAGCATTACAGCTGGAAGCGATAAAGTGAACAGGAATGTAGTTATCCGTGAGATCGCTAACTTTTTTAGTAAACATGTTCCAGTAATTTTCCACTGTTCGATTATCAAAATCGTTAAAAACTGTTCAAGAAATTCGCCTAGATCGTTGTTAATTGCTTCGAAATTAGCACAGCTATAGTTGCGGACAGGTTTACTTAGTTTTGTTGTTTTGGGACGCAATAAATTTAGACTAAATCTGAGTAAAGAATGATCGCTTAGACCTGGTAGATGTACGAGGTTAGAAACAAAATCAGGCCTGGTTGTAAGTACTAGATCAAGAGTGTTAGCTGTACCGTTCATTATTCTTGTCGGTTCTTTGACTAACTGAGTTAGCGAAAACAGAGAGCATAGGTCTAGGAATTCTTGAACAAACGTAGAGAAGGAAAAAATAGTAGGATGTTCATCAGCATATTCGGCATATTAAAATCACCCAACAAAAACAGGCGGGACGTAGGATAACGAGGAACACATCGTGTGGCTCACTTACAAAACTAGACGAGTCAGTAGGTGGGCGATAACAGGCGCAAAATGACAACTTTCGGGACCCTATTTCAACAAGGGCGCATACAACTTCGAAGTTAGTGCTAACATGGTTGCGCTGGGATGACAAATTTTTTTAGATACCTAACAAAACGCCACCGCCTTGCCGTATCGTTCGATCACATCGGTAGAACAGAAAAACAACTATGGTGTGGGATTTCGTGATCTTGAATGTATGATTGCAACCACGTTTCAGTTAGTACGATGATGTTATCGTTACAAGTGTCAATGACAGATGTTAAAGCATCCCGTTTGTTAATAATATTCCGAACATTCGTGAAAAGCACAGATATAATACACGACTTAGTTCCACTGCCCCTCGCACGTTCCTACTTTAAAGCACGTGTTGGCGTTTGATGGGAGAGTACTTGGTTAGTTTTTTGCTGCAGCTTTAGTTCGTTTATGCTATCAGTGAAATGGTCGTAAGTGTAGTGTTTTTGACTATTATTAGCTTGGTATGGTGCAGCTTGGATTGCGGTGATCCGGGTTGGCTTTTGGCAAAGGTCACAAGCTTTTCCCCAGCCTGACGCGTAGCTGGTGAATAATCTTTGGTGACGGCGACGCTTAGTTTTTTTAATTTTGTACGAGCCGAAAGAATTTTGTCTTTTGTTTTGTAGTTTGAAAACTTAACTATAATTGGTTGGGATTTGCTTTCTTTGTAAGCACCTAAGCGGTGGACGCGTTCGATGTCGTGATCTGCTAGGTTAATAGTAGCATTAGACAGCAGTTGTTTTGTACGCTGTTTCGATTGTTCCCACGTTTCTTTTGTGTCTGGTAGACCGTGAAAAATTAAGTTGTTGCGTCGGGACCGATCCTCAAGTTCATCGAGACGAGCTTGTATTGATTCGTGTTGGGTGCCCAGTGTTTCCACTGAAGCTTGGAGAGTCGTCATATCCTGCTCAAGGTGATTCACTGTTTTCGTTTTTTCTTCAATTGCGTCTAACCGTTTTTCGATTGAGCCAATCTTTTCCTCATTTTTTTCTGACTCGTTTTGATTTCGTTAAGGTCGGTGGCTAGATCAGCCTCAATTTTCGGTGAGTTAATGGAGCGCACCTGAATATCTTTGAGGATGTTGAAAACTGCTTGCATTTGCTCTGAAGGATCTGCCGGCAAGGACTCAGGAACCAGCGAGCTGGTGGAATGAGTGTTAGGTCCTGGATTACTTTCAATATTTCCGGCACGCAAAAGCGAAAAGAACATTGAAAAACAATCAATCGCGATGTCACAAAAAACTCTGGGGCATGGGAGCAGAAATAGGCAAAATAGGCAACGATTGTCACTTCTACTGAAGAGCGAAAACTCGTTACGAACCTGTAACGGGCAAAGGTGCGACATGTCAGATGAGCTGTCGAAGCTGCTACCATGCCCACTAAACCAACGTACCCTTAAACCAACGTGCTCTGGTCAGTTACGATCTGCTCGACCGACTCGAATATGTACGGCGTCAGTCGCTTCTGCTTTGATCGCACGAACAGCAAGACAGTCGTCCTTGAGACCTACGACGATGGCAGCCCAGCCTTTGACGTCCTCCTGAAATACCATCGATAGCTTCACATGTCAGGTGCCAACGTGTTAGAGACCTGCAGCCACAACCACACGGCAAATGTCCGCCACCTGAGACTTTGACCCCTCAGAAATACTCGTCGTGCCAGGCACAATAAACAGCACAGAGGAACAAACAGCACCGCCCACCAAAGACATTTTTGGCACTTTATCAGGCCCTGTCGTTGCGTGGCCGAGACAGACAGGCACGCAACAGTCAATGCCGCCCACCAGAGGCAATTTCGCAGCTGGCCTTTGAATGTCACAGCGCGGCCTATTGTAAATAAGCAAGGCCAGCTCTCGTCGGGCACTGGCACGAGCTCGGTTAGTGTTGTGAGGCAGAAAAAGAGGAGAGAATAATCCGAATAGAACAGCCATCCTCGGTTACACGCACTGTGCCGTGTGTCTATTTCTCCGCTAATATATATATATATTTATGCACATAGGATGGTGAAGAATTTCCGCGAAATCACAGGTCCCCCAGCTGTCAGTAATCTCCATCAGACCGACCAGTGGAGCAAAGTTGCAGATGAACAAATTGGTGATGGCGGCGCGACACGTAGGCAAGCCAGGCACTTATCTTCGTTCTTTAAAACCCCTATTCAAAGGAGTAGTGATACCAAATTTCAAACACGAGATGTGGCATTCATCCGAGTATACTTCATATGCCGTTTTTAGGTGAAATATAAATGACATCCTTTACGTACAAATTACTGTATTTAGGGCGCAAACAGTATCCAATGTTCAACGGCGTCTTTCAGGCCATTACACAACGACCGTATTTTGACATGTTCCGCTATGTCCTCGGCCTCGACTCAGCCACGGAGGGATTATGAGCGAGCAGCGATAACGTCGACAATTTTTGTGTTGTCAATGCTGTGTCTACAAGTGGTACCGTCTGGCGGCGACACCTGGCTGCCTGGCAACGGCTTCACCTGCTTTGTTTTGCTTGTTTCGTGCAGCTCGTTCATGGCAATCCTACGTTTCCGTTGTGCCGCTTCGGGTGATCCGTCGTGAAGTCTGCCCAAGCGTGCATCTGCATCTGCCTCGACGCTGCTCTGTTCAGCGTCGACTTCAAAATCGTTGCTAAGTAGAGGATCGAACCGAAAATGGTTCACCACACTGCAGATTGCCACCATTCCACATTCTTCACTGTTTTCACCATCGCTTATTGACACTGATGACGGCTGCGATGACAGTGAAGTGGCGAAGACAAGCCTATATACGTACACACCGAACCGACTAAGTGTCAACTGAAACTGGCGCCAACATTTGATTGATTTGTGGGGTTTCACGTCCCAAAAACACCATATGATTATGAGAGACGCCGTAGTGGAGGACTCCGGAAATTTCGACCACCTGGGGCTCTTTAACGTGCACCCAAATCTGAGCACACGGGCCTACAACATTTCCGCCTCCATCGGAAATGCAGCCGCCGCTGCCGGAATTCGATCCCGCGACTTTGGGTCAGCAGCCGAGTACCTTAGCCACTAGACCACCGCGGTGGGGCAACACGTCAACATTCCGTGTGGTCATGCTATCAGATGGGGCGGGACTGCGAGAGGTGACCGGTTGGCAGCGATGGCAGCGCTGAAAATTGGCGGGATTTGTGCCCGGTTTGAATTGGGTTCTATACTGGTTATACTAATCGATATTACATATCTCATTTCGTCTTTTTGTTGCACTGTTTGTACCAAATTGTTGCTAGATGCTCGATAACTACGCTGACGCAAAAAAAATGTGGCATGCAAGGATTCAACGTCACTGCTTATTTATATTGAACGTACTTTTGCCTACAGAACGGTACTTCGAGCCAACTGTTCGCGCCACATATGAGTCTACCTGCATGTAACGGTCGCAGAAGTGCATATAACCTGCATATAACGGACGCGCACTGTGGTTGCAGAGTCCATGATTATTGCCTTTAAATACAATTTTTGAGCGACAAGCTAATAAAAAAAA
Source organism: Rhipicephalus microplus (assembly GCF_013339725.1). Taxonomy (NCBI): domain Eukaryota; kingdom Metazoa; phylum Arthropoda; class Arachnida; order Ixodida; family Ixodidae; genus Rhipicephalus; species Rhipicephalus microplus. The sequence goes on along the minus strand of NC_051174.1, from coordinate 76,389,471 downwards.
AACGAGGCGCCGTAAAATATCATGCCAAATTACTACGCGCCAACACCATGATAGGACTGTGAGGCACGCCGTGGTAGGGTACCATATGTGCATTAATGTTTACAAGCTATACATTTTACCTAAGCCCAACAGCGTGACACACCAAAGCAACCAGGAGACCTACCGGTTGATAAAGCAGATGAGGCGGTTAAGACCTCGGCTACTTTCTGCATTAACTTTGTCGCTAATCACGTCACGCAACACGGAAGCTGTAAATTTAAAGAACCTCGCCACCAAGAAAGATGTTTACGTCATGAAAAACGCTGGCCGTCAAGTTTATTGACGAAACGTCTGTAATTATAAATGCGCTTAATGACCTTTTAGCTAACTTCCAGCGATTTGGAGAGAACGGTCGATGGGGCATATGACCGAATAACAACTCACAATTATGCGCCCGCGCAAATGCCGTGCACGCATACGCTGCATATCAATCAATAAATAAATAAATAAATAAATAAATAAATAAATAAATAAATAAATAAATAAATAAATAAATAAATAAATAAATCAATTAATCAATCAATCAATCAATCGGCTTTTTATTTTAGACAAGTGTATGTCTCGGATACAAAAGCAAAAGACAGATGTGCTCTGCCTGACAGGACCCCAGCACCCGAATGCATCACTCAAAGCATGGTCAAAGAGATATAACACAGCAAAATTACATGCATAACATTTTTTTTATACCGAGTGAACGAAATGCAGACTTGTAATAAATAAAGAGTCGTAACACTACAAATAACGAAACCAGAGAGACATACGCCTGCTATATACACAACTTATAAATCTTGAGGACAGGATAGAAGGCAAGCTTTGATATATTTTTTGAAAGATTTCAGGGACGAAGATTTCCGCGTGATTTTAGTAACCTGTGTATGTCTGTTGAGAAGACTGAGAAGTAAATATGTTAGCGCTTGCGTTCCATAATTTACGTTAACCATACGATGAACCTTATACATATTTCTGTACACAACTTGTTTATGCTGGTTGCATCGATTATGAGATAAAGAAGAGGTATATACGTTGAGATTTAGAATAATTGAGCCTCCTGTGTAACAAAATGTGTCTTCAGTTACTTTAACTTTGCCGCATACTGTTGCACACGACTACTTTGCTGAAGCCACCGCTACGTTCTAGAAGTTTCACGAGTGACGTCATGCAAAACCTTTCAAGAAATGAACATACTCGAAAACAAAATTGCAATACGCGATGAGCCTAAGGTCTTGCTTTGTTTATGAAATAACACAAGATCAGTGACTACAGCATACATTGTCACTAAATTAAGGTTCCATTGACTTTGTTGAGGATAAAACGCAAACCAACGTACGACAATATTTCCGTTGCAATAAAATATTGAGTGCCTTAAAGTAATGTGTAGCGCTTATGACTGTAGCGCTTATGACGCTGCGCTGACAATGCAACGCTTGCACGAAAAGGCAAGTGTTTCAAACGCTTCGCTGAGACGACATGGTGATGGCACCTACCCGTCGCCTTGCGTTCTACACCTTGTCGCCTCCGAGACTGGCGCGCACACCGCGCGCTTTGTTTTCCAAGATAACTGCCAGATAGCGCTCATGTCTCAAGTGTGACGTGACTTGACGTGCTCGAACGCCTCCGCTGCACGCTCGAAGCACTCTAACGCAGCGCCTTCAGAATACTATTCTCCAATTTTCATGCGCAGAACATCAAATAAACGTTTTGTTCACTCTCTCCAGACGCAAGACTATTGTCTTTCGAAGACATTTCCAGTGTAACATGCAGATACGGGGACCAAGTTTTTCGGAAGGCCTTGTTCTTTTTTCTCAATTACCATATTGATGAATGAGGTCCCCGCACTCTTCGCGGATCAAATTATACATATACTGCACAACACAATTTGCATAAGGTGAGAGAATTGCACTCTTTGCTTTAATTTTACTTAAGGTGTTAAAGCGCTGCGTTTGACATGGAGAAAAGAGAGAAGTGCATTACGGCATGGGTGTTCACAACAACTACTTTTATAAAAGACACAAGCATTGTATTTTATACCAGCAGAAGCCTACGAACGCATCCGCAGACATAAAATGCAGCCTAGGGTGGCCTTTGTGCAAGACTATCAACTTTTGTTTAGTAATTTATGCTCAGTAGAATGCAAGCCCACAGATGCGGTGCTGACACGCATGTCACCTTTCTGTGGGACAGAGAATGCCCCCGATAGTAAGCCAGATAATCTGTCTTCCCTTCTGCCTATAATTTTGATTTCCGGAAGTCGTGGCTTAAAGTTACTGCAAGTGCTGCATTAGGTGGGTAGGTTGTGGAGTAACGGCAACTCATCGTCTTAAGACTGTTCATGTTCCCTGCCACGCTGGTCGACGCCGGGCGTAGTCTGACCAACGTAAACTTTGCCCCATGAACAAGGAATCTCGCAGACCACACCCGTACACACCGCACATCCTGCTTGACATGTCTCGTTCTACATCCAGGAATCACGTGGTAATTGCTGCAGAGCTTGGGGCACATCTTGGCTAATTTCAGTCGGGAGGAGAAGATGATCGAGACACCGTACTTGTTGTGAACACTTTAGGCCGTGGGTAACAGAATATATTGTCAACTGGCCCCAGCAACGTGTTTTGTTATGCGAACTTTTGCTCTCGTTTATTGCTCTCATTTATTGAAATGCCAACTATATTATTACGGGGGATGACAGAAAACAGGCGTATTTACAATAATAGAGGTTTTTAGCCTGCCCGGTATTCCGGCAACGCAAAGAGTGGGTGTATGACCGGATAACGTGCCCCGTAGCTGCCACCACGTTAGGTGGCGCCGTCTATGAAAGAAAGGCGACAACTTAAAACACGTATTGTATGGCCTCTGAGATATTTTAAGCATAAGTAAGCTTACAATATTGATTATTTGAGTAAATATTCCGAAAACATTGCCAAATCGACACGAATACTTTGCTGTCGAAGGTTAAGGTCATAAATCTCAAGCAAATAAATACACATGTTCGAAGCTAGCGAGCTACAGAGCGCGCGACGGCCACTCGATAGATTCGAGGTAGACGGCAATCGCTTTCAGTGGCGCAGCTATGTTTTGCAGGCGCGCTTGCGCAAATCACGCCCGGTATTCCGCTACACGCTAAGTATTTCGCGTATAGCGGAGGGCTGGGCCGACTGAAAACCTCTATTTACAGTCCACTGTAGTGCGGGCAAAAACAACCAAGATGGCGATGGCAGGCACCACCTAGTGCTTCACTTCTTCGTCCTCTAGGGGAGCGGCACATAACATGACTCTCTGGCGGCGAAGGCACCGACTGCGTGCAGCCACAGAAAGACGGTAGTGAAAGTGGTTACTACCGTGGAAAGTGAAAGTGCGTGAACTCCTTTATCTTGCAGTTGGCTGCAGATTCACACACACACACACACACACACACACACACACACACACACACACACACACCACACACACACACACACACACACACACACACACACACACACACACACACCACACACACCACACACACACACACACACACACACACACACACACACACACACACACACACACACACACACACACACACACACACACACACACACACACACACACACACACACACACACACACACACACACACACACACACACACACACACACACACCACACACACACACCACACACACACACACACACACACACACACACACACACACACACACACACACACACACACACACACACACACACACACACACACACACACACACACACACACACACACACACACACACACACAAAACATGCCTGAACTCAGCGCACCGGATTCTTCCAGGTGGGAGCCCAAAGTCAGTGACTGTCGAGGACGACAGTGACACCGTCTCCAGCAGCGACGACTCAGTGCCAAATCTTGACGATGACATTAGAAAGGCGACAGGATAAAGCCAGATTGCCCAAGCTGCGGGCATCAGCGAGGAGCTGGGCCGAAAAGCCAATCAGAGTCGGAGCGAGAAAAAGGCGCGCAAGCTGATGTCCAAACTGGGACTGAAGTAGGTGCAGGGTGTCTGCCGGGTGACAATCCAAAAGTTCAAAAAATCATCTTCGTCATCACCAAGCCAGACGTGTACGAGAGCGCTGCGTCAGACACCTACATTGTCTTCGGAGAGGCCAAGATTCAGGATCTCCGTCAACAAGCCCCGATGGTGGTGACCGAGAAGTTCAAGGCACCTCACGCTGGTGCAGTGATGGGTGATCCAGCGTTGGCCGCTGTGCCTCAACCTATCGAAGAGTAATCTGAAGAAGAAAAAGTGGTTGAAGAGGCAGGGGTGGAGGGCAAAGATATTGGACTTGTCCGGTGAACCTATGTCCCAAGCCTACGTCTCCTGTGTCAAAGCAGTCAGGGCACTCAAGAACAACAACAATGACATGGTCAATGAAATTATGGAACTAACCATGTAGCAGCAGTGTGCTCAAGACTCCAAACAGCCAAGATGGCGAGAGCACGTACCACCTAGTCTTTTTATTCTTCGTCCTCTAGGTGAGTGACGCATAACATTATGGACACTCGACGAGGTATATTTGCGTCACCGTCATGTTGAGCATAAATTGCACGTCGAAAGCATAGTTTCGCGTGTTGTAGGTTCTATGTGGTACATTTAGTAAGTGCATTTAATGTGTAACGTCATATGATACAGACGTCAGCACCCTTATCGCGAACACTCCACAGCGTGTCCTGAAACAGTTTGATTGACGGTGCACCTTGTATCTTTGGGTTATGTTGCCTAGATGTTTTCCATGCACGCCGAAGTACTATCCAGGTATACCGATGCATTGTATTGGCAACAGCGCTCAGCGCTTTCGTGCTGGGATCAGTAGAAGTAGCCCAGGTGACGCGTCGAAACGTTTGTGTTAAACCTGCTGACGACTCTGCATGCTCCCGTACAAACGCGCCGCAACGCATTTTAATTACTGCAGGTGTAGGAGCGGTGCCAAGTATGCCACGCCGTAGCTGCGCGTTGACGTCACGCTCCCCTCTCAGTGCGCGCTGACGTCATTCTTTCCTTCGCCTGCCATGCTCTAGCCACAGCGCCCGCAGCTGACTACCGCTGAGGACGGGCCCCTTGCCACCCCTACCCTTGCTTCTGGACTGCTGCTCCTGTGGATGACGACCGTGCCACTACTAACTTAATCTTTTCTCTTCTTTCCACTTTTCTCCCTTTTCCCTTCCACGCAGGCACTGCGCCGTGCTCCCGACCGGGTCGCAGAAATCAGGTGCCTTTTCTCATCTTCTAACCACTACCACCACCACCACCAGCTACCGCCGCGTCCGTTCACCCGCAACACCTGCACTACCGCCGCTCACCGCGACCGCCACTCGCCACACCACCGACTAATAGGGTCACGCGCAATATACCTGACGCGCGCCTTACATACGCGTTGAAACATGTCTGGGCGTCTCACATGACCTACGCCACCCATCGTTTCAAACGAATCTTCCAGCACTCACCGCCGCACCCGCGTTGGTGCTGTTCAACCCGTGGCGCCACCCGTGCGCAACGATGCTGCTTCGCATCCCATCGTAGTAGCCTTTAGGAAGATTCTGTGAATTTTTAGGGGCGAAGCTCCTTATAGTGGCACCTGCTCGTCCCTCGTAGTCGTTGTAATATGTAACAAGTATAACATTTTGACCTCCAAGGTGGTGACGGTGAGATATTTCTTCTGTGCGTTGTTGAACAATAAAAAAATAGTGCTCAATGTACATGCCAATGGCTGCTAATGGGTAATGAGAGACAGGAGCATTAGGCTTTTAGTTAACACGCACGCTGCGATCTCCATTAGCAGCCATTGGCATGTACATTGAGCATTTTATGACAAGAAAGGGTTGCTACGTTATACTCGCTGGGTGTAACCTCCTTAGTTTTATAAAGGTTAGCGAGCGTTGAGTCGCAGTGCTATGAACACAATGAACTAGTATATACAATGAATGAACTTGAGGTGGTTAAAGGTGGGAAGTAAATACGAATCGCAAGCCGTAAGAAAGTAAAAGCCGAATTGTCCTGTCTCTCATTTCCCATTAGCAGCCATTGTCATGTACATTGAGCACTATCTAACAGGAAAAGGTTGCTACGTTATACTCGCTGGGCGTAACCTCCTTGGTTTTAGAAAGGTTTAGCGAGCGTTGGGCCGCAGTGCCATGAATACAGTGAACTAGTATATACCATGAACTCGAGGCGGTTAAAGGTGGGAAGTAGACCCGAAGCGAAAGCCGTAAGAAAGTGTGCGTTTGACACCTTTCATTTAGCCCTTGGAATGTCCACTGGATGGTGGTGTTTCTATATGGGGAATATATGATGAAAAGATGCGAGATGGTGGTATTGGAGTGTTGAATAGATGGACGAACGGACACACAAAGAGATGCATGGATGGACACATGAATGGCCGTAGGGACAGACGTACGAACAGACGCACGCACGGACGGGCAGATGGACGCATGGACGGTCACACAGACGGACGCATGGACGGACGAAAGCAAGAACGAATGGCCGGACGAATGCTTCGCCCCACTCTCCATCATTCACTCCGTGGATATGTTTCCAATTTTGTTTAGTCTGTAAGTGTGTCTAGTGCTTGCGAATACCAATTGATTGAACTTCCCTTTCCTAAACGACCCCTCTCTTCCTGTCAAACTCTATATTTGCTTTGAACTAGCAAACATTGATGCCAAGGAATGTATGAGGGATGATATTAGAAGTGATTGTAATGTAATTGTAATGTGACATTTGAATTACAGTTGCTTCTGATAACATCCCCTAGACATTCCTAGGCATCACTGTCAATTAGTTCTCAGTAATATTTTGTCTAACAAAGAAAACGAGCCTTTAAGTTAACACATCTTTATTTCCTATGTTAGCTCGTAACCTGTTTTTGTAAATTGCATAATTTTGACATGCGTGCTGAAAATACACACGAATAGACATTATTTATATTCACGCTTTTTACAATGTTGTCAATAACACATAGCCTTCTTTTTCTCTTTGTTTGCAGAGACGCCCCCCTCACCGCCCAAATGACTGTATGGTCCCCGCTGTGTCGTTTTTAGGTACCTGAGACGTCCGCTTCAAAAAGTTGCCAAACCCTATACTATATTGCCTCTAAAATAGCTTTCGAGGTAAAACGCCCTCTTAAACCTGCGTAGATGTGGCAGGTATACAGACCGAGACATTCTTGCTAAAAACCAGAATATAAGGCCATACACCTTCCAAGCCACGTGAAAGCCGGACAAGCATCGCCGGCGGTCGACCGACGCGACGCGACAGAGGCTGCCGCCACGCACCTCGACACCTTCTCGGAAGCTCCTTGAACGGGGTCAGCCATGGTCTGGAAAGATCGACGCGGCGATTTCCCAAGCCTGCCACGTGCGGTGGCCAGTAGCAAAACGCCGGGTCGATGTAGCAGCACGAGAACGGTCTGTGGAGTCAACGACGGCCGATCAATGGCTCTACCGCAACAGTGCGCCTACCACGGGCGCTCTATACACCGAAACATATTTGTCGGTAGAGCTATAGGTTCATTAAAAACGCAGATAAGTTATAACAACCGTTAGCGCTTGCGGCTGTCAATATTGTTTGGTGCCAAGAGGGTTTCGAAAGAAACTCGCGTCATATCCGCGAAGCGGACAATGTTGAGGGGGTGAAGCAGTCGGATTGTTTGGTGTTACCGTAAACCGCCCGTCACATTGACCACTCACGCTTGTAAATGAGGGTGGAGCAGTGTATACTTACATACAACACTCAATGGCCATAACGGGTATGTTGTGTTGAGTTGTGAATTACGATTTACCTCCAAATCTAGCCTGAAGTTGGCAAAGACGAGGTCTGGGCTAGTTCCCCTGGAGGTTGTTAGTTCTTTCCTTTCATGGCGGAAGAAAAAAGGAAGAAGAGAACCCGACGTTACTCGAGTGAAGCCAAGTGTAGACCACCGTGTTGCCCTAACACGTGACCAATACGTAATAACGTGCGGTCAGTTTCAATACTCTCGGTGGCGATTCGTTTTTGAACCCCTGGAGTGAAGCAGGTCATCTGTGCCGAACCAGCGCTCTTCGATTAAAAGCTACCTGGCGCCATACCGCGAAGTGTCGGAAACTCTGGCTGCGTGCGTGATCTCGGTGCAAAAGGTCACGTGTTGAGCCTACACTGCTGTCTTCAAAACGGGATGGCTCGCAAAGAATGGCGGCGTGACGTCATGCTCCCTCCTTTCTTTTTCTTTCTCCATGTTTCCAGTCATACGAAATGCGCCAAGACGTCATCTACTGCACAAAATCACTGTTTTTTGTGATAGTTATCGTCATCATCGTCATGACGTGTACCAGGTATCTTGCATGAGCTGTGCATTGACGGCGGAAAGAAAATGTGTTGTATGGAACGTGCCTGTTCTTCATCATCGTCAGCATCATCGTCATCGTGCGGGAACGGAGTAAGAAAAATGGCGGCTTTGCAGCACAGCAGACACGGATAAACCTCAACCCTAAATGAATTGCTGAAATGTGAACTATGCCACGGGAGTGCTATGAACTATGTTGCGGGAGTGCCCGCGCTCAAGAAATGGCGGCCTCCTCCGCTCACAACACTAGGTAGAGCCTCTATTCCGGAGCTTCATTGGGAAGCAACACCACCCACGTTCATTGAACCTGGGCCTTTTGGGCCTTCAGGTGTTGACAGCCGAGCAAGGCCGCCTTCCAGTCCTGTTTCGTGGGGTTGGGGGTATAAAAGAATTTTAGTGGCCCGCCCAGATTGCGTGGAAGGTGTTGGCCGTATAGAGTTTCATACAATAATACCTAGAGGGTAATCTGGCGCTAGTGTCAACGCGGGCTCCTTCACCGGCGCGTGTTCCTTATGAGAATGATGGGAAGTACAGGCTTCGGATCTGCTTTGGATGGATTACGTTCTTGAGATTCGCAACGCTTGTTTGCTGTGTAAAAGACAAAGTGGTATGAAATTATATTGATTTGAAACTTGCTTCATTCTTTTGTACGTAAACTTTATCGCAAAAAGTTTCTGTAACTATGAGGCAGAAGTGAAACTTGAACAAATATTTAACCATCATAGTGCGCATCGCTTTGCCATTGCGTTCTAAATTTGGCATCAAGAATGAAAAAAATATTTTTACTGCACTTGACCACACACATGCTTGTCTTTCACTCGAAAACACATATTTTCTATTTATGGAAATAACAGTACAGTATCAAGCGAGAAACACTGGCCGTTTGGTCTTCTGGAATGCCAGCTGTGTATGTCCAAGTGTTATGCCCCGAACGCACCTCTCATTTTGTTCTGAAGTCGAGTCAAAGGAGCATGACGGTGCGTCTGCTTCGCCGCCGAATTGCAGTCGTTTCGGACGAGTTTAGGCAAGACGTGTTCGTGAAAAAACGTGAACTTGATGGAATATCCTGCACTGGCATGAAATGCTACATCTATGCGCAGCGGTGAGTGGACGACGCTTCGTTTGAGCTTTCAAGTAAGACTCGTAAAGCTCCAAAGTCGCAGCAAATCAAGAGGCCTACTTGTCTTTAGCCTCTGAACAACAAAAGAACTGCTTCAGCGTTTTTCACCGCACCACACTACCATCGCTGCGTGAAGAACGAAACTGAAACTGTAGAAGAAAGTCGGTCGGCAGTTCGCTAGCTAAACGATCCCATCCGAAGCCTGTACTTCTCATAATTCCAATCGGGGGACACGATTTCAACGCCAGATTCCTCTCTAGGTAATATTGTATGAAACTCTATGGTTGGCCACCTCTCTCGAGACCCGCTTCGCCTCGGTGGTCTAGTGGCTAAGGTACTCGGCTGCTGATCCGCAGGTCACGAGATCAAATCCCGGCTGCGGCGGCTGCAATTCGGATGGAGGCGGAAATGTTGTAGGCCCGTGGACTCAGATTCGCGTGCACGTTAAAGTACCCCAGGTGGTCGAAATTTCCGAAGCCCTCCACTACGGCGTCTCTCATTATCATATGGTGGTTTTGGGATGTTAAACCCCACATATATATCAATTAATCTCCCCAGAACCGACACGTAATTGCCACGAAAGGACGAATTGAAACGTTTTAGCACTGCCGGACACTGTAGAATATTGGTAAACCGCTTTAAAAGGAGGCGCTCGTCAGCGCTAGGGGGGCGCTGCGAGCGCTCGATGGTGACGGACGCACTCCACATCGCCTCCGTAGATTTTCTGCTATTTCTGCGGACATCCACCTTGGTACCCCTGAAACTTGGATTTATCGTCACCGCCAAGTTCTCCGCTTCGCCTAGACAACACCTTCGTCCAGGTGGGTCCAGTTTTGACAACTTGAGGGACGTCCTTCACTCCCGGCTACAACGCCGCCTCGCTAAGGGCTCTCAGCCCGGCGATGGCGGCCGCTAACGTGGTTACGGGCTATGATCCTACCTCAAGCCAAATGCTGTCCATGGAGATTTCATCCTCCGAAAACACTATGCCATCAGAAGATGAATACCTCGACGACATGGTGAAACTGTGGCAACGCAAGCAAGCGAAATAGAAGTCTGCGTCTCAACAACAACGAGACGCCACGGCGGGCCACCATTCCCCAGCCTTGCAAGGAACGCCGGCGCGCCATCCCTCCGGCGGTGTGCCTACCTCTGCTCCGTCCTCGCAGCCAGCGAAGCAACGCAAGTGGCGTCCGCGTCAAACTCCTCGCCTCTCTCGCGACGACTACATCGTAGTACTCAAACCTCGCGTTCCCTGCGAGCTACGCACATTTGTCCCGGCCGATCGCGCGGGCGACGCCATCCGCAGCTACCTCGGCGAGCGGACTACCACGCAAATCCAAGTGTGGCCAATCTGGGAACAGAACATCTTGGTCTGTAGCACCACCATTTTGCCTATGGCACAGCGACTCCTCGGGGACTTCCAGCTGCAAGTGGGGGATCAGCAGCTGCCCGTTCGAGGCCACGCCAAGGCACCAGGGGATACATGCAAGGGCGTCATCAATGTAAACCCTGCTGAAAGCCCGGAAAAGATAAAGTCTGAACTGTATTGGCCTCAAGGTACTATCCTTGCGGTCCGCAAACTCGGAGATTCCGCGGCGGCGGTGGTGACTTTCGAGGGCACGAAGTTACCCCGCTTCCTATTCTACCACTGCGTGGCGACGTATATCCGCGCCTACAAGAAAACGGTCCCTGTATGCACCAAGTGCGGTACCATCGGTCATCGACCACCTCAGTGCCCTCACGCCGCTCCAACCCAGTGTGCCAAATGTGGAACCCCCGCACCTGCAGGTCTCAATGCCCACGACTGCCACCCCAAGTGCCTCCTCTGCCACGGCGCCCATGAGACTGGGACCAGTGGCTGCACGGCAAAATACCGAAAATATCGGAAACGCAAGCAGCCCTCAACATCTCCTCGAGGGACCACCTCATGTTCGTCACAGCCAGACAGCAGCACAAACCTGCATCATTCGGCTCCACCACTCCACGCCGACTCTCAAGCATTCCCACCGCTCGAAGCACCAGCGGCGGTACCTCAGGTGAGCAGTTGGGCAGGGAAAGCTGCTTCTAAGCCTCTCTCACCCCCTTCTGTCGATCCTCCTTCTCCCGAACTTGCGGCCCTTCGCCAGCAAGTTGCGGCACTTCAAAAGCAAAATTCTCTTTTAACTAAACAACTCGAACTCTTAAATAAGCGACTTCAACCCCAACAACAGTGTACTGCAAGGCCATCCGGTATTGCCTCCTCTGTCCAGGCGGCTACGCCAGCTACGTCCAAGCTTAGTCCTCGCGCTAAGTCCACTCCCATTAAACCGCCGGTTCAAGCAGCCATGTGTACTCCAGCACTCGGAACCGGTGCCACATCTACTCCAGAAGTTCTTGAGGCTCCTGGGGCATCTCAGGTTCTCTTGCCCGCTAACCAAACTCTCCCTAGCGAAGAGCACACCCCGCGCGTAGAGGAACGCCTCACGCGCGTCGAAGCTTCGATTAATCACCTCCTCACCAGCTTCTCGGTCCAACGCATAGTAGTAGAGGTTACCCAGGCTATTCAAGCCTGGGCAATCACCCAGTTTCAACCCAAGGCATCGCGTTCCCGCTCCTGCTCGGTGAGCAGTGAGGGTACAGCTCCACGGCGTCGTCGTAAGGTGGCTACCACCACCCCGCCGTCGGACAATCCGGCCTCCGTGCCCCTCCCTGCCTGTGAGGATTCCGAGCGGGACATGGAGGACCAAATATAAAACCTAGGACAGTCACGATGGCTACCAATCGTACGTCCCATTCAAACATTGCGTCTAAATTCGAGATCATACAGTGGAACCCTGGAGGCTTCGGGAACAGGCGAAAGCGTTCACATCTTTCCCTTTTCCTCAGCTCACTTGGCTCTCAGCCGGCCGTCGTGGCGCTCCAAGAATCTGGCCCTGCTCCATCCCTTTCTGGATACTGCTCCTATGTAGGCGGCACCACCACATGCCTCCTCGTGCATAAAGCTTACACGGCGATACAGATCGACCTCGATCTGGATCTTCCTTACGACTACTGCATGATATCAGTGCTACCGATCCGGCACAACCCACACGTTCCGGCAACTCGGTCACGCGAGACACATGCCCCGACCTCTCCCTCACCCGTCACATCCGCGATGCTACATGGGAAAATTTAGGCGAAAACCTAGGCAGCGATCACTTTTTACTCCGCATTTCGTTCACACCGCGGCAGAAAATGCGCCAACACTGGGGCCAAGCCCGTCTCACCGATTGGACTCAGTTCAGAATGCAACCATTCCCCGCCGGCCTCTCCTCGACCGAATATGCAGCGTGGGCATCATACCCTCTCCATATGAAACAAGCGAACACTCGCACCCTTGCAACCTCTAATTTGACTCCTGCAATCGATCCACACCTCCTACATCTTTGGCACGCTCGCCGCGGGCTCATAAGGCGCTGGAAGCGCAACAAACTTAATCGGAAACTTCGCGCTCGCATTGAGGCGCTCACTGCAGAGGCGGCCGCATACTCCGCACAACTGTCCGATGCTAACTGGGCAGACACCTGTTCGAAGGCTGCAAACCAGATGAGCTCTAAGAGTGCGTGGCGACTCTTTAGAAGCCTTCTCGATCCCTCCACCACCAGGGGAGAAACGCAACGCCAGCTCCACCGTGTTCTGCATGCATTTCAGGGCACTACGGATGAACTCGCGCGAGAACTTTGTGACCGCTACATCTGCCGCACAATTGATCCCGCAGGCCCAGCATATACGTATTCTGGCGCCCCTAACACCGACCTCGACGCCCCATACACGCTTTCTGATTTACGATTTGCACTCACGAAAATGCGACGGGGCACGGCCCCTGGACGCGACGGAATCACAGTATCGCTCCTGGCAAATCTTCCCGACCAAGCACACCTCTCGCTACTCCAGCTTATAAATTCGATATGGGACGGTTCTCCGCTTCCAACGGAATGGACCACATCGGTCGTGACATTCATTCCAAAATCGGCAAAGTCCGTTAGTATTGAGGCACTGAGACCTATCTCACTTACGTCTTGCGCAGGCAAACTCATGGAAACCATGGTTCGCGAACGCCTTTCCGCCTACTTGGAGGCCAGGAGCACCTTTGCCGACACGATGTTTGGCTTTCGCCCGCATCTGTCGGCACAGGACGTCCTGCTCCAGCTTCAACACGATATCATAGAGCCGACTACTATGCGCCATAACGATAAAGCCGTGCTCGCTCTCGATCTCCGCGGGGCGTTCGACAACGTCAAACACAGCACTATACTCACTAACCTGTCTACCACAAACTGCGGGCAGAAGACTTTCAACTACATTCGCGCCTTTCTATCACATCGCACCGCCTTCATTCGCCTTAATTCTACCGAACACGGCCCGTACTTATTAGGCACGCGGGGTACACCTCAAGGGGCAGTCCTGTCTCCTCTGCTTTTTAACCTGGCGATGATGAACCTCCCCTCTCTTCTAAGCGAGGTCGAGGGAATACAACACGCACTATATGCGGACGATATCACAATCTGGACCAACACCGGCTCCTTAGCGCAAATCGAAGAACGCCTGCAAAAGGCTGCCCTTCTGGTGGACACCTACGCAGGTTCATGCGGCCTGGAGTGCTCTCCAGCTAAATCGGCTCTTCTTTCAGTCTCTCCGCTACCGCCGCCTCAAATTTTTCTTCCGTCCGGGCCCGTCCCGTCAGTGCAAAATATTCGGGTTCTTGGCCTTCACCTCACATCGTCCTTGGATCCAAAGGGCACAATAGCAGGCCTCAGACGCACCAGCGAACAGGTGAGCCGCATGATACGGCGAGTTTCTACCAAGCGCGGCGGCCTCCGCGGGTCTCAGTCCCTCCGATTGGCCCACGCGTTTGTGACCAGTCGCGTCCTCTACGCCTTGCCTTACCTTCGCCTGCGTCGTCGACACGAGCACCAGCTGGACGTCCTTCTTCGTTCAGTATACAAACGCGCTCTGGACCTACCTATTGCCCCTTCTAACAGCCGATTCACGGCTCTGGGGGTACACAACACCTTTGCAGAGATGCGCGAAGCTCATCGCGTTAACCAAATCAATCGACTGTCACAGACGCCTTCAGGGCGCCGTCTTCTACACAGACTTGGCCTTAACCCGATATCTGACCAAGACCCTCTGCAGCCGGTACCAGAGCTCTGGCGTCAAAAGCTATGGGTGGAACCTCTACCCCGTAATATGAACCCTGACCTCCATCCTGGCCGTAGACTAGCACGCGCCGCGGCCCTTCATACGCGACACTCCGATCGTCCTGGTGTTTTCTACGTGGACGTCTCGGGTCCCTCCCCCTCGGGTCACTTCACGGCTGCCGTGATTACAGAGGGCAAACACGTAGATGGCCTCTCCTTTCGAGCAGACACAGTAACGCACGCTGAAGAGGTTGCCATAGCTTTGGCCGCCTCTCACCCTGCCTCACGCACCATCCTGACGGACTCGCGCTCGGCCTGTTCTCAGTACCTTCAGGGTTCCATTGCTCCGCTGGCGGCTAGCCTACTACAGGCAGCCTCTTGGCGCTTTAACCCTCATCCCATTCGTATAGTGTGGACCCCAGGCCACTCGGGCCTGCCCGGCAACGAGGCGGCAAATGCCGCTGCCCGCGCTTCTCCTGTCCGGGCCGTTGCCCCTCCATGTCCCGAGAGGGAATCTGGCAATACCAACCTGACGCGCTTTCGCGAAATTTTGGCTTATTACCGGGCTTCGCGCCGCCTCTACCCGGACCCCGCACGCGGTTTGGAGAAAGCGGACGAACGACTGCTACGCCGCCTGCAGACGAATACCTTTAGCAGTCCGGCGGTCGCCAGGCACTTTTTGGCGGAAATCAATGGCACCTGCTCGACCTGTCATGTGCTCGCCGACACATATCACGTCGTAGCATCGTGCCCAGTTAATCCCGTCCCTTTCTCATCCCCTTTTCCTATCCCAACTAGAGAGGCTTGGGAGGAGCACCTGCTCGGCTGCTCTACCTTGGCTGCACAACGCTCCTTGGTGGAGCGTGCACGGGCAGCTTCCAGCTCCACTGGCGTCCCGGAATAGGGTCTTGCCACTCTAGCACGCCGATGGGCCACGTCGGCACTCTCTAGTAAACTTTTTCTGAAATAAATGTTTTTTACCACCACCACCACCACCGTCAGCGCTATGCAGTACAATACAAGAGTCCGAATACCGCCGGAGCTGCTTCTTGCCGTAATTGGTAATATCTTTGAATGGAAGGGCCGAATCGACTGAATGGGAATAAACTGTCAAAGACAGCGAGATAGCCCGGGAATAAAGTGCGCGGGTGGCCTGATCGGTGTTTTCGTTTCCCTTGAGTCCTTGGTGACCAGGTGCCCAAAGCAGATTACGTGGAGTTGTGGCTAGGTTCCAGTATGCACCAAGCAAGCGGGAGAGTCGACGCTATAGCTCGTAGATATGACAGGCCCTTCGCAAGTCAGTTATGATATGTGTGCAGGCGTGGTGAAACAAGCGATGCACCGACAGCCCCGTTACCCCAAGCGAAGTCAGACGTGGAACACGTGCCAACACTGCAAGCTCACGAGATCAGACCAAGGGGCCAGTGCGCGTGACGGAGGAAAAAATTGATGTTACAGGCCAGTGGCTCGTGGAATCAACAAGGCAGTTATACCTCCTTAGGTATCAAGAAAATTCGTGTTCGCGCTCTTTCGTCCTCTTTCGTTCAGTCGAATACGCGTACGCCAGCCAACAAAGGCGATGCTACAAAACGCAGGAACGGGCACCTGAAATGTGCGCCGAAAAATAAAATGAACTTATCCTTCCAGTCGTGTAAAGCTCGGGTCGGCAGCCGGTGGTCAACGGGCAATATGAGTGTTATGCGGCCCATGCGACGACGAGCAAACCCCTCCTATTCTTGTGTCACTCTTTACAATATGGTAGCTTTGATGGTAAATAGAACTATTGTAATTAATTATGGTGCCATTTGATTTG
The DNA here is from genome assembly GCF_013339725.1 of Rhipicephalus microplus. Taxonomy (NCBI): domain Eukaryota; kingdom Metazoa; phylum Arthropoda; class Arachnida; order Ixodida; family Ixodidae; genus Rhipicephalus; species Rhipicephalus microplus. Next base: position 76,372,979 of record NC_051174.1, on the reverse strand, counting down.
TACACTGAAAATCAGCATACTTTTATTTTAGATTTTTTTTACAATATTGTCAATTCCAATTTACTGATTTTGATTTCTTTTAAATGCGAAGCATTTCTCAGCGACCTTCAGCGACTCCGAGTCTGTCTGTCTGTCTGTCTGTCTATCTATCTATCTATCTATCTATCTATCTATCTATCTATCTATCTATCTATCTATCTATCTATCTATCTATCTATCTATCTATCTATCTATCTATCTATCTATCTATCTATCTATCTATCTATCTATCTATCTATCTATCTATCTATCTATCTATCTATCTATCTATCTATCTATCTATCTATCTATCTATCTATCTATCTATCTATCTATCTATCTATCTATCTATCTATCTATCTATCTATCTATCTATCTATCTATCTATCTAGCCCACTACGACGTTTAGCTCTCCTGGCCGTTTCGATAATGGTATCGATACCAAACTTGGTATAGCTTTTAGCTTTGAAAGACTGTATGAAGAACATATTTGACTAGTCATAAAATGAAAATCATGACACGAATGTCATGATTTACATTTCTTGGTCCTGGCAGCAACAGACCCTAACATGAAAATCATGACTTGCGGGTCATGTAAAAACATGACCACATGCCAAGCTCATGATGTGGTAGCGGCTGTTTCGCTAGCGTCACATGTACCAAATTTGGTACTATGGCACGTGAATGGATGTTGAAGGTATGTGACTGGTGCAAACATGATAAACATGAGATGCGTGTCATGTAACAACGTGACTACATGCCACACTCATGAGGCGCTCGCGGCCGTTTCGCTCGCTTCACACGTGCCAAATTTAGTACTACGGGACGTCAATGGATGACGAAGGTATGCGACTGGTGCAAGCATGACAATCATGAGATGTGTGTCTTGTGAGAGCATGACTACTAGCCACAGTCAAGGCGCCAATACATTTCGACGTGACGTGATGCGCGTGCTCGCCGGCGTTCATTTCGACGCATCACGCCGGCGTTGTGACGCCAGGCTCCGGTCCTGCATATACTCGCAGGGGCGCGTCGCGCTGCGTTCTTTTGACGCATGCGCATCTCAGCGCATCCGGCGTTCCTTTGTCACGAAAAGAGGGAGACGCAGTGTTGTCTAGGTGACGCGTCGGAGCGAAATACAGCATGTCGCATTACGCACCGGTTGCGGTCGGGCCGCGCCGACGCACGCTGGTCGCGCCTGGCGTCAGACTATGAAGTGCACACGTTTCGCTAACGTATAGCGTTGCTGTGCTCAGCATGCACGCGTGTCAACACTACTTTGGAGTATATTGGGCCCTTCATGATGAGCTGGCGGCCGTTGTGCTTGCTCCACATATACCAAATTTATTGTTACGTGACGCAATGGATGACGAAGTATATGACTGGTGCAATTATGATAATCCTGATACGCGTGTCATGTAAGAACATCACAACATACCACGCTCATAGCGCACTCGTGGTCGTTTCGCTAGCTCCACATATACTAAATTTCTTATCACGTGACGTCAATAAATGACGAAGGTAAGCGACACATGCAAACATGATAATCATGACACGGAAGTCATGTACGGCATCATTTACCTCCATCTCGTAACGTTGTGCTGATTTGGAGGTGACATATCAACCTTTCCCATTCATGCTTCGCATATCGTCGATTCCCACTGTACGTGGGATCTGCCAATTTTTAGCATGCCCCCCCCCCCCCCCCTTAAACCTGATTGGTCATGTTAGCATCATGCAACTTGATCTTCCGCCTGGAAATATTGCCGACCCCTCGTCCAAAGTGAACGCGCGAGCAACTCCGCAAGTTGTGGCACACGAATCTGAAAGCGATGCAAGCTGGACTCGAGACAGAGTTATCGCGTTCTTCTCTTAATGATGACGCCTAAGCAGCCGGGAAAGCATTCATGTGATAAAAAGTGAATAAAAGTCAAGTGCGAAATTCAAAAATGCTGATGGTCAATTCTGTCCCCATCTTTCCCCTTAATTTGGTAAAATAATATAAACCAGAAATCGAAAAGAACAACTGAGAAATAATGAGGGTTGTCTGTGGTGAGGTAGCACTTGTACTGGTCCCGTAGTATGAACTTGTACACACTCGGATCACCTGTCTTTTCTGGCGTTGTTCGCGAGGCCGCTTCGCTTGTCTTCTCATTGTTGCCGGCTGTTTCTGCCTCTGGCGCAACCGCTGCGAGGCGGTTGCAGCGGGCCGCCGCCGCCGCGCGCTCTACCCGATCCTAGAACGATTGTACTCGGAGCTGCTGTCTGTTTTGTCGGAGGAGCTCTTCTTCCTCGGTGAAGAGGAATTTCTTCGGCACTGGTCTTGCCCTTTTGTGTCGGTCTATGACGGACGAGTGAAACTTGTCTTTCGGCCGGCCTGGTATTGGTAGGCTGAACTGTCGATGTGCCGGCAGAAATGGCATGCCAACATGTAAATATGCAAAATTTACGTATTTATGTTTTATTTGTGTCTCTTGTTTACCTTGAAGTATTTTTTGTGGTTGTGTTTGTGTGAACCATCGAATGTACATGTTCTTTCAACGTCATCTCATATCCATGTTCATGTAAATGACGTCTGTTTATTCATCATCGTTAGAGTATGTCTAAGAAGGATTGAGTGTTGATGACGTTTGTGGCAATAAATTTTTTCTAAACAAATTTGGCACCGTGCGTGTTGTTAGGTGATTTTAACTTTGTTTTTGATTGAATTTGAGATGTCCGAGGCCCTAGTCAAGGACGAAGCACATTCCATTCGAAAGAGTTGCAGAAAATATGTAGAGAGTTGAAGCTGGTCGATGCATGGACAACGCTTCACGGGAACACCTTTGGAGCCACGCGCGTTCAGGGTTCGTCTCAGAGAAGGATTGACTTCAGAGAAGGATTTCTTTAGCGCCTGGGCAAGGCAAGCTCAGCGACCACATGCCAGTGCTGTTCACCTTGAAGGCCCAGCTGGGAAGGCATTGCTCCAAGTTGTGGCGAATGGATTCATCAGTTTTAAATGGTGAAGTTGCGGTATCTGAAATGCGCATGAATATCTATGCGTCTTTGGAAGACACGCCGCAAATTACACCGACAGCATGGGATTTATAGAAGGCCAGATGGCGTGTCATTGCGCAGGAGGCAGGGCAAATGCGTCATTCACGCCTAACATCACAAATGAATGAAACATTGAGGCGTATTGAAATCGCTGAGTGCGCAGGTAATCTAACCGGCGCAATGCAAGAGTACATTGCGGCTAAAAAGGCTAAATACGACCTCTTGTTGAGCGCAAGGTCCGGGGCTTTTAAACGCGCAGAGGAACTGCACCTGCCTAAGGATGAACTAGGTAACTTGGCATACGCACAGCGAGTAGGGGTAAGGAAACACCAGCCCAGTATTATCGGTGCAGCACGGACAGAGTGCGGGAGCATCGTCACAGATATCAAATCAATCGAGGAGGTCTTTAGGGAGCATTTTGAAAGGCTCTACTATGCAGACCATCGCTCCAAAGACTTCAACCAGCATCAAAGAATCGCAGACTTTTGTGAAGGTTTGCCAACGCTGTGTCCTCAGGCGTCTGATATGCTCTGCGCTGAGGAGACTAAATAGGAAGTTTGGCAAGCCCTGAAGAAAATGAACGCTACCACGGCTCCAAGTCGAGAAGGAATACTGACGGGGTTTTATATAACTTTCTTCAACGTCCTAGGCGACGCACTTACTGACATGGTTAACGGGTTCATTGTTGATGGGCAAAAGCCGAGGTCTTTCAGTGAGGGCCGTGTAGTCTTGCTGCCAAAGGAGGGCATGGATCCTGACGATCCACGGTCGTGGAGGCCGATTAGCCTCCTTAACACGGCCTATAAACTTGTAGCTACGATCATTGGCTTGAGGCTAAAACCTTTTCTGCCCGATATAGTGTCACCCACGCAAACGTGTGCAGTGCCGGGTCGGTCAATTTTTCAAACACTTACTCTGATAACAGATTTGTTCTACTATGCCAACGCCAAAAACGTTACCGAGCTTTCGTGTCGTTGGATGAAGCTAAGGCCTTCGACAGGGTCGAACATGACTACCTATACTGCAGTACTTATAATGTTTGGTTTGCCTCAGCAGTACGTCCGCTGTATAAAGCTTCTATACACCAACATGACCAACCGACTCCTCATCAACGGCGTGGAGACAACAAGCTTTCCAGTAACAAGAGGTGTTCGCCAGGGAACTCCAATCGCTCCGGTGCTCTTTGTTCTTTCCATAGGTCCTCTCCTTACGAAAGTGGCAAAGTTCCCTAATATTTAGGGCTTTACAATGAGAGGTCTGGGGTCAGTTAGCATCACCGCTTATGCGGATGACATCTCTCTGATCGTGCGAAACCAAGCTAGTTACCACGCTTTCTTAGAGCTGTTCGAAGAGTATGCCAGTTTAAGGGGTGCTTTCTTGAATGCAGGAGAAAGCAACGCTCTTCGTTTCGGTGGCTTCCACGGCTGTTTGCCGCGTGGTATTCAATACGTGGATGCCGTAAAAGTTCTCGGGGTATACTTTCAAGACGGGGAGGGCGCCCAAAGAAATTGGGAGGACACCGTACATAGAGCCACGCAGGTCTTCGCGTATGCCAGTGACATAAATTTGTCCCTTGACGCCAAAGTGACGGTGGTGAAAACCACAGCATGCGCATATGCTTTTTATATCGGGCACATTGCACTCATACCCAAACGTTTTGCGAGCCTACCTTGCGTCATTGGTTGGAGTCCTTCCTACGGGACGGGAAGACACCTGAAAGTTCAACAAAAGTTCTCGATGCTCCCCAAAAGTTGTGAAGGACTCAGTCTCCAGATGTTGCGACATTCACAAAGGCACTTGCAGGTAAAACAGATCAAAATTATTTCAGGACAATGACTATCCTGGTCGTAGCTTATTGCCTATTGTAACAAGGGTGTTCTTCAGAGGAGTTTCAGCAAGAAACTCGCCAGGGCAAGCAAGACAGCTGCAGCACAGAAAACAGGAGGCCGAGAGCGTGACACACGAACTTCATCGTCTTTTCTCTCACTGGCACAGAGCTGGCGCCTATGTTCACCGGTACACTATGTATGACCGGAACTCTTGGAGCCACATTCACGTCGGAAAGGTACCGGTAACCTCAAGCAGAACACCCACATGCCTTTTAAAAAGCAGCAGAGGGCCTCAAACGTTCCGTTGACGGTGACGCCGCCGAAGAATACTGTACAAAGCGCATATCTGCACGCATTAGCGAAATGTTAATCAGTCGCTCGATTACTGACGAGGAAAAACAGAGATGGAGGCCCAGCAAACAGAAGAAATGGCGGAACAACCACGTACTGGAAATAGTAGAGAATTTAATTGACTGTGGCGACGGGACGCAGTTGCCCACTCGTCAGAGACTGGCATAGTGGGGCGTCATTCCCATTAACCACTGCCCCAACTGCTCGGAAAAGAGAAACGATCCGCCACAGGATCTTTGAATGCGTAGTGGCCAAAGGACGTGTGGCACGTCGTGCGTCGTCGAATTCGGAGTGTCAATTCCTTCGGGTCAACAGCGCAGAAGGGGCTTATTTGAACAACTCGTACTGTACGCGACAATGTTCGTCTTGTGGCGTCGCCACTGTATGGCCGAAGCACGGCGACGACCCCAACGAGCTGCATACCCAACGTTACAGAAGATTAGAATTATCATGGTTCGGTACCTTACCGAACAGATTGAAACTAAGGGTGAAGAAGCCTTTATTAGAAGGTGGCATACACGTTTTTTTTGGAGTTCGAAATGGGAATAATGAATTTCCTTTACTGCCAGTTTTAACTTGGAAAAAGGGGGGAAAATTGCTTCTTGTCGCACGTAATATGTCGAATCTGTTCAAACTTTGTGCGTTTTGCGTTTATTTTTCTCTTTGTTTTTTCTTTAGTGATTCGTGATTAGTGAGAATATGGAAGTGCTATGTGTTACATGCTGTCTCTGTTTGCTTGTTTGTACTCGCCACTGAAGTCATTTTGTTACACCAGACAGTTGTACTAATCTGAAATGTTGTTACCAGTTAGCAATAAACATCCCCGTCTCTGTCGGCAGAATGTGGAACCCTCGTAGTATCATCAGCTGTGAGGTAGCCTATGTGGTCGATACGGCCTCATGACATGCGAGGCCCTCAAGATGGCTTTCAGCTCTCTCATTGAGAATCACCGAGTACTTTAACCCCCGTATTCGGATACGCTCCTTGACTTGACTTGAAACCACCTGCAATGCAGCGCGTTAGACACGCGTCTGTGCGTGTCTGGCACCGCCTAAAGACAACGCGTTCGAAACATGTTTGTGCTGCATTGAAGCGTTTCTTAATACGGGGGTGTATGATTACCTACGTTTAGGGGCGAAGCTCCTTATAGCGGCACCCGTTCGTCCCTCGTAGTCGTAGTACTATTGTAAAACCAGTCTTACATTTTGACCTCCAAGGTGATGTCGGTGGGAGATTTTTTCTGTGCGTTGTTGCACAATAAAAAATTCGCAGCGTGCGCTTTAACTAAAAGCCGAATTCTCCTGTCTCTCATTCCCCCTTTGCAGACATGGGCATGTACATTGAGCACTATCTGACAAGAAAGGGTTGCTGCGTTATACTCGCTGGGCGTAACCTCCTTGGTTTTCGAAAGGTTTAGCGAGCGTTGGGCCGCAGTGCCATGAATACAGTGAACTAGTATATACCATGAACTCGATTTTGTTAAAGGTGGGAAGTAGACACGAAGCGCAAGCCGTACGAACGTGTGCGTGTGCCTCCTTTCGTTCAGTCCTTGGAATGTCCGCAGGATGGCGGTGCTTCTATACGAGGAATATATGATGAAAAGTTGCGAGATGGTGGTACTTGGAGTGTTGAATGGGTGGACGAACGGACACACAGACAGATGCATGGACGGACGCATCAAGGATGGCTACACGGACGGATCGACGCATGGACGGACGCAGGAGCGGGTGCATGGATGAACGCAGGGACGGACGCACAGATGGACGTGCGGACGCACGAACCGACGCACACTCGGACGGGCGGATGGACGCACGGGCGACCACACTGACGCACGCCGGGACGGACGGAAGCAAGAATGAATGGACGGATAGATGCTTCGCCCTAGTCTCCATCATTCATTCCGTGGATATGCTGCCATTTTTTCTACACACAGCACACTGCTCTTCTATAGTGCAACACTTCGTTCTCTAAATCGTCAAGCATTTGTTCTAAGCACCGCTTATAGGGGCGAAGTTCCTTAAACCATGGGTCAGACGTCCGCGATGTATGTATGTATGTATGTATGTATGTATGTATGTATGTATGTATGTATGTATGTATGTATGTATGTATGTATGTATGTATGTATGTATGTATGTATGTATGTATGTATGTATGTATGTATGTATGTATGTATGTATGTATGTATGTGTGTGTGTGTGTATGTATGTATGTATGTATGTATGTATGTATGTATGTATGTATGTATGTATGTATGTATGTATGTATGTATGTATGTATGTATGTATGCATGTATGTATGTATGTATGCATGTATGTATGTATGTATTTAGTAGTAGTAGTAGTAGTAGTAGTAGTAGTAGTAGTATAGTAGTAGTAGTAGTAGTAATCGCCATAGTAGCAGGTAACCACCTCCACGGCCGGACTAGTGGCACGTGCTCGCTTTGCAATTGAGGACGAAACCCGCACACGTTAATCATATATAAAAGAATAGTTCTTTCTCAAGAAATTACCTATAAATATGGGTATCGGTGACTTAATGTCCAATAAAGTTTGCTTGAATTCGATGCTTACTAAAAAAATTGGAAGATCCCACGTTCAGTGGGAATCGATGATAGGCGAAGCATGGATGAGAAATGTCAAAACGTCACTTTAAAATCAGCACAACATTACGAGATGGAGTTATATGATGCAGTGCACGACTTCTGTGTCATGATTATTATATTTGGATGTGTCGTTTACCTTCGTCATCTATTCACGTGATACCAAATTTAGTATAAGTGGAGAAAGCGAAATGGCCGCAAGCACGCTATGAGCGAGGTATGTCGTAATGTTGTTACATGACACGCGTGTCAGGATTATCATAATTGCACAAGTCATATATTTCATCATATATTGACGTCACGTAACACTAAATTTGGTATATGTGGAGCAAGCAAAACGGCCGCCAGCTCATCATGAAGGGCCCAATATACTCCAAAGTAGTGTTGACACGCGTGCATGCTGAGCACAGCAACGCTATACGTTAGTGAAACGCGAGCACTTCATTGTCTGACGCCAGGCGTGACCAGCGTCCGTCGGCGTGGCCCCATGGCAACTGGCGCGACATGCGGCATGCTGCATTTCGTGCCGATGCTATAGAGTAACATTACTCAATGCCGATGCGTTACCCAGGCAACACTGCGTCTCCCTCTTTTCGTGACGGAGGGACGCCGGATGCACTGAAACGCGCATGCGTCAAAGCAACGCAGCGCGGCACGCGCCTGCGAGTATATTCCAGGACCGGCACCTGGCGTGGCAACACCAGCGTGACGCGACGAAATGAACGCCGGCGAGCACGCGCACCGCGTCATGTCGAAATGTATTGGGGCTTTTACGGTGACATGTAGTCATGGTCTAACATGATACGCATCTCATGATTATTATGTTTGCACCAGTCACATACCTTCATCATCCATTGGCGTCACGTAATACCCTATTTGGCATATGTGAAGCTGGCGAAACGGCCACAAGCGCATCATGTGGCATGTAGTCATGTTGTTACATGACACGCAAGTTGTGATTATCATGTTTGGGTGTGTCATTTACCTATGTTGTCCACTCACGTCACGTAATACCGAGTTTGGTACACGTGAAGCTGGCTGAACGGCCGTGAGCACATCATAAGCGTAGCATGTAGTCTTGTTGTTACATGACACGCATCTCATGTTTATCATGTTTGCACCAGTCACATACCTTCGTCATCCATTCACGTACAGTAATACCAAATTTGGTATGTGTGATGCTAACGAAACGGCCGCGAGCACATCATGAGCGCGACATGTAGTCATGTTGTTTCATGACACGCATGTCATGATTTTCATGTTAAGGTGTGTCGCTTGTGTTCAACATGAAATCATGTCATGCCATACCAGTTTTGCAACATGTCATGTGAACGAAGCCGCCGTAAGAGCTGCAGGACCATGAAATGTAAATCATGACTTACTTATCATGATTTTCATGTTATGACTAGTCAAATATGTTATTCATACTGCGATGATGTTTATTAGAACAGAGGAGTCGCAACGAGGTCGCGACGGAAAATGGGCGAACAGCAAGTCTGGCAAAGGCGGCACAGGTTCTCGCGCAATCAGAGCACGGGCTTCTCGTTGTCTTCCGAAGGCGCATACGCGTTGGTGCGTTTGCTCCACTACAATACGATCATGTTATGCCATACCAAGTTTGGTATTGATACCATTATCGAAACGGTCAGGAGAGCTAAAAGTTGTAGGCGGCTGGATAGATAGAAACGCTCAAAGTCACCAAAGTTCGCTAAGAAAGGCTTCGCATTAAAAAAAATCGCCAGGCCTGCATGGTATAGGCGCAGCACAGTTACAGTGAAAGCTAGAAGAGCGGCCTTTAGAGCCTTTTCAAAACACTCCTTGGGCAACTACTGCAAACCCATTTACTTGATAACCACTAGGGCATTATAATAAACTTTTGGGTAGTATGACGAAAAATACCATAACCAGTGCTGGCATTCTTCTGAGAAGCGTGGTATGTGGTAAAAACCTGCAAGGATTTTTGGGCCAAGTGTCCACGAAGTGGCTGACGATGATGAGAAATTATGGCTGAAGTGGGTATGGACAACAGTTTATAGGGGAACAAGAGCAAGCTTTGATTTGGAGCATTGGGCGGCCCACTCGTTACGCTATTCGCATTGTGCGACGAGTGGTAGTTCTTTCGCTGCTGTAACACGCTGTATAAGTCGTATTAACGTGTTTGCTTTCGCGACATGAAGCATGCCTAAGGCAAGTTTACCGGCAAGTCACAAGCACCAGTGTAGCTCAGTGGTAGAATACTGGGCTGGCACTCAGCGGACCCGGGTTCATGCCCCACTGTGTCATTGGTGCAAGGTTATTTTCCTAATTTCATGCGATGTGGTTACGGACACCGGCAGTGGTGGACAACAACAGCTGCGCGTGACCCGAAAAGGGATCTCATAATAGCTTTCGCTGTAAAAAAAGAAAAAAAAAGACTAGTAACACAAGGACGCACTTTAAGCACTATCTGACCAAAAAAGGTTGCCACGTTATTCGCCGGGCGTAACCTCCTTGGCTTTAGCAAGGTTTAGCGAGGCTTGGGCCGCAGTGCGATGAACTAGCGGTGGTGAGAGGTGGGAACTAGACACGAAGCGCGGGCAGTAAGAGAGTGAGCGCGTGCTGCTCCTCGAGTCCAGCCATGTCACCTCTCGTTTGGTTCTTGGAATGTCCGCTGGATGGCGGCACTTCTATATGATGAATATATGATAAAAAAATGCGAGATGGCGGTACTTTCTGTGTTCACTAGATGAACGGACGGATGCACAGACACACAGACGGACGGATGTACAGACAGATTGACGCATGGATGGACGGACACCCAGCCAGAGGCATGGATGGACGGATGTCTTACTCTGCTGAATTGCTCTGCTGAAAGGTTATTGAATGCAAGTATCTTTGAATAGAAATAACCGTGTATTCAGTTAGTAAATGATTAGTGGGGGAACAACCAGGAGATCAGCGAATTGCCCGTACATTGCCCAATGTTATTTTATTGTTTGTTTTTGGCATCGAGGTGTGGATTTTGTTTTACACAGAGAGCAAATCAGGTACTTACTGTGATCGTCATCGGCGGCCAACTCTCGCTTCAGCGTAGCAATGTCGTTTGTGCGAGACTGATCGTTTCAAGTGTTAGCGATTTTCGTCAAATTGTTGTCAAACCATGAACGATCGCATGCGTTAAAGCTGCCCCGAAATACCGGTGAAAGAAATCGCAATTGAACCGAGAATAGGCGCCATCAACCTCAAGTAGCGTTTGCTGCTGCCTGCCACCAGCTCCGGGTGTGCTTGCTGGCGTCAACCCGCTGCAGCTTCTCGCGCCCTAGACTCCAGCTACACTTGTGAAAACTTTCGGCGTTTCGCCATCGCGTCCCGCTCTTTCGCCGCCTCCGGGTCCGCTAGCCGGCGTAGCCTTGCTGCTGCAGCTTTCCGCGCTTTCCACTCCGTGTCGCCTTGATGTCCTCGTCACCATGGTGCATCAGCTTTAAGAGCTCTAAACTCCGCTTCAGTTGAGTCGCCTTTTCATACATAGCGGGTGCCAATTTCCATGAATGACGAGAAAAAGAGGGTGCACGTCGGAATCAAGCGCTTATACACCCCTTGGAGCACCACAACGCAGACATCATGCGAACCCAGAGAATAAGTAGGAAGTGATTTCTGGTACTGCAACGGCCCTAGCGGACTCCATGCGAATGAGAACTACACAGTTTGGAAGGACAAGGCTCGAATTTAAAAAGACTCGCCCCGAAAATTTTTCTAAACACCTGGGTAGCATTGCGTTGATGTGCTGCTATGCAGTAGTAGCTTTGCCTTGAATTCACGTAGGGACAGCTGCATCAAGATCTACCCAGGTGAAGCACAAATGTCCAGTCTTTTGAGTCCTTGTGCACTTACAATGCGTTAGCAATTTTATGCCGGCACAAGAAGAGAAATCTACGTCTTTCCATCTCTTTCAAGACAATGCTCTCCATAAATAAATGTACTTGACGGTGCTGAGCTTGAAACCCGGACCCATGCATCGAAACCTTGTGCACCAGAAGAGCATTGACAAAAATTAGCATCTTGTTTATTTGTTGCAATATGTAGTTTACGAGTTACGACATGTTATTCTCGGTTGCAAACTTTGTTTGCACGAGTGTGCGACAGGTACTTAAGGTCCGACCCCAAGCACGTGGTTTTCCAGCGACAGCGACAAACTAGAGCGACGAGCGACAGGATTCGCTGTCACAGGGGCTCATTTCTCCTAGGTGACAGGCTGATACAAGACCATGCCATAATTTGGCGCCCAGGCCACGAGAGTATTTCGGGTAATGCGCTGGCACACAGTTTCGCTCGTGATTTGAGCAACCAAGTGAACAACGACACCGATAATCAGTACGAGCCATGCACTGCACGCGATATACTCGAGCATCAACGGAAGACAAAAAAGCAGTATGCCCCACCGCACAAGTCGCTTAAAGTTCACCAGCTAAGACAAATTCAGGTTAACACCTATCCACACTTGGAAAGGTGGTATCAGATAATCTCCAATGCATATGTAAACCAATGTCCATGTTGCGAGTCGAGATCGATGTCAACACGTTACATGAGACTGCCAGAACAAGCTTATGGAGCTCCAGTCGCCTCTGATACTCACGCTACTGGGGGAGCCTTGGGAGGCCGTCCTTGCCCGACCTGACCTGAAGACCCAAGGGGGTCTCCTGGATCAAGGGGTTCTCCTGGATCAAGTTGGCGGCGCTGTAGTTCGCCGTGGCCCAGCACATGAAAGGTTCCCACTATACGCCATGACGAGGACGATGGCACTGATGACCATGGAGATACCATTGCTTCGCCCACTCATCATTCTTCAATTAACTTCGTGGATTTGTGACAGGGCGACCATCCGTCCATGTGTTCATCCATCCGTGCATTCATCCGTTCGCCAGTCCGTCCATTCGTCGGTGCTTCCCCCTGTCCGTCCATGCGTGTGTATTTTTGTCCTTCCCCGTTCGTCCATTCGTCCATCCGTCGTTGAGTCCATACGTGCACCCATTTGTCTGTCTGTCCGTTAGTGCTTACGTCCGTCCGTGCGTCCACGCTTCTATCCGTCCGTCCGTCTGCGAGTCCATCCTTCCATCCGTGCCTCCGCACGTTCGTGCTTTTATCCGTTCGTCCATTCATCTGTCCATGCGTCCGTCCATCCGTCCGGACACATGGACGCTTCGCCCCTCTCATCATCATTCATTCCTGGATACGCTGTGATTTTTTTTGATCGTGCCTTGTGGGCGTTGTAAAATCTCTCCCCCTCCCTTCCGCGACTGTTAGTCGCGTGCAGAGAGCTGCGCGTGCTCGCGAGAGTGGCTGCCACCGTCGCAGCTTCCGGCCTCTTGTTTTTTAGGGGCGAAGTTCTTTAAGTCGTGTGTCCTCGATGTATGTAGTTGTAAGTAGCCACTTTTCGTTTAGTTCTGGAATGTCCATTAGATAGCGGTACTTGTATATGATGAAAATATGCGATATAGCGGTACTTGGAGTGTTCACCAGAAAGATGAACAGACAGACAGACAGACAGACAGACAGACAGACAGACAGACAGACAGACAGACAGACAGACAGACAGACAGACAGACAGACAGACAGACAGACAGACAGACTCGACCAGTGGACGGACGATACACGGTTTACCAATAAAATCCTATGATGCTTCCCCCAACTCATCATAATTCACTCCGTGGATATGCTGCGATTTGTTTTCTACCCGAGCGCGAACCAGAGTATCAACCTTTTTAAATACAAAAAGCAAGCAATACCGTTTAGTTGCACGCGAGTGCAAATAAACGCGAGTGCATTTACTCGTGTGAATACCAGCTGGGCGAAGACGCATGCCTCGCTAATGCCAGCAGCGGCCACTTTTTGACCATTTTGGCGCCAGTATGTGCTCATTTGACCTTGAACGCAAGCGCACTCGCCATGGCCGAGCTCAACATCGAATTTCCGTACTGATATGATACTAAGCCATCTAAAGTAGACGGCAGGAAACATGTCATAATGGTTGGGGAGACGCATGCTTCTGGAACCACACCCCGGAGTGCGGTGAATGTGCACGTAGTGACAAATTCGCAAATATGGTTTGTGTGCAAGTAAATTGTACACGACCTGATTGATTTTTACTATTGTGCTGGTTTTCATGAGCTGGCTGACTTCCCCTAATGTACCTGCTTTTTTTTAGATGCGGAGCATCTTATACTCGCGCCTTGTAGTGCGCCGTCCGCACCGCTTCTCGAACATTCGACAGCTGACGCGCGCGCATGCGCCGTCGCGCCGTCGCCCACTCTTCCACCATCTGTGCATCCCTTCCTCCTCTACACACCGCGCGCGCTTCACTCCTCCACCATCTGTGCACCCTTCCTCCTCTACACACCGCGTTCGACATCTACAATTCTCCTGATTCTCCAGTGGACGCGCATGTGGCGTCGCGCTTCGAGAACATTCAACAGCTGACAGTGCATGCGCCGTCGTGCTGTAAATATACTCAAGGTCGGCGCTCGCTCGCTCAGTTGCCGCTCGTCGGTTGGTTTGTACGGCGCGTCGACGTCCAAGGTCGCGGTGAAATGAATTCCAACGAATCCACAAACACAATGATCGACGTCCCTTCGACCAGCGCCGCCCTTTCGCATACGTGTGTACGTGTTCACTCATTTAACACCCCCTCCTACAACCACGTTAACCAATTTAGCCATCGACCCAAGTAAGTCGCAATTTAACACCCCATTTCACAACCACGTTAACCAATTTAGCCATCGACCCAAGTAAGTCGCACTTTAACACCCCGTTAACCAATTATATGGTCCGCATCCTCCTCAGTGTTCCCCCGAGGGAAGCTGCGGGCAATTTTTCTTTTTCTTTTCAGCTTGACTCACTAGTTTTCGTGCATATGTCCTTGAAGAGGTCGATAGCAACAGCGATGAAATCAGTGTGGTGTCAGTGTGGCCAAAGAGCTTCAGAAGCCATACGTATGTCACAAAACTAGCGCTCAAAAAAAGGGCGCGCCGCCAAATTCTCGCGATGAAGCTACGGAGAGACACCTCGAGGTCAACGATAAAAAAAAAAGAAAACAAGCATCCAAAGACTCCCCGGGTGCGCGTCCCTCTCCTCTCAGAAGCGTAGGTTCACCGACGAACCTCCTCACATCGCAGCCGAGCAAGCCCTGGAAATTTCTCGATGGAAAGGGGCGTGGTGATGCCGGGTTGCGTCATCCGTCGCGGACGGCCGTCGAACCGTCTCGCGCTTTCCCCCAGCCTTCGCTGCGCATCGCGCCGACAAAATGAAGAGAATTTTCTGGAATCTCGCGCGGAAGGTATTTAACCGAGCAGCAGAGATGGGAGATCAGGAGAAGAAGAAAGTTAGCGCCAGTATGCGTGGGGTTGATTGATTGATATGTGGGGTTTAACGTCCCAAAACCACTATATGATTATGAGAGACGCCATAGTGGAGGGCTCCGGAAATTTCGACCACCTGGGGTTCTTTAACGTGCACCCAAATCTGAGCACGCGGGCCTACAACATTTCCACCTCCATCGGAATTGCAGCCGCCGCAGCCGGGATTTGAACCCGCGACCTGCGGGTCAGCAGCCGAGTACCTTAGCCACTAGACCATCACGGCGGGGCTATGCGTGGGGTTATTCCGCCGCGTCTGTCGGTGAAGGTTTTGTGCTTAGTGACAAAGCAGGAGGAGAAGAAAGTATGCGCCAGAGTGCGTAGGGTGTTCCGCCTTGTGAACGAAGCCTTTTGTCTTCCGTGACAAAGAAGGAGAAGAGGATTTCCACCTTAGGGGTGAAGACTCGAGCTACAGGCAAGAGTATGTGTCTGCCGCTATCGAGCGAAGACGCGTGGTAACAGCTGCATGTGTGAAGCCGACGTGTTTCCGGCGAAGAAGTTGGGAGCCTGGAGAGCGGCCAATTGAAGACGCGAGGTTTCCTGGAAGAGAAACTTTGGCGGCAGCGGAACGACAACAACGCTGAACTTTGAGTGAGTGATTCTCGGAAGAGTATCATCTAGACTTTTGTTCCAAGAACTTTGGACTGAATAAGTTCTCTAATTCTTTAGTCTTTAAGTGTCTTGGTTGTTCGATGCATGCGATTGCATTGTAGTGCGTATTGTCGTCTGCGTTCGGTGTTTCGAGTGTGGCTGATTGTACTGTGTAGTACATTGTCTGATTGGTGACATATTGTATTCAACTATTGTCGAGTGTGCATACTTGTGTATTGTTTTGATCTGCCATAACTGAGAATATAATTTTGTTTTGTTTATCAACTCTCAACTCTGACTTGTTCTTTGGGCCACAGCCGGCGTCCACTGGCGCACCAAATAGGACCGCTTCTAAATTGTCCAGGCTTTCGTGGTGCGGTTCAGGGGGCCGATATCTCAGCCCTTGGAATCAGCCTGGCGATCGCCTCTGTATAATTAACGGGACCTGTGACAACGTATTCTCTGCAACTTAGCAATTTCATGCGCACAACATAGCACACCTGCTGGTTAAAGACATGCCTCTGCAAAAATGCACTTTAAGGCAGCGGAAAAGTACCGTGAAGCTGAAGGCAAGTTGGTAAAGCCAACATCAATTCATCCAACGCTTAGCTTTGGTAAGGAAGCAGCAAGCAGATCTGTGAGTGACAAAATCAACAAAACAATGACACCGTTCACTATGTCACTGGTCGTGAAGGTTATACCTTTTGCCTAAGCAGACACCGCTTCCAGGACTTTCCCATTGATGTTTCTTGACTGAAAGATTGCAGAAAGCTTCTCATGTGGAAGAGCCAAGGCTTCGTATATTGTCTCAGATGGGCTGGGACCCCTCTTCAAGAGTAAGGTCATAGATTAGGTTTCCTGGCCAGACGTGTACTACACCATAAAATAGGTGAAACCCCGAAACCGAAGCGTCTTGTTCAGCAACTGAATATCCTCTTGCAGTACTTTTCGAAGGCCCTCCAAAAAGTTGTCAATCAACACTTGCAGTATTTTAAGTTGGGTCGCGCCTAAGCTAACAATTTGGTTCCCTGTATTGAAAAAAAGTGTTGCTGACCTGCCAAGGAACAAGTTCCTTTGTTTCTTTTTAGTGACGGCCATAAGACAATGAAGAGTACCAAGACAAAGCTGAAGGAAGGAGTTTGCCCGAATATTTCGGACATTGATGAGTCCAACTTGCATAAAGTGCACAACGCCTTCGGGACAGGCCTCAACTCTTTTGGCAGCGATGTCGAACTTTTGGTGGTAGATCTAAAGCACTACTTCAAACATGTCGTTTGATCCTCAAAGAACATGAAAAAGAGCTGGGAATACGAGAGCACTTTTTTCTTCGGCACCTCGGCAACAGATAGCTGATTTGTCAAGACAGCCTTGAACGAGTAATTGAGCATCAAGAAGCACTAAAGGCCTACTTCAACACCTAGACAGATTCTCGACCATTAGGCGCTTTGCTCAAGACTAGACTGGTAGCTGCGCTTGGTGACAAGGAGATGCTGGCAAAGGTGTGGTTTCTGCGGAACACTGCTGATATATTTGTAGTGTTTCAGGCAAGCTTTGAGAAAGACGAACCGCTAATTCACACTGTACACTTCGAGTGTGTCAATTACATGAAAAAGTTACTTAGTCGCTTCGTAAGACATGAAATGTATAAATAGAATTCGGCGAGAATAGGCATATTCTGGATCACCGGTTAAACTTGACTATCACAACTTTCAATGGGATCCGCCAACTGAAGAGCTATTTCAAGTGCCATGAGAGCGAACCTTCTCGTGTGGCGCTAACAAGGTCAAGTCAGTCAGAAAATCACACAAAGCCTGCGTCTAGCACCTACACCTAAAACGAGAAGCCGAAAACTGAAAGGCACAAAAAGAAAAGCATCGCATCTCATTTAGTCCGCTGTTGAGAAAAAGTGGAAGCAATGCAGGATTAATACACGAGAAATGCTGCATACGTACAGATCCACCAGAAAGCGCTTGAGAGGATACCCAACTGTAGCGAATAGAAACGCTACAGCTTTATAAAAAGACATCACGACACAGATGACAAAATGTAATTGGTTATAAGGCATCTTCGAGCAACGAGAAGCACATAGCACTTTCGCTGCATTCATTTCCAGGTTAGGATTAAGGATTAAGGTTGCGTAAGCCACATACAAAGCAGGACCATTTATTTCTATTTTTAGAGTATTTTTAAAGGAATATTCAGAAAAGCGGAAGCCAATGTTTGGCCGGATATGCATTGCAGATAAATAAACAGATTACACGGTGCATTTTCCAATAAATAGAACGAATGTTTTCTTTTTAAAAAGCCTGTAACTATATGCTTAACGCATATGGGTGAATGTGTTGCTGAATATTACTAAACCAGCCGCGATAGCTTAGCTGACGAGGTTTCGCGTATCTGAGCTTGAAAGGACGCGGGTTCGATTCTTGACAGCGACAGCACTATAGTGCGGTCAAAGTGTCGTATAAAAAAGACGCCAGGTCTGCGCGGAAGGCACAGCACACTCACAGCGAAAACTAAAAGAGCGGCCTTTCAGAGCCTTTTCAAAACACTCATTGGGTAAATACTGCAAGCACACTTGCCTTACACACGGTAGGGCATAAATAATAATTTTTATTGGATAGTAGGCTGGCATTCGCTATGCTATGTTTCGTCATTTTTCAGAGAAGCGTGGTATCCGCAAAGCACTTGCAAGGAATTTTGCCGCAGTTGTTCATGCAGTGGCTGACGATGATGAAAAATTATGACTGAAGTGTGTATGCGACACAGTTAATAGAGCAACAAGAACAAGCTTTTGTAATGGGTTGGAGCATCGGCTGGCCCACTCGTTACGCTACTCGCATTGTGCGACGACTGATTGTTCTTTCGCCGTTTTAAGACGCTTTATAAGGCACATTAACGTGATTGCTTTTGCGATATGAAGCGTGCTCAAGGCAAGTTTGCCAGCAAGTCACAAGCACCGGCGTTGCTCAATGGTGGAATGCTGGGCTGGCCTTCAGCGGAGACTGGTTCGAACCCCGCTGTGTCATTAATGCTAGTTTTTTTCTAATTTTGCGCGATGTAGTTACAGACACCGGCTGTGGCGGTGGTGGTGGCGGGCAACTGCGCGTGACCCGAGTTGTAATGTCATAACAGGTTTCATTGTAAAGGAAGTCGACGCACTCAAATTTTGCAGCACATTGTAAGACTCTATTTTGCCATAATTGCTCCTGACTCCTCCGACAACGACATGCCTCGTATGCCATTGTTCCGAGAAATAAAACTACAGCCTATACTTTT
The DNA here is from genome assembly GCF_013339725.1 of Rhipicephalus microplus. Taxonomy (NCBI): domain Eukaryota; kingdom Metazoa; phylum Arthropoda; class Arachnida; order Ixodida; family Ixodidae; genus Rhipicephalus; species Rhipicephalus microplus. The sequence goes on along the minus strand of NC_051174.1, from coordinate 76,353,885 downwards.
CTGCAACTACAGACTGACTCCATGCGAATGATCATGCAGGTAACGGGTTCCGTACAAAGCGACAAAAGCAGAATGACCAATACGAACGAAGACCGCCTTACCGTCGCCTGGTTCTCGTGCGTTAAACTAAAGCGGCTATTTAACCGGGTGGCACCGGAAACCTTTGCAGATTACCCGCGTTTGCAAAAGGTAAAAGGGGCTCCTCACTTGTAGAGTCAGTGTTGGCAACTGCCCTAAAACGCTTTCTCTCTCATTTTTTTTATTTCTCTTCTCTTCTTCACAGTGACTACGCTCTCCGTAAAGGCCACTAGCAGACACATTTGTGCACCGAGTACAGAAGCGAACATCGCCGTTTCCTCTGCAGTTTATTCTATATCAATCTTGAGCGGCTTTTCAACTAGAGCAGACATGATCTGAAATGAAGCGGTACCCTCGACTTCCGCGACTCCCGGAAGGGCAACAAGGTTCGTAAAAAGCGTACATACTTTGCCTCTCTGATATATTTTTTTCATGCTCTAAATCAATTACACCGCACATCCGCGAACCAGGCCCGCCTACAGACGCAATGAAGGCCTTGGCGGGCGCCCTACGTCAACTCGACCCCAACGCTTCGATGAGTCCTTCCGGTTTCGCCACGCCGACGCCGCCGGCCTTAGATGGAGAGACAGCTTTTTCTTTCCTTTTTTTTTCGTTCTTATTGGATCGGCCGAGATACCAACGTTTCATAGTTGCCGCGCCACAAGAGCGCCGCTGGCGAAAGTCATCGGCATGTCGCCCTGCTGTGTCTGGGCGCACAGGCCAGTTAATCCGTGCAGCGCGTACGTCAATGGCACTTCGACTTGCAGCGCAGCTGGTACGTCATTCTTTAAGAGCTTCGCCACCTGCCATGGTTGTGTAGTTATAGTGCTTGCGTGCAGACCCGAATATCCCTGGTTTAGAACCGTGCTGGCAGGTGACCGCACTTTCATTTTCGAAGAAGGAGAAAAGATTGACGTACACGTTAAAGTGCACTCAGTGGCCGAAATCTCTGCAGCAGTACACTATGGCAGCGTTCTTCATAATTATACTGTAGTTAGGAAATCTTGAGGTTGAGCAATTACAAATAATATGTATTAACCACTTCGTCAGTTGGCGGTTGGAGGTCCCACCTCCGGTCACCCGCTCCGCACGCTGGTTTCAGACTCCTCATTTTTAGGGGCACGAATGGTACCGTTGAATATTTTCCTGGAACTCTTAGTAAATCACTGTTTTTTGGTTTTACGAGTACTGAAAAAGTGAAAAAATATCTTGCGCAAAAATAAAACTGGTACGACAACTTTCTGTGAAAATGATGGGAAAGCTACGGAGCCAAAGTTGGCGCGTGCCACCACTGCAGAATATAGTGCCACAAATGCGTTCGTGTTTTCCGCGTGAAAATAATAAAGAAACATTAACATTACTTTCTACTGGATGCTGTTTATAAAGAGGCGCTGCATGCACCGAGCAGCTGCTATTATCTGCTTTTGCCTTCCGAAGAGTCGCTTCGCGTTTGATCTCGTCTGAAAACGTCGCACAAATCACATGCACCTCACAGTCAAAATGGCACCTTCTCCAGGTAAGCGCGCGTTGGTTTCCAGCTATGCCGACGACTCGCCGAAGGAACTTGTGTCAAACTTCACTCGCATATAGCTGTGTAAGCAGACGTATCAAATTGTGTGGAGTGGGACTGCCTGAACATGGCCGTCATTCGAAACGCGAGCGGAGCGGGACTACTTCGCGGAGGTGTACACCCCGTCACTTTCCCTTCACTGCCACAAGAAGTTGTCACCGAGTATAGCGATCGCTGTTTCTTGACGTGACAGAACCCGCTGATGGACGGGCCTGTGCAGTGGCCGTCCTCAATATTGAAGAAAAGTTGATCAGCTCGCACAGTGTACGCAGCAGAAACTCTTGAAACGTCGATCGCTTTTGAGAGAGGGTGACAGAAGGTGTACAAACGCACCTATCGCTGTTGTTCATGTGAAAGGTTTCGGCAATTCACATTTCTGCCCGATTGAAAGGGTGCTCGAAAACTCGTGAATTATCGCAGCGTACTTACATTCTGCGTAGTGAGAAGCCAAATGGCCAAGATTCGTCCACACCGAAGCGGCGTAATAATAATGCTTTGAAAACTCTCATTGATACCCCTCCCCTCTCTTCTTTCTTGCAGATCTCTCTGTTCATTCTTGAAATAAAGTGAGCCGTAAGTTTGCCCTGTGGCGTCTGGTTTTTTCTTGGTCCGCGTCATAGGACACCGCATCACAAGATGCAGATGCATTAACTATCAAGCTGCAGCCTAATTAGCGCGCATTAAGAGCTCAGCTCCTAAAGCTCAACGTATATCATCAAGTGTTGCTTGTTCTTTTTTGTTCCACGCCATTGCTTGTTATTGCTTATTCCACGCCGTTTCTAATCAAGCGCGTTCACCAATGGATACATCCACGCAGTCACCGCACCGAGTTCGCCCGCCGCACAAGCCGAATACGAGCGACGAAACGCCAGCTCTCCAACCAGGGTTGCCGCCGTCAGTTCTGCAGGTTAGTTTTAATGCTTGAGTTTGGATATGCTTGCATGTTCTGTGTCAGGATGTGCTTCGACTCTGCCTTGTTTACGCCAAGGAATAATCTAGCATCAGCCACAAAGGCCACGTAAAGCTCCTAAGGTCAACCAGCTTCGCTGTTTCTGAAGCTTGACATGGCTAGCGTAAACTTACCTATATATAAGGGAATCGCAGCATATTCAAGGAGGGAATGAGGGTGAGGAAAGCGAAGCTTCGAAAAGTTTTATCGGTAAATCATGAATTATCCGCTGATCGTGTCTGTCTGTCTGTCTGTCTGTCTGTCTGTCTGTCTGTCTGTCTGTCTGTCTGTCTGTCTGTCTGTCTGTCTGTTCATCCGTCCGTCCATTCGTCCGCACGTTCATCTGTCTGTCGGCCCATCTGTCTTTCCGTCCATCCATCTGTCTGTCTGTCTGTTGGTACACCTGTCCGCCCGCGCACCCGTCTCTCTGTCTGTGTGTGTCAGTCTGTCCGTCCGCCTGTGCGACTGTTGGTCTGTCAGTCCGTCCATCTGTCTGTCGTCTGTCCGCATGTCCATCGGTCTGTATTTCTGTCCATCCATCCATTCCTCCATCCATCCGTCCGTCTTTCCATCTAGTGAACACTCCTTGTACCGCTATGTCGCATCTTTTCATCATATATTCATCATATGCAAGTACTGCCATTCAGCGGGCTTTCCATGGACTAAAACGAGTGGTGGCTACTACATGCAGGAAACGCACGACCCATGCCTTAAGGTGCCTCGCCCCTAAAAAGAATAACTGTCATGAAGGTTCCCGAAGATGCCGGCGCCATCTGTAAGAAGCGGTAGAAATACGAGAAGCGGCTTTTGTGAGTGAAGCCTGGTTTGTTGAAAATAAAGGAACAACTGTGTGGGTACTGTGCATTACATTTGACCACTGTTGTAACTTTCACCACGCAAGGGCAGTCAGTAGGGAAATGTGGCGCGTGAGGCCCAAGGAGGATTAAAAAAAAATGCTGGAGTGGAAGCTTCCGATGTCGTGCCAGCAGAAGTGAAGCTAGCTTTTGTCACTGCCAAGATGGCGGAAACATGCTGTTTTCTGGTAGTTCCCACTTAGAGATCAAGTGGCTTATATATGGTAATGTAAATGCTACGTTAGTTCTATATTATAATATAGTTGTTCTTGACGAAGTAACACACAGAAACGGGTATGAGGGACTGAATCTCCAAAGAACCTTGCCTCCAATTAGAGGATTACTAAAGAAAATTAGTAACACTGAGATGCACTTGGAGCACTATGTGACCCGAAAAAGCTTCCACATTGAACTCCTTAGGCGTGCGAAGGAAAGGCTCCGTCCTTAATCCATAGACGGTTATACTTTTTTAAGTTCCTAGTAATATGGCCGCCACAGCCGCCATCTTGCCATGGGCAGGGCTTCACTCCTCGGCAATCATTTCCACTCCAGCAATCCTTCTATGTGATGCCCCATCGTTTAATCGGTCTCTCTATCGTTTTCTTTCCAAAAACACGATGGTACTTATTGCAATTAGTTTTATAAAGTAAACAAGTTGTGCATCTAAACACACTCTCTTTATTTAAAAAGCGTGCGCCAAGCGTAAAAAAATTGGTAATGAAATCTTTTTTTACGTTATTTGCACTCCATTTTCGTGAATAATATTAGCAGCATAAAACAGACAAACCTTGAGCAACAGCAATTGCTGTTTAGAATCAGGCAAAACTTGCTCGCGCTGCTTCTAGCAAAAGTGTTAATCCATCGCCCTTTTCGGTGTAAGCCCTTTGAAAGTAATTTGAACTTATTCCACCAGTTTCAGAAAAGGGATGGGTTTCTGCTCTCCCATGGTGGAGTGCTAAGTGCTCCAAATACTTAAACACGTGTTCTAAACACATGCTCCGAAGCACGCATATTTTTTGTCGACATGACAAAAAGGCTTTTTGCTCTCCCATAGTTGAGTACTAAGTACTCTAAATCATTAACATTTTCTTGTAAACACCATCCGTTCCCGTTTCTCGCCAGGTAGAGTACCAAGTACTCAAAATCAAATATCGCTTTTAATAAACACACATCGATGCCTTCAAGAGCGTTTACTTTCGTCCAAGCATTCAAGCTAGACCTTCTAGCATAATGATGATTAAACTGGGACGGCTTTCTTCTCTCCCATAGTAGAGTGCCAACTACTCTAAATTGTTAAACACTTTTTCTAAACTTCTGAATACCTCGTATAAACAGTGAAAGTGTGTATTGGGGCAGCTTACCATTATCTCGTAGTCGATATGTGAGGTTTAACGTCCCAAAACAACTATATGATTATGAGAGACGCCTTAGTGGAGGGCTCCAGAAATTTCGACCACCTGGGGTTCTTTAACGTGCACCCAAATTTGAGTACACGGGCCTACAACATTTCCGCCTCCATCAGAAATGCAGCCGCCGCCGTCGGGATTCGATCCCGCGACCTGCGGGTCAGCAGCCGAGTACCTTAGCCACTAGACTACCGCGGTGGGGCTGTCCCGTAGTCGAGTACATCGTGCTTTAAATCGTGGAACATTTTTCCTAAACACAAAGCTCAGTCTTCTGAGCAAAATCTATCAGACAATACATGATACCAAATGCCCGTTACGCGGAAAACTTCCAACATTTGATCATGTAACACGGGCTTCGCCTGCCAAACTAAAAGTTAGTACCGAGAAACATCACACCAACGCCGGAGCAGTGGGAGGTGGTGCCGCACTGCTCGAAGCCCGAAAAACAGCTCCAGCTGATCGACAGAGCTCGCAAGATGGCGAAAGCCACAGGGGACCTGAATTTAGTGTTCCACTGTCGCCGGAAGACTTTATTTGAAAAATTATGGACGACCTCCCCAAAGGAAACCATGAAGCGGTGCGCACGCCGTTGACCCGGCTGAAACGGCCGTCAACGCGCGGACTGGAAGAACGGTTTAAAGCGAAACTCAGTGTAGCCGTTACTCGAGTAAACGTTTGTTTGAAACGCAGACACGGAAAGCGGGTTGGGTTTCTTGTAAGTTTCATCCCAGATAAACAAGCCGGCAAAGTGTTTCCCCTCCACGTGCGGTTGAGCGTGGTGGGCGGTGGAGAAGTTGAAGCGAGAGAAAAGTGTGTTGCGAGCGGGCGGAGGAGAAACACCACCTAGGTGTGTTGGAAGGAGCCGGCAGCTGCCGCGGGTGACGGAGAGATGACGTCGACGCGCAGTGGCAACTTGACCTACTTGGCATTGTTCCAACAACTGCGGCGGGAGGGGGGGGACGCGGTGTGGCGCGTTGGCACGGAGACACGAACGGACAGTGTTACGCAGGCTAGTCAAAGAGCTGCTTCGCATCTAAAATGTTTTCCATTCCACCGAGTCTTCGAAATGACCTTCTGAACACAGGAAGTGGAGCCAAAGAGTAGCGAAGTAGTCTATGCTCCATGTCAGAAGTGCCTTTCAGCACTGTGAAGACTACACGGTCCCTTAGCCAATAAGGGCGATTGAATTCCAAATTACACTTGAATTAGGTAGAAGCATGGAAACTTTTATTCACCGATTGAGGCTAGGCACCGCATACGGAAAACATTTTTTGCACAGAATTGGCAGAGCTGAAACTCCCGAAGGCGAATGAGGATTTACAGATGAAAACGTATCTCCCCTTTCCAAAAACTGTCCACATCATGACACGCCAAGACGCCGTCTTAAATCGAAACTGTTGGCATTATACCGCAGACCGTTTAGCATGAAGAAACTTCTGGGCCCGAGGCTACAACTACAACCAGTTGTAGCTAGGACGCCCTTCCTGTGTGTGTTTTCGTTTTTTTATGAGTGCGCGTGCGTTTTTTTCTCTTTCTACCCCCTCTTTCTTGCCTCTACTTCCCCGCCCCCCAGCGCTGGGTAGCAAACCAGATGCCAATATCTGGTTAACCTTCCGGCTTTTCCTTTCTTACTCTCTCTCTCTCTCTGGGCCCGAGGCCAACTAGAGTTTTACAGACGCACGCTTTAAAAGAGTTGACACGTTTCTTACAAGACGGCGCAATTGCTGACAAGTACTAACAAATAACGAGCTTTCCTTTGTTTAGGACATGTCGTACTTATTATGCGCAGTATCATAAGATACCCATCATATGTATGTGCTGAAGTGAATGACGTGTCGACTTTAATGTACGCATGAGCGAATACATCCTTATAAAAACCATACGTGTGCTCTGCTGTTTTGTTCTGGTTGAATTGAATAATAACGACGGACATTATCAGAGACTTTATTCGTTGACTTTCGAACATTTACTTGCCATTTTGTTGTAATATGTGCGTTTAAGTGTGTTTTTGCATATTCCATTTTGCCATTTCCATGCACTGCTTTGTATGTTTCGCTATAAGATACGTCTTCAAGTTTAACTCAAGGGTTAAGGAGTAGAGGGTGCCATAATTGCGCGCCAACATCTCCTTATATATCATATCAAAAATATAAAAGGGAGATTAGCCCTTCGTCATGTATTCATCCAAGTCGCGTCGTCCGCTCAACTTGTTTGTGGTGTATCCCCGAATGCAGAGGGTGAGTAAAGTGAACAGCGGCGAAAAAAAATCACAGCACATCCATGGAGTGAGTGATTGTGAGTGTGGCAAAGCGTCTATCCGTCCGTATCTTCATCCGCTAGTGCATGCGTCCATGCGTCTGATGAATAAAGACGGCGCGCGGGTAACGCAGACGAAACGCGAGCCACGTCCGATCACGTTTTAGAATGCAGATGGCGCGCGCGTAGCACCGACGAGACGCTAGCCAAGGAAGCCGAGCACAAGCGTCTTCTGCGCACCTGCCGCTCTGCTTCGTCCATGTGCGATCAACAATCCGCCACGTACGGCGACTATCCAGGAGACTGAGAGAGGCACTCGTTCTCCTCGTACGCAGGCATAGCCTAGACATCAGCCAATCGGAGAGTACAGCGACACCTAGAATATCGTCACTCAACTACAGTGTGGATTGGATTGGATTGGATAAACTTTTATTTGGTCCTCCAAAACACAGATCACTGTGTTGCGGGCAGCTCCCACGTGGGGACTGAGATGCCAAGCTCCTCAGCCGCCTCGCGGGCTTGGTGGACAGCCCAGAGCTGATCTGCCAAGGATGAGCTGCGGATTGCCGCCTCCCATCTGGCAGAGGTGATGTGCGATAAATGAGCAAATTTGGTGCACTGCCAGAGCATGTGTTCTAATGAAGCTATTTTCCCACAATGTGGACAAAGATTACTTGGATATAGGTCAGGGTACATGATGTGTAACATTTTCAAAGAAGGGTACATCCGCGTTTGCAAAAGCCTTAATGTAAGTGCTTGGGGCCGGGTTAGATTTTTGTGAGGTGGAGGAAAAATCCTTCTAGACAGGTAGAAATGTTTAGTGAGCTCGTTATATGTTGTAAGAATTTCCCGGTTATCCCCTTCACCGCTAGAACGCATCCCCGGGGAGGCGCGGTTGGAGAGTTCTCGCGCCGCCTCGTGTGCTGCTTCGTTGAGATTGGGAGGGGAATCGTTGATTTGTCCAAGGTGAGCTGGGAACCAACTCAGAAGATGATGTGTTATGTTCTTGCCTTGCAGTATTTTTAGCGTTTGTTCACAGACCGTCCCCTTGGCGAACGCCCGTAGTGCTGCCATGGAATCACTGTAGACCACTTCAATGTTATCCATCTTGAGTGCTAAGGCGATGGCCACTTGTTCCGCAATGATTGGGTCTTTCGTCCTGACCGTCGCTGAGTTGACGACATGGCCAGCCCCATCGACTACCACTGCCACAAACGCTTTCCCATTGGCGTAGGAAGCCGCGTCAACAAATACGACCCCTCGTTCCTCGTTTGAGACTTGATGAAGTATAGTCCTGGCCCTCGCTACTCTTCTTCCGACGTTGTGTTCTGGATGCATGTTTCTCGGTATAGGAGACACCGTGATAGTCTCCCTGATGTTGTCAGGGATATCATTGTAATTGCGTCTGATTGCTATTGGGTTTTGGCCCAGCTCCTGCAGGATCATTCTCCCCGACCTTGTAGTAGATAACCTTGCAAACTGTGCTCTCTCTTGGGTTTCTGCTATTTCTTCGAGCGTGTTGTGTATGCCAAGCTCAAGCAGACGCTCGGTGCTGGTATGTATGGGTAGGCCCAGGACCTTCTTGATAACTTTCCTGAGGAGCACATTCAGTGTCTCGGACTCTGCTCTTGACCAGTTGTGCATTGCTGCCTCGTATGTGAAGTGACTTAGAACAAACGCATGCATCAACCTGATGAGGTTGTCTTCCTTGATCCCATTTCTTTTGTTGGCCACTCTGCGTATGAGGTGCACCGCACTGTCTGTTTTCCGAGTTAACTTGGCTATAGATTTGCTGTTGGCGCCGGTAGACTCTATCCGCATTCCCAGGACTTTGATGGAGTCGACCCTCTGGATGGCATCCCCTTGATTTGTACGGAGATGGATGTCTATCTGGTTTAACGGCTTCCATCCTCTGGGCTTTGGTCCCCGGCGTGCAGTCCGATAAAGCAAAAGTTCTGACTTACTCGAGGAGCACTTGAGCCCGGAAGGGCGAAGGTAGTCTTCTACGGTGTCAATCGCCTCTTGCAGAGCGCTCTCAATCTGCCCCTCGCTTCCACCTGTGCACCAGATGGTAATGTCATCTGCGTAGATGCTGTGCTTCAATCCTTCAATGCTCGATAATTTCTTTGACAGTCCAATCATGGCAATGTTAAACAGCATTGGTGAAATCACTGCCCCTTGTGGCGTGCCCCTTGCGTCTAGTTCGATTTCTGCGGTCTCGATATCTGCAATCTTCATCACGGCTTTCCGATCTGTAAGAAAGGACCATACGTAGTCATAGAAGGCTTTCCCTAGACCAAGCTTGGAAATTGCTTCGAGTATGAATGAATGGTGGATGTTGTGAAACGCTTTTTCTAGATCTAGGCACAGAATGGCTCTCACGTCTCTGCTTTCATTGTCAATGACCTGGTGTTTGATAAGCTTCAATGCATCTTGTGTGGATAGCCCTGCCCTGAATCCAACCATATTGTGTGTATATATGTTGTTATCTTCCAAGTACTTGTTTATCCTGTGCAGTATGGCATGTTCTGCGACCTTGCCGATACATGATGTCAATGATATTGGCCTCATGTTGTCCAAGTTAGGGGGCTTTCCTGGCTTAGGAATAAGGATCGTGCTGGCCAGCTTCCACTGCTCTGGCACCCTGCCTTCTTTCCATGCTGAATTGATCATATCCCTCAGGGTTTCAATTGAATCGTCATCAAGGTTACGCAGGGCCTTGTTTGATATACCGTGCGGACCAGGGGCCGACCTGCCGTTGAGATCATGCAAGGCTCTTCTGATCTCCTCGATGTTAAAGTCGCCCTCGAGACCTGGATTTGGCGTGCCCTGGTACTGTCTACTTGGTGGTGCCAATCCTCTTTTGATTGGGAGGTACTTATGCACGAGCTGCTGTACAACTTGCTGTTCTGTAGTGCGCCCTATCTCTTTATGCAAAATTCGAGCGATGACATGCTTTTGATTTGTTTTGGTGGTGTTTTCGTTGAGGAGATGCTTTAACATATTCCATGTCTTGCCATTGCGCATCTGACCATCGACGGAGTTGCAGATTTCGTCCCATTGCTGCCTCGATAGTGCGCGACAATGTTCCTCGACTGATCTGTTTACCTCAGCTATCTTCTTCCTCAGTCTTCGGTTCAGGCGCTGACCCTTCCAACGGTTCAGTAGTGCTTGCTTTGCCTTAAGAAGATGAGCAAGCCGGCTATCCATCCTTTCAACCGGAAGATCTGTGGTAACGGTGGAGGAGACGGATTTGATGTCATCTTTAATTTGTTTGACCCACTGCTCCAAGCCTTGTCTGTGGCCATCTTGTTCCCTTTCCATCCTTATCTTCCTGAACTTATCCCAGTCTGTGAAGTGGAATTCTCTCTGCTTTTTACGCTCCACGGAGAAGGTAGTGGCAAGAATGCAGTGGTCACTCCCTAGGTCTACAGCAAGGTTCATCCACTGGGCCTTCTTGATGTTCCTTACAAATGTAAGGTCCGGGGTGGAATCCCTGCAGCAAGATGTACCAAGCCTTGTTGGTAGGCTGGGGTCTGTGATTAGAGTGAGATCAAGTTCACTGGCACTTTGCCAAAGTCGATTTCCTTTCCCAGTGTTGTACTTGTAACCCCATGTATGATGAGGGGCGTTGAAACCACCTGCTATGACGAGTGGACATTCCCCGGCGATATTAACAGCTTTCTTTAGAACCGTCTTGAACCCTTGCTTTTGTTCCTTTGGACTGCTGTATATATTAAGAATGAAAATGCTCTGACGGTTGCTGGTACCCGGCACGATCTCTACCAAGACGTGTTCCAATCGGCCTGCTTCTATCTTAAGGTCATGGGTTACGTGCGTTAGTCTGTTGCATACGAAGGTGCAGACTCCCCTCCCTTCAGTATCCCCTATTACAGGCCGGAATCCAGGCAACGTTGCTTGCGGTGAAAGGGTCTCTTGTAATAATATAATATGAGGCTTTTCTTGGCTGCTTCTGATATACTGCTGCAGGGTTGCCTTCTTTTTAAGGTAACCTCTACAGTTCCATTGCCAGATACGAAATGCTTCACGTAGCGCTGCCATCATGGTTATTACATGGGTGGCCAGAGCCTGATGCTGCACCTGTCGACAGGTTTGGTACCATTAGTATTGGCGGCCGAAGGGGTGAGCTTGGTGCATGAGGAGGCCTTGCTGTGTTGTGCAGATATGCTTCGACCTTTGTAATGCGCAAAGTCATATGCTCTTCCAGTGCCGCCACGCTTGATTGTAGCCTACCCATCTGCTCGCTAAGATTAGCTACTACTTTGCTGAGCGTGTCAAACACCTCTTTCATATCTGACATGGTCGTTTGGTTGTCTTCCACGTGTTCTGCCATGACTGCCCTCTTCTTCGCGGTTCTCGAGTCCCCCACGTTTTCAGCCACAGGGACATAACTGGCTGAGGCATTGGCTGTGAAGATTGCGCGCTGGTTAGCTTAGTGAGAATTTTTATTTCCTTTAACTCAGCTGATAGCCTCTCATTTGATTTTGTAAGTCTCGCGTTTTCTTGCTCTAGCTGTGCAATTCTATCATGCTCTGGCAGCTTACCTGTCATCACCTCTGCCCCGCCGTTGCGCACTCGCTCAGCCCAGCTGCCTTTCGAAGTAACTGCAGGCGTCCTCCCCGGATGTGAAGCCGTGATCTCGAACTGAACGCCAGGTAGCTGGCCGTTCGGGTGCCGCCCAGGCTGATCCCGACCCTGATGGTGACCTTGAGAACACGAGCGCCCCCGTGATTGGGAGCGGGCCTTGGGTCTAGAACCTCTTCTGGAACGCGACCTCCCCCTGGAGTGGGGCCGCCTTTCCTGTTCTTGTGTAGTCTGGATGCTCTGGGTCCTGTAGGCTGGAATAAGCTGCTTGTCATTGATGTCTGGACTCGATGTGATTGATGCGTCCCGGGCTTCTGCGGCTGCTCGCGATCTTTCCCAACGTCTGCGTCTGACGACGTATGGCACTAAGAACCTGTTCTTGCACTCCTTGTCTGCCGTGGGATGGGGACCGTCGCACAGCCTGCATCTTGGATTGCACTGGTGCAGGCTATCTGGGTTCTTGATTTCGCAGCCTCTGCAGATTGTTTCAGCTGGGCTCGGACAGACGTCAGCCCGATGTCCCAGCTTTCCGCAGACGTAACAAATATCGATGTTCTTGCGGTAAAGGGAGCACTGCAAAAGTGAAGGTCCATATCTCACGAATCTGGGCACCTTGTGTCCTTCGAACGCTATGATGATTGTCCCGGTGTCCTTGATTCTCTTCGCCTGCAGCGCGAGCGGGTTGTTCGCGTTCACAATCTTTCGGGTCAAAATGTCCTGAGTATCGCTTACGGGGATCCCGCGAATCACTCCTTTACAAGTGTCGTGGGGTGCCGCGGCGTACGCGCTAACCTCGAAAACTTTGCCTCCAATGTCAATTTGCTTGACCTTGAGGTATCTTGAAGCTCTGTTTTGGTCCGGAGTGCTTGCCACCATAATGTTCTGCTGCAAGTTGGAGCAGATGATGTCCTGCATGGCCTCTTCCTCTTTGACGCCGGCCGCCAGTACTATCGCGTCTGCCACGGCTCCAGTGCCAATTCTCGAGATATTTAATCCTCCACGTGGTCGTAGCACAATTTTACTGAAGTCCTTAGGTAGTGGCGGCATGCGTCCAGCTCGCACGATTGTATGCTTGGTGTCATACCTACTACGACTGGCTCGAGCGTCTCCCGCAACGCCGGCCTCGGTCGAACCCTTGGCAGCAGGAACGCTAACCGCGGCTTGCTTATTCCTTGAGCGTCTCGTTTCGGCTTCCTTCCAACCCATTTCTTCCGTGCAATCCTCTGGAGAGATGTCCTCTCCATCTACTTGGTATTCCATTCTCAGTTGCAGATACTGGAACGCGCAGAGCGTTGAGTCGCGTTGGCGCCGGGCCGGCGCATCGGCGATAATCGCCTCCTTGGTTAGGCCTAAATCCCCCGGTGGCGTTGCCGTGTAAAAATGTCCCAAAAAACGGTTTAAAAGTCCACTCAGCGGCACAAAGTTGGTATCTGCTGATTTCTTAAGAACTTAGGCACACGATGAGAGTAAAAACTTGGCGACAAATTCGTGAATACCACAGGAAAGCATTCTTGAAAGCAGGAGCCGATCTTCGCGCGTCCGCACTGGTCGGCACCTAGAGCGTCCCCCCCAGCATTCTCAACTACAGTGTGTATGTACTTCTATGAGACAGTGCCGTCTATTATACTGTTCGGGAGATACTGCCTTCTTTCTGGTTCCTTTGCGCGTGACGCACGACAAAGTTATACTAACAGGAGCTTCGCCCCTAAAAAAAGAACATGACTGCACCAGTCGCAGCTGATGCCCTCTGCTTCGAATTTATCAAGCCGTCACCGTGCACAGTGTGACACGTAACAAACTGATGCCTGTATTTGACAAAGATAAAGGTGCGTATGATTGGACAGTGATGTATTCACGACTGTATTGCTCCAATTTTGGGAACCAGTATCCCATTCTCGGTGCGTTAGGCTCAGCAGGCGTAACCATACCAACAGCTGACCTGAAAAATAAAGGCAAAATGTACCTGATACTTTGCCCTCAGCGTGAGGTGGCACCACACGATGGATCATTTCACCATTCATTTGTTGGGGCCATCGCAGTGGGCGAATAGCAAACGCAAGTTCGGATCGAAGCGGGCTGTCGCGTCTGCGTGGGCGCTGCCACATTGATCTGTAACCACATTTACGTGTGGTTACTGACATGTGGTTACTGACACTGCATTAAGGCTGTGCTCCAATTCCGCATAGCATTGGAGACAGTCTATACGCTGACAGCTCAGGATACAGCACCGATCCCACATTGTCCAAAAGCTTAGACGCATCTAGAACACGTCTACGTGGCGTGACGCTGACGCCACCTCGCGTCGAGGAGAGAAAGCTGAGAAAGCCAGACACCAACTGTTATTGTTTAAGTCTTATTTCGCATTGAACTGTACGAAAACTTAAACGCAGCTCACAATAAGCGCATGAAAAAGCGCTTCCTTGTGCGCAGACGACCATACCAGTGAGATCAGAGCTATCCGATGACATCGCTGAGCCGTCATCTTGTTCAGACAGCAAAGAACACTGCATAGTTTTTGTCTCCGATGCCGTCACCTCGAAGCTATTTTTTTCGTTGCATACATGGAAATCGAAACCGAATTGATTTATGACCGCCGTCCACTTAGCCATAGAGTTTCCTAAAATTAACTAGAAACGACTCTGGCACTGCGATCGTTCAGCGACAATGAAATTGACGGGTAGTACATAGATTTGCCCAGTCTTCGTTTTTGCGAGCGGCGAACGCACTTGTAGTTTCGGTTATGGCAGCGTTTTGGTCTTCTTTCGAATTAAGGGACAAACCGTTTTGAACTTAGTGGCCCCATTTGAATTCATGAGCCTAAAAGTTAAGGGGACGAAACCCAACTGCTGAATATTTGCTGACTCTCATTTCGTGACAAAGCAGCACCAATACATGCGAAGCAAATAGAGCATCAAGTACGAAAATAACACAAATTTATCTAATACTGATAATTTCCATGCTCACTGATGTTCCATGCGTTGCAGCTCCTATAGATAGTATCGCCAGAGTTCCCTCTAGTGTATTATTGGGTCATTCCACGCCAAACCTTCTAGTCATTTTGGTCACCATCACAAATGTATTAGAAAAAAATTACGCTGATTTGTTTAATTGAAAACAGTGAGTTGCTTAAGTATTTCGGGAACGAAAAAAATGGTCACGTGGATGCCTCTTTAACTTCTCTTTCGTCTGGGTGTTGTTTCTTAAAAAAATTGTTTGAAAAGTACCGCTGCTTCTTTCTATACCAAAGTTGGTATACCAATTAAATAGAGATGCTTATGTAAGGTTTTCGAAGGTGAATAATGTGAGCGCACTTTTTCTGCCACCTATGCCTCCAAATATTAAACCAAAATGTTTTCTGTTTGCATTTCTTCAATGCAAATACTGCACTCTGAATATTTGAGCGATGAGTACTTACTTCAAAGATGGTATGTTTAGGGGGAAAATTTTAGACCCCTGAAGATGCTTCCTGACAAAAATTACAATTCACACAAAACTGTCATTTTGTCCACATTGCGATGCCATTCGCACAATGAGATGGTTCAATTGAAAATTACTTTAATGGTCAGTGGAAAGCAAATGAATAGTTGTTTTTATTTGGCAAATTTTATCATTACAGTTTTGTTTTAATGAAGAAAATAATTTTTTAAGTTTCCCGTTGATGGCAATGCGGGGCTTCGAAGCAGGAGCTGTTGTTTTAGCAAATGGAAAGATAGCTGCCGATGGGAAACTTCAAAAAGTATTTTCTTCATTAAAACAAAACTGTAATGATAAAATTTTCCAAATAAAAACAACTATTCATTTACTTTCGATTGAGGTATAAAGATGATTTCTAGTTGGACCATGATATGGTGAACATTGCATCTCAATGTGGAGAAAAATGACAATTTAGTAAAATTTGTCATTTTCTGGTATTGTTTAGCGACATAACAGGTCTAAAAATACGCTTTACCAAAACATCGCTTTTGAGGAGTAAAAATTCATTGCTCGAATATTCATAAAAAGTCCACATTTTCATAAAAATGCAAGCGTAAAGCTTTTTGGCTAAGTTCTTCGAGGCATACGCGTCAGAAATAATGCACAAATATTACTTTAAAAACCTTACACAAGCAATATATATATATATATATATATATATATATATATATATATATATATATATATATATATATTATTCTCACGAAGGCCGGTCCCACGGCCGAAACGTAAGAAACCTTATATATATATATATATATATATATATATATATATATATATATATATATATATATATATATATATATATATATATATATATATATATATATATATATATATATATATATATATATATATATATGACGTTTGGCGTGTAATGACGCTGTTAGGAAGCTCTATGCCCTTGGCTGTCTGTTTAGCCGTCTACGGTGAGTATTGGAACACGCACTAAATGCACACGGCGTCAATGCGAAAAAGAATGAACATATCACGCATCGATGTCACGTAACACGCAGCAAACAACCACAAATGTCTCAACCCTCCCAATTGCAGAGTGTGGAAATCTGAGATTGTTTTGCTGCGCAAGCATGTAGCTTGCGTACACTCCACAGCCTTTTTAGTGCTGAACGGTAAGAATGAGACGAAGTATAGGTCATTTAACACGTTTAAAAATGTTCAAATGATGACGGAATAGAACTACTGTTGTGTAAGCACCACCTTCACCCATATTAATTTTTATTGTGTACTGTAAAGCCCTAAAAGTTTAGGTTGCAAGGTGGTATTTGGTAAAGATCTAGGTACGCCACAAAGTCTGTGTTTATTCCAGCTTTGCATGACTATGTAAGCTGCGCACATTTTTTAAAAGGGGCCCTGGAGCACCTTCTCGAATAACCATCGAGTAGCTTCAGTAAAGAAATTTATTTCCTGACGAATCGACTGCCGCAATTTTTTTCAGCATCTCGAGTACGAGCAGAATTACACAAATTTGTCACAATCTGTAACTGCTTTGCCCTTCCTCTAGTCCTGACAGGTACGCTCGAAGCTAAGAGGGGAAGGTTGGCACGGGAGAATGAGGTTACGTCACGCGCACGTCATGATTATGAGTGCTCTTTCTTTTTGTTTCTTCAAACGCGCGGCTCACCTCACGTTGCGGCCTCCCGCGACGACAGCTGTAACTATGCCGCCTCCCGAAGCTGAAATCAGTATATGGCCGCGAGTTTCGGTATATGGCGCAATCATTTCGTTAGATGGCATCAGTTGTATAGACAGAGAGGAAACGATTTTTAGTTGATTTGGAAAACTAAGTGTAAATTCCAGGCAACATGCTGCGCCAAAACGATTGGTTCGCGCGTTCTCAGGAGAACCGACCACCGATCTGCACCGTTTTCTGGCCACGCTGAAAAGGTGTTGCAGGGACCTTTCGAAGGGGTCCTGCGACGCTTCATCATCTACGTTCTGAGGCGCTGGAGTTCGTGTATAGAGCCAAATACGGAAATTAACTAAAAAAAGGTGACAGTGGTATTAAAAGTTATCAGCCTGCAAACTTCGAAATCCCAGCAGCCGACGAGAAAAAACCTTACCTTTGACGTTGATCTCTCCCACTGACATGAACGGCCGTTTCGAATCCCCACACGCTTTTCACACAGACGTACCGCACTTGACTCACCTCGTAGTAGCCATTGTGCAGCGCTCCTAGTATTGCTTTGTGAATATATTCGCATTTGAATATTTAAAACAGAAAGTGTTTGTGTACGAGCAAGCAATGCCAGTGATTTTATTATTTTTAGCGCACAATAGTGTGGCCTTTCCGACCATATGAACAATATGCTGAACTGGTCGCGTTGAACCCATCAAAATGCATGGCCCGCGTCGTCACTCCCGAGTGGAGAAGCGTCACTTTGAATCACGACAAAAACTCCTGTGCGTCGCCGTAGTCTGAAAACGGCGTGGTTATTCCACTAATATAAAATAATAGCAGCATTGCGTTTTGCGTTGGCACTTGCGCAGCAATATCAATGCATTCCACAGTTCCCGAAGAAGTGATGAATACAGCAAGCTTAATTTGTATCACAGGGCCCCTTACGGCAAAACTTACGGCACATAGGGTGCCCAGTGAAAATTTTCTTTGTCTTTTAGAGATGGCTGCATAAAGGTCTCAATGCAGAGCGCTTAGCTAAAATAATTCCCTTTATCTGTATGCACAGAGTCCGCAGTCAGTTGTTCACTTTCTGCGGAGGTGCTGCTGAAACGTTTGCCCCATGTTTCATCGGCCAATAAAATAATTCTTCTGACGCGATAATTTTTTTCACGACATATTTTGTTTTACAAAAGAAAATTACATTGTTTACGGCAGTGGTGAGCTTCAATGCGAAAGCTGTCGTTTGAACAAATGAGAAGGCAAGTGTGAATGTGGAACTTGAATTATTTTTTCTCAAACAAAAAGGAGAAATTTGGTGATAAGACACACCGTCGAGAAAGAATTATAAATTAACACTCTATTAGGATATGAAGCTAATTTTGGTAGGAGCATCACGTGGTAGATCTTTCGTAAAAATTTGGACCGAAATGACGACTTTCTCTGATTTGTGTATTTGTCTCATAACATTTGCAAGGTTTCATGCTGTGAAAATGTTTTAAACGCCATTGAAAGGGTCCGTTCCTCACAATGTATATGATCAGCCGCCGTTTGAGTAACCTACAGAGTCATATAACAATATCACCATGTAACGTCATATTACACTACTCTATAGTAACGTCATGGTGATGTCGTGAGGACGTCACAAATTTTGGTGACTTGCGGATTCATGGCAGCTTCATGATATGGTTTTTGGCATCGCTCCTGGTGACGCTGCCGACGCCGTCAGTCAGATATCGCATTTGATGGTTTTCTCCTTAATAATGAACTCTTTCCATCCACATTAACAATGGCAAGTCAATGCTTCAAAGTGTGCGTCCTCAGGTTGTCTGCCGCTACACCAAACTAGGATATGGACGTTCATAATTCCTTGCTATAGAGGCGATAACGGTGCCTGCCGGACGATCGAGGTTATTCGTCCTTTCCCTCTTTACTAACGACCTTTCCGTTATTAGTTTTTCGCGTTAATTCATTCTATCGTCGCCCACGGCAATGTGGCCGTATGCGCTTGATAACGGCTCGCCCGGTCTGAACAGAACCGAGGTGAGCGGATGAAAAGGCGGCTACAAGGCGTAGAAAGAAGCTGTTACGCTGTTGCGAGGCGAGTTAGCGAGACTTTCCATCTTAACCTCCTCTTCACTTCTTATTGGCTAGACACGTCCGGCGCCTTTGACGCAAGCTCATACAGGCAAACGCAAAAGCCTGCGTGCGGACGTGTTGCGGAGGTTATATACGTTGATACGGAGGTCCCTCACCCGGAATTCTGTATGCCCAGTGCAGAAGACGTAGTCGCGTAGACTCTGCAGAAGCTCATCTGTGCATTTCTGCGCGTTTCCTCGATTACGAAGATCGGCGTGGCACTATGTCGTCCAACAAAAGCGAGTAAACGTGCGCGGTAAGCTGTTACGAAGGAGTGTGACTTAACACGATGGCGACATTATAGCGGTCGTAACCATGAAAGAGGAAGAGAAACGGCATAGCGTTAAAAGGTCACTCTCTTACGTCGTACTTCGTTAACGTTTCTTAACTTATCGATTGCTTTTGTAACGTCTAAACGTTGACGAAGTAAAGCAAGTTTGAGAAAACGTTAAACTAACAGTATGAATGAGGTTTGGTGCTCCGGCGTAACACAATAAACGCGAACCTTGCTTG
Organism: Rhipicephalus microplus; assembly: GCF_013339725.1. Lineage (NCBI taxonomy): Eukaryota > Metazoa > Arthropoda > Arachnida > Ixodida > Ixodidae > Rhipicephalus > Rhipicephalus microplus. The sequence continues at coordinate 76,334,405 of NC_051174.1, read as the reverse complement.
CGTTCTATCATTAACCAGTTTGGGTTCTTTTGTTCTCTCAGCGGTTAACGCACACAAAGATTGACATGATGATAAGACGCTGAATTGAAAGCTTTGTTGTGTTTGCTTATCTCGCCATATCTAGATTCGGTGTCAGCTGTGGCTTATCACTCGTATTTAGCGTTGGGCAAACGTATAGATGGCGTCATCGAATGGTTTGGTTGCTTGAATGCTCCTCTTGGCGGACGTCTTTCGAGCCTCAGCGGTTTCATCGCACGTAAGGGTATAATGGTCATGAATAGCTAGCATCACAGACACCTCATACATGAGATTTTTGGCTTAGCGTCGAGTATTTCGTGTCTTGATTTAGGAGTAAAAGTTGACAAGCTGCATCGATCTGTTGTTGCTACTAGAGTGGCCTATGCGCTCGTAGGACTAAAAGAGCTAAACATAGATAGATAGATAGATAGATAGATAGATAGATAGATAGATAGATAGATAGATCTCAGGGTCCTCTTAAAGCCTCTGGGAGTAAGTGGGGCTTTCAGGTTACAGGGCGGCATGTGGCACTGTCTACTGGCATGCTCTCGCGACTAGATATAATGGTTGCGGTGGTGGACGCTACAGAGAAATCATACTTGATTTGAAAGCAGCTTTATCACAGCAGTCGGACTGATACCTCATTGAGTGACAAGTTGGGCCCCTTGGTGTCAGGTATTATAAATGAAGTACGAACTCCGTAATCTCAGATCCGAAAATACGCATGTATTGCTTTGAATGATGGCTGGAGAGCCAGCTGCCGATTAAATGTAAGCTGCACAGGGTGAAATGTATGAAAAACAGCTGCTATGTTACTGGACGCGTTGAGCACTTTTCTTTCAGTCTCTTTTTGCATATCTATACGTCTGTTCCTTAATATGCTGCTTAGCGTGTTCTGTATCAACGCATCGTATACGAAGGCCCAGGAAACGTTGCCTTTATATTAGGCACCTGTATATAGGCCAACAGAATTTTCCATAATTCCAAAATATATTTTTCTGTCTGTATCGTGACCGTTGCAAAAGCTTTAGCGTTTTGATAAACCGAGATAAATATATTTACACTTTTGTATTTGCGCTTTTAGGAGTAAGGCTGCGAATTTCACAATCGTAGGATGCTGCAACACTGGCATATCCTGGGGGGGGGGGGGGCGGAGTATAGTTTCAACTTTTTCTCAAGAAAGTTTTCAATTTTCTTTTCTCTCTCTCTCTCTCTCTCTCTCTCTCTCTTTATACAGCCCTTTCCCATTTCCTCAGTGTAGGGTAGCCAAACTCGCATGTGCCTGGTTGGCCTCTCTGCCTTCTATCTTGCTGTTCTTGTCCTCCTCCTCCCTCCAGGGATATACGTCCATGCACACCGCAAACAAACACACATGTGTGTACAAACTCAGCTTTCCCCCTCGTTGGTTCCCCCTTCCTTACCCGCATAAAAATTTCTGGCTACGCTGCTGTTCTACAGGTACTATTAGCATCTGTGATGTTTGAAGGAATCGAATATTCGAGGCAGGTAGCATGGCGAAGGGAGGAAGGAAAATGATAGCTGGCAGCTGCGTAGTTTCAATGCTTTGATTCACTAGGTCACCATGCGTTCCAGAGCTTTGTGGAAACGTGCCGCGCGGGACGTATGTCAGCAACAAAAAATACTGTTGTTTCGTCCTTCACGCTTAGAACGTGTATACAAAAATTTCCACAGTCGTTATGATGTTCCAGTATCGTGAAGAAGCAGATGACAGAACTATTATCATCATCATTAAGCACGTGAAGCTTAGTCGCCATCACCATCATCCAATTTGAAGCTAAGGGCAGATACTGATCAAGCACTTATAGTCTGTGGACAAAAGAAGCATAAACATTGTATGACACGATGTTACAAGCGGAGCGAATGCAAGGGGTGCATAACTCGGCGGGGCTATGTTGCACACACAAGTGCAGTGACTTGAAGGCATTAAAATACGTGCCAGCAAAAATGAGCTTTACAGGCCACACACAGTGGTAGACACGATTATACGTCGCCCCACGCACACTTATTCTTCTTTCATGCCACGAATGTCAGAGGTCACATCAGCTCTAACTGGACCTGCATATTATACTGCAAATCAAGAGCCTCAAGGTCGTGACACGGGCGCGCAATCGGGTCTGTGCCGTCCCGCTCGGGGCAGATGACAAAAACACATTCATTGTCATCGGTCACATATCACTGCTGCATCCCTCCTCGCTACGCGTCGTGCAACGGCTCATGCACAAAGATCCACGGTGTATGCAGCGCGACGTCGAAATATTGACCCCTCAGCTTAGAGGTGAGCCAGGAAGACACGCGTCGGTGGTTGCAACGAGCAGCGATGAAGGCTTCGCTCAGCTTCACCAGACGGACCTTTGGGAACGGCGAGAGACGTGTCATTTATCTGGGCTCCCCTTGAGTGCCCAGGGAGGCTGGACACAATCTCCCACGGGTCGACCGCTCCGGGGCAGGTCGAGGTTCGTAGACAACGTTTATTGCACGTGCTCGTAGGTTATTGAGATCGCATGACCGCGTGGTACCCTCGTGCCGTACCGGGATGCTGTACGGCACGCGGAAGGTGGTGGCGAAATGTGGGTCAATGCGCCGGCGTCCCAACACAGCGAAGCACGGCGAGCTGCGAGACCTTGAACCGCGCGTGTGTGCGCGCTCGCGCCGGCCACCCGTGTGTGTACAAAAAGCACGGTCGTGCTCATCGCGTGGAGGGCAAATAAGGCCGTATAAAAAAGAAGGCACCGTTCGGATGAAGCTGCAAAGGTGGTTTTCGCACGCCACGCCTCGACCTCTCGTTGGCCGCTGACTGTACGTTCAAAACGTGGCGCAGGGCAATCTTTTGGGACCTTGTCAATGCACGGAGGACACTGACCACTCTCGGAGGCGTTTGGTTAAGACATCGAGGTGTTAACCTTGCAGGCATAGTTAAAGCGATGCCTTGCCCATTGCGGACATATGCTTGCCGTCTTGCTGCTTTATCATTCGCTCTCTTGCAGGATGATTTACAACCACATAACCTGTCACTCTTACCTAAAGTCCCGTATTTATAGTTTCAGTATAAGTTTTTGTTGAATGAATGTATATTAGGACAGTTCAGTACAAATGCATGGCGCCGGCTGCTCCTCTGCACTTGAACAAGAGTCGTCATCACATATTAGAACACTAACACAAGGTTGTGCAAAGGCACCCACAACAACACTCACGAACTGCGTACAAGTTCTTGAATGCAAAAAAATCTGTCCGCGCTACACAGAAGTAAAGAAAAAAAACACTACTGATCACGGAATTTATATAAATATAATGTTATAACAGTGTTTCTTAATTCCGCTAAACATTTCGGGCCTTTTCCTGAGATAAAAATTCGGCATAAACCACACGATAGCTCTCCGGCGACCAAGAGAACACGCATTATTAAACGCAAAACCGAAAAGGCGACACAGTTCCAGTATTTGCTGCCGTAGAAGACGTGCCTGAATGCACGGAGAGACTAAATAAAATGTGGGAGATATTGCTCCCTACGTCGGGCTTAGAAGACCTGCGCATCCCACCAAGATCAAGCAGCAGCAATCCCAAGCTCTTTCGTGCGCCTTGCTCTCATATATAGGCTAGTCTATGCATACAGATTCAGTAATAGCTAAATTAATTTCACTATTTCACTCTTTTTCGTTCTCGGCTGACAAATCGGCATAAGGAGCCCTCGTTGCGGTTAAATCCTTTTTTCGACCCTGCCTGCTGCTATTAAAAATAAAAGAAAATAAGTGAAAGTCGCGACACAAAGGAGCCATTCTGACGTTGTACCATGCCACTTTATCTATGTTTTGAGTCATTCGCCCTGCCTTCCTTGTATTACGATGATTGATTGATTGATTAAAATATTCCTTGAAGCACTCGAAGTTTCAATCAGCCGATGTCGGAACTGTCGGTGTTGCTGTATACAGCAAGATAACACAACGTGGTACAATTAATTACATAAGAAAAACGCGTACTTGTCAACGGTCTGGTGTTGCGGGAATGTGGATGCTGATTCTGGTAATGAAACCTTGAACCTGCACTCAACTGGAAATTGAAGTAGCTCAAGCAGGCGCCGAGTGACTGCTACGAGGTGGTCGCGAGGCAAAGTGGTTATATCAGCCGACATTATTGTGCTGTCTTACTTTAATTTGGGTCACGCTATTTCAATGTCTATTGACATGTGTTGCGGTGACTGTTTTTCCTATGTTCTTAGTGATTTTTGTCCCTTATTTACTTTGATTAGAATAACGAAAAATACGTTTCCCGATTCACTTGTCTTAAGCTTTATTATATACATGGGCATCGTTTGAGATGGGGTTGAGACGACCTAATCAAATACCCCAAGAAAAATATAAAAAAAAAGAAATGAGAAGGTTGTAGTATGCCATGCAAGGCTCTAAGCAGAGAAACTGGACGACTAAGGAGACTAATGTTGTTGCTTCTAGGTTGTTCCTAGGCCTTAACGAGGTAATGCAAGTTGCTTCGAGGTTGCTTTGAGGTCGTTGCTAAGCAATGCTGGGTTTTCTCTACGTTAATTCTCAGCACAGAGAGGTCCTAGTTAACGAGCAGAGAGTCACAGACCCGACACGGACATATGAACTCCAGAGAAAGAAACTCGCACTGAAACCAACAAGCGTGCGCACATCTCATGAATCTATGGGCGTGTCGTCATTGGCCAAGGGCTTCACTCACTTCGGCGAGTTCTTGCAGTCATCGTTGCATTTCCCGTTATTACCTAGTATTCTCTCATGGTAAGTACTCGGGGACTATCATCATCATCACACCGGTTTATAACGAGAGTTTTTCAATAGGCCACGCAGATTACGGCTAGCCTAAGCAGCTTCGCCGTTAAAACAAACGCCACCCAAGAAGTTTGTAGAGATGATCTTGCAGCGAATCTGAAACAAGGGACCCGATATTCATACCTCGGCTTATCCCGATTGTTCGTGAAAGTTTTTCTCAATCATTGGTGACAAGAAAACCTAATTGATGTATACCGCTCATGTGATCTCTTTATCGCTAGTGAACCCCGAGTAAGTAGGGGGATGTCCTCAGCGTATGGGGTGCACACGCTTTTACCAGTGGACGAGTTTTTCATATGTAGTAGACGAGTGGTAAGTGAGAAGGGGCAGGCGGAGGTCTCGCCCGATTTTCGGGGCACATACGTGCACTGGGAGTTTTCACGCACATTATAGGCCGGAAGAATTTCGGTTTCGCCAAGCCATATATATATATATATATATATGGCTTATATATTGTTACAATAGATAGTTTTCTTGTAAAAAAAACCAAAAGAGTAAGGGCTAAAGGTAATACCACGCTCCTCACTGATGCCCTCAATCTTGTACGATGCGCATGGTAAGCTATGGTAGTAAAGAACCATAAATAACAATACCTGATGTGGACACTATACACGAGCCATATATGGCACAAAAAGGCATATACATATAGCCATATATAGTATTTGGCAAAAAGCATCAGGTAAAGAAAACTTCAGACCATCCTGCATGTCAAGTAACAGAAAATGCACATAGGAAGAATGTAATCCACTGTTCACACACGCAAATTGGAAGATAGAAACAGGCACACAAAGTTCAGGTCCTTCGAGGCCACAACTGCTACTGCACTCATGACAAGTCCAAAAATATGCGTTGTGTGGCCATACTACTGCAGTGCTTGCGGCTAGCTTTCAATAAATATTTCTTAGATAACTCTACAACTGTACTTCCTCTCTCTTTGTTGCGACGTCATTACTTTTCAGTTTACGTAACACTCAACGACACCTTCAAAGCGGTTCACACCGGCTAAGTAAATGGCTAGGTGAGATATGAATCTCGCTCGCCTTTCTCTCAATAGGGTTCAAAAGGGGAGCCGTTTACAGCGGCCTGTGACACACGCGTAGCACGCGTCACCAGTTACGCACTCTCCGAAAACAGGTCCGTCTACGAGGGGCCGTTGAGATGTCTTTTGGTGACTTATTGCGCCCTTCTCCTCACACGTGTTAGTTTCTCTCATCAGCACACACACGCACACACTTAAGTGAACTGGTTTGCGCAAACACAGGCACAAACGCTCCCACACGCGCGCAAACACTCACAGACGCATGTTCACCTCTTTGTTCCTGAGTCGCCGCACACAGGCCGTGCGATCAGCGAAACTACCAGAGAGACACCGCTACTGTCCAGCGATTGCGCTATGTGTTGTTACTTGATTGCATTGTGCCGGTGCTGAGTAGACCGTGCTAGCATCCGAGAAGCTGGGGAAAGGGAAGGCTAGTTCTTTCACTCGGCGACGAGCAACCTAGTCGTTCCTTCCGTGTATGGTGACAGGCACAGGCATCAGTGTAGACTGCGCGGGGTCTTACAGTTGCCGTCTTTCATTATGGTGTATACGCGATGAGGGCATGCGCCTCTGGCGCAACCGGTGATGTAACGACGGTCCGCGGTGATTCGCTCTGACGGGCAACTCGTACAGCTTGTAATAAATGGCGAGGCTACCTGGAATGAAGAGAGCGCAGTGAAGCGCTTTGACAATTAGCACAGAAACGTCAGGGCTGGAAGTTTTTGCTGACCCCTGTGCATTTTTGTGCGTCAGCTCCCATTAGATAAGGTGAATCAGCTGAAGCGTACGTTCTTACCAGGGTTTTGCAATGCAACATGAAAGAAGACACAAAGCGAGGAAAGAACTGTTATTTCTGAAGAGAAATCCTATTTTAGACGGTCATATTCGTGCCATTGCCACTGACAATAAACGAAAACCAACATGCGGTAGTCGCTTGGTTAAATGAGGCCATATCGCGCAAAATCAACTAAGGCTTGATTGATATGTGGGGTTTAACGTCCCAAAAAAGCAACTAAGGCTACGCTGCGCCAACCACAAGGTGTTGGTTATCTGGTTACCAGTAAACGTTATGCCATTCTAAAGCCAAGCCAACTAAAAAAAATTCCAGCATGCCCCACGAATTGTGGGCATCCTTTACATGAGAAGAAGTCAGCAAGTAGCCGCTCAGTAAGCAAGTTTAGTCAAATATTACCAGGTAGATGGACTTTCTTGTCTAATTTGAGGAGTTCTGTGAATATTGTGGTCTTATCAGACACGTTGACTATACTGACCTCAAAGGAGTCTGCTTGTAGGACGTAACGCTGGCACTGAATGTACAGAACAGACGTCAGTTTTGTTGAAACGAAGTGAAAGCAGCGAGCAATGACGAATTCCTGCAGGGATGAGCAACGCTAGCTTGTAGTTTGTAGATGCGTGTGAGTATATATGTGAGGGTCTGTGTGTCACAATAATATCACCAAGTGTACCAAATGGCGTGTATTTATTTATTTTAACCCCTCAAAGTGTCTGACAAGGTTTGGTCGGTCCATTTTCCCGGTTGCTGGGTTCATACAGGCTGAATGAGCCATGACGCATTCCCGCATACATTTAGGTGTAATATGCGGGCATGCGCAACACGTTATCACGGCAAAGGATTTCATGGCGTGCGTGAGAGGAATGTAATGACCTGTTAGTCATCGTAGCCAGGCAATCATACCCTGCTCTGGTGATTTCTTTGGCGTGGGCGAATAGTGAATTTCAGAGCCGAATCGTATAGTAGTGAGACCGAATCGAATGTCAGTACAAACAGAATAATAATAGTTTTCAATTATATAGTAAGACAACCATAATCAAAAAAGCCATAGACGGGTAATGTAGCCTTTTAAAAGTGTGCCGAGAATTTGACCACATTTCTTTAAAACAAATTCTCACTAGCTTTAACAAAAAGACAGTATGGTTGCTTTAATTGACAAAAAGCGGCCTAGAGCTGTATCTGGAGCCTTATAAATATTCTGTAAATCCCCGCCGCGGTGGTCTAGTGGCTAATGTACTCGGCTGCTGACCCGCAGGGCGCGGGTTCGAATGCCGGCTGCGGCGGCTGCATTTCCGATGGAGGCGGAAATGTTGTAGGGCCGTTTGCTCAGATTTGGGTGCACGTTAAAGAACCCCAGGTGGTCTAAATTTCCGGAGCCCTCCACTACGGCGTCTCTCATAATCATATAGTGGTTTTGGGACGTTAAACCCCAAATATCAATCAATATTCTGTAAATGCAGCCTGAAACACAGTGATGAATGCAATATGTAGTGCACGCGTTGCTACAGTTAGAAAGAACTGATATTTTGCCACGCGCTTTATCTGCCAGCGCGAAAGCGCCAGAAAGAGACGCAGAAGCTCTTGCGCACGTGCTTTTGTTTCGGGCTGTTCTGTAGCGAAAGCTCTTGGGCCTTGTGTAGCTGCTTTATAAATGTCACCTTCATTCTGAACGTGACATTTTATTGGTGGAGGTGCAGGGTATGGTCACCTATGCAACAGACTCCTCCCAGTAACAGTAACGCCAGCCATAACACGAAGCTTGCGCCAGTGCATCGTTCTTGCCGGAGAATTTGGAGTCTCCCGAATTCTCTGTAAACCGGACAAATGGGTCCTCCAGTTCCACATTCAGATGACGAATGAAGGTAGTACTACGTATGTGGAGCATATGTTCCGTATTTTTAATCAAGATGATGCAAACATGCCGGAAGCCAAAAAGCTCTGGCACTTGATGCGGGGCGTGAAGGAGCAGCTCTTTGGTGGTCTCATTTGTAGTCCACCCAAGACGGTTGCGGAGTTCCTCATTGAAGCCGTCGCCATGGAGAAGACGCTGCAGCAGCGGAACCAGTATAATCGGCAAGTGAATGGTACCAACACCATCGGGATAGAATCATTTCCGACCGACGGAAAAGCGCTTCGTGAGCTTATACGGTCAGTCGTCCGCGACAAGCTGCAACAACTGCCACATGCGCAGCAGAAGCCGACTGCTAGCTGCGTAGCCGGCATCATAAGTGACGAAGTACAGCAGGTGCTCGGCGCACCTCAACGTGGGACACCTGCTAAGCTTTGTGCCCCACTTCAGGTGTTCAAACCTTCCAATGAATCTCAGCTCATGACGTATGCCGACGCTCCGAGAGTCACCGTCCCGTCGGCGTTGACACCTCCGGTGAGTGACGGCTTCCAGCACGCCAGTTATGCCGGCACATTCGGATACTACTCACCTGCGCCAGTGTCGATACCCTTAGCAACCCCGTATGCCACACTCCAGTCTGCACATGATGTGCCTTATTTTGAAGACACTCGGCCCGTCGCGCGTAAGTCCGACATTTGACGCATGCCCGACCGACGACCGCTTTGCTCGACTGGTGTGAGGTGGGTCACGTGTACCAGTACCGCCCACTTGGGCTTTAGGGTTTTCCTACGAATTCGCCCCGTCCCCGGTTCAGATAGCGACCGCCAGAGATCGAGGATTTTCTTTCTCGGTTGGGCGTACCACCCAGGCGTCAGTCGCGTTCACCGTCACCACAATCAACATCCTATTAGGGCAACAGGAATCGAATGTTGCAAGGACAATCTCGGAGCCCTCGCTTGGAAAACTGATGTCAGCGACCTCTCGAGGCGAGGCCGCTGATTCTCGACGTGTTCAAGAACTCGACCTCCCATTGACGCGACTTCGTACCGACGGCAATTCGACAACACCGGCATCTCAGCCTGGTGACTTTTCAGTGGACGTACGCGTGCTCATTAACGGTCGAAATGTAACAGCCTTAGCAGGTACTGGCACTGACTACTCGATTATTTGAGGAAAATCGGCAAGGCTACTGAGAAAAAAGTTAGCACGCCTTGGACAGAGTCCCACGTACGCAAAGATGGAGAGAACATTGTCAAGACCCTAGGTGTGTGCACTGCCGTCTGCACATACGAGGTTACACGTTGTCGGTTACCTCCCTCGTGCTACGCGAATGTTCATGCGAATTAATTATCGGAAAAGACTTTCTTCGGGAATGTAGTGTCATAATCGAATTGCGCAGACACTGCATTTCATTATCTACAGACGTGGCTACGATAAAGGATACCCGCTGCCACACAGCCACTCTTCGTGTTTCCGACGACAACGTCACAATACTATTTCGTGCGAGTATAATGATTCAGGTGTCTTCCGAGGACACAAGTGACGGTGAAACATTGTGAAAGTGAAGCGTCTCTCTGATGGTAGCGCTTGAAATTTTTGTGGCACGAGACATCATTCAGATTAATAACGGTAAAGACGAGATCATCATCACAAGTGTCACAAATGAACATCGTCACCGTTTTCGTGGCTCCGCCGTCGCCTACGCTGAAGCCTTGAGGGCGTCATCGAGTGTGTTGCATGCGAAGACAGTAGCCATGATGAAACAGCCGTACCGAAACTTGACATCCACAATGAACTATCGGAAGAGAACAAGAAGGCCTTGCGACAGCTGTTACTTCAACTGAATGCGTGATTTGCTCAGTCGTCTAAAGTAAGTCAGACGCCAATTACGCTGCACAGAATAATCCCTTACGGCGTTGCGCGACCTATCCACCAACAGCCGTGCCATGTCTCGCAGAAAGAACGCCAAGTAATCAAGGAGCAGGTGAACGAAATGATTGACGATGGTGTTTTCCAGCCATTGAACAGCCCGTAATCATCACTGGTCATCCTGGTAAATATCCTGGTAAAGATGGTATTGCGATGGATCCAGACCCCACCGTACGCAATCTGGACTTGGCGTCACCTTCGACGTGAACCTCGAGGAAGTACAACAGCCGGGAGGACGACAGCACCAGTGACAGCACTGAACTGTACACGGCGAGTAGTGAAGACACTGACGACAATTTCATTCCTGCAGTGAAGCGTAAAGCTAAAAGGAGAATGTTCGGCGCGTCTTCGCCAGCTAGCGTCTCTACCGTGAAGGCGGCGTGCAGTTCTGAACGCCATTCTATACTTTTTGTTCTTGTCGACTCTTCGATCAACCTGAAGAACATGAACAGGCAAGTGATATCAGCACGTATCGAAGCTATCGTGCCTAATGAGATAAAGGATATTAGGCTCAACCCACGGAAGAATACCTTGGCCATAGGCGTTGAGCACCCGGTTGCGCTACATACCCTGCGAACTGTCACGGAGCTTGGAGGCATCTATCTCAGTACTTACATTCCGCAGGATAGTGACACGACGACGGGCGTCATTTATGACGTTGATGTTTCCATACCGAACGCAGGCCTTTCTGTTCTGATAAAGCCAGCTACTGGGGCAACGGACATATTGCAAGTATGCCAGCTTGGCAAATCCCGTTGCATCAAGGTGACCTTCAGAGGTGATTGCATCCCATCACATGTATAGGTTGGTCATTTTCGTCACGTTGTCCGACCATACATCCAAAGACCGCTACAGTGCCACAACTGTCAAAAACTGGGTCATGTTAGTGCTGTGTGCAACAACAAGCAAGCATGCCCACGTTGTGCCGGACCCCACAAAGCAGAGGCTTGCCAAGCAACTCTCCTAAAATGCAGCAACTGCAACGGGAACCATGAGACATCGTCCAAAGACTGCCAAGTACTGAAGAAAGAGAGGAGCATTCTGAGACAAATGGTTAAAAACGGATCCTCACGAAAGGAAGCGGTAACGGTTGTTTAACGACGGCGTTCCCGTCGACGGCGGTACTCGAAGAAAAGAAAAAAGCAGTCCTGTGCCGAAGGTGCCTTCACTTACACCGCCACCGCCACCACTACCGCCGCCACGACCACAGAGACCTCCCCCGCCCACGCCACCAGGTGGGGTACGTCCAGAGGTGCCGGAAGACACTGTGGCGCAACAGAGAACATCCGGCTCTGATTGGCCCGCTTTACCGCGGGTACACGTGTCTACGGAACCACAATATCGCCAGTCAACAACGGATATGCCCCCAGCAGGCAGTCTGTCCGCCCAAGAGGTACAAGTTTTTTCTGTATTGAGGTCGTTCATGAGTGTTATTCGCACTCTATTAGGTAGCCTACAGATCCCTGCCACTAAATGCGCGCTGCAAATCTTGGACACACTAGAACCAGTTTTTGCCGGACTTCAGTAACAAGATGGCGCACCATAGACCACATCAGCCTTTCCGAGAAAAAGTCAAGCGTGCTTCCATAGTTCAGTAAAACGCAAGAGGCCTACAGTCAAGAATGCCTGAGTTCAGACAATTCATTTTCGAAAATAAGTTTTCCATCATCATCATTTGTGAACCGCACTTTTCAAAAATACCTCGTCTGTCGGGCTATGAATCGTTGGTTTCTTCATCGTGCATTGAGCGAAGTCAAGCTGCTGTGTACATCCGGAAAGAACTCACTTGCGTTCTCCAAAGAGTAGAGTCTCACAATGAAAATCACTACGTGTGTCTATATGTTAAAAAAAGAAGTTGTCGTTTACGTTGGTAGACGCATATATAGCGCCGTCACGTCGACTAGATCTACAGATAATAAATGGTATATTTGCAACGACGCCAGCACATTGGATATTGATGGGTGACTTCAACACCGATCATTCATTGTGGGGAAGTATCAGGACAAATCGAAAAGGCATGAACCTAGTTGATCTCGCATCAGAGCACGGGCTTCAGGTGCTGAACGACTGCAGCCCTACTTATCTCCGAGGAGTAACTTACAGCAGTTGCCTGAACTTGACATTAGTGTCGCATAGCATTGTCACGAAAGTCCAATGGTTCACAGATATTGAAACACATGGCAGCGACCATATCCCCACGTACGTGACAGTCAGAGGTCTGGACGATTCTCCTTCCCCTGGACATTCAAGACTTATTGACTGGGAAGAGTTTCAGATATCAGTGGAGAGCAAGTGCATGCACGAACCGCCGGAATCCATTGAAAAAGTGATTGGTTGTGCAATGGAGACTTCCACGAAGATATGTTCGAAAGAATCGAGACGCACGACACTCGACCAAGAGTTGAAACATCTTCGAGCGGTCCGCCGACGTGCCGAAAGACGATACAGACGCACGAAGTCTATCTCTGACCTCAGAGAATCCAGACGCATTCAGAAAAAAATCCAGCGTCGAATGCAGAAACTTCATGAACAACGATGGAAGAATTTTTGTGACTCGCTAGACCCTCGAAAGCCCTTGTCTCCCGTACGGAGGACTCTTCGTGGTATTCACTCGCATCCGCAACAGCGTCATCCCTTCGCCGCTCTGGCACTGCATCAACGTCGCTCACAGCTTGATGTTTGTGGTGAATTTTGCGCAAAGATCACCGGCGACATCTCTATACCGATTGATCTATTGTCACAGGATGTTCCAGTCGCACGAGATCAGCAAATGGTGGTTGCATTCACCATGGAAGAACTTCATGCGGCATTGAACACATGCAGACGCTAATCGTCCCCAGGTCCGGATGGAGTGACCTATACTGTCCTACCTCACCTAGGCCCGAAGGCAGAGCGCTGTCTCCTAAACATTTTCAATAAGTCTTGGCATGATGGAGTGGTGCCTGATGAGTGGAAGTGTGGTCGCCTGGTGCCTTTGCTGAAGCCCGAAAAGTCTCCATTTGATTTGGCATCATACCAGCCTATAGCACCAGCAAGCTGCGTTGGCAAGGTAATGGAGAAGATGCTGCTTACACGCATGGAATGGTACCTGGAACATTATAACATCTATCCTGGTGCTATGGCTGGATTTCGACAAGGTCGGTGCTCAGTTGATAGCGTTATTGACTTAGTGACCTCTGTTCAGCATCAGAAAGCTCAGAAGCGGCTGTCGGTAGCTCTGTTTTTAGACGTGAAGGGTGCCTATGACAACGTGACCCATGAGGCTGTTCTCAATGCTCTTGAAGCAGCTGAACTTGGAGGTCGTGTCTTTCGATGGGTAAGAAGCTACCTCACAAAGAGATCCATGTTCGTTCTAACTGAAGATGGGTCTACGAATAAATATTTCACAAGTCGTGGGGTGCCACAAAGCGGTGTTTTGAGTTAGACTCTTTTCAACCTGGTTCTCGTGGGGCTCACAGAAATGCTGCCACAGACGGCTTATATATCTCTCTACTCTGACGATGTCTGCATTTGGGCGTCCGGCGTGACACGGCTTCAAGTGCGCGCTAGAATACAGAAAGCGGCAACAATACATCGACATACCTTCGCCAGCAAGGTCTGACTATCACCACAGAAAATTGCGCTGCGGTGGCGTTTACACGCAAAACGATGTCTTTCTACCCATTGTGCATCGATGGCAGATCAATACCATATAAGAGCACTCATAGATTCTTAGTTGTCATCGTAGATCGTGACCTAACCTGGAGCCCACATGTCACATACCTGAAGAAAAAGCTCATTGGCATTGAAAATGTATTCAAGTTCGTCGCCGGAAAATTATGGGGCCGATCCGTGCAGTCCATGTTGCAGCTTTACACAGCCCTCTTTTTCGGAACTCTCCGGTACAGCCTTCCTGTCCTGTCCGACACGTGCAAGACTAACATCCGTGCACTGCAAAGCGTACAAGCCCAAGCACTTCGGACATGCCTTGGCCTTCCAAGATGCTCATCGACAGTGTCAACTATTGTTATTTCACAAGAACAACCGGTCACAACGCATATCATTGTCGAGACGCAGAGAGCGCACATTCGGCATTTATAACGGCTACTGTCACATCATTTAGCGTGTTTGGCAGCTCGAAGGCCCCATTCTTCTTACTGCAGTATTGTGACAAAACATCAGGACATACTACCGCGTGGCTTCAAACTTGCGATGCATCCAGCAGCTGCGCTATGGAGTCTTCGTCAACCTGACGTGCGCTTATCAGTTCCTGTAATCGTTAAGAAGGCACGCATGTCAACGCTAGCACTGAATCAATTAACTTTGCGTCTGTTGGACGAAAGGTACTTCGAACGCATACATGTTTACAGCGATGGCTCCACTAATTCCAACAGCTCTACAGGAGCAGTGATTGTTTCATGTGAAATTGTGTTGCTTCAGTACAAGTTTTCTCACACCACGATGTCGACAGCAGCAGAGCTCGCAGCACTTCAAGGTGCAGTAAAGTGAATTCTTCCGCAGCAACCTAACCAATGGGCCATCTTTTGCGACTCCAGGTCAACCTTACAGACACTACGATTTGTTATGCAGCATGGGTTACACGAACAATCAGCATATCAGATAAGGCACGACTACCACAAGTCATTGGTTGCCGAGTCATTGCGGAATCGTCGGCAATGACCGCGCGGATGAAGCTGCTCGATCGGCTCATGACCAAAACCAGCGCACGCCCATACCACTCTTGAGAACAGACGCTGCAAGGCTACTACAATCACTTGCTCACCGTACATCTCTCCTACAATGGAATACGCAGGGCTTCTCCAACATGCCCCTGTATTCGATCGAGCCAAACTTGCAACTTCGTTTGCCATCCGGGCTCCCACGATGCGCTGAAACTTTACTGTGTCGCATGAGGTTGGGCGTGGCATTTACGAATTCGTACTCTCGTCTCCTTGGAATGGCGAGCACTTCGGCATGCAACATCTGCGCCTGCGAGGAAACGCTGGAGCACATTTTATATCATTGCCCAGCATACCAGACCGCACGACGTATTATGGGAGCCAAGCTCAGTCAGCTGGATTCACGGCCGCTTACAGAAGAGAAGATCCTGGGACCTTGGCCGACGGCTTCCCATACGAGCAAAGCCACGAAAGCCCTCTTGTACTTTTTAAGGACTGCCAGACTTCACGACCGCTTGTGAAAGAACTGTGCGAGACCGTGCTGTGTAGTTTCGAGCTGACTATTCATGCTTCTCTTTCTTACTCATCTTCTTTTCTATCTCTGTCCGTTCTATTAGGTTTCTTTTCTCCCACCCCAAGTGCAGGGTAGCCAACCGAGCCAAGCTTGGTTAACCTCCCTGCCTTTCCTCTCTCTCTCTCTGTCTCTCTCTCTCTCTCTCTCTCTCTCTCTCTCTATATATATATATATATATATATATATATATATATATATATATATATATATATATATATATATATATATATATATATATATACATATATATATATATATATATATATATATATATATATATATAGAGCCTTTTCAGAGCCTTTTCTAACACGTATTGGGTTACTGCTGCAAGCACGCTTGCGTGATGCCCACTATGGCATTAATAATAAAATTTTCTAGGGTAGTAGGCCGGCATTGGCTATGCTATTTTTTGCCATTATTCTGAGAAGCGTGGCATCCGCTAAACAGTTGCAAGGAATTTTGTGCCAATCGTTCATGCAGTGGCTGGCGACGATTTATGCCTGAAATGGGTATGCGCCACAGTTAATAAATGAACAAAAGCAAGCTTTTGGAATGGGTTCGAACATTGGATGACCCACTAGTTAGGCTATTCCCATTAGGAGACGACTGCTTGGTTTTCGCTGTGTAGCGAAGTCTCCGAACTCTGAAAGGGGTCGAACTCTTGAGTACCTTCTAGTGGGGCTACCCAACAAGAACGCCGCTCGCGCTGAGAGCCCGTGCTTGGCCGTGACTGTCGCCATTGTATATTTTCGCTCGTTGCCGGCTAATAAACGCCTTAACAATTTGGTGGAGGTGCTGGGTAGTACGCGATTGTTGAACAGCCGGTTGGTGGGCAAAGGGGAGGAGCGAGAACTGACGCGCGATTTCTTCACGGATGAAGGAATTTGGGTCTGCCATCAACGCCACTTGGTCACAACTGGCCTCCAAGCCAGCAAGCGTTGCAGCTCGTGGTGGGGAACGTCGGGTCATCGAACGCTGCCGGTGGAGCTCCTCATAGCTCTGGCACAGTGTGATGACCTCAGCCACTGTGCCGCGGTTTTTGGCGAGCAGCATCGTGAACGCATCATCGTCAATGCCTTTTATGATGTTTCGGATCTTGTCAGACTCAGACATGGTGTGATTAGATTTGTTGCATAGGTCCAGGACGTCTTCAATATAGCTGGTGAATAACTCACCAGACTCCTGAGCACGTTCACGTAAGCGCTGCTCGGCTTGCAGCTTGCGAACAGCAGGGCGGCCGAAGACGTTGATGATTGCGGTCTTAAAATCGGACCAGTTGGCAAAATCGGACGCGTGGTTGTTGTACCACAAACTGGCAACACCCGTAAGGTAGAATACCAAGTTGGTCAGCTTGCCGTCCTCGTCCAATTTGTTGGGGACGCTCACGCGCTCGTAAATGGCGAGCCAGTCCTCCACGTCAGTGCCATCAGTGCCAGTGAAGATGGGTGGATCGCGGATTCTGGGGACACCGGGACAAGGGGGTGGCATTGGAGGAGGCGTTTGCTGAGAAGCGTCGTGGTACATAGTAGATGGCAGGGTACGTGATCGTAGCTCCAAAGGCATAGACGGGGATCGCAGCACTCTCCGCCAAATTGTTGTATGGCTCTCGATCCCGACCTCTGTAGCTCGCCTCTCTTCCAAACTACTTCCCAAATACGAAGGCCCCTACCGTGTCATCGAGCGCACCTCACCCGTCAACTATCTGATCGAACCCGTTGAACAATCTTCGGACATGCGCCGCCGTGGGCGAGACATCGTCAACGTGGAGCGCCTGAAGGCCTATTATGACCCGCTCATAGTAACAAGCTGTTACGTCGCCAGGCGGCTCCCTCTTCGACCCCGGGGTGATTGAAGCGAAGTCTCCAAACTCTGAAATGGGTCGAACTCTTGAGTACCTTCTAGTGGGGCTACCCAACAAGGACGCCGCTCACGCTAAGAGCCCGTGCTTGGCCGTGATTGTCGCCATTGTATATTCTCGCTCGTCACCGGCTAATAAACGCCTTAACAGCTGTTTTAAAACGCTTTACCAGTGGTATTAACACAATTGCTTTCCCGACATTAAGACTGCCTAAGGCAAGTTTGCCAACAAGTCCCAAGCACCGGTGTAGCTCAGTGATAAAATACTAGGCTGACATCAAGTGGACCCGGGTTCGAGGCCAAATGTGTCATTAATACTAAGTTTTTTTTCTAATTTGCACGATGTGGTTACGGACACCGGCGGCGGCAGCGGACAACAACGGCACTGCGCGACACCAGAGTTGTGACCTCATAACAGCTTTTGCTGTAAAATGTTATCGCCTACGGAAGTCGCAATCTATCACACCCAGAGTCTAACTGCAGCACGACGAAAAGAAGGGCCATGCCACCGTATGGGCACTTGCTAACTTACGACCTTACCTCTACGGGCACTCTTTCAACGTAGTGACAGATCATCACTCGCTGTGCTGGCTGGCGAACCTGAGAGATCCTTCCGGATGACTAGCTCGGTGGAGCCTATGATTGCAGGTGCATGACGTCATTATTGTGTACAAGTTGGGTCGTGCACACGAAGATGCAGGCACATTGCCATGCGCGCCAGTTGAGCCTGCCCCTCAAAACTTCAAAGGCGACTGCCCTTTGCTTGGAGCCGTAAGCATAACAGACGTAGATACGAAGCATCGAGCGGATGTTGATTTTTTGACTGAGTTTAAATGATTCAGTCAAAAGCTTCTAAATATATACAATATACTGCAAAGCCGGCAGCTAGAGATATGTCAAGATCATTGCAAACTGTTAGTGATTGCGTTTCACATGAGGAGGACTTGAGGAAATCATGCTGACGAGTTTCAAAAAAATTGTTTGTCTGAAAAATAGGACTACATATAGGCATATCACATCTCAAAAAATTTAACAAGGTATTGATGTCAAGGAAATAGGTATGCAGTTAGGAGGGTTGTGCGAGTAACCGGACTTATGAAGTGGAATCACCTTGACTGTTATGAAGTAGAACCACCTCGTTGGCACCAGCGCCTTCCTATCTGCCTTCTTTGCATCCGATACCTTATGTCACAATCTCGGTTTGTTCGCTCGGAAGTCTGCAATAGGTTTTTTTCAACATGTTACGAAAATGAATTTTCTGCTCTTTTCCGTCACCTCAGGCGCCAATTAATAATCGATGGAGGGTCGGATGGGACAGGGGTTACCACGCTATTCCCCCCGTCTCACTCGCAGGGAACTGCCGGACTTTTAATGAAGCTTTTTCATTCATTCTCTCACATATTTTGAACTGTCTAGGTTATTCCTAATATATACGGAGTACCTTTCCACTGCTGCTGTTATGTGAAGGTGATGTTCCAGACCAACTATTAAAATCTGGCGATTACGGAAACATACAGAAAAAAACGCCTATGACATACGGAAGTATTTAGGTGGATTACATAATATAGAAATGGCAATTGTAAGGGAACTTATTGGAAGCGTCAGAAAGATCATAAGAAAAAAATATTACCAAATACCCTGTTTTTCTCATATTCATCTGTGCGAGCATTTTAAGCTATATTACACAAGCAGTGAATTTTATATTGTCTGGTCTCAAAGGTAATTTGACAATACTTCATGCTAAAAGTTTGTATGACGCAACCTTTACCATGTTTCTACGTATTCACTGCAAGCGTGCGTAATAGAGCCATTTTTATATTCTGCCTATATGCATTTTATTTCTTAGCTGGCTATAAAATACTTTAACAATGCACCACATCATCGGTGCTACATGTGGAAGCAGCACGAAGGATGGAACTACAGAAAATTGAGCTCGGTGGTACGAGATCACAGAGGAACGTGCGCGTGCACACACAGATGCAGGAGAACTGATCAGAACAACACGAAAGCCGTTTGTCATAGAATGGCCACCTGTTATCTTTTATCACAGAACAGTGTACATAGCGTTCGTATTCTGAGTGCTCTGTGCCATCAAATACGCGGAAAAAAATAGATACTTTGCACAAGTTTTCTCTTAGAATAGAAATCGGGAATGGGTTGCTGTTTAATGAATATGACGATATCAAATATTTCGACCTTTTCAGTCCAGAATTTTTAATTTTGGCCGGAGGATACATTGGGTGTTTTCCTTATGATTAGGACGCCATATTACCAAAAACAAGTAGTTCATCAATTGATGTAGTTATTTGTAGATTTACGTAAGTGGCGTAAATTTAGGTCATCGGCGCTCAGATGTTGTGAAGTAAGAAAAATTGCCTGTACTTGCCACTCACTGAAAAACACAAAATCCGAAATGTCTTATTCGATAGGGTGGAAGCCCTTATAACTACTTCGGGACAGCATTCCGAAAATAGCAATTACCTGCCTCACACTACCACGTGGGCGTTACCTACGACTTCGGTCAGGCGTCTTTTTTTGGGGTTCCAGCTTAGCGAAAATGCCACAAGGGTGGTAAGAGTCACAGGGTAGATCATTGATGTAATACTCCTACAATAATTAGAAGTTTCGGTTTCGTTCCCGTGTCGCAAGGAAAATATTGTGTGATGGTGCCTATTGACACCACCAGGGCCGAATGAGTTAAGCCATTGTTGGATAAGTAGAATATGAAAAACTATTAAAAGTTTATTTGAGTCTGTACATACAAAATATGATAAGAAAATGGGGTCACCATCTTTCTGGTGAGATGGGTTTCCGAAAACAGTGCGTGTTCACGGAGAAGGTAGCACTGTACAGCAATACGTTCACTGACAGAAACCAAGACGTGTGATCCCCTTCCTGCTCCCCCCAGCGGGAGATAAGGGTGCTCGAGAGATCGTACACTCCCCTCCTCTCCGCGGGACAAAGTACGCGTGAGAGACGAGAGCCGCCGCGCGCTTATTGTGCCATTTTGCTGGTAATGCTAAAAACACGATAGTTCCCCCGGAGATGCCCACCAACAGCGGTAACGGGTACACATGAATAACCTGCCGTTTCAATGTTGAAGGAGGTACCCCTCGTTGGCTGAGTGGTTAACGCCTCACAGGAGGTCGCACTTTCCATTCCGCGCGCAGGAGTCTTTTTTTGTGGAGTTTTTTCTTTCTCGCGTTTTCATATATATAAATAAGTATACATATACGGTGCATGACCCCGAGGCCAGCGGCGAAGTACAAACGAGTGTCCTTATAACCGCTATCACAATAAAAATTTTTTTCGCGTATTAGTATTGTACGATTTCGGATTCTTACTGCGACACGACGCTTGGTAAGTGAAAGGACGTGCGAAAGGAAAATGCAGGTAGAGACTCCATCGTTAGACTCCCGTACCAAACACCATGACGTCACAAATTCCAAAGGCTTGTAGTGGGTCCCCAGCATCTTCTAATAGATAAAATGAAGTGAATTGTCTTGTGTGGGTGCCAGAGACAAAGCATACGAAGTTTCAGAAAGTTTTAAAGAGTAAATGTCTCACAAATACGCAATTCACATTTAGAAGTTTACTACGTCAGGGACGAAAATTTTGGCGCGTGCTATAAAAATGAGACTTCGACCTTGATTTTCTTCCCGATTAATAAACTGATCATAAGAAGTGTTGTTTGTATATTCAAATCAATTGATTGTTTCTCTTTAACTTCTGTTTAGAGCGCTAAAGTTTATTTAATAAATTGCTTCACCCAAAAAATATATTCATGGACTGAAAATGCTATACCTTGAGCGAGAATTTCAGCATTTTGTGATACTAGCAGACAGTCAGTTCAAATGATGCGAGGTTGGTCGTAATCTGAGTACAGAAAATTCCAAGGAAGCAGCCCTATATGTTCGCGTTCGCTGCAACCTTACATATATTTATACTAATGAATTTACGAAAATAAAGAAGGATATTAGAATATAAATGGAAAATACTGAATTGAATGCCGCAATTTCAGCAATATTTTGTTTAGGTATTTACAATAATTGTTGCCCGGGTATGTCACAGCGTTTTACGAGAAAATTGCGGTGCACCTTTAGGCATTCCTCAACTAAGACCACGCCGTGTCTCATGGTAAAATGGCACTCATTTTTTTAAAACGCCGTAGTCTCATTTTTTTTCTTCTGTATTCAGTGTGCGAATTATAGTCATCTCAGCGTTGAGGCAATGCTGCTGAAGCCGACAAAGCCTTATTGTGGGCATTCAAGGATAAACTTTCCTAGAAAATGCGGTAGGCCCTTGAGCTTACATTCGAGTGCACGTCAAATAACCCCAGGTGATCGATATTACCGGAGTCCTCCACTATGGCATCTCTCATAATGACATAATGTTTTTAGAACTTTAAACCTCATAAGTCAATCACTCAACTTTTTTTTTTACTAACGATACTGTGAAACTTTTCATATCTGCCAGAATGCTTTGCCAATCACGCGAAACAAGTCGAGCAATCGCCGGGAGACCCAACCAGTGTTTTATTCGTTGCTGACTTCCGGTCTGAGCAACGGTTTATCGCGAGAGAGCCGGAGTAACTGCACTGCTGACGGTCCTCAAGCTTTGTACTTTAATACATCCGATCCAATCTATACAGCTATTCACCGCGGACTAACCGGGTGACCTCGGTCGACGCAGGCCTTTCGGGCGTATAGCCGAAGGCTACGCGATGACGACGATTTCGTGAGTCAGTCGGTTGGAAGGTGAAAAACGAAAGGCGTCAAGGGGAAGAATAACTTGACGCGAACTGGATCGTTTCCCACCTTGCGGTCCGACAACGCCCTGCAGGAAGTTCTCGCTCGATTATTCCGGCTGTTTGCCCTTCATTGCCTATACTTCATTCTTCTGCTACTTTCGTTCATCTTTTTGAGCCTACCGATGAAGAACGAAATTCCTGTATGATTCGTAAGGATTCAGGAACCCTAGTACGTGTTGCTAATGTAACCTAAACTACTAGACAGGCGAAAAAAAACACACACGTAAACTTGGTAGCTGAGTAGCGCTTTGTATTGAAGTCCAAGTACTCAATCTATGTAGGTTTGATTGCATCTGAGTAGCTCGACGAAACGTGATCTGAGCAGAAACATCTCTCATGACGTCACACCACAACCATACAATTTGATGAATTGATATGTGGGGTTTTACGTCTCAAAACCACTATATGATTATGAGAGACGCCGTAGTGGAGGGCTCCGGAAATTTAGACCACCTGGGGTTCTTTAACGTGCACCCAAATCTGAGCACACGGGCCTACAACATTTCCGCCTCCATAGGAAATGCAGCCGCCGCAGCCGGGATTCGAACACGCGTCCTGCGGGTCAGCAGCCGAGTACCTTAGCCACTAGACCACCGCGGCGGGGCAACCATACAATTTGAATGAAAGGCAACGTTTCTGCTTGCAGTTGTGATAGTACATCCGAAGAAAAATTAGAGAGTATGTGTGACTCCTTTCAGGTATCCTTGAGTTGCCACACATATGACTTTCTTTAGAGCGGTACGTTTACTCCCTTTTGAAAAGTCATACTTTTTTCTGATAGCCGTGTGGCCCACAATGGAAATGACGTGCTTCTTTTATTTCTCACTTTTTTCTTAATGTAGTTTTTCCGGTGTCATTGGTGGATCAGCGAAACTGGGCGGCCAGTAACTTACGCCATGCCGCTTCGTGGTTCGAACTATTTTATCGGCGTCACTACCGCCAGAGTCAGGGTCGGCAGTGACATGCCACTCTACCAATGACGTCACGCGATGTGGCCTTTCCTCTGAGATCGCGCGTTGCCGAGCAGTTGAGGTGAAACACTCTTTCTGTAAGTGTTGCTGCTGTAATAGTGGAGGGCCGACATTGCCGAACACTAGCCACATTTAGCGAATGGTAGCCATCACCAACTATCACGTTAAAAAAGCAGGCGCAATTTTCCGAAAGTTCACCAAAACCAGCAGCATTAGCAAGGACTTCGTCATATATAACCGAACTATCTAGGCCTAGCGGATAATACTTTTTTCTTAAACTATGCTTCAATACTGACGGTATCCAGTAAAAATGAATTTTTAAATTGGTCCGGCATACTCATTGCACTCGGATACAAAATGCAGCTAGAGAAGGCAGAAGAAAACAGCCTTTCAAATCCATACATCAGACACTAGATTGATTGATGATTGATATGTGGGGCTTAACGTCCCAAAACCACCATAGAATTACGAGAGACGCCGTGGTGGAGGGCTCCGGAAATTTCGACCACCTGGGGTTCTTTAACGTGCACCCAAGTCTGAGCACACAGGCCTACAATATTTCAGCCTCCATAGGAAATGCAGCCGCCACAGCCGGGATTGGATCCCGCGACCTGCGGTTCAGCAGCCAAGTACCTTAGCCACTAGACCACCACGGCGGGGCATCAGGAACTAGATCAGTATGTGCAAGTGCGTATCACGCTGGTATAGTTCGTGAGAGAAAATTTCAGAATAGACGTGTCATTGATAGAAATGATCAGGTCAACGTAAAAGAGAACATACGAATTGCAGTTACTCTGAAGCAGTGCTATAGAATTGCGACTGACGTTATGGATAGGACGAAGCCAGCTGTCTTTTTATAAAGGTGTTTTATTTACACATACGAATCATTTACGCTAACGTAGAAGGGGGGACCATAGATATTTGGAAGAAAAAAAAGAACTACTCGAAAGGAAAGAAAAACAGCAAAGACAACAACACTTGAATGTGGACATGTGCCTTAGTCCTAAAAAAAAGGAGATTGTTTTTTTACTTAGCGCCACAATTCATAATATTTTTTTTACGTGGGTGTTCCACACCATCATTGGGCGTATGCAAGCTGACTCGCATGATTAAATCTTTCGTTTGCCAGTGAACGCTTCGTTCTCGGGCGTTTTCTTGTTCACGTTCTTCAACAATAAAGATCACTGTCTTGGTTTAAAATAACTAAACCACGATATGGTTATGAAGGAAAGATACCGTAGAGGAGGGCTCCGGAGACGCAGACCATTTGGCGTTCATTAATGTGCCCCTAAAAGTATAAGTATACGCAGATTTCATGCATATTCACCTCCTCTGACAATGTGGCCGCCGTGGCATGGATTCGATCCCGTGACCTACTGGTCAGTAGTCTAGAAGCATATACTGTGGCGAGTAAATCTGTTACACTGTTCACTCAGTGGTCATGAAGCAATATGTTCACCAACGCGTGTTTGATGAAAATGAGATGCTTCGCGACTACGAGGCCAGTGGCTTCGTATTCGTAATGCGGCAAGTAAAGAAAATAATTTGTCGCATGAACGTGCCACGACTGATAAAGTGAGGCGTGTTAGAAGCTCTGGCGACCCGCCACCGCTTACGAAAGGAGAGCTGCGAGCATTTAGCACTTGATTGTAAATTAAGAACGTTGGGCCTGTCGAGACAACACGACAGTTACCATAAATATGCACCGATGATTGCGAAAGTCAGCATGATAAAACCTGGGCTCAGCTGTTTCGGAGTGTATATTTTGTGAACTATGGGCCGTTACTTTTGAGAAAGACGACGCATGAATCCTTGAACGACGGCAATGATGTTCTGATGCGGTGGGGTTAAAACTGACACATTCATCGATTTGTGTTATTCTATTGCTTCAAGGCTTCACGCCATGTGACTACTACCATCCTTTTGGAACAGCGTCCACTCAATACTACGACACTTGCCACCAGCTTTCCACGTCCTCGGGACAAGTCTTCATAGCTGACGGTACTATAGCTAACTCAACTAAGAAAATCAAAATGGGGCGGAGTAAGCTATTTGCTCAAGCTGCCAATAACCATACCGATTTTGAGATACCGCTGGTTTCGCACAATAAATCAGTTCGAAATTGCAGGGACTGGTGAACTCTGGAGTTTCTTCTTTTCTGTATTCGTTCTGTTCGGCTACAATTATAATAATAAAAAAACGTGTGCTCACCGGTCCAAGCCAATGGAAGCATCACTAAATTAATGGTATATCAGTAGTATTGAAACAGCCCTACCTGCATCTGCAAAAGATGACCGTTGCGTCTGACAACTAGGCCCTGTTTGCGAAGCAGCTGCTTCTAGAAGCTTCTCCGTGCGATGGGCATCAATCTCAGAATTCACTCGCTGAATGAGGCTGATGAATAACTAGGCCGTAAAATGATGTGAACTGGGGAAAGTTCGCCAAGTGAGCTGATCGTGGTGTCACCGGAAACGCAGTGAAGGACTTTAAGCGTCAGTGATGAAGAAAGCAAGAAAAGCTTTTCGCCAATAACGCCTGAAGCGGCCAGCGGGCGTCGTAACAGAGGCATGGTATGACGGCGTACCGCGCGTACAAAGCGCTACCGCATAAACGTAAGTGCAAAAACAACCGAAAATTAAAGCACAGAGAGCGAGTAAGAAGAACAAGAAGAGAAGCCGAAGGAAGGGGAAAGGACAGCGCTGTCGAAAGAATGAAAGGAAAGGAGAAAACAGGCTCTGATAAAGAAGGCAGTCGGACCAGACTTGCACGATGCTGGAGCAGGTAGGTTACCTGGTTTCTGGTCCGCTGGTTGGGCCCCCCATCGGGTCACGTGACCCGTACGCGCTGGCAAACACAAGCAAAACGTTTTTGAGAGAGGGTACGCTCGAAGAGGGAGTGAGTGATGAAGCGGTTGAGTAGCCAAAGTACACGCTCCAGGGCTTCAAGCTGCGCTGATTCCGAGGAGGGTGGGTGGGCGAGAGAAATTCGAGGAGGGGAGACGTGGGGGGAGGGCGGGTGGCGGCCAAGACGGCGGAGGACCCGTTACACTCAAAGCAGGTAACGGTGCTCTATTTGGTCGGATCGGCCGCAGCACACAGCCGCTATCAGTCTTCTCTTTCGTCTACGAGAGTTCGGTAGTTCACCCCTTCGGAGAAGAAAGCCCATCGCCAACAGGCTCGGAGTAGCGCCCTGAGGTGCGCGAAGACGTCGACATTTTCTGCGCGGCCCCGGTTTGGAAGGATAGCAGACGACACATCCGGGGACTTCTGTAGCGTAGAAAGCGAAACGAGCTAAAGCGCGAAGTCCGCCGTCGCCAGCGCCGCTCCTTCGAGAGCGTGCTCTCCTTGATTCTTGTGGTCGTTAACTGCCTGTCGTCGGCTATAGGTCGGACGGATAAATTGCTCGTCAACATTTCCCACGCGAGGGGACCCACACCGGCCATTACGTTGTTGTGGCTGTGGCCCGAGTGAAAGATAGTCGTCACCTGGAACTGCTACCTCGCGCTGATTCTTGAATTTCTTTTTTTGTTCTCGTAGTTTTCGTGAAAAAAGGGGACACCCGTGCCCGAAATCGAGCCTGTGTTCCTGCTGAAACGGTGTGTGTTTATACTGTGAAAAATTCTACGAGTCAGCTTATCGACCTCCGTCGTCGTACCAGGACTACCTGTTCACCACTGGATTCTCAAGCCCGCCGTGCTTAGTTATACATTGCGCCATGGTAAGTCTGCGCTTCGCTAATATTCTTGCCCACTTGATGGAATCATCCTCTGAGATGCTTTTCATGGTGGCACGTATTGCGCCTTCACTGAACATGATGACGGATTAACATGTTGCGCCAGACGAGCAGTATTGTTCACGGATCAGGGAACAGGGAAGCATACGTGGAACTTAAAACCTTAGAAACATAACCATGCGCGGGACTAAGCATTTGCTGCAATGGAAGCCGCAACTTCAAGTGCACTTAAAGTGTGCACATTGCCGCATTTGAATCTCACATTGGCGCTCAGGCTACATAGGAATCACACAAAACGTGATTGAAGTGTTTGCAGTCATATCCTCGTATTCTGGAATTTTCTATACATCGCTGCCATGACTCTGTGGCATACGGCTAGCCAGTTATTGAATCACCGTACAAACATGCTGTGCATAAATATGAATTGCTCTGTACCTGGTGACCCAATTCAACGGAGCGTCGGAGACGCTTAGACAGGCATGCGCGCTTTTTCGACAGTATTTCAAGAAGTATCATCGTTCCCACCATTTCATGGAGTGAGAGGAGTGAAACCAAGTGAAGGTGACGTCCGAATTCGAGAAAAAGACGCCACTCTCTTACTTTATTGAAAAAACTTCAATCGTTGCTTTTCATTGGTTGCAACGGTACGTAGCGAGATATAAAGATGAGTTTGTGAACTTAAAAAGTGAGAAAACAGTCTAGCCAATATTTAACCGTGTAGCAGCTATGGTATAGGATCGTATCGATTCATGCGGCGTTTTTCAACGTGGCATGGTTTTGACGCACCGACATAAACAAACATTGAGGTTGTTGAATTGTCATTGTTAAATAATCTCAACCTGGAATTGTATAGATTATACGTTTTCGAGGAAGGGTTGTCACGTTTTACGTAGCTAACCTTCCCACCCAAAAATTTAGCGCAAAATAAACTCACGACAAGACCCTCATCCTTTTGCCAATTGAAAACTTATTACAAGCAATGATTTGCGAACTACTTTAAACATCTGAGTCTCCTTTCAACAGGCAGCGTTTTTACAAACTCGTTTATGAGAGCTTTTGTTCAGGAAACAGATGTTCTGACCATTAGCTAGAGTGAGTTGGTTTTCTACCTTTCGGTTTTATCAGCCGTTCTCAAGAGGAACTTTTTTCGTTTAAAATAGATGGTACGGAACTACAAAATGTAAGTGCTGTGAAATGCTTCCGTAGTCGTCGACAGGCTTTTGTTAATTTTGTTTTTCATTAAGGCTTTATATGTGCTTCGTTACTCGTGAGCTCTGGTTTTCGCGCAGCACGTGTTCTTCAGTGGAGTGATCATGTAAGTGCGAACCTATAGTTTCCTTGTTGCGGCTGACATTTGAGTAGTAGCCATTCCCGTAAATGGTCAAAAACCAGTTGACCAGTTACGCAGGTGCATTAGGCAAGTGCGACCCGCAAACAAATGAGCCGAGCGGGTCGAGATTTGAAGAAAAAAAAGCGCCCTGTATAGCAAAATGGCGAGCAAGATTTGAGCACCCCTTGCAGCGTGTGCGGAAAGAAGTGCATGGGACGTGAGTCCGTCACGCTATAGATCACGATGGGATCTGTTTAGCCTGTTATAAGTAGGTATTCTTTAATACCTTACTTTTAATCTATAAAGAAATGTTGCACAGAGATTTGAGACTCGCAGACCGACGTCACTTGCCGAGGCTGTTTGGTGGAGAGGCGATCTATATAATATCGGTCTATGTTCAGACCACGTCTGAAATGTTACACGCTTAGTTTCTTGCGGCGTCAGAAGATGGAATTTTCACCAAGTAAATGAGAATAAGAATAGTTGTGACGGAAATAACTTTTATTAGATTAGATGCCAAAGGCGTCATTTGACTTTGACAAAGGAAATGTGCTTGCAGTAAGCAATGGTGAGCCACCCTTAGCAACAAATTAAAAAAAAAATAAAAAAATCATGGTATTGCTTAGGCGCTTCATTGTTTCCTTACAAATTCTGATGGAACCGGTAAGATTTTCAACCACTGTGCACGCATTGCGACGTCGTACTAGGTCTGGCAGACGCGGGAAAACCAGTCACATCTGAGGCATCGAACAAACTCGGAAGTTGTCCCCACAAACGATGAAGATGAAGCGCACCACGTGATGATGGTACTGTACGGGTGATGAAAAGGTGTCGTGTAAATGTTCACATTATTCATATGTGTCGAAATCGAAGAGAGCATCAGTGTTCTGAGATCAAAGTACACGTAAAAGAACTCCATGCGGCGAATTTATTCAGATATTCGCCACTGCGGTGGGCCGCATAATCTTATCTTAACTTCGACACAAAGGCAGGAAATTTCTCTTTCGAATATTAATAAATGTAGTAGTTCATCACCCCAAAACTTCGGTATGATTACGAGAGACTCCGTACAGTGGAGGCTCCCGGAAATTTCGACCACGTAAGGTTTTTTAACGTGCACCTAAATCAGATCACATGGACCTCTAGCATATCGAGACTGTCGAGATGGGGCCACCGTTGCCGGTATTCGATACCATGGCCTTTCGAAACATTAAGTTTTCTAAAAAAGAGTGCAACATTTATAACGATGAAGATGGGGAACACCAGTGCCGAAAGGCACTTTGTCTTCATGTCCTCATTTAGTGCTATTGCAAAGACGGCAAAATCAAAGAACAAAACGTGTTACACACTGCGGAAACTGGCCCCGCGACCGATGCTGTTTGCACAACCTCATCTAGAATGTTCAATCGCTACGCTACAAAATGTCGGCTGCTTCTGCAAGCTTTTGTCGCCCGGAGCCGTTCCACAACGATACAGCCGGAGACTGGGAACGCGCGCCAGCAGAGCGAATTTCAAGTAGGCGGTCATATAGCGTGGGAGCAAACTAATCGGCATAACTGGATGAACCAGTCCGGCCGTTTGTTGATTACTCTCCGGGCCACGTGCCACCGCTCGTGAGGTCTCCTGCGACGATTCGTTCAGTTTCCGATTAATCTCTTAGCCTGTGAGCTACCGGGTGCCCATTGTGTTGCTGTCTAGCACGCAGTGAAGAAGCGGCGTTGGTGTGCAGAGCGGCCGTTTTCCTATAGCTGCGGTTAGCCTTACGTAGTGCTCTGAGTGTTGAAGTGTTTTGTTTCTTCAGGCCACCATCATACAGTAGCGTCACTTGCGCGGATTGTAACTTCTGAAGATGCTTACGTCGAACAGCTGCTTCAATCGTTTGGCGATCACTTATTTTCACTTACTTCTCAATTTCGAGCTAGTCACCGAGGAATTTGCTTAGGAAGGACATTTTCGAAGGCCTTTCATTGAAGAAGAAAGGAAACCTTTAATTATCTGAATAATATTTGAGTAATATCCGGAATTTGATGTCCCAGGAGACGACGTGATTATAAGGGATTCCTGAAATCAGCGTGAGATGAATATAAAAAAAAAGGTGGAGGGACATGTCGGGCAGCTTGTGGCAGGTATAGTGCGGTATACATTAGGATAACGTAGCAGATGATAAAGTCCGAGAGCGGTTTGGAAACGTTAACTTTTTCTTCAGCGTATATAGTAATTGTGTTATACATGAGAAGACAGAGCAGGGTGGACGAAAACACAAATCGCCGCCGGCAGGCGCCAAACCAGCAACCTTCGGATAAATTGGCATTGTATACATCGTCATTTGGGGTAAAGTTGCATCATCAATATGCTAAGGAATGGGAAATTGTAGCCGACGGCTCGTGAAAGAATTCGCATCTCTGGTTCCTGTGTTCGCGCTGTTGCCATAAGCCAAATAGATGTAATCTAAATTTCTGCGAGAATAAAGTACTGTCTCAACAAGAATATAGAAATACAAAAAGGGCGGGGGTGGAGGAGGCTATGAGGAATTTCTTGATTTGTTCAACGAGAACAAGTGTTTGACTTCACACACAAATAAACGACTCTCGATCAGAAGTAAGGTCTTATAATTAGAGGGAGAACAATTTGATTCAAAATGCCTACAGAATACATTAGGCTCCCTCTTCGCAGGGAGCACAAGGTTTCTTTGCGACCGGGCCATGACTTAAAATCAAGTAAAAAAAATGCGCCTGAGAAGTGTTCTAATTACTACGTGCATGCGGTAAGTAGTAGTGATTAGGATGATGGTTTTGTTTAGAATATTATGCTGCGTTTGCTGAAGAGTTCATTAGAGCAAGGAAACGAGGAATATTTATGAGTTTGGTTATCAGCAAAACGTTGCAGTGCATGTTATCTGCATTCCTTGAGCACCTGCAAAAGTCGTGCCTGGTCCGCGTGACCTCTGTCTCCTCGCTACAATGATAATATATTTCGCAACGTTCTGTCTCAGAGCTTTAGTGCGGACGCTGTGAATTTCGAAATGCCTCAGCTGTGCAACACTAAGGCGCCCCGTCAGTGCTCGTGCTCCAATAAAATGGCTGACTCTTGCCTTCTTCAATCGCGTTCAAATGCTAGGTTATTCACAGACCAGATTAGAAAGAGCAACAAGCTATATAAAAGCTCGAGAAACCTCAATGCGAATGAAGGGTGATGGAGCTATACAGTGGAAAAAGTAAAACATCCTCCGAGCGGCAGGTTAACAAATTTGCGAGTGCCTCTTTTGCTCGTTTAACAAGGATTTGCTTCTGTGCCCCATTTTATGTTCAGTGCACTGGTCTCGTTTTCCCTCTGTCCACAAGGAAAGAAGCCGAGGTTTCGCTGTGAATTAATTGCTGTATGCAGTCGGCATCGGCGATCTCGTGCGTCTCGCGAGTTCTCGTGCACGGGCGAGACCGAAATTGGCGGGTGAAAAAGGTCGCCCGAGAAACACTGCGTGAAGCAGCGCCAATATCGATGCACTGCACACGCGGATTGAGGTTAATGTTAGGCGCTGCATGTAAACCGTTTTCTTTCTTTTTTATTTCTTTTTGATCGCTTTATTTCAACTGGATTTGGGCTGACATACGACTATGCGCGCACTGTTTGTTTCACATGATACAATACTCAAAGAGGGCAGCATGTGCCGAAGTGTTATTGACGTGTCTCCCTCCACTGCAGAAAGCGGACCTGGTTCTGTAATGCAAACGGAATTTATAATACTGTTGGATTACAGGCAGACCACTGCTGTTATGGTGGACTCGACTAATGTTGATAAAAAATAAAAAAAAGCATTTCACACACAGGCCGCCCATTACAATTGTCTCGCATCAGTTGAGACGTCTACGCTTCTGGCCTAGAAACTTCTGAGCTCAATGCAAGTGCTTAATCCTGTGCCGCACTCTGGTATGTTCTTAATTTATCCGCATACATTGTTATCCGTTTATCAGATCACCAAAAATAGCGGCTCCGCAAGCGGAATTACTTTGGAGTTTAACCCTGCCCTTAATCTCCAAAGAGATTTAACAGCGCTTGCTAAGTCCACGCATCCGTATTCTTACTTCTACATGGCATGCCTTTAATTTATGTCACATTGCGTGGTTCACATGGCCATCCTTTCCACACTCATTTATTATCAGCAAACAGAGCAAGAGCGCTGGACGATCCGTTCTTTCGCTGACGTCTCCGCTGAGTCGCTGAATTCGTATGTGATATTATGAGTTAGTTTACAAGGTTTTATATGCAGAGGAACCGAAATGGGCGTTTGGCCAGGCAAACAACAACAGAGCCACGAATTGTGATTTTGGGAAAGTTGCTGTGGGTCCATATTACGAACGTGCGTGAGCACACTTGAAGCATGTACCAGTGCCAGAGAGCTCAGATGTACATTCAAGACTATGCGGCTTTCAGTTGTTCACTGATCACGCTTTCTAACATCACACGGTAACTGGCTACACAACGCTACGAAAGCGGGTATGCACCTTTCTGGCTTAGACGACGCCTCTGTGTCATCGGTGCCACCAAAGCAAAAAGAATGCACGGCCACTTGCGTGGCGTTGTGTAGCATTTTCGTTCTCTAAAGCTTTGTGATAAAGTTTCAAGGATGAGCTGTACACCTCAATAATATTTTGTCTTCGCATTTTATTCAACATTGAAAGTAAATCAGGTTTGCCTTACACAAGGTGTCTTTTGTTATAGTCTGGGAGTTGCAGTTTAGAGTGTTTCGTCACTGTGTACTTATACAACAACAAAATATATTCAAGGTCGCCACATTATGCTACTAAACTGGCAACAAGTTTACACTATGGTAGTGCACAGCACCGCCATTGTCTAGGCATAAAAATTTTCACTTGCTAAAGACATGCATGCCTAAATCGCTTCAAAGATATTTGTTTCGTTTATCTAACAAACAAGCTCGCATGCACGCCCGCAGGCGCACACACACACACACACACACACACACACACACACACACACACACACACACACACACACACACAAAACACACACACACACACACACACACACACACAAAACACACACACACACACACACACACGTGTGCGCGCACGCACACACGCACACACATGCACACATCTTGTTTGTCACTTTTTTGAACGCTTGTATTTTCCCAATGATGGTGTTTTCATTGGTAGCTGATATCTATATATATATCTCGGGAAGCTAATCAGACGTGTACAGATATCAGAGGTTTATTTTGTCCCATTAAAATTGTGCGCATGAAACAAATACCTGGAACTTGTCCGCACCATCGCTGAATAGAAATGTCACTTCACTTATCACACCTCAGCGAAAACACTGGAAAAATCCCGAACGTCTACAGTGGAAAGCACGGAGAGAATTATCGACGGGGCACCTCTCATTGAAACGGGTCACGTTTAAGGAGGGTGGAAAGTGCTGCAGTGTCGGTGGCGCAAAGCGTAGCACACGTGTCCGATAAAATGTCATTCCTTCAACCCTAATTTTTTTAACGCTACGTGGCTTGCGTATGGCGATAACGCTGTATTAAAATGCGGGATGCTCACAAACGTCTTCGAGATGTAAAGTGTTTCAGGCAATGAGGAGAATTCGCTGTGTGCTTATATTTCGAGAAAATGTCACCTACATGGTTATGTAATGCCAGGAATGCCCGATATATGTATAGCACCACGTGTGTGCTGAGGTCGGTGACCTATAAAGAAGCGGGAATATAAATCTGCGCAGCACCGAGGAAATTTCTGTTCTCTTCGGTTGGTCGTTGTTTCATTTGTTTAGCTGTTCGTTTCGTTTCGTTTTCAATCTGCGAGTTTCGGTGTTTGGTCGTGGTACGCTGATACTAATGTTGCACAGAAACATACACACACAACTCATAGCGAAGACAAAGAATGCAAATGAAAAGCGCACCAAGAGATGTACTCCGGGCACGAAACGTGGGAACGCGAACCAGAACCCTACCTCGTCTCAAGCTCAACACGTGAAAGGCAAGCGACGGGCACCGAATAGAGGCAAACTCCAACCGGCACGTATCTAGATTTCGCATGACAATTCTAGAACAATACCACAGCGAGAAATGTCCCGTGGTACATATTGTTTTGTGCTCGACGGTACATTCCTTACGATTCCGGCACCTGAAATGGTGTCGCCTCAAGGGCACGATCCTCCCAGCACCTTCGTTAACCGATGTGCCCCACTGGCCTTTTGAACTTGCAGGCAGAAACAACCATTGTACATCGTAAGAAAAATAACAGAGAAAATTGGCATCATTTTCAACTTAAAACACGTGCTATTTTTCTCTTTTATGTTCGTTCTGCCCGTTTGATTCACATCCAACATGACGTACGTAAGACGTTATTCAATGTCGCCGTGAAGAAGTAATTTTGCAACAAAAGACAACATGCGAGATAATCGTAAACTCGTATTTTTCCTTCGAATGGAGGTATCCTTTTCTTTAAGAACTCTGAGAAAAAGCCAGTGCTGAATCCTCAAGCACTTTGACCAACACAGAATGTGATCGACACGTGCTCCGAATTCGCGAGCGCAATGCCTGCTCAAGTACAGAGCGAAACCGGCTATAAAGCGCTCAGAGTGTGTTTTTGCCTTCGCGGCTTTGCAGAAGGTCTTTAAACGGAGTCGTAAAAATCTACGCACGACGGCTTTAGTGTCGTTAAAGTAAGTAGGGTGAAAAAAATAATATTAAAAGCAAAGTCGGCTGACAGGTGCTCTGTTCTCCACATGCGAAGTTCGTGTTTGGCACATGTTCATTTGAACACAGTGCAAATTACCTCTCTCGGACAGAGATTCAAACTGCGATTGTCGCTTGAAGCTGAAAACTTCAAGCATGCAAAGAAGCACTGCTTTACGTACCAGCACTCTTAAAGAATAACCCATAGATGCACGTTGAAAATTACGAAGCCTGATAATGCCCATGTTTCTAGCCAACCCAGCACTAAGTTAAAAAAGAACAGGTTTCAAATACTGAACGTAATCAGATGTAAACATGTGTGCCAAAATAGTTTTGACCTTGAGTAAGTGTGCTGGAGACTTTTGTTGGGCATGAACATTCCTGCTCTTGGGGCCAAAATGCGCCCATGCCAAAGCGATGTGGCCAGGTCTCTGTGTACCTTTGAGACATGCCCAGACACCTTAAATACTTCAAATTCCAGACACTCACAGTGCTACAACGCGGACAGAACAGGCTTCAAACAACATTGTACACTCGAGCGAACTTCAAGGCCTAGCTATAAACCTTTGTAAGCACTCGCATGTTTTCACAGTACAACATCGTCACTCTGGATCCACAACAGCCCCTGGATCAAGGCAAGGCCCCGTGCTTCATTACGTCTTGTATAGAAACTGAGAAACTGGATCCGGCTCGCCGCCTAAAGGCGGTCGAGATGTTAGGCCAGGATGACAAGCGTTAATCGCACATGCCTACACTTCGTGTCGATTGTCAAATGTTTGTAAGGTTGGTTGTTGGCACGTCTAAGAATTTTAGTTTTTGTACAAGGGTCACAATTATGGATTCGTCTCCTACTACTGATGACTGCCAGGCATAGTGACTTGACACGTGACCAAAATTCATGCCATTCTTTTATAGCGATAGCCACATAATTTCTAAAGAAG
This sequence comes from Rhipicephalus microplus, assembly GCF_013339725.1. Taxonomy (NCBI): domain Eukaryota; kingdom Metazoa; phylum Arthropoda; class Arachnida; order Ixodida; family Ixodidae; genus Rhipicephalus; species Rhipicephalus microplus. Next base: position 76,298,381 of record NC_051174.1, on the reverse strand, counting down.
AGTGATTATTATTTGCACGTTCATCGTTCTTGTCGTGTATTTAATATACTTACCGCAAAAGCAGATATGAATAGAATGACGGTTATTTTCCGAGTTGTCAAACTGAAGTGCGCTGAACGACATCATGGGGATGCAGACATATGCAAGAGCTATTTTGAACACAATTTGTAGTTTGGCAGATATTTCTGAAATGATGAAATCAGGCACAAGACGAGCTCTGTGAAAGTTTTCCGGTGCAAACTGAGAAATTAAAGCGACCAAACCACGCTTCACCAGAGAAGCGCGCCAGACCACGGGCTTCTTTGCACGCGATCACGACAACCAATAAGTCAAGGCGTAGCTGTAAGGAAGGCCCTGAGAAGACTCAAGAAATAGCCTTGCACAACGAGCCAACGAGAACGCTGATATCGAGGTCGGGCTCGTAGGAAAGCTTGCACACAACACCCAAGGTGCAACGTTCTCGCAACTATGTGGTAAATTGACTTCAAGAACCGCCGCCCTGCAGGTCAGGCTCTACTGCACAGAATACAGACGAGTATGGGGTACGGAGCGCAATCGCAAAGACGCGGAGCAACAGGAAGCGTGGAAGGTCCTTTAGCGTCGCCCGCGAGGAAATTCTGTAGTAGGCCAGCGGCGGTGCCAGGGAAGCACAACGATTTGTCTACGTGCTAACGGGAGTAAGAAAAAAAGCAGTAACAAAATATAAAAACATACAGGGCGCTGAATACGGAGGTCAGACGGCGGGCGTCTTACCTGCTCTCGAAAGCCGTGCGAACCATTAGCCAGCTTTGGGAACGCATGCAAGTATTCGTCACCCTTCTTCCCTTAACCTCCCGCTGCTGTGGTGGCATATGACTTCATGTGTATACGCGTGTAATCGACCTAATAATAGCGCCGCTGGAGTTTGGCAGGACAGGAAGAAGTGGGAGAAAGTGGGGAAGTGGAGGCCGAAGATCACATGGAAATTTGATGGTGTCAGCGTGTCCGCTGCCCGCGCGATTGTGAACGCCAGTTTGCACAGCTCGTGATGTCTTCCTGGAGTCGTTGATGACTTTCTTTCATGCCCAGTGAATAAGGCCATAGCGTTGAACGGGCGCAAATCAAAGGGTTAACTCCCACGATGAAGACCATTCTTGTCTTCAGAGCCACGATACATGGCTCATCTGAATACGGAATCTTACAGGGCTTTGTGCTTTGCAGCTAGGATCATATGACGCACAGTTCTGTCTGGAATATAGTCGTTGTTGAGATTAAACGTTAATACAAAACAATGCAAGGTACATTTTAGCCGCTCTCGTTACGTTCGCGTGTTATGATGTAACAGTGACGGCAATTGTGACTCTGCCCCAATACTAGATATTGTGATTAAGCACAATAAGTTATACACTTTAACGCTTGTCTTCAGTTATTGTTTCGGCCTGTATGAAAAGTAACTCTACTAATGGTTGTTTCCTGTATATCTATTACTGGAGTTCCTCACTTCCAATCATTGCGTAACGTATTGATGGCAATGAATTGTTTGTGCTTTGGCTAAAGCCTAAACTTTGGGAAAATTTAGCCCCGAGAGTATTTTTGTGGTCGTCCTAGTACTACGTTCTCGTACATATATTTTAATGTACTAGATTCTCACTTCATATAGCAGGACCCACGCAGATTTCTACAGTATGGAATGTTTTATTTTGTTAGTTATACTTATTTGCCAGTTATATGTACTAAACTTTTACTTCGTCAGTTATACTACACCCAGTGCTGTAGAATCATTGACAACAGAACTAATCCGCTTCCACACAGCTCTCCCCCTCCGACGATGTTCAATGCGAAAGTATATTACGCAGTGCTACTCAGTCATCTGAAGTCAACTTTTTCACCTACGCTTCAAGCAAGAAGATTCGTCACATGTCGTGTAATGTTTCTTTGTCACATGCTGCTGCGACAACATCGTCATTGTGGCATTAAGGCATGAGTAACATCTACTATACAGCTGCTATGTACTAGGCATATTCATGAAAACCGCGCCGAAAAATATAAGCTACATAACTACCTGCAGGTGATGGTTTATCCCATAGGTTAAACCGGAGGCAGTAAAGTGAATCGCCGTTAAGCTGTACAATCGTTCATCCAACTTCCCAGATCACCATTGTGCCTATCACGACGCATTATGTAGACATCGTGACTGCTCAATTCGCCAGGGCCAACAACCCGATCACCCACGCCGCTGTCGTGTACAACACGAGCCTTCCGCAATCACAGCTTTCCATTAGGCGCTTGGCCTGCCATGTCGGCACGGCTCAGGGGGGTGGCCTAGGAAGTACACCTGCACAAAGACTCCGGCCATCGGCAAAACGATGGCCACGCGGCATGGCTTTCTCACGGCGCCGGATTTAACGGTAGACGCGCTTCCGCCCGAGCCTGCATGTGTTTGTGTGTATGCACTTCTTTCCGTTTTGTACAGTGAAGTAAAGTGCTCACTTCCTCCATTAGTGCACCCGTTCGAAAACTGGTCCTCTCGGCGCTTCGGATCTCCTCCGGCCCCGATCGTGGGACGTCTGTTTAAGCTTTGGTTGTCACCCAGGGGCGTTGGTCACGGACTCGGTTTCATATATTGGTTCGTTAACACTGAGTCACCTCCGCTAATATGCGTGAGGAACGTTCTGGTTTGCCTAATAGGTGACTGGTCAGTTTCGCTGTTGATCACGTACACCGGTGGGGTTGATCGGGTGACCGGTTTTGCTGTTGAAACTGACCGGCTGACTAGTCATTTGACCAGTCAGCTGCCATTTAGCTCCACAAATCCAGATGGCCTTTGGAATAGACATTACAGGACTCGCCTATACGTCTAAATATCTAGCCTGGAGAGAACATGCGGATACTGTCACTAGAGGTGAGGCAACAGTGACTGCAGAGTGTTCCGTTAAGTAGAGTTTCGTTTTTCTTTAAACACCGTCATTTTAAACCAACTTGTGCCAGTTCTTTCACGGTAACGTGTTCGGGGCTGGAAAAAAAAGCGCAAATACACTTTTACCGGGGTTTACCAGTGTTACGAATAGAAGTGTTGTTCCCAGACGCTGCGAAAAGCAAGGGACAACATGCCACGTCCTCATAACCTCGGCTTGAAGAGATCACGACACGTCAACTGAGCCGCTTGGTGTTTTCTATGCAAACCGACGACTCCTTTCTCAGGGAAGCATTTCGCTTCCGTTTCGGTGGCCCCGGCAAACATTTACAGCGGTCTACTTCCCTTGGGGAAGCTACTCGCTCCTGTCCAGTAGAGTCATCGTGCAGTGTCGTTGCGTGCGTGCTAGGATTTCTCAGGGAAGCGTTCTTCTCGTATTCCGTTTTATCTCGCAACTGGAGACGAAGAAGCGCATGCTATGCACCTGGATCAGGACTATCCTGTGCCCAGATCTACAAGAAGCCGAGCACTAGCCGAACTTGTTCACATCGGGAACGGGAAGAGGCAGACAATGCCTCAGAGCTATTTTTCCTAGTCCTCAGAACGGTACGACACGTTTTGTCCGGCACGTGTGCCTACCATCCAAACTCGTCTGGTCAAGGATGGTCCGGCTATGCTGGTTGTAGCAGCTTCGCATAATTTAGTTTCGTGAATCGTATTGGCTTTCGATTGCACCTCTGCCTTTTGTATTATTTTTTATTTAAAGCTGCGCTGCATTTTTTTTAAAGAGGCGACCTCATTGCAGTTGTAACTGTGTCACATACACAACCAACGAGTTCGCAAGCCAGCTCACTTCCTCCTGAGATGCGTCTTGCCGTCGCCCGGGATCTGGCGTAGATGTAGGAAGCTATTTTTTTATGCTTTTCACAAGTAAGACCAACGCTGCCTAACAGCGTCACAACATGGGCCTGTTCCAGATGCTATAGCGACTCGCTTGACTTGGTGGTTTCTCGCTGCTTGTTGCTCGTGTACAAATTAGCTGCGAGTTCATGAACGAGTTCACCGGAAATATATGAGCCTGCGTATATTCAGTGATTTCTTAAACATTCCTTCTAGCTATTTCAAAGTACAACCTCAAGTGTGCGGAATGTGCAAACTAATTATGGTGTGTAAACTGGCCTACCTTACGTGAGAATAAGTTTGGATAGGCAAAGACTACGCTTGCTGGTGTCGTTATTCTCAGCTTGGTCATTTATGGTTACGTTACACTGTACTCAAAAACCGAAAAAACAGGAGATGGTAGCTTTTCACAAAACAAGTTAGGCGTACATCGGTGTATGATTCTGAGCACCTGATTCCTGCTGAGCAGGTACACGTCAATTAAGTAAGGTTTGCGCATAGGTTACACCATTCACGATTGAGTGCATGAGATACTAAGATTGCTCATAGCTTTAGAGTTGCCAGTTACGCTTACGGTAAGTGAATTCGGGCTTCTTTTTTCACTGAGTTACTTGTACAATGTTTCAATCACTTGTCGCGGTTTGTTTTCTTCTTTTTTTTTTGGGGGGGGGGAAGGTGACCTATTAGCATTTTTACAGAAAACATAATTATTTTAGTGATCATAACGTGCAACAACGAGCGTTTGTCGTTCACTACTATAGCGTGTTGGTCGATGACTGAGTAGTTGAGTGCCAATTAGTGTGTAGGGATTTCCGATCAAGAGGGCCGGACGTTCATCGCAGTGCCCCCCCCCCCCCCTTTTGATCCCGCTCCCGTGCGCAGGCCTGTAATTGGGTGTAGAAACAAAACGCGCGTTGGGGCAATCAATAAATAACATTAATCATGCACTGGTAAGAGTGCGTTCTACAAAGTGAAGGCCACCATAGAGACAATGTTAAGAAGTAGATATATGCTGTCGTTCATTGCTGAGCATATTTTTACTCTACGAAACAATTAGGCGAATGCGGCTGCCACGCTTTGAAGTGAAACTTGTGGCATAGCGTTCAACAGCCCCCGAGGTAACAGACAGAGAAAATTTGTAACCCCTTGATAGTAAATGACATACATCTCAAAGCAGTGGAATTTGTCGTAGGCGTCTCATTGTTGCAGAAACAGCCCGTGATAGTACATGGGGTTTTACGCGCCATATTTACAGTACGACATGCCACAGTGGAGGGCTCCGAAATCTGTGCAATGATATCGCATAGTGCACAGGCCTCGGGTATTTTGTCTCCGTCTGAGTGCGACCACGACAGCATAGAAAAAAAAATACGTGAAATCGGGACTTCTGCTTCCCGTTAAGTACCATTTGTATGCCGCAGCCAACTTTGCGAAACTCAAAAGTGTACCTAGTTTATAGTGTAGGGGCCAACGAGAACGTCATTAGGTACGTTGTTCGTACTGAAATATCTGCGGACGTCATTTGCTGGCGATATTATGGTTAAAGAGGCGCAGAGACCACTTGATGAACGAGGGCCCGTCCACGGTTCCGTGCACCGACATATGGTGCGTGCTTTGTGTGTCAAGGTTCCTCTGCACTGAACCTTGTCGTCTGCAAACTGACGCCATGTGCGAGCAAACTAAGGGAATAGACCGGCGGCCTGTGCAAACTCGGAGAAGCCCCCACGAGTGTCAGTCCACATACGGGGAAGCAGTTTGAGCGAACGCACCAAGAGAAAGCAAAGTTTGCGTAATTCTTAGGGTCTTGTAAATACAGCGACAAGTGCTTTTATCTAACCTTCCACCTAAGCGAATGAAGAGATGGAAAAGGTTGTCATTGACCAGTAAAGTTTGTTTCTTAGCGTTCAGAGGAGCGGGTGTTAGAAGTGATTCTCGGACGGGATCATTTATAGGAACGGCTTGCCTGGAGTTTTTAGGTCACTAGATGGTGTCGTCGTGAACATATTTGCATGACGGAGAAGTTACGCATGTTGAAAAAGTATGGTTCAAAACTACCATGACGGGACCTGCTGCTTTCGGCCAAACATGGCCGAACATCGCCGCCGAACTGACGAAGCTTTTTCTATTTTAAGTTATCTGCTCTTGGCCGACTACATTCGCCGATTGTATGATCAGATTTTGGACTCACTGAACCTTTACCTTACTCACAAGTCTAGCGTGACATGTTCGTGTGAATGGGGACCTAATAGTAGGTAAAAAATGTTCGCAAGAAGACAATTAGGCCAATCGTGAGGCTATAGATAACATTAGCGAAGTGTCTGGGCCGATGGCGAAATCACCAACAAAAGAGACGTTATGGAACTTAGGTTTGTTGTCTGCAAGAGCAATAGACCTCTATACAAAGCAAGAATGGATCGGGCTACTCCAGATATCGACCAAGGCGGAGCACCATTCCTCTCACTGAGAAATGGGCGGCCGCACATGTCGAAAGCTATTGGCATTCCAGTAGGCCGTCCACGATCAATGCTCGCATATTCATGAGAGTGACCGCCAATCATTTTTCACTTATCGCCACGGCAGCTTTAGGCTTTTCTTTCGCCTTAACATTTCTCTCCTCTACCCTTTAATTATCCTCGCCACTCAACACAAGTCGTAGCATTGGGAGAAGCATGTACACGACCTTGAGAAAGCGCACTCAGGTTGTTCACGGAATGCCACGCGCGTCGCCATGCTATTTATTGGCTCGCTCTATCGGCTTATTAGGCGCCCGCTCGCCCCTGTTGCATTCGGCCCAGCTGTGGGCTCTCTGATAAAGGAGAACGTCGCCGAATGGGTGCAGCGGTGTCGATGGAACGCTGATTTGACCAATGTCGGGCATGTTTTGAAACAGCTTTTTGCGTCTCGAACGATCATTGAGAAGAGCACTTGCCTGTAGAGCTGTTGCGTCATTCGTCTCTCGAAATCGATATCTATGTCAGTAAAGAGGGCACCAAGGACATAAAAAAGAAAAAAAATAATATACTACGGCACACGTTCAAGCTACTTGTGCAACTATGACAGCAAGCAGACAAAACAATTACGCAATGACGTTGCAAAAAATCGGATAATTTCCTTGGACAAAATATCTGCAGCATAAAAAGTACAAGAGGTATGCATCAAAATGATGACAGCGTAAATATAACCCGTAAAGCCGCAAAGAACTCTAAATAGTTTAATTCATGCTCACAACAGTCATCATTATTGTAAAGCATGGACTGCGATCTTATCACGAAATTATAACACTCACGCAAGTTCGTTTATGATATGTTAATAATTACGATGCTTCGTTTATAAACTGAATGTAACAAAAGGAAAACTGGTTCGGAAGAAGAAAATGAGCGATTTAAAGCAGAATACATTGTACTATGACACTGCAGTATGCAGCCCCCCCCCCCCCCCTTCCAGCCCCGCTAATTGTTGGGTATATAGTGAAAGCGTTTACTAAACCAACTGCTCACTGTAAGCATGCCTGTGACGGGTGGAGGAGAACTTTGAATCATTTATCACTGGAGTTACTGCATATGCTACCTTTTGGCGAGCCATACTCGCTAGCCACACACATTGGCGTCGTATATAGTGTTTAAGTGTGCCAAAGAGAGGAATATTAATACACTTTGGTTTAGGCTTTGTCGAAAGCTTCTAGCAAGCAGGATTTTCATCGCATCCTGGAACGTTTTATGCAGATATACAAAGATTAATGCACAGAAGCAGACGTATTTATTGGTAGATTTTGTACGAATGGGATCCAAGGCGTAAGAGCCGGCGGCGTTGTTCGTATATTGTGCGCGGTTTAGTTATTCATATTGGCTTGGTGTTCTTGAAACAACGTACGTGTACACAATGCATACGTAACATTTTCAGGCCGGTGTTTGTAATAACGTGCCTTATGGTAAATCCGCACTAAATACTTTCTGTTCATGCATAATATTATAGGCACTGCGCAAGGAAATGTCAGCAACACACAGGTGGCTGGTTTACATTAACAATGTTATTAAGAAATATGAAAATTTGCAGATGATTTTAAAAGAATACAGTTTTAAGCATCACTCCCTAATAGGTTCGCTGACAGAGTCTTTAATCTTCTGGGGCATGCCCACTTATAAAACTCGTGTTTCGTTGAAACTGTTCTTCATGGCTTTCTGGCAGGCAAACATAGCGAGTGAGCGGAGTCAACTGAATTGCTATTAGAAATAGTTTAAACGGGTTATACGCACTGTACGTTGAGGGATCTTGCGTGCTTGATGATATTATAGAGTCCCATGAAGTTCATCCCCCTTTCCGTAACAGCGAAGTCAGCGCTCGTCGAAGATATGTGCGATCTGGGCGTCATCTGTATGACTCCAGTGTATCAAATATGTATACAACAGGATTTAATTTCCTTTCAGAGTAACGTTGTATTGTGATGAATGATTACATGTAATACATTTTTTATTTTCAGCTTTTCCAGTTCAATGACGAGGAAAATCCAGTCAATGCGAGAAGTTGCTGGGTTCGCGGGGATGCACTTGGTATGAAAGCACGCAGAAAAACTAGTACTCTAACAGTGCTCAGGCATCATGCATATAGTTCAAGCGTGCGGGGACAAATCAATGACATAGCAGCTATAAAATGCCTGATGTGCCATAAAATTTATTGGTTACGGGCAAACTCAACTTGTATCAAGAATCAACAAATCTCGTTAATCAAGGAAGGAAGAAAGGAACAGGAGGGAAAAGAACGGTAGGGATGTTAACCAGTCTTGAAGGACTGGTATGCTACCCTGTGCTCAGAAAAGGGGTGGGGGAGTTTCAAAAATGGAGAACTAAAAAGTTCAAGACAGCATATGAGACGATCGACTGCGTTCCTTGATGAGCGTTCATTTTTTTTTCGCGCTATGACGGACCCAAGCGCGAAACCGAATGAACACACGTGGTCGAAAATGTATCAATATTTGTTTTCAGTAATCACCGTTGTCAATCGTGTCCCTGCAACATGTCGTACACTATAGCGCTAGAACAAAGAATGATGATATTTATGGCATTATTGGCTTAAAGAAACAGATCTTAATAAAGAAAAGAAAGGAATCAAGCTCATAAGGATATTTGTGCTCGACTGAACTGGTCACCAATAATACAGGTACAACGCACGTCGTGCAATACAAGTCTTATACATGCTTTGCTGTCAGCTAAGTCTGAGATGCTCCACTAACAATTCAGTAGTCTCAGTCATAGAAACGCCCTCTCGTTTGCTTGTCTACCTCATAAGGAACCTTGAGACGATCAGATACACGACGTTTAATGGAGAAGTGGAAAGTTGAAAGTAATATAGTACAAAAAAAAAAAAAAAGATGGTCGACGCCAACAAGCAGAGTTGGGAACAGGCTCACGTTCTGGGTTTCATTGAAGAACAGCTGGGCTAGAACTTGACTGTGACATTGACGACTGAGCGAGCGAGTGACGTCAAGATGGGGGACAGCGATAAAGACCACCGTCTGTGCGAACCTTTTAGACCCACTCCGAGATATAGTGGAGAAGCGAAGGTCGTCCACAGACAGTGCTCCGCGTGCTGTTCACCTCCGTCACTAAACGCAGCCAACTATCCCAGGAAGGCATATTCATGAAGAGCGCGAGCATATCCTGCGCAGCGCGGCTCACGAAGCAATGCCGCTTGCCCAACTTAAAAAAAAGAAGAGTGAAATGCAAGAGCTAGAAAGCGAACCATAGGGCGTGGACGTGTCCAGCTAGCTCGGGGCGAACGAATTCGTTTTGCTGCTATTTGCATCGGAGCCTGTCGCTTACAGGCTTATGCAATTTTTGTTTCCATTCTGTTGCCACTTATCTCAGGCACGCACGTCGCTAATAGTGGCATGCAAGAGAGAAAGAAACGGAGACGAAGGGCGTCGGCACGCGGTGCCTTTGGTTTCGAAGGTCGTTCGGCGCAAAAAAAAGGAGCGGCATTCTCGTGGGCAATGCGCGCGCGCAACAGCTCGCCCTGCCCGTTATACGAAACCGCTTCCTTTATAACATGCGGTGCTGCAGGCCAGCCATTCACCGAAGGGGCGTTTTTTTTTTCGTGCGAGTTTGATTTTCGTCTCCGTGTTGCGCTTTCTCTTTGTCTAGTATCCACGAGAACATCGATGTAGAGCCAGGGACGCGTGGTAATACGCCGTGCGTCGTGCGAAGAAGGTTCGGAGAGTGAAAATTCTTTACTGGAGAGCAAATGATTGATGGTTGCGTCGTCGTTGTGCAATGCGGCTAGAGCACCTGCCTACGCGCTTCGAGAATGTTCGTCGACAGCCTCCGTCCTGGTACAAAGCCAGGAACTTCATACGCAAGGCTGCGCGGTGATTACGTACACCTGTGTACAGTAACATGTTACAATCGGCTTATTAGCAGCATCGCGAAAGCACTGTGCGGGGCCCGCTCAAGTAGCGGAAGCTTGTAGCTTTTGAAGATATCCAGGGCGTGCCGCATTTTCTGTTACGCCTCGCCTAATGCTCTCCAGTACCACTATTGTTGATGTGGCGCCATGGGAGCTTCTGGAAACATTTTGTAATAAAATGTCGATAAACGAAACAATGCTGCGTAGCTATTGTCACTGGAGTGATTAACAAAAAATATTGCTCTGTGGGCATCCCTCTGCGTAAAAACTATGATGACGTGTTTGTCATCTAGACCAACTGCCCAACAGTTACCTTTCACTTCCAACAGTCTTATTTTCCTTGAAGCGTTGTACCCCAAAACTGCGCCATACAGCAACAATCGTCTTGCATTTGTCGGTATTGCTGCGTTATTTCCCTGAGAGCTTGTTTCAAAGCGTTAAAACCTGAGTTAGTGTAGTAACGATGACATTCGATCTGTAAAGCACGGTTTCTGCACGAAGAAGCTGTGAGGCGGATGTGAGCTCTTGAAGGCGTTTTGGTGTGAAAACAAAATGCAGCACTTTTAGTACTAGGTAGGCGAAAGCTTAGTGAGCATGCAAACGTGGTTGTCTTGGCCGTATAACCCACTCCCGAACTTCCTCTAGCCTTGTCCTCAATCCCAGCACAGGCTTTTTCAACTTTCTGGTTGGAAGAAAAGAGAGCATCAACGTCCGAACTTCTTGCTATCTTCTTAAATCGATGAGACAGCTGGTGCACGAAAGACATATCTCTTGGGCTTGTCACCTATTTCAGTGGTTACCACTTGGGGGATTCGCACTTCTTGATTCATCTTTCAGAGGCTGACACAAGAATATGTGCACAGAACTCAGCACTATTTAGTCGATTAACTTATTGCCGAAAGCTATCATGACATTTGTGTATGCAGGACGTTTTCAGGGCAGACTGCAGGAAATGCATCGCGATGGCTTTCTTAATATTCTTAGAATAGCTTGAAGTGCACCTTACTGCTATAAGTTAGCGTGATACGCACGCTAAATTATTTACTCAGCGTTGCGCCTGTTGCTGTTCTGTTCTTTGGACTCAGTACCACCTTTTTTCTTCTTCTGTACATGCGTTGTTTCCTTGCTCACATAGAGACGAATAAGCAACCCGAACGTCGACTATCAGCCGCAATGTGGCACTGTAGTGTAAAATCAGGTAAGACGACAACTTATAGGCCCATGGGTGCCAAGAAGGTTTACCGTGTCCGCCTTCTTTTCTGCCCCCGTGTGACCTCAAAATAGTCAGGGGCTCGTGCTTTCTGTTTCCATTTTCTTGCAGTGCTGCGTGCACGACTAACCTTTGCAATGAATTCCGGCTATACTGATTCCAGTTTCGGTCGTTCCGGGTATCGATTCGTGCCTCGAGCACTAGGTAAGCTGCATAACTTCTGCATCAGGCGCTAAACATGGAATCGTGGGAAAGGTCAGTGCCACCGCCAGTCAAGGAAACACGAAGCTTTATATATGGAAGTCATGCGCACAAAAGCGGCCAGCGGATACATTGGCGTTGGGGGACGAAAGTGCGGAAAAAGTGGCTTTAACCAACACTGCAGTGGGTGCGTGCCAGAAATAGACTGAGATAAACGAATCCTGTGGGTTTAGTATGGGGGGAAGATGTCAGTGACAAAAACAGAAAGAACGCCGAACATGACAAACGTGTCGCCGAGGTCACCGTTTCATGAAAGGGGCAACTTGCGGTCGATTACTGCATAAACTGAATGTGGATTCACGCAAAACTTGAGAATACTCAAATATTTGTCGTTTAAAAAAGTAACTATCAGGGCTTGACACCGAGTGCCGGCTGCCTGACGCCGCGAGACAGTTTTTTTGTTGTTGTTAGTCACACGAGTCCTTCTACGTCTTAACAATGAACAAATGGTTCGAATATTTACAGTTTCTGCCACTGTATAATTCAAATTGATATCTCCAAATTCCTATCTCCACACTAGAGAACGATGATGCACAAGCTCACGCACTGACCGTCCAGATCTCTCATTTGCTCAATGAGCTCGATTTGAATGATTCGGACACAAGTTTCACCCTCTCGTGCATTTCTCTGAGCCACACACTCACCAACCCATTCTCTCTCACTTGTTCGAGCACACCCCAGCAGGTAGAAACCCAGTACTCGTGTGACCTTTTGGCATTATGTCACTCTGAAGCCTACACATTCACCATGGCTATCATAGTGGTCTCGGCTTTCATCACATCTTCGGTAAAAGTCAATGGCGTGGAAGCGCTAGCTCTGCATGTTGGTAAAAAACGCCTTATCTCTTTTCTCACCTTTTCTTCTCTTACTTCCGGCGATATGGTGTACATTCCATTATCACAAGCCTCTTTGGCAGTATTCAAGACCATACTACGTATTGGACCAGTTGAATGACGTCTCCTACGATATAGCCCCACTGCCGTCTTCCATCTTCACTTTACTCTTTACAGGCATCGTTCGTGCCCCCCGCCTTAAGCTCTACTGCTCTGCAATACCATAGAAAGCACCGACATGGTCCTTGCGCTCCCGGGGGTCAGGACCACTGCAAGCTGAAAAATCAAGAGAGGCCCCAAAGAAGATGACGTGATTTTTAAATGTAGGGCGCGCTCTATTCTCCGTGTTGGCCTAGACTTGGACGTAATGTAAATATATTGTAAACTCGCCTTGTTTACTTGTGTACTTTCACGTAACAATATGCAAGGAAGAAAGAGGACAACCAAGTGTGTGCGCATCGAAGGAGAGCTTGGTATGCAGCGACGGACGTTTGCCTTAAATGGACGTGTTTTCTTCGTATTGAGATATTATAACGTTTTTTCTGTTGTATCTCTCTACCTTCGACAAGGCAGCGCCACATTACTTCTCTTAAGTTAACCACCACCGGAGTTTCAAGCAGCCTTTATGGGTACTTATGAAACCGACGCGGAGACATTCTTGAAGAACGGCGTTATTTACCGGAGCACATGCTTCTGGGATAGCCGCTCCTTTGCATTAAATGACACCATAACCGGTCGTCGGTAGCGCATCCAGTGTTTCTCGTGCCGTTAGGTCCAGCGCTTTAGCGTCAATTTCCGTTCATCTTCGCGAGGCGGTCAGTGTGTAAAAGCTACGACGCGTAAACACAACGCGTACATGCTACAAGCGTTAGATCATGCGCTGACTTCTTAAGCGTACACACAGGCAAGGCATACTGGCACATGCAATTACGGGCTCGCTTTTCTAGAATGCACGCCATGGCTAAGACCCCAATCACCTACCAGTACGAGGATAAGAGAACCACTCATGCAGCAAGACCGACGCAACTGCTAATCCAAAACCCCTGGATTAGTGCGGTGCCCCGAGACAGAGGTAAATCGCGCATGAAGCTAGCGGGCGAGAAATAAAGAAAGAGAGAAAAAAGGAAAGAAAGAATAGTCAAAGGATGAGAAAGTGCTACGTGCTTGGGTATCTCTCTGACTTTCCTTAAATATGGCAATACGAGCCACAGATTAAGATGGGTGATATGCCTCGGCGGCTAGGTTTTCGGTCGGATTAACGCAGATTGGGAGCTTACCTCTGCTCGAATAGTGAAAAAAGAGAGAGAAGAAACGCACGCTACGTCGCGGTGCTGTCGCTGGTGCAGGTTGTCGGTCCAGTGGTCTATACGGGCTCCCCGGAAGAGGTATTTTCACAAGCGGGAAAGACGCTTTGAGATGCGGTGTTTGACGTCTGTGAAATAGTGTGTGCCACGCGGCAATATTAGCGTTAGGCACGCGAACTATTTCCTTGGAACTCTGTGCCTATCTCAATGAACGCAGTTCGTGCGTGAACGTAATCAAATATAGGTAAGCACGAGTGATATCAGTCCACGCTTTCGTGTGGTTCGACGGATTTCTCTAAGAAATACACTGCATGCCACTAAGGCGTTAAGGCGCTAACTTAGGTGATTGGTCAAAGTTGAGATTGAACTATATAGGGCAATAAACAGGCCTACCAGCTGTTCGTATTTCCAGTTAGGAAACTGCGGCTGTCTATACTATGATTAGATTAGAATGGAAGTGTTGAAAAGTGCACTATGCCGCGAAAACAGCTACCCTACGTGCGTACCTGTGAGATATCGGAGAAAGAAATGCTACGGTGTCGTTGGTTACAATATCTCACAGCGGTTTCATTGCATCAGCTAGTTTTGATAATGTGATTTTCATCAGCAAAGGAATCTCGTTGTAGGTATTTGGAAATAACCCAAAAAAGTACATCTAGGAGATGTTCTCTGTGAAACTCGCAATTATTTTTCTCTTCATCCGAATCAAAATGTGAACGTATGGGGAGTGGCAGAAAATTGGATTTCACGGTGAGCTTTATTAGTTAGCTTACATAAGATTTCATCAAGGTCGCGGGATCAAATCCCAGCTGCGGTGGCTGCATTTCCGGTGGAGGCGGAAATGTTGTAGGCCCGTGTGCTCAGATTTGGGTGCACGTTAAAGAACACCAGGTGGTCGAAATTTCCGGAGCCCTCCACTACGGCGTCGCTCATAATCATATGGTGGTTTTGGGACGTTAAACCCCAAATATCAATCAACCATAAGATTTCATCGTGTGACTCAAGATGTGGACAACTTGGAATGCCTGAAAGACGTTATTATAACGCACTAATTTCAGGCTGGTGCTGCTAATAAGTGCGTTGTCCTTACAAAAATTCAAAGCGGCAAGTTGGCCTATCGAGACATTTGCCCTCCGATATAACCCCAATCGCGCAGACTGCTACGTTTGGCGTATGATACCAAACTCGAGACACTGAGAGTATAGAGGGAAATCGAGTGTGGGAACCGTTGTAAAGGGGCACGTTTTAGCTGTAATTAGTGGGTCCACAGGGCAAGAAAACGTTGCCAACTCGACGAGCAGATGAGGTCTCCGAATAAAAGGGTAGCCAAAAGCGAGCCATGTAGGTCACGCGATAGGGAGGGCACGTCTCCTTGAGTAGTGAATCGACGAATACCTGGGCGGTGCTGGCCCAAGCAGGGCGACACACGACGGCCAGCTCACTCGCTATTTCGAGTCTTATCGCGTCTTTCGGCTATGAACAGTGACAGTGGCCGTGCATACGTCAGGCTAAACGACGACAAGACTGCGACCTCAATAGAGTAAAACACCGATGCCACAGCGATACTTTCTTCAGGAGGACGAGTCTGTGTACGGTCTAACGCGGTGGACTGGGCGCGAACTCGTGGGTTCGCGAGATGATTGCCGACTGCTATACGAAGAGGGTATACGCGATAAGCGTCTCAGGGCGTCGCGTTTCAAAGATGCGCGCTGAGGAAATTACACGGTGCTTGCAAGTACGCCGAACGGTACACTCAACTAGGGATGATGGCGCCGTAGATGAGGAGACGTGATCGCGCAAGTAGCGATCTTCGCGTATAGGTTCGCGAATCGGAAAATGACCGTGAGAACGCTGATGCGATGATGATCCCGAAGCGCGAGCGCGCGTATGGTGCGAGGAGTCGTGGATGTCCGCAAAGGGAGTTATTGCTTCATGTGGCTCCTGAAAGCTGTATACGGTTTCTGCATACAGAACTGTATAGAGAAGTGTTTTCGCGACTACGTCACGAAAATGGGTCCACTTATAGGCCCTTGAGTTCAACAGGAGCGTGGATACAAATGGAGTTGTAAGGAAGAAGCGTGCATACTGCGATTAATCGTGCATACTGCGATTAAGGAGAAGTCACCGAAGCAAAACTTTGGAGAGGCAGTATTATCTTCAAGGCTTCAAGAAGACAAAACTCATTGCCGAAACGGTGGCTTGAATGGCATCCTATGTGTAGATACCTTTCATATCTCAAAGACTCCATCTGCTCTTGCAGTTTGGCCTAGTATATATCGCATGTATATATGCACCTTGATGATCTGGGAACTGCTGATATTTTGTGCAAGTAATCAGCTCAGTTTTCAATGAAGAATTTATAGCCGCGAAGTAATTTGTCATGAACATGTTTTACACCGAAAAAAGTGTGTACAACTTCAGTCACTTAAGACCGAGTCATCGTGTACTTATGGGATAGTTGCGCTTCAGCGATGTTAAATATTGGAAGCAACAACAAATAATGCTAAGATGGACCACAAGTCTGGTACCATCTTCTTTATGACGTCTGTCTTTTTTTCTCTTTTTTCAAATAGGCTCTCCTAATACTTTAGTGCCAAATCATTACCTGCATGTTAAACACTCAGCAAAACGCTGTACCAGCCAACCCTCTTTATTTTCACCCCATCAAGGTCTTCAGCCATTGGCGAGTTGAAACCGAGTGCGTTAAAGCTGCCAATGTGCTCCAAGTGTATCAGCTTCCAGCCATCCTCATTGGACAGAGTTGTGCTCGTATACCGTCTACGCCATCGCCAGAGTCTCCCGCGCACGCAGGAGCACGCATGATTTAAACTAGATCCAGCTGGCGGGAACGAACCTTGCCCGAAGCTAATCTCCCCGCAATCTGGTATTCCCCTTGTTTTGCAACGTCACAATTTGTTCTTTTCGCTTGGCTTTCCACTTCTCACTGATTGTCATTTCAATGATGCTCCTTAAATATCTAATGATTTAATCTCGATTAGAAGATCACACATAATGAGTTCGAAGTAGCAGGCCACTGTTGGCGTCAGCAATCATTTATTACACCATGGAACGATGCCAAATGGGAAGGCGGCAAGCCGCACACGACAGTATACAGGGTCGTAGTGACTGCTACTGTCAGCGCGTCATTTCTCAACAAGGCGAATTATTTGTTTCGATGTGCGTAAAACCTCAAACAGACGACGTAAGCGGAATTGTGGCAGACGAAAAAAAGTGGCGCAGGCACGCAAGATTGCCAAGAAAAGATTTGGCGAGATTTAAGCATCGATTTGAGCATGAGTTTTAACAAGGCGGGTAGTTGGAATTTAATTTGTACCGCGAATGAGCGATGTTTTGACGATGCGACATACAATTGTAACTCGGGAATTACAGGTCTAGGCATTACTCAGGCATGACTAGTCTAGGAACACATAGAGTTTCATTTGTCTATACATTTAGCTCCAATATCCGACAGCTTTCATTGCTTGTGCTCTCATCTAACGTTTGCTGGTTCTGAAGCAGGACGATGAGCACTTCAGAATCTTCATTGAAAGAAAACTTGCTTTCGTCCGGCGTTAAAGATTGTGAGCAGCATCAGATTTAGCTTATCAAGAATGGCAGTGAAGAGTGAACGCTATTTCCTGTAGTATATAGCGAAATGAAAGGTTATATAAGTGATTTTGATGACATAGTATATGTGCGTTGAACTACAGTGGGGTGATTGAAAGCATGCAATGATTTAAGGCCATGAAAGCGTTGAGAATGGCAAAACAGAGGAGAAACGAAGGCGCAATTGACTTCTCTGTTGTCCACTGTCCCTGTATTTTTTAGCGTGTCCAGTTTGACATCACTAGAAGGCCGTTGCATTGTTGTGTGCTGACCACCGAATGGTCACAGCATGTGCCCGTGACCTGCAAAAGCCACAGATGTCATAAGTTACGGCTACTAATTTCAGACCTAATTCATCCAAGGAATCATATGAAAACCCGTACACCGTCACTGCAAAAATCGCCAATCCCTCTTTCGACCTCTTTCGAGACAACATAAATCACCAGAAGTTCGCACCCTCGAAGGACAACTTTCGCGCCTTCGGAGATTGTTGCTCACGCTGTGGGTTTCGCTGTAACGAAGGTGTTTCGATACATCGAATAGTTTGCCCTCCCCTTGAACTGGTGGCCGCGATCCGGAGGAAATTGAAGGCCATGGCAAGAGGCCATCGCCAGCTAATGACAGGCGGGTGTCATGCGGTTCAACGCATTTCGACGAGAGATAATTGGGTGCCATCTACCTCGCTGAAGCCATGGCGGCGCGCGGGGGCAGAGCCTTGTCTGTGCGTCGTTGTCTCACAAGCGAGCAATAAGGCAAGCAATCAGGACAACAAGCAGGCGTGCGGGTCGGCAGCATCGCAAGCCTCGACGATGCGTTTCGACGACCGTTCGAACACTCGAGCAAGACACGGAAAGATACGCGCAAGAAAGAGAAGGTACACCTTCAACTCATTCGCGCTCGTCATTTAAGCCGGTTGTTCGAGGTCAAAGTTCAGCAGACAGATCGCGTGCACACGAGCGCGGCCCAGTGAGCGCTTTAAACGCTTCTTCCATTTTGTTTCATCTTCCTTGTTACTTTCTTTCTCTCGACATCTCTACTCGTTACGTCCAACGACTTCTGAGCGAATGGTTGAGGTGTGAGTGCAGCGCACGAGACAATGGGCCACGCGTGGCAGCTGCAGCTTGGACGATGTGTGGTCTTCTTCTTCTTCTCACTGGAATCAGCGTGAAGTGCATGGCGTCGTTCCCGGTATGTTTCGTGTAATGAAGCATTGTGTGCAGTCCTGCACGTTCGAGCCGGTGCGGCAGATGATCACCTAATTGAGCTGTTACGGGGACGAGGCGCGTGGCACAACTGCTTCCGCACCCGCGCCCCCTTCGGGACAAATGGGATTGGAGAAACTAGAACAATTACCACGCCATGGATCTGGCTAATGAAGCATTGTGACCAATGTGGCGTAAAAGAGGGAACTTACGCCGGCGTAAAATAAGGTGACAATTTAGAAAAAAAAAATGATTAAACAGTTTGCACTGGTACCAAACGAGTGGCTTTGAATGGAATCGGGCCATTTTCCGAAGGGAACTGATGCCTGTTTGATTGGCGCAACAGTTTTGATCAGGTTAGGTGGTGAAGTAACGTTGTTCTGCCAAAAAAAAAAAAAAAAACAACTGCTCATGGTCAATTATTCCGGCCTTTGTACAGAGCTGCATTCCAGGCAAAGCTGGAGGATAAATAAAATTTGTGCTGGTGATGAAGGAAGGTGGGAAGCAACAGGAGGCAAAGCAAAGACAGGAATGTTCACTAGTCTATAAAGACTGGTATGTTACCCTAACAGTCTCTACACTCTAAAAAAATATCGAGTAAAAAGGGTGTCTTTTTGTCCCACAACAATAATCGTCATCAGGCTTGCGTGCGCTTCCTTTCTTGAAAACTCGGCGCTGGCCACTTTACTATCGAGAATGCAATGTAACCCTGATAATGGGCAAGTCGATCGTGACCGGAATGTACCGGGCGCGGGGCGATAGCGCAAGGATGGAGCGCAATATAGATGACGATTATTGTTGCGGGACAAAAAGACACCCTTTTTACTCGCTCTTTTTTTAGAGTGTATGTGTTATGATGGCTGTAAAGTGTGTGTGTGTGCGTGCGTTTCTCTGACCTCTCTCTTTCACCATTTTTAAAACTCCCCACTAGTGATGAAATCAGTACAACTGGTCATGGCGGAGGGATGTATACGTAATCACCTCGAGGTGCTGTAGATCTGGCTGCTAAGACATACGCGATGATTCCTGGGATAAACGCTCCGAGAATCGCAAGCACGAGTCAATCGCATTCGTGGCCACGTCATGCGTCAGACGTGTTCTTCAGGAGATACTGACGCACCGAAACGTTTCAGATGCGGAGCATCTCTTGCTCGGCTCTATGTCCCGCGGCGCCGGCGTCTGCACTCACACTACGCATGGGCAGCTCTTTTCGTTCCCTCTCTCCAACAGCTGCGCGTTACTCTGTCCACTTCTCTCCTACCACCTGATTGCGCTTGTCCCGCGTTCTCACTTCCACTCTTGCGACGCGCTAGTGCGCTACACTCCTCCTCTAATATCCTCTCCTTCTAGTGTGAATATAAAATGGCTGCGCATGCGCCCTTCCTCTCCCTCCTCTCCTACGCTCCGCTCACATCTCGCCTCGCAACACCAATGGAGGCAGCGTCTGCTAGTCTACGTTTGCTTCTCCTGTGCATAATTCAACAATATAAAAAAATCGCAGCGTGCGCATTACCTAAAAAAGGACTGCGTGTTTCTCTGTCCAATTGGAGTTATCTGTCTTTCAGCGCCCATTAGCAGCGACTGGCATATACCAGTAGGAAACACCGGTACATCACTGCGTGCTTTTCGCTTCCGCAATTTTCACTCCTGCGAAACGCCACGGTGAGCGCCTGCGTCAACGGCGCCACCAGGGTAAACGTTAGCGCTCGCTGCTTCTTATCTACACATGGTTCCCTTCAGGGGACATGGTGTAAATTTTTTCAGTTTACTATTTCCCGAATTGCTCCGAAGCCGAGGAATTACACTGTGCAAGTGAGCGAAGACCAGAACGGGGACTTTCTAGTAATTAGTCTTCGCAGTGCCTTTCTTTTTGGAAGTTGCAATACAAAAATAAAGCAGCAACACAAAAGGAACACCCGGAATTCTATTGAAGCCGGATCACGAAGTAACCTCCGCATCGTGTTCGACCTGACGGAGCAATAAACAGCGATGCCTGCGTATAAAAACCGTGATGTTCCTCGCGCAAAATAACGAAGGATCGCTCGCCGGCGTGTACGAAATCGCCCGCAGGGGGGTTAACTGCAGCCACGCATCGCCAACTGTCCCAGATACAATGAATACCTAAGCATGCTCGGTCGCTTCAGCAGCGGTGTTCTATCGTGCATGTAAGGTCACCCCAACCAACAGCTCCAGTCTCTAAGAAGAAGATAAAATGCACGTTGCTCTGCAGACATGCGTGGGGTGGAGAGGCAATCGCCTTCTGGTATGCAGACCCCACAGAACAACAGGAGTACTTAACCACCTCTAACCACTGCACAAATTGACGTTGTGGTATGTATCGCAGCCAAGGCTGCGCTTGAGGGTCCTGTGGGCGTGTGGACTGATTTTTCATACAGCAAGACTGGCGTGCCATTGTATATGCGATATCTCACACGCGTCCTTGGTGTGTCGCACGTATGTTGGTGGCGCTGCAGTCTTACGCGGTTTGACTACCAAACAGTCCTCCATCTCCCCGAATGTAAGTGCAATAGATGGCTGATAAGTAACTTGCATGCTGAGCGGGGCACGACAACACGTTCTTATCGCGCGCTGCCATCTTGGAATATAATAGTGATTGGCCATTGTGGGGCGCCTTTAGGCGAAAGTGTTCTCGAATCGAATTGGACAGCTACTGATGCGACTGGAATGAGCACGCCAGCGGGACTTCACCCCGAAACATAAACCTAACTTGGAGATTTCGCCGGCAGATGGCAGGGGACAGCCATTCGAAAGGCGCGAGGACAACCGTTGAAGATTTCAATAGCGCTACGGTTGCTCGAAACATTCTCACAATAAGTGGTGCAAGGCTCCTCATGGAGCCTTACACTTATTGTGAGTATGCGATGTTTTACTTGCTAATTAGTGCAGTACCATAATTGCAATAGCAATACCTACATATTTCTCGCTGTACTTGATGTGCAGAATACAGGAATCCTCCGACGAAAATGAATGCGGCTATATATATTTAGTGAAACAGTAGGCACATGGATGTTGGTGGTGCCATTTTTGCCAACGTTATGAAGGAAGGGTTCGGCCACAAACTGCAATGTTACACAGAGCATCTGGATATGGCGGGCAGCGTCTTATAAGTTGCAGGGGGAAAACCCAACAGTGCGTGTGTTGAAATCTATGAGAAAAATGACGGTATGAGTTATAGGCTTGATTTACTGTGTAAAGCAAAGAGCGCTGCGCTCTGCAATACACACAATTGGACGGAAAGAATTACAAAGACAGCCCCGCCACGGTTGTCTAGCGTCTAAGGTACTCGGCTGCTGACCTGCAGGTCGTAGGATCGAATCCCATCTTCGGTGGCTGCAGTTTCGATGGTGGCGAAAAAGCTGTAGGCCCGTGTGATAAGATTTGGGTGCACGTTAGAGAATTCAAGGAGGTCGAAATGTCCGGAGCCCTCCACTGCGGCATCATTCATGATCGTATGGTGGCTTTGGGACATTCAACCCCACATATAGTCAATCAGAATTAAATAGACAATATCAGCGCCCATGCTGTCCATGTCGTTATTTGAGTGCAATGCATTTTGCGCCAGCTAAACTATTCCAGCGATGTAAACAACAGTGCCCAATCCTAGTGATCGCAGTTTTATCGTGATGGTCGTCATAGTAATCACTCCTACACCAGCCACCGGGAAGTTCAGCGTAAATTTAGTACATAACTACCCTCACCAACGTTTGTTGGATTTGGTATCTTGAACTTAACTCTGTTTGTTCATGAGTTATTTACGAAGTGCCAATCGACACAATAATTTTACTTCTATATTATACAAATGACTAGACGTGTCTCTGTAGGGCAGTGACACAATTGAAGGTTCAGGTGCACCAATATTTTCGAAGAGGGCTGTTGCGAGAGGTTCGCAGCAACGCAACAATATTTTCTACGGGCGCTACGAGATCGGCAACCAACTGTCTCAAGTTAGCCGTGCTGGGTTGTAACAACTTTCTTAAAGTGGCACATCCTATAATACTTGTAACACGTTGACATGTATCCGTCAATGCTTCTCCATTTTCAAAGTTTTTTTTAATGTTCTCTCAACATATGTGTGGACACCATTCCGACGTACCATACAATGAATTCACTGGTTACACCGTGTCTGGGACTAGAACGCTTTTCCTTAGGCAAGAAAGGCAGTGAGAATACTTTGACACTCGAGTCAAGTTGTCTTGTTTTCGCATGCACCACCCGTGGCGCAAGTGATCTACGCCTTTCAAACGGCTCGAGGCCCAGCTGCTGAATGCATGACGGCACTGCCAATTAGTAATACGGCTTCAGAATTAAAGCTTCGACGTGCAGAGCACGCTTATTGATGAGCTTGCTGCATAATGTGATAGGCCGGTAAGGCTGCGCCAAGCTTGACTTTAGACAAGAATAATATTAAACCTCGTGGTGTTGCCGAGTGGCTTTCCAAGGCACTGAAATGCTGGAATAAATAGTGGTGTTCCGCCACCCGGCAGGAGGTCCGTCCTACTTGACATTCCAGGTCTTACGGCGAGGAAATGAAATAACTATGCTATGCGTGGTATTTGGGTGCGTGCGAATGTGCACCAGAAGGTCATAATTGTACCAGAAATACCACAAAACGCAGAGTTCCCACCATATTAACCACCCCCGAGGAAAGAACAAACAGTTTTCAGGTCTATAGAAATGACATCTTTGAAAATGTCATTTCTAGTATGCTATAACCTAAAGTTGCGTAGTTTTTGCAAAGTTGCTACGTTAAATTTGTTTCAAGCCTCAGTATATCTTCGCTACGTTATGCCACTGTTAAGAGGTAAAGAACAAATGCATTAGATTGAAATCAAGTTTGTTATTTGTGACTTTTTTCGCTTATCACACATTGCGCTTCAGTAACCATTACGCTGAATATCCACAAGTACTGCTAAAGTTCTCAATCAACGTTTTAGTTATTCATTCTTTTGGGAAAACAAATGGACTAATGAGATATAGTGTAAATTTAAATGTGAAGAAAACAGCACTATATAGATGGATAGATGTATGGAAGGCGTTTATGAATGTGTAATAGGCTACGCTGTAGTGTTTTCTCCCACAATGATTAGTGGTTGAGTCTTCTCCTCTAACAGGCATCAGCAAGTAGTGGCAGCAATAAAAAGGGCAAACATGGCATGGGTCAGCAGTTAGATAAATTACAAAGCGGCTGTTATCACATTTATTTCACAATTATCTCCAGACAGTTTTGCTCGAACAGACATGTAACACGCGTGACCTCTGATTACGTGTAAATTAGTCAACCGTACGTAATTCGTGGACGGCAGAACAACGACCCCGAAAACGGCTGGATGTCCTACCTTGTCCACATGAGACCTTTCAGAAGGCTTCGCAGTGGAGAAGCAGGTAGCGAGGCGTGTACATTCACAGTAGTGGAGAAGCGAGCCACTCCTGTTAAAAGGGTGTTAAAAGGGTATACAGGAAGACAACAACTTCCTGTATACGCAGACGGTGTGTAAACCCGCCGTAACCTTTAGAACAACATTGTACGACACTTCCGGTCACTCAAGTGGTGCTCGTAATTTATAGGAGCAGTTTCATCCGACGGGAACAACCCTAATTCATTGCCGAAATACGATATAATGTGTGCACATGTAAAAAAACAAGAAAAAAAGATAACACTTAGCAATGGAACACCATAACTTCTTGTTGTGTATGCCCAAGAGGAAGTATAAACAAATTTAGATTTGGGATATTGCTTACAGTAGCCGATATTTGTGTACACTTGACATCGTTTAGCCAACATGTGACAAAATCGACCTACGTTTGAGAAGAGCAAGCCAACACTGTAGCCAGCATAATCAATTAATTCTTTCACAAAGCTTTATTAACAGGAGTCCTAAAACCCAGTCTTTTCAGACTGAGGCGGGCCATGTCCACGTCAGTACCAGCCAAGCTTTATGACGCCACCGTATCTCTTTTGGCCAGCCCGTATAGCAGATCTTGAAATGAAGAGCTTGAGAAATCCATTGAATAGCTGCATAGGAGCCATTTTTTTTCTAGGTCGGCGAGACTTGCGGGACAGCCCGTCAGCATGTGTATGATTTCAAGAATGCCGTGGCGTGCCGTTGCATTCCTTCCTAATTTCAGTTTCGCAGAAAATTTCAAATATGAAATAAGGAGTGGCGTACGTCCCGGCTTGCAGAAAACGTAGCAAAACCATGTGACTCCGTCTATCCAGGATTATGCAGCATTGGCTCTGACTTGATTGAAAATAGGTGAACACTAAATAAGCAAGTACTAACCAGTGTCGGCAATATGCGAGGCTACGACACTCCCGCTCTTAGAAACCACTCAGTGGATAGACACAAGATGTGCCCTGGAAAATAAGTGCCGGCGAATCACCACAAGAAACAGCGTTTTAAAGTGCACAACGTTTAAATGAAGTTCGACAGAGTCACAGCGTTACATGACAAAGGAAAGTGAATGTTAACAAACATAAAACAACAAAACTCAACATATACCATCACTAAAGAACGTTAACAATCACTCTACCAGCACTAACCAGTACTCGCAAAACGCAGACAAATGGGATAGGCGTCACAGAAAAAAAAAACATTTTCAATGTTAATAATGTTTACAATATTACTTACGCATATTTTGACTATTATTCTGTTAGTGGACAGTTTATAAATTGTACTTTACGACAAAGGAGATTTTGCTTGCCTGAATTTTAGCCCACCCTTTTTTATGTATTTCAATACTTATTGACAGAATTGGCCGAAAATCAACTTCTGGAATCCTATAGTGCACCTTCTACGAAAGGCTTCGTCTTAATAGACTGTACATAAGATATATCGTAGATTGAATAGCCCAAAATGGCGGCAGAATGCTTGGCTGCTGGGGGCCCGATTCCAGAAGGTTAGTGTGAGCCCGTTGCTCTTATCGTGCTTTGCAAATCGTGCTTTTAAAAGTCCCGCAGTGCACTTGTTTCTTCTTAATTTCCACGACCACCTCAGGCCCAACGCCACGCCCTGTACGTAGGGCTGTTTTCTTGGCTTTTATGTCCACATAAGTAAAATAATACGTGCGATACTACTGAGAAATACTAAAACATCACCAAGTTATAGATTTGCAGTTCACTCTCAAGATTATGTAGGAACGTAGAATAACCGAACGCATTCATGCTGGCGTCTTATGCATTAGTATGCGGTTGAAAGTTGCTCGGAAAACGATATTTGCATCAAACGTGAGCCCTTTGAAAGTGCAATAAATATACCCAAGTATAAAAAGAAATCTGATGCACGACAAATTTATTAAAAAAAAAGCAATGGACGGGGACGTGGTTCGAACACGCAACTTTCTGATCTGGAGTCAGACGCACTACTATTGCGCCACACAGGTTTTTTTCTTTATTTTCTGTTGAACTTCGCTCACAGGGGGATAAGATAAGTATATTACAATACACAACAAACATAACCAAAAAAGTAACTATGGCCTTCAAGCAACACTATGATAGATCACGTCCTGTAATTCCTTCATGGTCAGTAGTGCTTCTACCCTCCAATAAATGCACACATTTCAGGCGAAAATTTGACTTGAAACCAGGACACCATGATCGAAACTATGATGGCTGCACTCATTTTCTTAATTATTTTCGGTTGTGGTCACAAAATGATGCGTTGCAGAAATTATTATAAAACTATAGAAGATTGCATTTTTTTCTTGGAATAACTTCGATTTCACATAAATGTGACCTTATTTACTGGACTAATAATATCTCCAGTGCCTGTGCGTTTGATAATGACTGTGCCCTGCGGTTTGACTGAATTTTACTGTTGCTCCTTACATGCGTTCATAGCAATATCCTGGCTTGATGTGGTCCTGCTTAAATGAGGTTGTTGAGCTTATCAAGCTTAAACACAACGTCCTTTATTTATGTGACCGTTAACACAAGATCCCTGGAAATCGTGAGCCCTCTCGACAAAAGTGCACAGTAATGACAGCTTTTTCTTTTTAGTTCGTCACACACACACACACACACACACACACACACACACACACACACACACACACACACACACACACGCACACACACACACGCACGCGCACACACACACACACGCACGCACACACACACGCACACACACACACGCACACACGCACGCACACACACGCACGCACGCGCACACACACAAACACACGCACACACACACACACACACACACACACACACACACACGCACGCACACACACACGCACGCACGCACACACACACACGCACTCACGCACACACACACAAACACAAACGCGCGCGCGCGCGCACAGAGGGATATTTTACGCGGAATTTGATACCCGATCAGCATTCTATAGAGTCAATCCTGATGATGCTGTTTCGCGGAAACTGCTGACTGCCGGCGAATCAGACATCGCTATAATACTTTAGTGTTGGTTTGCAGTTTAGGAACAACTGTCACTGCGGACACTAACAAGGTCGCAATAAAAGACAACAGAACACACACACGCACGTGTATAAACTACAACAATTAAGATGTGCGTACACTCTTTTTCATGTATTGGGTGCAACGCTATGAAATCTGGCGAGACGGTAGAGGCATTCACACCAAGAATAGCTCAAAGATGTCACCACCCGTATAGAGTTGTTTCATTTGTTTAGAAACTAAGTAGTAACCGTAAGTATTTTGTGCTTTAAAACTATTCAAACCTCGTTATACACAAGTAAAACGCTGTCCTTCATCACTTAGCGTGTTTCGTTGAGCATTTTCGCACTTGTCCCATCACGTTTATGCTCGTGCTCGCCTCGAACTATAGCGTTTACAACGATTAAAAATAAGCGTGATATGCGCCGATTTGTCATTTTTAAGAAAGAACGTCTTGCATAGCGTCCACACGTCACGTCGCACCTGCTGTCTGAAACAGAGCATAGTAAACGCGAGTTACCAAATCCCCGAAAATTTACAAGGGGGAGGGGGCACAAATCAGACCATGGCGGACATTTAGTTTTCTAAATAGGAGTTTACATTTATATACATAAGAATGCTTTGAATGAAATTGAAGAAACGAGCACGGAGTCTGACCTCGAGTCATTGAATTGTTCCATTCTACCTCCTTTGAACAAATCGATTGGCTTTCGCAATTTCCAAAGTCTAATAGTAGTGAGCGGCAGTGAACTACAACTTCCTCCATTGAGGAGGTCGTGGACTGAACGCAGCTGCACGCTGAACAATCATCAGCCTTTAAAAAAAGTAGAATGCGTTATTAACTGCAGTTTACTCAACCAAGAATGATCTAAGGCTACAACTCAAGGGGGTACACTTGCAAGGAGTGAGGCGTCCCCCCTCCCAGTCTGAACTTCAGGGGGGTCTGGACTCCCCCTGACCCCGCTCAATCGCTTACAAGTCTGCGCCTGTTCACAATGCAACGAGGGAGTCAGCAAAGTGCTTCGCCGGTGAGCCGACCCTCTTCTTCTGGTAACACGCCACAGAAAAGGCTTCCGTCCCCTCTCACCGCACTCTCCATTGGAGGCAACCCAGCAGAGCCACGCGCAAGACCGGTGGAAGCACGGCTCATAGGCGACGTCTCCCCGACAAAACTGGGTCAGCCGTCTCGACCGACGAAAAGCGCTCACTCGCGCGTGCGGCCAGCCAGCCAGCCGGCTTGTCTTGGCTGTTTGTTGTCTACACGGTGGCCGACTGCCGAGTGGATTGGACGCCCGTTTCAGAGGGGCCGTCATTATGGGGTGGCCGACAAGCGCGCGAGGCGTCAGGGCAATTTCGCGTCGTGCACGCGCGCTCCTTTCGCTTGGAAGCGAGAATCGCGTAGCCAGGTAGACAGCGAGGAGCGCTGCACCGTTGTGTAGTGACAGAAAAAAAAAAAAAAAAGCCGGGAGACGAACGTTAGCGTATAAGCTTTAGATCATAAATTGCGTGCATTGGTGGCTGCGGTTGGTCTGGGCACCAATCAAATCATTCTTCTAAGTTTTCCAGAATGTTCTCGATTGGTTTTGTTGTTGTGGCCTTGCAAAGCTCTAATATCTGTGCTGAAGTAGGAATCTATGCCGCAGCCTCGAGCACGAAAAAGTAAAAAAAAAGAATAACAAATGTGTACGCACGACATTCCTGATGTCCAAACTCACGGACCTGACGACCTCACACAATGATGCAATAATAACCATTATTCTATTAATATTACTGATGGATAAAGGTTTCTGTCCGAAATGCAAACACTTTCCCCCTTTAATGAAAGTAAGAAATGGCCCCCAAAAATATGTCTCGAAAATAGAGGTCAGCCTCGCTTTCGCTGGTAAAACGGGTATATCTTGTTTTTGAAATTGTTGAGTAAAGGCAACGAACTATTACCGGCTCATAAATTTGTAGTATACGGTAAGAACGAACATTTTCCGCTGAGCTCTGCAGTGAGGTTTTCAGGAGAAGGTTGCGAACAAATTGCGACCACGTGAGTGTTTCTCTAACGGCCGCCCCAGTTTATGTTTCTTCTTGCGTTTCAAAGCCACACACATGCAGCCATCGTGATCATCGCCCGAACCCCAAAACTCTGCAGGCTAATATCCTCGCGAAAGGGGCGCTGTTACGCGCATTTTACCTAACCTGCTGCTGGCTACTGGTTTCGCGCCAGTCATAAGGGCCCTATCGCCTCATCACCAAAGTATGTGGTCTGCCCAACTCTATTATCTCCTGTTTCTTGACCGAGAGAATCACTGGCATGCAAGTAATCCTTCATATTAGCAATTTGATCAACCGCGGGCAGTTATGACAGTGATAGTGACTTCAATAATCACTAATGACCATTGATAAAAGGATGCTGCGAAACACGCCACTCCACTGTGATTGCTTTCTTGTTGTACGATCTCGTGGGTAGATAACGTTCACGTTTTTTTTCAGATTATAAAGCATCTTACGGATGGGCGTCGGTGCCGCTACATTTAGGTGCATTATTGCTGTTTTCTATTTTTAAGAACTCAATGAATAGTGCTACGGCCGATGCGGAAGCATGAAAACGGTTGGGATGCGTGGTTCATTCGACGTTTCATAATTTTATTGATTCACGTCGCGAAATATAGTAAAGAATAAAAAACAAGAGCATTTGCTTCAAACGCAAAGGTGGCGGTGCCTATGTGTCTTACGGGTGCACGTTTCAGCGTCTATAACTCGCAAACCTTTGCGAGTCCCCCAAACGCGAGCAATACGTGAAGTAATTTCTAATAACTACTGTCGAATAACAAAAACAGATACGCTCGTTGCACGCTTGAGGCGACGCCCATACGGTGAAAATGTGTTGCAGCGCTCATAAACGCGTTCCATAACCGGAAGTAATTGGCATGCTTCCGGAAGTTTCTCCGGGCGTCTCTGATTTGCACACGAACAAAGAACTGCATAGCTCCCGAGAAATGTGCAGCCAGACGGAAAGGTCCTTCGCCCTGCTATCACAATAAGATATACGAGCTTCGATGCACTACTTAGCCTGTTCTCAAGCGGCAAGTTATGCCTTACATAGACGCACATTTGCGTCACGTTTCCGTGGGTCAAAGCCCGAACGGCACACAATCACAATGTAACAATACACAGTCTGCGTGCTTTTTAGCCAGCTGTTTCCCATCGTCTTACGCTATAAGACTCGCGCAGGTTGCAGACGAAAACGATTACGGGTGTCTCTTATGTGGTGTCGCTGTGCTCTTGTGTACAGAACGCACCTGCCAGGGGTCACGTGAGGTTGGCGCAACGATTGGAATTACATCCTCCCTTCTCTATCGCTTATGCGCGCGACGTGTACACCTGCCCTTTGACACAACGTGTGTGTGTCCTAACCCTGACACGAGCAGACAGATGATATGCCCTTGAGGTTAGCTCTTGAGTTAGGCTTAAGATGTGGCAGTGTCAGGATGGGCGACGCAACTAGAGAAAATAGAGAGACTACCCTCGCTGTTAAAGGAAGAAAAGCATTCTTTCCGACAGGGGTGATACGCGGTGCTGATTATACATATCCCTCTGTCGGGAGCCAATGGTGAACACACGCACAGTTAAATGGTTAAATGTTGTTGGTGATATGTTTGAGCGTGGTGTGTGGGTCGTCTCTTCGCCTGACTTATGAAGGGTCAGCCATTGCACACACATCAGTGCATTTGAGGTTACTTCCCACAACGGAAGCCTGCAATTGCAGTGGCCTCGGGCTAGCTTAGCTCTTGTAAAGCACGAGGCGGTCTTGTTTTCTTGTGCACCCATTGTGTCGCTGTTTGCTGCTGCTTCAGCTTCTCTTACGGCTGCAATAACGGAAGAAGTTGCGGGTTGTACTTTCGTGACTGAACCTTTCGCTCGTAGGCGCACAATGTGGCCCCTAGACTATTTTTCCCGTTTTTGTATTTTGCTTCCATGAAGGTCTGTTTCCGCGTTCGTGGCTGGCAGACGCAGTGGCGTTTTATTTCCTAGACCCAGACTTGTTGGTTGTGAGCCACGCTCGCTGCAGAAGCCTCGCCGCTACGTAGATGAGTTTACTGTTGGAAACATGTACATCGGGTAGTTGTTTTGAGGCATGAAGCTTGTCAGGCCGACAATTTCCTTTGTAGAGTTCGCATGTTTAATTCTACAGGACGAATTCTCAATATCAGAAGGGTCACTGAACTATGCCGCTTAATAGGTGACTCACGACTACGTCGAGGTTGGGCCCCTGCTCGTAAAGCAGTTGTAAGGCGGCTTGCATCGACAAGTTTACAAAACAAGAATATGACATATCAACTCTGGTTTCTATTCAAGTATTGTATTCTGTTTAATGTTTTAACTACTTTCACCTTAGAGCACATGAACTTACTGAATGGGAAAGATTTAACCAAATAATGTTCCATGTTACATAACGAATGAGAACACGAGCACGGTTGCAGGTGGTGTGAGCAAGCGAGTGCTTATTTTATTTCCACATACAGACTTGGGCAGATCAGGCTTTGCAGCGAATTTCTACCTAAGCGCTAAACATATTGCATGTTTGCGGCGAAATTGCCGCCAAACGTTCTGTAGTTCAGCTTAACACTTTTGTCTTTTATGTTTTCGAAGAGCGCTATAGAGTTTCGCAATACAAGTCATCCATAGCTTCGTTTCCGCTCATGTAATGGCTTCTAGTACTTGCAATTAATAATAAAAAAAAACATGGTGTCTAGAGGCAACGCAGAGACACTCTTTCGTGAGGTTAGGTTTGGACAGCAAATACGTATTCTTATAAAAATACCACACCATGTGACCTGCTTCGGCCGACATGTTTATGGCAGTGCGTTCATGAAGGGCGCTCTTTATGATAGACGCATCACTGACGTCGCATAAATGCCATATGGTGAGTTATCCTTTCTGGACAGCGTATCACTGGGAGTTCTTGTCTGGCGGATGCGTGTACGGCGATTGCCGCACGAGAACGCTTCGCCCTGTTTTTGTCTGTGTTGTAGTTCGGAGTCGTTGCTTATTGTAGGCACGTCAGAAGTCGATAAATGCGTATACCGTCGAAGCGTCCAATGAGATGGAGCAGTTGCAGTCGTTTTGTGTTAGTGCGTGAAGCGACAAGTCTATCGGAGAGGAAAAGTTGTCCATTTGAACTGAGTGGACCCTGACGGCATGTCCAAGGTATTTGTGAACGCGTAGCGTAACTCTTGTAAAAGCCCATGTATCCAGCAGTTGGTGACTTGTTGCAACAGCCCATTTACGTATGAAGGGGAGATCAAACCACAAACAAAGAATAAATATTGAAATATGAGGTCACAATCGGAAGCAGTAGTGACGTCGTGAATTAGCCCAAGTCGCTGACCTTTTGCGTGCCGTTATAACTACACGATTTTATTACCTTATGGATTGCTGACTGCGTGTGCGAAAAAAGAGCATGACAAACGAATAATGTTGAGGAAACAACCTTATAGGTTGATGATTGATTGATATGTGGGGTTTAACGTCCCAAAACCACCATATGATTATGAGAGACGCCGTAGTGGAGAGCTCCGGTACTTTCGACCACCTGGTGTTCTTTAACGTGCACCCAAATCTGAGCACACGGGCCTACAACATTTCCGCCTCCGTCCGAAATGCAGCCGCAGCAGCCGAGATTCGATCCCGCGACCTGCGGGTCAGCAGCCGAGTACCTTAGTCACTAGACCAACGCGGCGGGGCGAAACAACCTTATAGCTTACTAGACAAATAGTGCATTGTATACACACCAAAAACTTTGCAGATGATGTTACCTACAAATCTCTTCGCGAGCACAATAGCATAGTAGTTCGAAAAATCACGTTGCCCAATCGTGGAAAACCACTGCAGCGAGACAGGAGCCTTGAGATTATCGCTTTGGCGACGGTACAGTCCAGCGCCTCGTTGCTAAGCGTGTCGCAGTCACCGTCACCAAAGGCGAAGGCACGCCGGTCGTGCGCCAGGTAAAGCAGTCGACAGTCACAGGAGCGGGCTATCAACACATCCAGTGAGCTAGTTCAACACCTGAAATATCACGCCAGTGGAAAACACATAGGCGTACAAGTAAAGGCCCACACGAAACCACCACGCAAAAGTGAGCGATGCCTCGTTCACACGGCAATGCACCAAACCAAACACAAGCCCTGATAACAGATTGCCTGGATACGCCCCCATTTATGGTGCTGTACCCAAAAGTGAAGCACTTAACCATTTAGCCAAGTGTAAGATAAATCTTATAGGATGTTTATAGTTAACCTTCACAGATATGTCATTACGACTATTTGAATATATATATATATATATATATATATATATATATATATATATATATATATATATATATATATATATATATATATATATATATATATATCGCGGAACCTTCGTTATTTACTAACCTCATCTAAAACCACGTGTTCACACCATGAAGGCTGTCATCCCTGCAACAAACCACGTTGCAAAGTGTGCGCGCACATGACGACATCTAAAACAGTTTCAAGTACATCGTCCAGTTTTTCTTTAAAGATAAATGGGAACTACACGTGTGATAGTATCAACGTCATCTATCTTCTCGAGTGTTCAACTTGCGGTGCTCAGTACATAGGTCAAACAGAGACAAGTTTCAGAATTCGTTTTAATAATCACCGTGCACATGCCGTAAGCCTCCCTAATCTACCGCTGTCGAAGCACGTCAGTATGCCTGGCCATGGTTTCGACAAAATTAGGGCCACGATTATTCAGTCCGGTTTTAAGACAAATCACGATAGGGAAGTGAGGGAATCCTTCTTGATCCACAAATTTAACACCATTCGTTCAGGTATCAATGAAAACGTAGGAAAGCTCACCTGCCTCGCACTATAACAACACGACTTCTTAGATTAGTAAAATATTTTAGTGTATATTAAATTGTATATTAGTCAACCGTGGTTTCTTTACTTCTGAGCTCTTTTACATGTCCTGCCAACCATACTGTGCCCCACGCGTCGATGCGCAAGGAAACTTGAAACTTTTATATTCATGCACCCGTCACATGTCAGTCATGTCAACACAAGGTCCTGACAGATTACCATTTTTTACTTTGATTGTCCTAGCTGCAATACCGAGAGTTCATCACGTGAGCCTATAAAAGCGGCTGCATTGTATCATACCTACTTACTCTGACGAAGGCCGTGCCACGGCCGAAACGTTAGTAAATACGATCCTTTTCTTATGTGCTATCTTCAAGTTATTTCAATATAGAAAATACCCGGACCTGTCGTGCCTTCCCTTCAAGTTATATATATATATATATATATATATATATATATATATATATATATATATATATATATTTATATATATATATATATAATGAGATATAACAGACAGTAATGCCAAGAAATGTACAGGGGAAGTTATTAACATTAATGAAATGTAGATAAGAAGAAGAAAAGTGGATGAAAAAATTCGAAGGTCGTAGGTTAGATTCCTGCTTACAGTTGGTAATTTTTTCATCCACTTTTCTTTCTTCTTATTTACATTCCATTAATGTTAATAACTTCCCCTGTACATTCCTTGGCATTACTGTCTGTTATATCTCATTATTATTGTGTTAAAAACACGGAAAAACGAGCCCTTAGGTATACACTTCTTTCCCTTATATATATATATATATATATATATATATATATATATATATATATATATATATATATATATATATATATATATATATATATATATATATATATATATATATATATATTATATATATATATATATATATATATATATATATATATATATATATATATATATATATTGACTTTTTGGTATTGGTTACTTTCCTCTACTCACCTGGTCGCGATTGAATCGTCGGTGGGCGTTGATGCCTGTGGCAATAGGTTTTTGACACTTTTCGTTCCATGTTTCTGGACCCATATAATCAGACCATGGCCCGTGTGCTCAGATTTGGGTGCACGTTAAAGAACCCCAGTTGCTCTGAATTTCTGGAGCCCTTCACTACTGCGTCTCTCATAATCATATGGTGCTTTTGGGACGTTAAACCCCACATATCAGATTATAATCAGATCATAGCATGACTACAACTGCCTCATAAGCGAAGTAAAGCAGCCAATGGGCAAACAAGGGAACTAGTGCCACCTTGAAACAAAGGCATACCCACGCATATCGAGACTGAACACAATATTTGCAGAGGTATACGACCAGAATATGTCTCCGGTGCAGTAAACGCAGCTGCCCTGGCATGCTTATTTTGCTTGAGTACGGAGCGCCTATAGCCGAGTGAGAATGGCCCAGGCAAGACAAAAAAAAAAAAAAAACAGCCTTGGGAGGCGCGGATTCCCAATCAGGCGCTGGGGTGTTAACTGACAACTCCAAAAAAAGTGCGGAACTCTACAGTTAGGGCTCCAGGAGGGGCTCCACTTTCGGGTAGAACTGTTACAGGACTAGACACGAGATTGAACACATGCAGTCTTTGGGTGGAACATGGTTTTTTGTCCTCTTTGTTTCTGCAGCGGCGAATAGGGTCTGGAAAGATAGAGCGATGGCTGTGAAAAGGCAGCTTTGCATAAGCAAACAAATTTCAAACGCCAGTTGGCCCTTCTACATATTTCTGGAGCCCGATGATTTAACAGCTACGTCATCAGCCTCATGCCTTGTCCGGCGAAATAAACCATCATAAAGAATATGCAGTCCAAGAACAGCGCGCAGAAACGTTTACGCATGCAGTCGATTGCGTTAACTGATACCGAGCCCGTCACACGCTATAGACTCTTGGGTACGCCCCTTATTTCTCAGATGTATGGGGTGTCCGGATGTCATCATTGGGATGTGGTACATCTGAGTTTCTTGTAGACGTCCCTGGAGTGTCTTGAGATGTCGGGGTATAGTTCAGGCTTCATTCCCTAAGAGAAGAAAGGGGGGGGGGTGCAAAGTGCTTTACCTAACGAACAGAACAGCATATTATGCCGCATTATTAAAAAAATGCTAAACGCTAACCAAGCCTGACTTCGACTAGTGAGAGAGAGAAAGACAAGAAGATGAAGTGAACAGCAGGGAGGTGCCAGAAGAAAATTTGTGGTTTGCTGCCCTGCATTGGGAAAGGGGTATTGAGGAATGGAAAAGTAAGCAGGATAAAAGAAAAAGGGAATAGATAGAAAAGAAAACATTGACAGCTGTTATGCCGTAATTGGACAGCTATAAAAGGGGGCAGTGGGAATTGATTTAAAGGTTGTAATTTGCCATGGTCAGCTGTTTCAAAACATGGAATCTGAAACTGGAAAGCAGCTTCGTAAACATGGCACCTAATGTTGACATAAAATGATAAAACTCTACTGAAGGTGATGCCTGCATATAGATATAAGGGTAAAAAAAGAATAACTGTATAAAGAATTATTACCTTTTTTATTTGGTCTGTGAAATGACAACTGCTTAAAATCGTTGCGCCATGTGGGGCATCGAAAACTGTGCGTTTTTTTTTTCAGTCGTAAAATTGAGAACAGTTTTCTAGGTCAGAGATTTGCTATGAGATCACCACCAAAGGGGCTTTTCATAAAAGAAGAACAAAACACAATTTGAGTGCACACAGTGCGGTTCAATAATCCCAAAGCGCAACAAACCCGCCACTGGGACGGCACGCTTGTCTGAACAACACGCGTGTCTAATGGAACCTTGCGTTCATACAAGCGGTCATTGCGTCATAGCCGCGCTCGAACAATGGCAAAGCCGGCCAATCTACTTCGCGAACCCATCTGTCCATTCGCGGTGCTCAAGAATACAATATTTTGACAGACAGCCGGGAGCAGACGACAGGCACGCGTAACCGCAGAAGACGCGCGCATCCGCGCGCGTATAAGCGTGTCAGCGTGCGGGCGAACTTTCTTGCAGTATTTCGGTTCTGTTTCAAGGCCAGCCGGCAGCGCCCTCAAGTGCTTGGAGAGCGGCGAGTTGAGGTCGTCCTCTTCGTGTTACCCGCTTGGCGTGCGCAATGGCGCCGCATTGGTCACGCGTCATTTGAGCTCAACCACAGGGTCGCGATTAATACGCGTGCCGATAGCGCAGGCTCGGTCGTTTCAGAAGACGACTGGGCCGCCGTGCTCTTGTGGCGGCCACAAACGACTTCACCCCGAGCGCCCTCTAGGGATGGGTGTCCCAGATCTCGCGTTTCTATCAAATCCTTTCCCTTGTGCTTTGTGTTTCTTTCTGCCGTCTGGGTTGCCAAAGAGCACCGCCCTGCGCAGGTGTGGGGAGGTCAGGGCGGCTGTTTGAGAAGCACTACTGAGGCGGAACGAACGAGAAAGGAATAGATGAAGACAAACAAAGGAGGACCGCCAAGCGGACCAGCGGTCATGTTTTACATTAGAATATTCATGGTTGTGTAACGGTAGTCCACTTGGAGAGCTCGGCGCTTTCTTGCATTAGACGGTGTAGCACCACCTCAATGTTAAATTCTTCCATCATTACTTTGTGGACGGTTCGTGTAATCTTTGTTCTTCGCAATGAATCCATTCGTGGCTGCTTTTTGCATCAGAGCGTGGCTGCACGACCCATTTAAAGCGTCCATATAAACGCTGCAACTTCCCGACATTAAAAAGCGTGTCTTAAAGGACAGTTATTGGGTTGCTGGTCAAGTAAGCACTAAACATCTTTAGGTGCTACACCAGAGACACTGCAAGACGAAGCTTCGTGAAAAAAGAAAGAAAAAAATAAGAACTAAGACATGGCCTTAGAGGTTCGACAACGCCAGCATACGCATGGATCTGCGAAGCAGATATGCAGTGCATGCGACAGAGGCACTCGCATCTCCCAAGGTGTCGGTGCCGCACACTGAGCCGGCGTCGCCGGTTGAACGACATGTCGACCCAATTCGATGCCGACGTGTAACGCAGTAGCACACGCCTCAAGTGTGTACGTGAACTTTGCGCCCTGCGTAACCGTCGTGGCCGAGATGTCACAGTATTGCCCAAGGCGAGTATCAGAGAGCTAAGGGGAACGGAGTGCTTGACGATCAAGACGCACGATCTTCAGCAGGCTCGTCGCAGCGATTTGATTACGACTACGATCTAGAAATGTGTGTTGTTTGCGTGGTCATCCTTCTCGCCTCGTCTGAATACAGCCGGCTACTGCGCACAAGTTCCCTTCAGAAGAAAGGGCTGTTCACAAGGAGCAATATACAAGGACACTTGACTAAAGTAACCAAAGCATCCACAGGTCTCACAATCAATGTTATAAGCAAACGTCAAAGAAAGAGGCTAGAAGTGACATATACGGACAAATATAAACGATAAGACATTTCAACTGCAGTGACTATCAATGCATTAGGTACTTTTAGAGAAGAAGCTCCTTAAGGTCGAGCCAGGTATGCTGTATATCGCGACGTGTCATGACGATGACGATGAGGGTGAATATGATCCTCAACAAGCATGTTCCCGACCACACATTCTCTTTCAGCCATAACGGCACAGCACATGTAAGGTACCCACTATAGTCATGACAATGACGCTGACGCTGATGATGATGAAAATAATCATAATAATGATCACGGACAACGGCTGGCTTTTGCAAAATATGACTGGAAACAACCAAAAACCACCGGGGGAGTGTGGCCAGACCTCGCCTTTGCCAACTTCAGGCTATGTCCAATACCACAAAGCAGTAATTATGAAAGCTAAATGAAATTCAGAAGTCGACACAACATACCACTAATGACCAATAAACATTGTATATAACTGTACATCGCTTTGTCACTCATTTACATGCGTGAGAGGCCCAAGTCGAGGGTGATTTACGGTAACATTGGAAGACCCTACTGCTTCGCCCACTCATCATCATTCACTTCGTTAATGTGCCATGATATTTTCGTAATGACTTGTGTTATTGAGGGCCAGCCAAATCCTGAAATATGATGTAGAAATACTACTTTCTGATGATGCAGGAACGGAGAGCTTGAAGAAGAAATCAGGCGATTTAAGTTTAACCTCTGTACTCCTAGTTATCTTTCGCGAAATGTATCTTTGTCTCGTTTTTCCCATGGCGATACAGACAGTGTTTTACTAGAACTCCACCTGGTCACGTGATACCGCAGCGGCGAGGCTCCATGCGAGCGCAGCTGCGTCGCCATTACGCAGGAATCAAGTGGCGTGACGCCACGACGCCCACACTTGTGCACCGGTGGCGCCAGGTTAATTTGACGTCATGAATGAACTTGGAACACATACGTAGTACAGCTCTCGCTTCAAAGATACTTATAACCATAGTGCGACGATAAGGGAACTTTGAATTAAAGCCCATAACAGTACTGGGGTCGAGAAAAGGTGATAGGAATGTTACAATACGATGTAACGCGCACGTAATAACTTTGAACACTGTATGTGAGGCAAGTTTATTCGTCACTTGTCGGTCTTGTCACGATTACGTGTGACAACTGTGACAATCTCTTCCTCTTTTCAGAATTCATAGTTCACCGTCAAAACCGTCATTTGAGAGCCATCGCCTGAGAGATATTTTCACGCATTAGTGAGCTTGCCTGAGCTGTAATATTATGAGGACTATTTCCTGCACTTCTGTCCAGTTATTCATGCATATAGCAATTGTGAGTTTACGCGCTGATGAAATAGAAAGGCACTGCAAGCTTCAGATTGGTAATTAGGACGCCTGCAGGATTAAGTGGCTAAAGTGCAGCTGCTCCTAATATTTAGAACACTGCCGGTCGAATGTTACTGAAGAACACTGACGCTTTATTTGCATACAGATAAAATGCGGTACAGCCTTCTAGTCAAGGTTTTTGATAGAAACGCTTCCTGTATTGAAATTCCTCTCTTTTGTTTGGAAATGCTTACCACCTTGCGACTAGTCCGAGGCCGTACGGCACTAATTTTGTACCTATGTGGTTGGAGCGACACTAACCAGATATTGTCGCCTGCACACTCGAGGTCGCCTGGTTTAGACAACCACAGCCCAACTTCCGCGCTTTGTTAGTCTCCTTCCAGCCTATTAATAAAGTACCAACAATTTAAGGCGCCATATTGTCATCACTGCATGAGAACGTTGGAGCCAGCCCACACGCGATATTTATCGGAAACTTGCCGACGACGCTTTGCGAAAGGCCATCGTTGTGCCTCGGCTTGCACCATCGTCTGCTTCGCAGCGGTACGTATTGCGGATGGACATCTACGCTAAGCCTCATGAACGTGGCCTAGCAGGGGATGGCAGTCGAACCATTGTCGTCTGCATATACCTGACAGTTATTGCGCTTTCTTTGGGTCGCTTCCTGGCACAGGTTGTACATAAATACCGCATCTCGAAGGAGGCACACGAGCGGCTGTACCATACAAAGCATTCTTGGACGCCTCGAGCCGCGTTGTATTTCACCAGACTAACGGGAGAGATGCGCCGGCGCGCTCACGGAGGTGAGTGAAAACGAAACCGCATGCAAATGAGGCCCCGTTTTGGTTACGGGTCGCTTAGTCGTTCGCTTCCGGCACGTGATAAGAGACTCGAGAGGACCGCTATTGCCTCAGGGCCATGCCGATTGACTACAGCGAGCGCACGGAAAACCGGTAAAATAATGGCTGTACCTTCGACACTATAAGTGAAGCACCGAGACATTGCGGTATCGGCCAGTATGTCGTGTCCGTTTAACGTGT
Source organism: Rhipicephalus microplus (assembly GCF_013339725.1). NCBI lineage: Eukaryota > Metazoa > Arthropoda > Arachnida > Ixodida > Ixodidae > Rhipicephalus > Rhipicephalus microplus. Next base: position 76,257,656 of record NC_051174.1, on the reverse strand, counting down.
GCGTTTGTAGAGATGGGCACGGGGCCAAGTGAAGGCATAGGACGTTAGAGTTATTCCTACTTTTTATGAGTGGTACACTTGCGGGACGCGATGGCGAAAGAAAGAGCTGGAAATGTATACATAAATATGGACTGTGGAGTGCCCTATAGCTATTACGAGAAAAGTAAAGAAACTCAAGAATGTGCGCAAGGCTGATATTTCGAGATAACAGTGTCTGTGATTCAACGCAGGCAGGAAGTTTCAGGATTCACGATAAAATGACGGTGCTTCTTGGAAGAGGAGCGTCACCAGCGTGTGTTTTGTGAAAGTGCAGGCACAATTTGTAACCGGAGGGCACGTCGTAATAGATTGCCACGGGAACACCGGTACAGTCGAAGAGATTTGTCATCGGAACCTCGCTACCGTTTATCTCTCAATAGAGAGAGAGAAGGAGAGTAAAGGTTGTGGTTGGAGGAAATGTGCATTGATACATGGACTAAAGTACTCGATTTTTCAGTTCCAAACAACATTACTTGGCAGATACGAAAGAACAATAGGATCAGTTTTTAATTAGTTAAATATAGCAAAACTACAGTAACATACAATCGAAATGATGAAACGACACGAAAATTGCTGCGTATTTATTAAGTGAGGTCAGGTTTTAATAACCATGATGTGTACCTTGAAGTCGCCGACTAGCTTGAAGGATTGAGAGATGAACGGAAATGCACGGGTGGGTAGACTAATGAACGGACGGACGGAAAAAACAATATGCGTGCTATGAACAGTCTATGCGCGGAATATGTAGCAAGAGCCCAAGGAGATTCTGCTTGTACTACTACTACTACTACTACTACTACTACTACTACTACTACTACTACTACTACTACTACTACTACTACCACTACTACTACTACTACTACTACTACTACTACTACTACTATCCCAACTGCAATAGTATCAAGAAGTAAGTGTTGAACCCTTTAAAAAAAATCAGAGGTGAAATGTGACCGTATGGTTGGAGGGATAAAAAACTTTTATTGGGGTCCTGAAGGATTTCACCCCCGTTTTATAAGGGTAGGATCGCGGGCTGCTCCCACGTAAGGACGGTATATCACAAATAAATGTAGCACGTGTTTTCCAAGAAAAGTACCTTTTAAAAGGAGCTGATCTTATCTTGACTTATCACCTTACACTCTTTGATAATCTTTTTACGAGGTGATTACGCAATTTTTTATCGATTTTTATCGAAGAACTTGCGCGCACTCGTGCCCTCCTTTTTGAAAATAGGAGGGCAGCAGCTGCGTTCATTTCCCGCATAAAAAAAGTGAGCAGCTTGAATGGTTATTACGCAAAAATGCTTTTCTCGCTATTATTAGCAATATGATTATTACTGCCGGAGTACTTGCTTAATAATTGTCTGCGGTTTGGACTCACCTTGTTATGTTCAATTGCACGCTTCTGTAATACCAGTTCTTATATGTGGTTGTCTCTTACGGAAAATCGCTGCAGTAGGTCGCTAAAGAACTCGACTGAAAGCGTATTCGATAACGATTTGCCACGGCTGCCAAATGACTCACGGAAAGTCGACGAAAGAACAAACAAAACCAAAGTCGCAAAAACGAAGGAATAAGCAAATTGGGACAATCATTATGGAGTGACCGTTACGTAGGGATGTTCCAATTGCGCTACTAGGTGCAATTCACTTCGGTTTCATCGCCCTTCAGCATTGCTGGCACAGAATACGTTAAACTACTTGCTCGCTGAGGAACGATGCTCACCGATGATCGGAGGAAATCGATTGTCATTGCTCTGCATATCGAATCTGAGACGGAAAGCGTCCCAGAAATCTGGGGCATTGTGTTGCAAGAAACATCTTATGTTAATGCTTCTAAAAAAAGATAGAAATACAGATGGTACAAGTTCGTTGAAAAATTTATGACAAGGCACAACGAATCACAATTGTGGAATCCACCCATGTAGTTAACCGAGGACCTCCACGACGTCTACATACATATTTAAGATATCTGTAGTCTCAGTGCAGTCATATGCAGCTTTTCGACCCTAATTTTGCTTTGGGTAATACTGAGGCCAGAACGGCCCAATAGTGAATAAAGGAAAGAAAGAACGAAAGACTATAACGAAAAAATGGGGAAATAGAAAAGGAATGAATAAATAAATAAATAAACACATAAATAAATAAATAAATAAATAAATAAATAAATAAATAAATGAACAAACAAATCCTGCTTTGAAAACACCGTCTCACAGCCTTATGCTCTAGACTATGACCCGTTACCGCAGGAGACGCTACTTCATCCATCGTGCAGATCATCAGCCTGCCCTTTTTTTTTTCTAAAAGCTATGTGAATACCATAAACGCGCATAACTCGACCAGCTCATCTTTCTTATCGCCGCTTTTCAAAAAGACGGAACACCTTAGGCAATAAGTAGTCCAGGAGACTAACGACAAGTACGACACGCACCCCCTCCCTTCTTTCTCTATAACTTCCAGACAGCGAAGCCACAGCGCTGGAGACCACTGCCTCATCGAAGGTCGACTCTAAATGTTATGCCAACACAGTTTACTCGCTTTTACTTGGCGCTATCACCTCCCCTCTTCTGCGACGTAGCCGTGCTAGGTTTGTCCCTTGGCAAGGCAGAGCGGAAAGAGGCGTCCTGCATACGGCGAGCGAAAGCGGGTGTCTGCAGGAAAATAATGGAAGTCTGCTTGCGAGTGCTTGGTCGTGGAAAAAACAAGTACGATACGGACTCTTTCATGGATCGATGTGCAGTCGGTGCCCGTTCCCCTGAACAGGACATGAGCTACCGGTGGCAATGACGCATGAATGATGAAGGCTAAGATGTATCCGGATGCTATCGCTTCGAGCGAACAAGAGTAAAAGAAAGGAGGGTTACCGAGGACATCTTCGTTTGTGACTTGAAACGTCGCCTGCAGGGGAATGTGCTTGTGGCTTTAGTAAATCGACTCGCATTTTTATAAAAAAGAAGGCAGAATAAATATAAAATAGTAATAATATTATTATAACTCTTTTTCCCCTGCTATTTCATGTTACCTTTTTGTTTCCACTTACTCCTACAGTGCAGATCAGCAAAACGGATAGTTATCTTTTGCTTAACCTGCCTGCCTTTAACTTCCCCGTCATCTCTTGCCGTTAAAGAATTTCAAACAAAGAGATCTTAATACATTTCGAATCACACTTACAAATATTGCATGTTCCACCCCTACAAGCCCAATTCAATGAGCACCCATGCGTTGACTGTGATGCATGTACGCTGTGCCAAATCTCACACCACTTTCATTGCCCGTCAATGAGTTGCTTAAGTTCGTGAAATTTAGACGGTTGAATAGCCCACGCTGTAGTCCACCTTCTTAGAGCAGCTCACATTTGAATTCATACTGCGTGGGACGGTGCACCTTTCGTAGCCTAATACAAGACCCGGAGTATGCTGGGAGGCCTGCGGTTTTGTTTTCTTACCTAGCAAGGCGTGGCCTCAACTCACCAGGAACCTTGAGAAAACCGTACTTAAGGAGCAGTCCACGACATCCAAGCCTAGCTTCTTATCTTTGTAAGTCCCTTCGAGATATAGGCTTTATCAAGTCATCAGTGCTATCAGTTATGCCGGGGCACGCCAACTTCTTTCTCGACGTGCGTTCATAACGCTGAGAGAACAAAAAATGTTGGCATTCAGAGACGCAGTTCACGCACAGACGGTGCCACGTCTGACAAACAATTATGATGCACGTGTAGAAGCTTATTCAATAAACATAGCTCACAACAGAAAAAAAAGTTACTTGCCTCTCTGGTCTTGCATTCTATTCATAAGTACTGCCGTGCGGGCATGCCTTTCAGCTTGATGTCAAACGAAATTGCTGGGTTTTAGGTGGCGCAGCCCTATTTTGCGTATGAGGTATGCCATAGCAAAGAAGTCTGGGTAGACCTTTTTAGACACAATTGATACTTCAGAAACGGGATGATCCGTCGTTTTGCACTGTTTTACTCCTGCACGAAATAAAGAGCTAATTATACCATCTCTTTTATTGTAAAGAATGATGCGTACACCAATGTGTCAAATACCAGAAATTAGTGGTTGCTGAGCAGGGAGAAGTAATCCCCTATTTCAACTGAACTTTAGGTTGCTTACAAATCTGAATGCTAAAAAAACAGACTTGACCGTAACATGAGATAACTGGAATATGCGGAGGACGTCAAAAGAGACTCACACTCGCACTCAAATGAAACTATTATACTTCGTGGTCACTTTGTGATATTTGTCCTGGTCTAGATGGCTCAGAGCCATAAGCAGAATTTTTTCGAGGGGACAGAGAAGATGACCTTCTTGTTTTGAAGGGGGGTGGGCAGCTATCTATTTCATAGCAAAATAAAATATTGGGGGAGAGGGAGCATGAGCCCAGTGTGCCATGTTGTGGCTATGCCACTGAGATGACTTGTTCATCATGTAAGGTACCTTAAATACTGGCACGCTCAGAGGGTAAATTTGGTGCACGGTCCAACGCCCACTTTATCGTAGTCGTGTCATATTCTAAAGAAAAAAAAAGACACAAACCCTTCATAAAACCCGAAAAAACTTTTGAATCCATCACACGACAACATTTTGTTCTAAGAGTCTATTAGTCACAGTGCACACTGCGGCACATATCTCGTCTGTAATATCTGAAAGCCAAGCATCGGAAACAGTGATGCCCAAGATTCTCTTCTTTGTGTGTATAAAACGGTCAAAAAGAACATAAAGTCCGCACCACCTGCGTTTTTATTGCTTCAGCGGCACAGCTAATCGATGCAGCGAGGTCTTATAATCATTTTACGACAGCGCTATGAACGCCTGCGATGTTGATGAAGTGGTTCTCAAAACAATATTGATCCCAATAATATATCGTCTTTCTCACCTAAAACGTGTATAGTTCATTGAAAACCGGCCTTTTACCTGTTATTTTACACTCGGGTAGATGAATAAGTTCATTCGCTTTCGCGTCCGCTCACGCACAAACCTAGACAGCGCCCTCAACGGAGCTTTTAACAAATGCAGCCGTATTTGCTATGATGACTATGAAACTTCAACACATATCCACTCGTAGAACTAGCAATATTTTTAGCAAAAACTGATAGAAAAAAAGAAAACTATCACGCAAGAAGTTGTCGAGTAGTTCGTAAGGATTGTCTCCTGTTACGTTCGGCGCCGTGAGACATAACTGAACAAGTCTGTGTTATCCAGAAGAGCTGACTGTATATTTCGAAGACAACGGACGCGTGATTTACACATGACGTCACGAGGAATGAGTATTTTAGACCAAATAGAGGCCCACTTCAATAAAGCGCACGAAAATAAATAAACGACAACTGAACAAAAAGCAAACCAAACAAAGAAACCACGAAGAAAAGATCTAATAGGATTGATAATAATAAAGCAAGAAGCAAAAAAAAGTGAAGTGGGACGTTATAGTCAATATTTTTAAATGGAGAAACAGAAAGAAAGGCAATAGAGTCTTCATTGAATCTCGCTGGTATGAGCGAGTTGTCCGCATAATTTTTTATATAGGTTTATCATTTGCATTGCGACCAAGTACGAAATTCGGTCACCGGTCGTGACGAAACTAGCACAACTGTCTAGAAAGTTCCGTAATGCCAAGGGTGTTGCATTAGCCTTGACACCATTAAGTTCGCGAACCAACACGTCAAAATTGATCCTGTTAGGTTTACAGAACCAAAACGTCAGTGTCGCGCATATTTATGCGTGACGTGGTACGTGCCACGAGCCAAAAGGTTAATTACTTATTCGATTCGTGTCCCTCCGTATTGCTTTGCGGCGCATCTGCTGCCTTGCATCCTTGAACGGTTAAGTTTAGCCCGAAATATGTCGCAGTCGTTACCGTATGACGTAACATCACTCTCACAAACTCAATCGGTCATTATCTGGCACTCTTTTTTTTTCGTTGAGTTGGTGCTACACAGAAAGAATATAAGTTTTCGTTTGCCGTTGGAAGCTGTCTTTGAATGTGGAATACGCGGGCCATTTCGTTGTTGGCTTCTAGACTTTGCGCACAAAGTTTGTTCGTGTAGCCTTGACGTGCACTTGTATAGAGCTTGAGGACAATTTTTCAAATAACATACAAATAAAAATAAAGCTGGCGTCGACATTAGAGAACGATGGGGCAGACTACCATACGCATTCCACTCTCTTATGTTTCGTTGACAATGGCGAAACGGACGAGCGACTGGCGCTAAGCGTGTCCGACGCTTCCCGTATAGAGGGTAAGACGAAGTTCCATTAAGCCTCCCGCACTGATGCACATAGTCTGTATACATTACGTGATTCGGGACACAAGCGTTTCGCGTGCCAGTGCAGTGGCTCGTCACTCATGAATATTGCGATGACGCTAAGGGACCGCGTGTGTGTGTGATGACGGCACTCGTATGACTAACGGCGTTGTGTATACCGAAGACGGCGACGGAGACGCGAGCGATGGTGATGACCTCATCTGTCCACGGATCGCAGTTGCCGTCACGGCCGTGCGAGTGTGCATGTAGCTGCGCGTTGCGTACTTTTGGTCTTTTTGTTTGCGCTGAAGACAACGAACTCTTCTGTGCGTGTCGGCGACATTCGGTGAGACGAAGAGAGAAGTGCAGAAGAGACTAGGTGGTCTGTGAGAGTCTAGTAGCAGCGAATCAGGTTTGAACTAAGGACCTCGTGTAGGGTAGTTCACGTCGTCACTGGTGCAGTTTGTGTGGAGAAATCTAGTACAAGAAACGAATAAAAAGGTTAGTACACACAAACATAACTATCTAGAGTACGTCCTCTTTTGACATTCCTTTACTGTCTTCGTTCTGGTAGAGCTTTCCACTAATACGTATCTCTACTTTTCTTCCTCGCAACTTGGCGTTACAGTTACTTAAAATTAAGTTATATTCTGGAAAACGTTCATACCTGCTACCTAATTTTTATTTCATTTTCCCAGAATGGCAAGGTGTCTCTGCTTTTGAGGTCATTGTGTCGACACTCATGAGTGCCATAACATTACTGCACAATTTTATTGCTTACACATCCATTTCAGCAAGCTTTTTTTCCCGCGCAGCAAACACTGCGTTTTAGTGCCACTTTTCAGATATCCTTGTGGCGGAAAAGAATTGCGAAAACCCACATTCATAGGTACCAAGTGTACTTTACTAGAATAAGAGGACGTCTTGTTACAAACTGTAAACCTTTGCAGAAAGCAGTATATGAAAGTTTTTGACATTTACAGTAGGCAGAAGAGTTCCTATCAAGAAATACCAAAACTCGGCAGAAAAAATAAATAGTGAACGGAACAATGCTTGACTAACAACGCCTTTCCGTCTACTTGTTTAGTTTGGTCTTTTTTTTTATTGGTTACTCATATTGCACCGAATGCTGAAGGAACTATCCGGTATTTATGCTACAGTTGAAATACATTTTACAAAAACCAACAGCGCCTTAGACCAGCTCGCACCAATGAACGGGGCGCACCACATCACCAGATTGTACTCACAGAAATGAAAACAAAAATGCCCGAGAGGGACGTTCTGTGGTCCCCAAAGTAATCGGAGGAATCCTGTCAGCTGAAAGTGAGGGCGTTCCAAGCGCACTCTGGAACGTATAGGGTGCCGTTTGAGTACACAAAAGGAATGTGTACCAAACACTCCATGTCTATTCCTGCCGGATGTAGTCTGCCTTTACACAGGAGCGTCTTGAAAACGATAGTAACGGAAGTGAGAAATTCTCCAGAGAGGCGACTCAGCTTTCCACTTTCATGCGTCAACGTGGTTGAGTCTCGTGTTAGGAAGTGGTGCGGCACACGCGCTTAGGTTTACCTCTATTTTCGAGTTTAAGATGAAAAGCCGCCTTAACACATGAAGGAAGGAGACTTGGACACTACCCAAGCATTCACACAGGCTCGAACATTTGTAGTTCGAACAGCCCTTTGTAAAGCGGTAAGCTATATGTAGACGTTCGGGGCAGTGTTCGTCATGAAGGTGAGGCAAGTGTATGAAAAGGCGGCCACAGTTGAGGAAAGGATGTCAGTTTTTGCATGGTCGCATTCTATATTGATTTTCAGCGGTTGGTCTGTGTCATTGAGCCGTTCGTTTGTGTCTTCGTCTCCGAAAAGCTAAACTGGGTGGGAGTCAATAGTTTTGCGCCATAAAGACACGTCGACCCCTCGACCCAAAAACATCGTCGTCACTCTTGCCTGCATTGTTTCCCTTTAACATCGCGGTGTTTAAACTGCCCAAAAGCTGAATAGGTCGCTACGCGAAGCTAAAGGGCCAGTGAAAACACTTCCAGAAGTTCTTAAGGTTACAGGTTAACGCGGTGGAATTCCATGGCCCCATAGGTTTGAGTGGACGGTCGTTCGAAACGATTCGCTCTCAGAATAGCCGATAGCATACTCCAGGGCGACCTCTGTGTGGCCTCTGACATTTGACACACAGAGTTATATGTACACGTCTCGTTTCTGTGTACGGCGACGTCGACGCACTGGTACGTTGAGTCGTAAATGGCTTTTACGACTGCTTAGTTATACAGGAAGATAGACCGATATATGTGGAGCCGTCCCTGCCGTGTTCACATTTGTCTCGGGCTATTGTATACCTTCGTTGCTCGCGCTTTTTATCTTCGCGCCTAATGTGTGCTGCTGAAGTTTCATGTATAGACACAACCTCGCTCCTGCTGCCCAAGGGGCTACTGCAGGTTCTTGAGCCCGATTCGCCTGTTGGGGATAGAAAAAAAACTGCAGACGTCACTCACTCACTCACTCACTCACTCACTCACTCACTCACTCACTAAGACACTCACTCACACGTAAACAGGAAAGACACGCTACCTGTGAGCACACACGCACAAAAAGAACACAAGCTGCGAGATGGATTGGGCATTTCCCATATCACCTTTTAACAATTAAAGAATACAGCCTAATAAATCACGGACCATTGACAGTGATATGTAAGTGGATTTATTAAGTCATTCAGCTCTAATGGCAGCTTCTTTATGCACAAAGCCACTCCGTCCATGGCTGCATACTGGTTTTTCATAATGACCCAGCTGGTAAACATGAGCTCGCTGTAGCGACATAGAAAAGAAGAAGGATTGGAATGGGTATGCGCGCGTTGCTATCCGTGTTGAAACGAAGTTCAACGGGTTCATTATATTTGCAAATTCGCCCCTCCAATCCGCCCGCGCAAAATGCATGCCAACGTTTGGATGCTCCTGGTTAAGAAGACATCCCGAACTTGCCTGGCTTAACGCTCGACAGCGTCGGATCAAAATTGCAGATAGCAGTCATTTGTCGAATAGAGCGCGCGCACGTCCTTCGCAGCAGCTGCGGCGAATCTGCTTTTAATATTTGCTGCCGAGCGTCTTAAGTAGGCGTATGGTACATCGTGCGGAAAAAGGCCTCGTAGAGTAGTGTGTACACGCTGAGGGTTCGAAACGCATTCGTGTCTAGCCTAAACCACGGCCACGCCATAACGCTAACACTGTGGTAGCATTTCAGCACTGTCGTGCATAAACGGATGTCCAAAGTAAATCAGCGTTTGCTGGGATAATCATGGAGATGCTTGTGAAAATAAGAATGCTGGGGTAGGGGCAAAGGAGCTCCTTTGAACGGGGGGTGTCACGTCAGATACGAATGCGCTGGTTCAATGTCCTTCGAGGTAGGTGGTCTCTAAAAAAAAAAAAAAAACAAAACGAGGCCGTATACATCACTCCTTTGAGTGCACTTTCGAAGCACAAACGACTTTCAATGATTCAGCATGGCTAGGTTAATGTGTAACGTAGAGGCGCAACCTCTGCGCCCGCACTCTGAGGAAAGTGAAGACGTTTTCTGTGATCTTACGATTTTAAGGTGAGCAGACTGTATGCCCGAAGGTAAATTTGTTGTCGAGGAGACAGTCTGTGTGTGGGTGCTGAAGTTGTGTAAACAGGCTTGAATAACGAAAATAGCGTTACTACACCTGAAACACTTCTTTAAATAGGAATAGTGAATTCAACTACGCGTTGGTAAAGCCAACGTATACATATAAGTCAATTCTAGCGTAGCCGCTTACAGTGATCACTAAACCTTCTTGCGTTAGGTGGAATTTGTGGAGAGAGGTAATAAATTGTAACTAAGAGTACAGCAAGATGTCAGGATGGTCTGATCGCTGGCCATACAACCTGATCGTTCGGCTAGACGCCCGTCGACCCCGTGATAGTGAACGACCCCTCGCTATTGCAGAATAGTTGGCGAGTCTTTACTCTCCGAATTTTCAGCGACGCTCATCCCGCTCTCCGTCTTCTTGATGTTCTACATCCCTAGGTTATTATTCCATCAGTGTCATATTATACCGTAACAATATATAGTGATATTAATACAAAATACCCGATAGAGGGAAGCACATGCACTGACACAGTCAGTACAGTCTTCAATACATCTTCCTATTGTACGAGCCGTTCTAAGAGTGAAGACACTGTCTACCTTAGGAGTTTTTCTAGACAAAAGCTAGACCCGACATGGTGTGGAGAGTCTGAGCGGATTACCTTGCGTTGAATTTTTTAGTATTACTTTGGGTCCCGTATGTCCTTATGTGGGCCTCTTCATGATCCCCACAACTAAACAATTTGAACACGCGTTTTGCAAGCATTTACCTTTTGCATGACGTTTAGAAGCTCTACTATTGAAGTGACCTTAGTGCGCACCAAGTGTCATCGGTTCCTGAGCGCACTTGTTGAAGACTATGTATCTGTGTTGCAGTATGACGCATTATCGAAGGAACTCTTCGGTCTCAGATGCGGCAGTGATTTTACTGCCCATTTTCTTGTTTTCTCTTATACTCTATCTTCCTTTCATTTACTTCTTTAAGAAGCTAACCACTGGCGTTAGAGGTCACCGAGGAAAGCGAATAAAAAAGTAGTAAGACTTCCGCTTACATCCCGACTCAAGCCCAGAAAGCGTCTGTGAAGGAATGCGTGCAGGCGAACGACCACTGCATAAGTAAGGCGAGACGCGACATAAAAAGTTTACCACTAGGTAAACAGGGTGTTCCTGGAAATTGAGTTCGTTTAGAGGCGCTCGGCGACGTGTCTCCAAGTGCGCGGGCGTTGCATATTCTCTATTCCGTAAATGTAGAACCTCGAGCTCAGTCCGCATCGACTGTGAAACCGTCAACATCTTTCTCGTGCATGCATGCAAAATTAGGCGTCATTTCGAAAGTGAATCTTCGGGTGCTTGCTTGAAGGGAGGCGCTCTTGTCAGGTAAGTCAGGCGTGAATCGGCGGCTGCAGCATCGGAGCCAGATTCTTCTCATGTTGTGAATTTAAGCACTACACGGGTTAGATACATACCAATACCCACATTGCTTTTGTTACTGTGTCATCTCCGCATGAAGAAATGTATGTGGCAGTGCATTAAGGTTTTCTCGTAGCGTGAGTTCATGCACATAAACAAAGAAAACGCAAAGAAACACAACAAAAACATAAAAAAATATAGATGACAAGTCAATTCTGGAACATTTAACTGGTATTCTGTAAGGTTGATTGATATGTGGGGTTTAACATCCCAAAACCACCATATGATTATGAGAGACGCCGTAGTGGAGGGCTCTGGAAATTTCGACCACCCGTGGTTCTTTAACGTGCACCCAAATCTGAGCACTCGGGCCTACAACATTTCCGCCTCCATCGGAAGTGCAGCCGCCGCAGCCGGGATTTGAACCCGCTACCTGCGGGTCAGCAGCCGAGTACCTTAGCCTCTAAACCACCGCGGCGGGGCTATTCTGTAAGGTTTGTTATGCTCCTCGTATGTAAAGTAACTTATGTTAACGAGAATTTACAGAGTTAGATCTTGCAAGAACGTCCTACAAAAGATGACTCAACATTCAAGCTTCCTTTACAAAAGTCACTCGTCTAATTTAATTCTATATCCCTAGAGAGTTTAACTGAAGCAAACTGAGGTTAACCTAAGCGCAAAAAATTGCCATAGACATTCGCATGGCAGATGGCCGAATTTACACACAGGTATTACTTCGAAATTAGAGCATTGGAGCAAAATTATGCAGCTTTTTCGGTTGAATTTATGTCTAAGAAGACGAGCGGAATATGTCACGGAACCATCATACTACGTATACGGCGGATGTGCTTTGAGCGGTGAACATGACAGCCAGCAAGAAAGCATTTCTGTTACGCAGGGTGCAATTTTGCGGTCACGTCAAGTACGACATTGCTAGGAGTAGCAGACATGAACTGATGAATGATAAATTCCGTGTAGAAGAGAATGTCTCACATTTGAGCCACTAATGGCGGGTGACGAGAAGCTCATAGCCAGCAGTGGCATGCCGTGCTCTCATTTTGTAAGTGTTAAAGGTAAACTGAGCAAAAGAATAAGTCTGAAAAAGATTAAACCCAAACACGCACGCACGCAAGCACAGTCATATATACGCACACATGCAAAGATTCAGAACAAAAGGAAAATATATACGCATACTGTAGTGGGGGAACAGTTGATTTCATTTACATAATATTCGAGACAACCTGCACCCTGCAAGCAAGCCAGGACCATTCACCAGAACCATTCCCCGGCTGTTGCCCAGTTCAATGAAAGCGCTGTTGTTTGATTTTTATTTATATTTTAGCGTACTAGCGCTTGTTTCACACATTTCGTAGACGCGCTATGTAGGCCGAGCTTCAAGCGCACGTCCCTCAAGAGGTCGCCTTCGAACCTTGCATAATAGACAACGTCGTTAGCTGTGGGAGACAGGCCGGCAACACTGCCGTACGCATCGCTAGCGCCCCGTAGCGGAAGGTGTGGTCAAATCGAAACGCTGCATTCTCATGCCCGGATAACGTCCCCCTGCAACACGTTGCCTGACTATCCTTACTGACAGCCATGCGCGGGCGCTGCACGGACTGTTTGGTCAGGGTTTGCGACGTGTTGCTGCGTCGTGCCCTCATTCATTCTCTCGTTGTTTTCTTTCTTGTTGCTTCGCCGTCTGGGGGTCGCGTTACGGGGACGTTATAATACGTGCCCTACATTTCCCCCCCCGCCGTCTGTCTGTTCCGTCTGCGGCCGGTGCGCAGTGGCGCGTCAAAAAGCTTGCCCCCTTCGCAAGTTCCGGTTCCGCGAGAGCTGTGCGCGGAGAAAACGAATCATAAACGAAGTGAACGAGAAGCAACAAAGAAACGTGCAGACCCCCCCCCCCCCCCCCCCCCAAAAAAAAAAAATAGATGTAGACAAAGCGCGATTTGACGAAAAAAAAACACCTGTAAAGAAAGTTACGAACAAAGAAAAAAGAAATAGACGTTAAAGACCAAATCGAACCTGGACGGAAAAAAAGTCCAAGTAATCGATAACCAGAAAAACAGCAGGGAGAAGTTACATAAACAACTCAAACACATTGCGGGCATCCGAAGGAATAGTGCTGTGTAAAGAAAGGATATTATAAATAAAGTTGAGGTACACGACCATCTGGATGTACACGAAGCAGCAGAAGCTATACTGGACGTTAGCTTGTCAACGAAGGCAAACTTCTCCTCTTATCAGTGCGTAATTTTTACAACGTTATATAGGAGACGACTCTAAAGGTTCCAATACAAACTACGGGCTGGAAGGTTTATATAAAGAATGGGTGCCCAGAAAACGCGTGAATATAGCTTTCTAAAAAATATCGCGCCCTGCAAACGTACAGACGGAGGCGTATGCATCGCCTCTAACTTGCTCTAAATTCTTTTATGCCATAGATCCGGGGTTCCCGCGCCTTGGTCAACCTAAATGTACTCTCCAACACATGCTATAGCAATGCCCTGCGTTACGCGAGATCAGCGAGTCTCCCTCTGCGGAGGCGGACTGGATATGTCTCCTCACAAGCCTCGACAAAGGAGACCAGCTTAGGGCTATCCAGAGGGCCCACGACATAGCCGTGGAGTTTAACCTCCCCATCCCGTCGTGGAAGTGGCCCACCAGTGTTGCCCCCTAAGGGGGATAGAGCGCCGCCTCCGGATGTTAATAAAGTTATTTGCCTGCGGCAAACTTACGTGAGGCTCCAGCTTACGTGAGTACAAAAGGTTCCGCATATAGCTCCGAGAAGCCCACATGTGGAATCTTGGGTGACTGTTTAGTGACGGTGTGCCTTCCAAGAACATTTTCATGGCCGGACTTATAGCCTTGTTCGGTGGAGTGCGTATAGTTGTACATAAGCCTCGGTTTAGTATTTAAGTTGTTAGAGAAACTTTATGAAGAGTAACGAGTTAGTGTATACAGTCGAGAGTGAGAGCTGCTTAGTAATTTTTCTACGCTAGCGGAAAACGTTGAGCTTGTCTATAACTTTGCGTCATTTGTGTTCGGTTTATAACCAATATCTCTTGGTTTCACACATTTCGAGCCAGTCGGTTGTTCATACCGAGGCGAAAACAGCGCGTACTGCCGAGAGTGGACAGACCGGAGGAAGGATAGATGCACGGGCGCCGAAAAAAAGCAGACTGCATTTTATGCCGAGGGTGAAAGACCTCCGAACAAGGCCAGAGTATCAGAAGGCAAAATTTTGTGGCGGATCCAGAAGTTGAGGAAACGTGCAGTACACGTTCGCTCAGATTTTATATTCGCCACAAAATCTATATCGCGTTCGTTTCGGACTCCGTTTTTGCAGCGCCGAGTATCTCTGCTTGTGTCTGTCCATTCTCCTCAATACGTGTTCTTTTCGCCTCTATACCACTCGCCGCCATCAGCTCGGCTCGCAAGCGTCCGATGACACATTTAGGCGAAGAGCGTTCCGTGCGTCGGCCGAAGAGATCCGGTTTCACTTTCGCCCGGCAATATATCAGCCATTTCTTCGGCAGCGCATAGGCTATAATGCCACATTGGAATGTAGTGGCCAATGCCACATAGGAGTGAGGCTTGCCTTGATGCCACCGGGGCACCCCGTCCTGGTGAGTGTAAAATTTGAGAAAGCACAATAAAAAGAAGCAAGCCAAGATGACACAAACAAACAAACAAACAAACAAACAAACAAACAAACAAACAAACAAACAAGGTAACCACAAAATACTTGCCGGTATAATGCCATCCTGTCTTTCGTCGGGCCCATCGACCGATTAATGCCACTTTGTACTCCCCCTCAGCCCTGTGTATTCTAGCGTACTTCGTTTCACTCGCAGTTTACATTTCGGGAGGGATGTTTACGGGACAAACTTGCCCTTATCTCCTGCCACTCGGGCCATTACGCCTTCTGTAGTCGCACGTGACAGAAATTTCCAGCACTCACGAGAATCTGCGTCCTTTCGGAGTGAGTGGAGTAAGCGCAATTTCACGTCGTTTCCTGACCTACATTTCTGATGGTGAAGGATCACGCATCTTGGGAGGCAATTTACGAGAATCTAGCCCACGCGGTTGTTGTCTTTTCCGAAGCTTGTTTACGATGTCCTGTGGGTACTAACTAGTTCTACCCGACGAAAGCTAGACAATTGTGAAGGTTTCATGAAGTTCTGGGGAAGCTTTAGAGCGTGTGTGATTTGGAAGCAGGTTCTCTTCTGTTCTGTTCTAACCGTTTTGCAGTGGAGAGGTTAAGGTCCATATTGCCTCGGCTACACCATAGCAGTGTGTTCTGTAGCGAAAAAAAGAATAATACTGGAAGGTACCCAAAAATGAACCATCTGAAAAAAAAAAAAACATAATGGAACACTGAAACCAGTTGAAATATTATGCCAATGCACAGTTTCCTTGCTGCAGTTCACACTGTCATTAACTATTCACACGAATACCTTCTTTTTCTACTGTCAGTATATGCACAAACACATTTCATATATATCAATCCCTGACTGTCTATCACAGACGCTTATCCAGTCCGGTCTCCACTATAAAGTCTGTCAGGAAGATGTCCGCGTTTTTCTGAAGATGCACCTCAGGTCATGGTCCGAGTAATTTTTTTAATATGAGGGGCCGTCTATCTAAACTTGCCAATTCGTTCCTTAATTTTTTTTCTTTCATTCACGTATTTAACGCACTCCAAAAGAATGTGACGAAAATTTTCCTCTGAATGACCACAATGACATTCTGGGGAGTTGGATTGATTTATTTTGTGCAGGAAGCGCTTGGCGTATGTTACTTCCAATCTAAGTCCGTGGATTAATGCGTCCAAGTGTCGTGGGAGATCTGTCGTTATGAAATTTTTTTTGTGCGCAACAACTTCATAAAGGTAGGTAATAATCATTGAAGAATAAAAATGGCAACAATTGATTTTGCCTCGGTGAATTAGAGGAAACCTTACTTGTAGAATCAGATGGAAGCATGAGAAATAATGTTTGGGAGTTCTACTTTCACGTTTTAAACAACTTGATATGCTGGTACCGACTTCTAGAAGGTAGCACTCATGAAATGCACTTTGTTGATAAAGTATATCAAGCACATATTCGAAACTAGAGCATCGAATGAACGAACAAGCGAGAAAAAAGCGAGAAAAAAATCGACAGACATCCAAGCAAGCATACATACAAACAAATCAAATGCCGAAGTATCACAATGAAAAAGAAATAGCTTCTTGAAAAGTAAGCAACTGGAAGTAGGGACAATTTATAATGCACAAAGTTTAGACAAGCAAACGAACAACATAAAAAGAATAAAAGGAAACATAAGAAAGTTCTTTCGTATCCTTCAAGGGAAATAATTTTCTAGATAAAGAGCAATACCAGCTGCTAATGAATAATAGCAGGGTACTGCTGTCTTCGTAACAAAGTTCCTGAGGCGTAATGATAGCCGACTAGCTCAAGGCAAAAGGCGTTGCGTATTCAAACAGCACGTACCTTCGGAAGATTGCTTGATATCTGGGCCACGTATTGTTCATGAAAGACTCCACTACACTGCATATAAAGAAATAAATAAAGTATAATCGTTTCTGATAGAACCGTCCTTGCCCGTAGAAAATGATTTATCCCATCATTTGTATTTGGCGATACAATAAGTATCACCGAAATGAGGCGCATATAATGTAAATTCTTGATATTACCATGTACAATAGAAGTCGCAGTGACCTTGTAATTCCTTGCTTCTTTAATTTGGATAATTGTTTTGCTTGTTCTCCTTTTACATCTTTTTGTTCAAATGATTGAAGAGCAGGTTGGCCAAAGGGAGCGGTCCTGAATAAACGTTTTTTTTTCTTGTACAAGTAGCACAAGTACCCGAATGTTTTTACTAGCTCAGTCCCATAATTTCGTAGGTAAATGAAATACAACAACGTCCCCGCATAACGGTGTTGTACTGAACGCTCTCTAATTCGCAATATTCCCGTAAAATGCAATATTTAAAACGTTCAAGGCAGCCTTTTCATTTGCATAAATGTGCTTTCTCTCGCATGTAGGCTGCTAACTTAACAATATGACGTAGAATACCAAACTGGACGCGTAAACAGCTTCTGATAGAAACTAATGTTGCTTTTTAATGTCCCAGAAGTAACGAAATCGGTACGTTAAAAAGAAAAAAAGCTTGAATTTTGTCTTTTTGAAAAGAACGATTCAAGAGAAATCTGGCATGGCGACTGGGTCAGCAGTCACGGCCGCCATGACGAAAACAACGTAGAAAAAAGTAGCAAAACGCGGCAATCTTGTGCATTTTCATAGAATTTCCATCATCGATTGCAAGAGACGCACAAACTGCAGGAAACAACGAATTGCAGACATCAAGACGGCCGTTTGGTCATAGATTGTGCAAACCCTATCATAAACTAAAGCGTCACAGATTCCGGGAGAAACAGAAGAGCAGCAGTCCGCCATGAGACGTCTGTGTGCGCATCAGGTTGCATTAAATCGTTGCGTATCACAGGAGACAGGAGTTCTCTCCAAATGGCTCCGTTTCGTCGATTTTCGCTGTGTTTTGTCACATAGCTATTGAAACAAAGGAGAGAGAAGGGAGTCCTCAAAACGATTGGGCGTCCAAGACAAAGGACCCGCCAGTAATCGCACACGTGTTTCCTCTGAGCAATAGCCGTTAACGGCCAACCCATCCGCGAACGTCCGATGAGAAAGTTTTAAACCAAAAAAGAGAGGAAATGCGGCAGCCGCTTGATGATGTCAGCTCTGATAACGACTCCTACTGCTGAAGCTACGATGGGGCTCTCTAATCTCTCTATTGACATGTTCGAGCCATGATATGCGAGGGCAGAAGCAACTACGTCTCGGGAACAGGTGTAGTTTTGCAAGGATGCAATCTTCAGCGCTTTGAAATATGTAATTTAATTTCGTTCAAAGTATAGCAGTATTACTTCTCTTGACAAGAGCCAAACCAGACACAATTTGACGAGGGTTTTTTTCCGCAAGCCGTGCTTGTGCAATGGTTCCTTCGTCATAAACTAGCGATAAACATTGCAAATTTCTCTGTACCCTCTATATATACAGTTATCGCAAGGCAGAAAGTTCTTAACTCAATTTGAGAATTTTTCCGCAATTTGATAACAGGTCCAAAAAAAAAGAACAAAAACCTGCAGGAGGTTTCCTGACAGGTACTAGGCCCTCTCTAGGCAAAATACTGCGTATATGCTGTACGAGGGCAACATTGGCCGTAGCAAGGGAACGGAGAAATGCTGTGGTAGAATTCATGCCTACCACTCCTAATTTATTTTTCTGTTTTGCATTGTGTACTTGTGTGCACAGACATATACAAAGGTATATGAAGGTTGGTTGACACACCAGCCTCCAGGTCCTCCCCCCACCTTCAAGCCAGAAAGCTCCCTGGCAGCACCTCTGAAGAGCAACGCACCTATAAGTCATACAGGACAGCCAACGTTTATTCAAACGTGTTAGTATGCCACTAAAGAAACAGAGCAGAATAAAAGACGTCGTGATCTTTCTCGTCTAAAACTCCTGGTTAGGTTGCAGTACAAAAGACAGCAAAATTATTGGCTTGTTACGGAGCATCGAACAATAAGGCAATTAGCTCGAATGGCGTCTAGTTGTATGGCAAAGGCCTGAACAAAACTCGTCTTAACCGGCAGTCAGTTACCGATCGTTCAATGGTCTAATGAACACCGGCACTTATGATGTCAGCGCTTGCAAATGTGAAAAAATGTGGAGCATGAGCGATAACGACGTCACCGATGAAGTATAAGTGCACGACCAGCTATTGTGACGCGGTTGAACGAGTACGGCGGCTTCTTTCCGGAAGAATGCCCAAGATATAAATCTAAATGGTGATGAAGTGTGGGTAACGTTGCCGAAGGGAAGTGTTCACATCTCGCCTTCCACTTACGATTGGCCAGTGAGGAGCGCGGAAGTGACCCGAGTGAAAGTGGCCGTCGATGAAGATAGATAAAGCTGTCTCGCGTTCTTGGTGAGCTGAGAGCCCAATAGATTAGTGAAACGTCTACGGCAAGTTATCTATGCAATACAAGTCCATGGCACACTCTTCACCGTCCGTCGTATCAAGGGCTATTCATGAAAACATAACTAGACCGAAGAGAAAATTTCTCTTGTTCTGATTACTATCAAAATAGAACTTCTTGTAATATTTTCTAGACAGATGTCTGGCGCTACGATCCTTTAAGCCCCATGGAAGTGATGGACATTGCGAAAATGTTCCTAGTATTCATGCTTGTGGCTTTGTTGATGTTGTGTTCCAACATTTCTTTCGGATAGTACAATGACTCGTTGCGGACCTCATGAGGTGATATGAACTGGTGTGCTCAAACGTCTGAATGTGGTGGAGCGAACCTGATTTATTGTTGCCGAACTTCGCCTTGTCAATATAAGCGTTTGCATAATGCGCAAAACACGAAAGAACGAAGCGACGGCAAATTCATGGACTATCCATCCCTCTTACGCTGACTGAAACACACTGCGTTATGACTTTAATGGACACCAGCGGAACAATTTCTTTTAGTGAGCTATAGTGTTTGTTTGTATAGCGACTTACGGGTTACGTGTTGGACTGTGTACTGTACCGGGTTTTGACGCAGGAGCGAGCTTTTACGTTACAATGTGGTGCAGTGCTAACACCAGATATTTTGCATGAAGCGACATCAATTCAGGAGTATACGTAAGCATTTTCCTGCTCAGACCAAGAGGGCTGGCGTTGGCTTCAAGCATTTTCTGCATGAACACAAAATGCGAGATGATTGCAACTAACATGATGACACGGTGGAGGAGACAGAAGTCAAAACCTCCTAGCAGCTTGCACCATGCTTTCTTTATTTTCGGAAGAGACACGGAGAAGAGAAAGGTAGGCATCCTTATGTAATGCCTCAACTGATGTACTCAAGACAACTTGCTAGCAAACACCATCGACACGGAGGCCAGAATTCGTGATCGGGGTTTGCGGACGACTCCAGTAACTTCCGCTCGTCCAGTAACAGCGTGCCCATTGGAGACGATGAAGATTTTGCTGTCAGGGACGGTTGGCCATTTTCTAAGGCGGTAACTATACCACATATATCTCTCTAGGTCTAGGTGTAGTGTGCTTGCAACAGCCCTTCCGCGATGCTCTCGTTGATACCTCATGTCACCCCGAAGGCTCGACACAGCGCTTCTCTTCTAAACGGGTCGTGTTATTCTATCTCAACCGAGCCACGCCAGACCGGGTGAAACTAGTTCCGCCCTGCTCTATTCCTGAAGCAGACGAGCAGGTGCGTGGGAACAGCAGACGACGCCCATAAAGCATTGGCTGCGCGAAGCCGTGATTTCCTGATCCGTGCCTGCGCATATATGTAACAACAATAGTTGGTATTCGTCTTGCAAATGTAGAGGTGCGCATCACATTAAATCAACGGTGGTCTACCACAAGCGTGGGATCTCGAACACCATAGGAGTGGCGATGCGAGCTTCCCCGACGTGCCCGCCCTATTTAGGGGAACGGCGGTGTTCATCCTGCTTAGAAAACGTTAGACAAGAAACCGTGCATATCGCTCAACTGAGTATGCTGGGTTGCGCTGATAGTTCTGAAAATTAGGGTCACGATGCATTGTCCACGTAGCCGCTTATTAGGAGAGGCTGCAACGGGGTCAGAGTATTTTGGTGTAGGTACACCTACGCCTTCGCCGTGCACTGCACTGCGCCCGAGTGAAAAGGAGGCTAGGCGTTCGCGCCTTCGGCGTAGTGTAAGTGACGTCGAAGACTAGTCCCAGAGGTAACAAAGTTCTTCACCGATACTTGCACTATATACATTTACTTTTCAACGAGCTAGCTGCTATGTTAGACACCATGAAGAACGACAATTGAGTCCGGTACAGTTACTACTAAAATGTTACCATGCTGTAAGTTTCATGCTGCCTGACTTTTTAAGGTACGTCTTCATAATTAGGCAGCGCATAACACTCAAGAAAAGGAAAGAGGACAAGTCCCGGTCTGAGAACAAGCGCTTGTCCCGTTTTCTTCTCTTGTGTGTTTCTGTTTTGCGCGGGCCAATTATGGATAAGTTCCAACTCGCCTGCTTTTTAGTTCTACTACAATTCAGCTACGTTATGTGCGATTTCTCTCCCAGTTTATATTTTACCAACTCAAAGAATGAAAAAAAAAAAACCACTGCCTGTTTACTTTGATGGCTTTCTCGTCATTTGTAAGTTATTTCATCATCTTCTTCGGTAGTACCCAGAAACATGGTTTCACACGCTCGTAAAGTAAATCAAGGGTAAACGAGCGAAGAGTGCCAAAGCGCCTTCATTTCTTGAGATGCAGCGACAGTGTCAAGGAGGAAGAATGTCATAGCTAGTTATTTCTAGATAATAGATGTCGAGTAAAAGAAACAGTGGATACCATATTCGACATAGAATTCATATCCGCGACCGTAGTTCGCTGCTGTGAAAAAAGGAGTTATTTAGGTTTTGAGAGCACGATATTATCACAATAGATGTCTTAGGCAAGACCACGATCAATTTTGACTACATTGGGTTTTAACACGTTCGTAATTGTAAGGTCACACGTGTTATTCTAGTTTCGTCGATGAAATTGCAGCTGCGGTGACCGCACGCTGAATCAGCGCCCTGAGGCTTAAGGCAACAACCGAGTGGTCGCTAAGCAAGGACAGTGTTACAGGACATCACCGAGCGAGGCTTTCTAGTTCGCCAGGACATAACGGGCTTTCGATAAGCCTCATGGGAATGCGCAGCGGTTCGGAAGTGCCCATTGATAGAGAGACAGCCTGTCTTGTTGAGCTCGTACGCGATAAAGCGTTTACACGATGTTGGGTCAGAGGATATCTGCGTTCGCATCGTGAGCGCATAAGCGAAACACGGCGCAGCCGAGTCACCAGTTGTCCTTGGTGCCGGGAGACTTTTGTCACAAGGACTGAGTGCGGTCACGCCATTCGTCCGTTTCTTGTTGTTTTATGTTCTATTCTCTGCTCCGCCAAAGCAGCAGCCGAGGCGAGGCTCGAAGGTCGTGAGCGATATTGTATAGAGAATGCAGTCTGCCAAGCGGAAGTGGCCTGGGACGCAGAAAGTTTGTAAAGAGTAGCGGTTTCTTCTGGTCTGTGGAGCGTGATACGCGTTCAAGCGGTAAACGAACATGTGGAGGATGTTGCCGTTCTGAGAGAGAGCATATAAGAAAGAAAGAAAGACGATGGGAAGACTTTTCTAAAACTCGGACTATAGTATATTGGCACAGCGTATATAGAGCCTACATGTGGCTTTCTGCACTAATACCTAGCCCAATCTCGCACATTAGCTTGCTTTTTAACAAACTCAATAAAAACATGAAAACTCTGAACAGACTTTCCGCACTCACTGATGGCACATACTTGCGCACAACATCCTAGTACACGCGAATCTAGCCCTATCTCCAGCACTCACTTATACACACACGCGCATTCGTACGTGCGCAGTTATGAGCATATTGTCTTTCCATGTCCTAAAGAACGAATGTTGGCACATTTTGGTCGCTGTACGTGACTTTATTGGGGAACGTCGCTCATGAAATCATACCACCACCCGAATCTGCATGAAAATGAAAGGTTGGGCCTGGAATTGCGTAAGTAGCTTCTTTAGTGATAGTCAGCAGTTAGCAAGCGGCACTGGGGCAGATGACTAGTAGCATGAGCCGGGCCGCAACGCGGTTCTGAATATTTTGCTACAACCGCAACTGCTACAACCAGAATTGACACTGGCATGCCAATCTACCACTAGCGCCAAACGTGACATTCTCTGTGCTGGCTACGTGACGCATGCGCGATGACACGCACAAGCGCTCGCAAATGCACCCACACAGACTAATGCACTGACTGCGAGGGTGACGAAACCATATAGACCTCGCACCAAGTTAAGGTTGATTGATTGATATGTGGGGTTTAACGTCCCATAACCACCATATGATTATGAAAGACGCCGCCGCCGTAGTGGAGGGCTCCAGAAATTTTGACCCCCTGGGGTTCTTTAACCTGTCCCCAAATCTGAGCACACGCGCTTACAGCATCGTCACCACCATCTAAAATGCACGCCGCGGCCGGGATTCGATGCCGCGACCTGCTGTTGAGCACCCGAGTATCTTAGCCTCTAGACCACCACGGCGGGGCCATTGTTCTGTGGATACATAGTGCGTTGTGTCCATAGGATTTATTGTCCTATAGCGGGAATCCTGAAATATGGGGGTACCTGTGCTTCTTACTGTGCATCATGTGATTGTGGACGCACTGCAGTGGACACCTATGACTGTGCCCACTAACAAGCAACGAGGACAAGTGTTTCGTCACATTAATTTATTATCCTTCTAAACTTTCTTAGAATTAATCGTGTTAAGAAAACATGATTATCGAATAAGCCAACAGTAAACATTTCACCATAAAGAGAAATATACGGAAACGGGTCACAGACGCAGTCAACGTCTGCTACGTAACAATGACTGGTTGTAGAAGCATTTTTGGGCACATCACATTATCAATTTGTCTCCTTCTTGGATTTCTTCCTGTGGTCGAGAAACAAGAAAAACTCACTTATAGAGTATATTGTTTAGTATTATTCCAGACTATGGTCTTTTACATTGCAGATGTACTAGATAAGCATTAGAGTTTTCCTTCAGCACTGAATGACATAGTGACTTTCAGTAAAAAAGAATTCTTTTCATCAATGTTTGACTGGAAGAGAACACGTCACGTCCACTAAATAGCAATCAACTGGAAAAATTCGTTCTGAGGCGTGCTTCTCAATTATGACAGAACCTTTACGGCATGTGATTTTAATTCCTGATAATTTTGCATACGCTATCTTGGAGCGACGACGTTAGAGTTCAGTTCGAGCTGGCCCCACAAGACCATCGTCGGCCTTCCTTCTAACATCGTAATTGAGCTACGTCTGCTGGTGTCCGTTTGAAGCTATATTTGCTTTGCTAATGCCAATACTAGGTTTAACACCGAACACCAGTTTCGAAAGCAATGACACAATATTTATTACTGGGAGAAAATCACCTTTCTTAAACATGGAAACGTGCATGACGGGCCTTAAGTAGGCGCAAGTATTATTTGACTGTTGCATCTACACCAATTTGCTTTAGGCTTGATTTGGGTTTTATCCGTCTATAGATTCGCGTGTGATGCGACACTTGCGCTGCCCTGGAAACATTGCAAAAACCCCGTTATACCACGCCGATCTCTAGGTGACGAAGGAGCCAGTTGGCCGTCGCTGCTGCAACGAAGGCATTCGTTGTACAGTGTCGGCACATCGAACACCCGCCGTAGGCTCCTTCGGTCCAAGTATTTCGATCAAAGGGTGACGCAACGTCGATCCCTTTCGAAGGCCCTCTCAGTGCTTCCGCCGACGGCGAAGTCGGTGTAGCAGGAGTTGGAGACAGGTTGTTGGTGGTATCGGGCGTGCCTGTATCAGTATGTGCGTAGGCGCATATGCCTGACGTTGGCCTTCCTGCCATGGGAGCCTTGGACAGCTGGAAAGCATCTTGAGTGCCTTCGAAGGCAAGTTAGTAGCTGAGTGGGGTGCTCTGCATAGCAGATACGGAAGACAAAGTTTTCTTTACAGACCAAGACAGAGAGAGAGAGAGAGAGATGACTAGGAAAAGAGGACCACGTGAGTTATTTGAGTGGGCGTTGTCCGCGCCGCCGTAAAGTCATGGGAAGTTAGCATACAGCTAAGTTTATCTTGTCTTCATGTTTCTTTACAAAATAATGACTATAGGAACTTTAAAGTTTCTTGCATTTATAATACATACTATGAATGCCGCTATGAACGAATAACTGACGAGCACTCTTCTAGTGCGAGCTCCATACAGCGTCACTGGTGCGCCCCGCCGCGGTGGTCTAGTGGCTAAGGTACTCGGCTGCTGACCCGCAGGTCGCGGGTTCAAATCCCGGCTGCGGCGGCTGCATTTCCGATGGAGGCGGAAATGTTGTAGGCCCGTGTGCACAAATTTGGGTGCACGTTAAAGAACCCCAGGTGGTCGAAATTTCCGGAGCCCTCCACTGCGGCGTCTCTCATAATCATGTGGTGGTTTTGGAACGTTAAACCCCACAAGTCAATCAAATCAATCAATCAGCGTCACTCGTTTCACGTTCATATACTTCCATGATAAAAGTTGCACCAAATTATTGAATTTTCTGAAAACACGCTGATACGCTGGTGAAGTTATAAAAAGCGTATTCGGCCTAAAAGCCGGAATTCGCGGATGCTGGAGTGATTCACAAACATTGACGGCCATTATTTCAGCGACGTTGAACGAGTTTCTCGCGTTTCATCACTAAGAGAGAGAAATAGTGGTCGTAATACAAAGAGACAGTCACACGTCTGAAAAAACCCCGAGTTTGGGCACGGTTGAATCAAAGAGTAGAAAAAGGAAATGGCCAAACAGACAACCTGCACGTAGTGGCGAAACCAATACTACGACCGAGAGTGCGGTGCAGTTTGCTGTTTTTTTATAGACGATAGCCTTTCTTAGGAACCTTCAACTAAAAAATTTGGTGTGTCTGTCTGTACATTTGTCAGTTTGTCCGCCCTTAACGATAACTCAAATGGCACCAAACGTGTGCCGTGCCGCTGTGGCCGTCGAATATACAGGGTTCCAAGGCGGCCTAAGAAGGACGTCCACATTCTTTCATGATCAGGAAGGGACTGCCAGACTTTTTATTTCACGTTCTTCGACTGCCCGCGAGCTTGGAACTTCTTCTAAACTACTTCGTTTTGTTTAGAAGAAATGTTTGACGATTTCGAGTATTTCGTACTCAACTATAGGAGAGCAGTGAGCCGTCCCCAAAAGAATAGGAAGAGCCTCGTAGCAGTTCTTATTTCCTCGCGCAAAGGCGCGAGACACGCACAAAGCGTCGTCTGCTATCGCTCGTCACAGGCCAATCCCATTTGCAGCGCCCACCAATATTGCTGAAGGTTCAGCGTTCATAGTTGTGCGATCGGATCACCAATTAAAAAGCTATCATTGCGCATATCTGAGGCGCCATAACAACACGTCGATGTGTGTGCCTTTATATTAGAAGAGGCACACACAAAAGTAACTATAAGGACTGTAGCGTTTGTCGCACTGCACTGACAGTGCAACGCGATGCTCAAAAAGGTGTTTGCAACACTTTGCCAAGAGGACACGGTGGTGGCACCTGCCAGTCGTTTTGCGTTCCACACCTTATCACCTCCGAGACAGGCGCGCATCTTTCTCCACGGGCGCGCACGCCTTCGTTTTCGATGATAACTGCCAGATGGCGCTCGGGTCTGACGTGCCTCGATGCGCTCATTCGCTTCCGCTACACGCTCGAGGAACTCTAACGCTGCGCCTCCAGAATACCATTCACCGATTTTATTGCACAGAACATCGAATAATCGTTTTGTTCACTCTCTCCAGACGCAAGACTGTCATCTTTCGACGACATTTGCAGTGTAACATGCATATTAGGGGCCAATTTTTTTTTCGGTCTGAAGAACACTTGGTCGGTGACTACGGCTCTTTATATTTTTTCTATAGAGCCGTTATTGAAGATTTATGGTAATGTTGCCTTCAAATTCCACGCATAGCTCGGCTGGTTGCACTCGGCTGCAGTACTTTCTTGAAGATGTTGGCTGAACAAATGGGAGCATGCGTATATAAACTTTTAAAATTGCTCTCTCATTCATAAGGAGCGCACGTTGCACGATATCTGTATAGCACTAATGATAAAACACCTGCCTTTTACGTTGGACGTAACCATGGTGACGTGGGTTTTACAAAGTGGAGGCTTTCATCATTGGGTGTTTTAAGCATACTAAAACCTTCATTTATCCAGCCTCTTCTCTTAATAAGATGTAGCAAAAACAGCACACGTATCTTCTGAAAAAACCTTGTATGATCACCTTCTCTTGGGGCAGCAGCTACTCAGGAGCAGTCAAAAAATGTTACTCAGAATTTGTCCGACTGGTTACGGACATCATGCTCGGCGCAACTTAGGATGAGCACGACTCATACGGGAAGTCTTGGTTTTAAATTTCTGAAGTATATGCACTACTGACACCGTGAAAATCTGGCGTAACTTTGAAGGACATCCGAAGTCGTATCATTTTTTTTTTCGTTTCATAAAAAGCGCAAGTTTGTTTAGGTGGTCTTAAGTGATAGGTTGTGTAGAAACTTGAGACCCATTGACGTCCACTTAGGAGGCGCAATAGGACGAGGAACAAAGAAAACTAATTTGCCCTGCTTCGCGTGGCACACTGCGAAAAAGCAACAAGTCAAAATTACTGATTTTCTACGCTTTGCTCTGAGCAATACAGCTACCAATATCAATGGCCATGCCTGCGTGCATATTTCGGGCACCGGAGTTGGTCGCGGGAGGCGCAGATGCGTCATAGCAGCCATGTTTTGGACATTGCCGGTACAACCTGTATTATTCAACTCAATTCATTTTATTGAAATAGTATTCACTAATTACGTTACGTTGGCAGAAAAGATACATTTTGATGGACATTTCAGGCACTGCCTCGTTTCCTGATTTAATTCCAGGGTGGTGCGTGCTGAACTATGAAAGACGTTTAAACTGCCAACTGCATATAATGTTGGTATACAATTTACAGATGGGTATTGTGCGAAGACAATACTGTAATTACAACAGCAGGTATGTAATGATAATCAAAACTGAACACCGCTGGGCCAACGACGACCAATGCTTGGCAGTTATAACGAGTACTTATGTCACGCGAAGACATCAATCCCGTGTCACCTTTCACAATCAGCC
Source organism: Rhipicephalus microplus (assembly GCF_013339725.1). Lineage (NCBI taxonomy): Eukaryota > Metazoa > Arthropoda > Arachnida > Ixodida > Ixodidae > Rhipicephalus > Rhipicephalus microplus. Next base: position 76,229,533 of record NC_051174.1, on the reverse strand, counting down.
AGGAGTTGCGTGCCCCATTGAGATATGTTGTCGCATACAGAAGACTACGCTGTAGGAGTTGTCTGCTGCGTTGTCTCCCGTTCAGAAGCCAACGACGAAAAATGTAGCACACGAACAAACTATATAGCGACGACGCGAAAAGCATCCCGTCGCGGAAAGCACCTCCTGCACATCGTCTGGTAGCGTAAAAGGAGACAACCTAAACGAAAAAAAAAGGATAGCGAAACGAAAACACTGAAGCAAGCGGCGTATACGGGGTCACGTGCTACAGTGTCGCTGCGAGTGTAGACGACGGGGCACGGGTGATATTTCTTTCGCCGCCCGGCGACACCAAGGACCAGAGAATGTGTGCGTGCCTCGCGTTCGCGCAATAGCAGCGTTAGTATAACGGCCGCTGCTGCTCTGAAAAAAGACCCGCACAGCCGAGACGAAGGTGAACAACTCGTCGACAATCCGTGCCAAGGCTGCCACCCCGTACTGCAGTAGAAGGCGTTTTTAATACGACGGTCACTGGCGTCGCTTCGACACGCCAGTCGCGTGCACTGGCCACCATTACATCCGCCGCCCCGAGGGAGGCGCGATGTGTGGCTTTTACGCCTGTCCGCTGCATGAACGGTTCTCACCGAGCGTGGAGAATACTTTCAGCTACGCAGTAGGAGGTATACGAGTGTTATGCTCTTTTGGAAACAATCAGATAAATAGAGCCTAACATAATCAGCTCCTTTGTGGTGGTCATTAAAGACGATAATCTTTATTGGAGACCTTCGACGCAAAAACTTTGGTTTGTCTGTCTGTCTGTACATTTGTTTGCTTGTCCGCCCTTAACGGTACCTCAAACGACACCAAACGATAGCCCAAACGGCGTACCCCAACGGCAGCGCCCACCAATATCGCTCAAGTTTTAGCGTTCATACTTGTGCGATTGTCCATTCGAAAGCAAATATTGCGCATACCTGAGGCACCATAACAACACGTGGATATTTTCTATGTGTGCCTTTATAATAGAGAAGGCACACCTAAGTAATTCTAAGGACCGTAACGTTTATCATGTTGCGCTGGCAGGGCAACACGATGCTCAAAAAGGCAAGTGTTTGCAACGCTTTGCTAAGGCCATACAGTTTCATAAAATAATAACTAGAGTTGAATCTGGCACTAGTGTCTACGTGGGCTCCTTAACCGGTGCTTGTACCCCCATGGGAATTACGGGAAGTACAGGCTTCGGATCCGCTTCGGATGGATTACGTTCTTGAGGTTCTGGACGCTTCTTTTCTGAATGTAAAACGACGTGATATGGACTTCTACTTAATACAAATTTTCTTTGTTTGATGGTATGCAAACTTTATTGCAAAAAGTTTTTGCGACAAGGCGGAAAAAATGAAACCAGGCCAAATTTAACCATCAGGGTATGCATTGCTCTGCCATTGCTTTCCAGATTTGGCATCAAGATTCAATAAATTATTTTTCACAACACTTTAAAACAAACATACTTGTTTTTCTCTCGAAAGTGCGAATTATATATTTATTGAAACAACAGTACAGTATAAAGTGAGAAACACTTAACGTTTCGTCTTCTGCGATGCTAGGTGCGTCTGTCCCAGTGGTCTGCCCCCAACGCATCTCTGATTTTGCTGCGAAGTCAAGTCAGTGGAGCATGACAGTGCGTCTATTTAGCTTCTTCATCGTTTTGCAGTCGACTTAAAAAAGAATTTAGGCAAAATGCACTCGTGAAAAACCATGAACTCTACGCAATATCTTGCACTGGCATGAGATGCTACTTCCATGTGCAGCGGTGAGTGGACGACGCTTCGCTTGAACTGTCAAATGCGACACGTAAAGCTCCAACGTCGCGGCAAACTTCGGACCTCGTGGTCTTCACCCTCTTTTAACAAATGCGCTGCTTCAGTGTTTTGTATCGCACCCCACTACCCGCGCTGCGCGAATAACGAAACTGAAACTGTCGAAAAAAGTTTGTAGACAGTTCGCTAGCTAACCCTATCCAATCCGAAGCCAGTACTTTCCATTATTCCCACGGAGGTACACGGCTGCAGCGCCAGATTCCTCTCTAGGTATTATTGTATGAAACTCTATGGCTAAGATGACCCGGTGGCAGCACCTACCCGTCGCCTTGCGTTCTACACCTTATCGCCTCCAAGACGGGCGCGCTCGCCACGCGCTTCGTTTTCCCAGACAGTTGCCAGGTAGCGCTCATGTCTCACGTGTGACGTGACTCGATCTGCTCGTTCGCCTCCGCTGCACGCTTGACGTACTCTGACGCAGCGCCTCCAGAATACCATTCACCAATTTTCTTGCGCAGGACATCAAATAAACGGTTTGTTCAATCTCTTCAGACTTAAGATCATCGTCTTTCGACTATATATACATTTGCAGTGTAACATGCAGATGCGGGACCAATATTTTATTTTCGAAACTCTGGGAAAAATGGCGTTTCAGGAGCAGCTCAGACAACAATATGTTTTCTCGTTCTCAATATTGGCACATGCAGCACGCAATGAAGGCATCGGACTGTGCTCTTCATGCTTGCGAATGCGGAAGTATTGAGAAATTTCGCTGAACAAAACCACAAAGGGTTGTTCATTTACTGTTAGATATAAAGTATTCCTATTAAAAATCGGACCGTTCATCATGGGCACAATACACTGTATGGGGACATATTTTTAATCACATTTTCGGAAAATATGAATGCGGAGGAGAGGAGGTAAGTGTCGTAGTTAAGCGCACTGAATGTACAAACTATGTGGCTTAAAAAGCGCCCCCCCCCCCACATTTTTCATGTTCTTCACCCAGGGAAAGTGGCCAGACTGTGCGTCTGTGGCTACTTCACTACCCTGAGCACGAAATGAGACGGGGCAGCCTTTCACTGCCACAGCTGCACATGTTTGCTGATCTCTGAGTTTACCGTAGGCATCTGTATGTTGATTAAGTGCTATTTTTCTCGGCTCAGGGCTGCCGACTGGAGTCGGAAGACTCCAGTCTCTGCCAAAAGCTCTGTCGCTTACTTGGGACAAGGACACAACACCACACACCATGCCTATAGCACGCTCACTACAGCGTCTACTGTTGCGATAGAGGACCTTCTATCGTTATGGTGGATTACGGCTGTGGTTCCTGGACGAATCTGCAATAAGGTTGCGCTGATACATTTCTGACTGCTTGAGTTTGTGGATATGAGTGACAAGAAAATGTTTTACTTCACTCACTCAAAATTGCACTAACGCAAGGCAAATGACTAGCTGAAGTTGTAACAACAAGGCTGTACCTGAAAATGCCTAAAAATTTTGATATTGTACGTCTACATGCTGCTGTCAATGTTACTTTCAAACCGCACACAATTTTTTTTTGTGAAAGAAGCACCAAAAGAACCATGTCGCTACCCTCTACACTGGCCTGGTTACTTTCTTCAACGCTCGTCTACGTAAGCTGGTCCTCGTGCGAAGCACGTGCTTGGTTTCTTAGAACATTACCGACGCTGGAGCGCGCGCGCAAAAAAAAAAAAGAAAAACAGAGCGGATAAGTAGAGAGGACGCAAGGAACAACAAAATGGCGGTGCCACCACTCACTCTCCACGTTTTTCTTTTATTCAGTTTACGTACTCACAGGCACGCATCGCATTCAAGCGCAAGCCATACAATCCGTCTCCCGCGGCACTGTCAGAGGCACAGCCACGCCCTTAATTCCTCGCGTGCGAGCAGCGTCCTGTCTTGTCGACTGCGCCAAATTGGTGGCCAATGCGAGCCGACGGACCGGTCTAAGGAGAACGCAACAAGGAGATTGCGGAGCCTTTGGCCGCCAAAAGGGCGAGACTGGGACAGTAGCTGTCCTTGCGCAGCGCGAAGGTGGCGTACAGCGTAAAATTTGCCGGCTTTAATGCTTAAAGATTCAGCAGAGAGCCTAGAAGTATTGTAATCTCCCCCTCGCCGCCGTCTCTACCAGCTACTCTTGAAGCTTACGTGTTCCGCTTTTAAAGGCAGTTAAAGCAGATTGGTTTTCAAAGACCCCTGTGAAGTGCATAGTAACTCGGACGTCGAGGTTTCAAGTCGGGCAGGCAAATTGCCAGAGCGGAAATTGTACGCGTGGTGTGAAGGAGAAGTAACGGAAAGCAGCTTTTTCAAAGAGAGGCTGCGATTAATTTCAAAGGCCCGGTCAAGTCTAGATTATACGCGAAGTCAGAACAATAGGCTGACAAACATTAGGCGCTACGTAAAAGAAACAATACAATAATGCAGCACGCTGCGACAACACCTCATGAAGATACGGAACAAAAAATTTCAAGCCTGACATTTTCGAATAGAATGCACTATGAAGTTCGTAAACTATGACCCCAATCTAAGCGTGAATGCAATCTTAGCCGACTGCCTACGGTAGTCAAGGCGGAAATGGCGTGTCTTCTTGACCGCTGAAGCTTCCCTTAGCACTGACAGATAAGACGCGAGGAAAGCACGCAGAAGACGTGCTAACAGGTCCCGTCTACCACCGGACGAGTGAATGAGAGTTCGTTCTCTTCTCGCCATCTCTGCGAAGGCGGACAGTAGCAGCCGTCCTTGTCTCAGAGAAGGCGTGCGTGTGACAGCCGCAGCGCCTCTGTGCGGGACTAGGAATTCGTTACCCGCGCTTCTCGCCAGACACTCCCCTGTCAGTCTAACTGTGTGAGTAAAGAAGTGGCTGTCAACAATAGCAGCTATTGGATAGACGGAGTAACTTGGTTGTGACTAATCTGGTTTCGCAATGTCACCTGACCACCCTTTTGATGTTGATTGTGTTTTCAAAGAGCGTGTGCCATTGCTGATCTTTGCGAACGTGACTCGAGTATAGCGTTAACCTCAACAGTGCCTTTGATAAATGCAAATGCTTGCTTGCTAGTTTTACTAGCCACATTATTTACACAGACAAGGCAACTTTCAAATGCGGAGCATTTCTTCGTCGCACGATGCCGCGCTGTGGCGTCGGTGGCGGCGCCATGCGCACCCCCAGCCCGCATGCTCGCGTCTCGTGCCACGTGCTAGTGTCTCGTGCTGGCTCAAGAAAAAACCTGCAAAACTCCTCTCTCCCTTCTCTCCCCTCGCAACACTGACGCAGGCAGCGTTTGCTAGTAAAAAAAAAAAACGACTACTGGCGCTATCCACCCATTCAATGGCCACCCCGTAAAGACCTTATCAAAAACTCCTCCCTGGGCGCCGCCATAGTCCTCTTTGGGCTGCGCGAATTTGAGTGACCGCTCAAAAATGCTGCGACAAGGCTGCGCCCTTCACCTTTGTACTCCCGCGCGCAGCCCAACATGGCGGTGTTTTTTTTTTTCCCTCCTGCGAAAAGGTGAATAGGCACCGTCCGCTGACCAGAGGGAGGTGCGTTGATGGCACTAGAGGAGTAACTGTATATCGTTCCTATACACAGTTACTCTAGGCACTAGCCCATCTTGAGTTCGATGACGCTGGCCGTTAGGGGCACGCAGAAAACAGACGCGCGCACACGTCCCTCTGTATCTCTGCTGTAATCCGCCGACTCACGCGGCAATTTCGTTCCATTTTTACTGACCCCAACCTATTATTGCGTTTTTTTCTCCGCTAGGCATGGCGTTCTGGCGCTGCAGTAACACTGGAAAACGCGACTTCATGGTGCCTATAACTGAACCGCGCGTTCGGAATTCCGTCAAAGGCGTCTTTACTTGGCTTTCGCTTGACGTTGAAGGCAACGCTTCTCCTTCATTAAATTAATAAGAATAATGAACGCGAAATAAAAAGTAAGCATTTCCAAAGCATACCAAATTACGCTACATTCACGTGATTTACGCAACATTCACCACTCTGCGACTCATTTACTCGAGTTCCCCACGGGAAGATGCGGGTGGCCATTGTTTTGTTAGTTTAGCGATTAGTTAATTGTATGGAAGCCTGTTCTAGTTCCTTACCTTCCTTATGCAAATTACGGAAAATATATTTAATATGGAAGATTAGAATGAATAAATCTTCAAAATACATGCGTGAAGCGAACAAGCAATGAATGTGCAGGAAAGCATACTATAGCGTCATTTGTCTAAATATACTATAGTGAGAAGGGTCTCCGTCTTCCTGTATGACGCAGATATCCACTACGCAGTTGCCGAAGATTCCACAGGCTGAAATCTTGCTTCACACTATTCAATTGGCAGCGAGGGACCTTAATAGGTCAAGTCAAATTTATTTTTTCAAAACGAGGACACATATCGACATACTTTAGAGTAAGACGATGTATGTGAGTAATAATTGTTTTATAAGACAATGCAAGTGTGGATACATACCAATTTTACTATGTGGGCGAGATTCATGAATCTTGGACTATAGGAATAACATGGCACATATCAAGCAGCCGCATAAAAACTTAAGCAAAATATTTTTGCATAGAAAAAAAAAACAAACAGAGACGCTTTTGATTTTGTTGCGTTCTTACGATAAGCATCTGTGTACTCCGTAGCACTACGAGCCGAGATGGTATGTGCATGCATGGTTTCTCTAAAGATTTCTTATTTGAGTATTATGAAGTTAAATAAAAAAGTTGCTCTCATTATTCCAAATAACGTAACAGCTCTTATGGTAGCCACACCAAGATTCCTTCAAACATGTCCTCTATAACTTAATGTGACCATTAAAAATAATGTTCCCATACTTGTTTAATTGTTCTCTCGAGCTTGCGCACGTGGAATAGTGGCTCGGAGCCTTGTTTTAAATGATGTTGTATTGGAAATTGTGAAACTTTCGAAAACTAGTACCAAAATGAAAACAATAGTGCTTACAGTAGTTCTGTCCGTCAACCGGCAGAATGAAGTGGCAGCCATGAGCATTTAAAGCAAGGCCAGAAGCCCAAATGCGTAGGAAACAATCTCGCGCGCTCGGCCGTTTCGATGGGCGCCGCCACAGCTTTTCGGCCGAGGTCGTTGCTTGTATGCTTGTACTACGTGGAAGCGCAAACCTATTGTTGCCAGGCCGTTTCTTGAAACAATGCCGCATCGTGCTTCGTAGATGTACCGTACGTAAAAGCTTTACACTATTGGCTGTAAACCACAGCACGGCATTTGCTAAGCACAAACCGTGTGCAAAGTCGTCGACCATTGTTACACCAGTGAAACCTTGCACGTGCCTCACGTCACCGCGTGACCAGCTACGTTCTCAAGATGACGGAAACGCACGCCTCTGATGTTTCTGGGGAACAAAGAAATACTTAGCAAGCCTGACATTCCCCGTAGTAGAACAGAAAGGGGAAGAAAACAAACAATAGAAAGCACCGAAAAACCTGCATCTGAAGGCTTGAGTTAACGTAAGAGTGAGTTTAGCGAAACGTAACGTTACCCATAGTAGAACTAATCGCAAACGAACCAACAAACAAGACGATGATGAAGAAGAAAAACAGCTTTCGTTGTATCGAAACCTCGAACAAAGACTATCCAAGCTGGGAGCAACGCAGCGGTTAGAAGGTTTCGTCATCTGTTGTTCGTCATTGTTTGGAGGGGGGGGGGGGGGGCGAAGATGTTCCGACCTCGGTGTTGCCAGATCGTTTGACCTCGGAAGATCGCCGAGTGCAGAGATGCCTAATCGCTGTAGTGAAGAGGAGTTGATAGTATGGGAGGAATGATTTTATTTTTGTTGGGCCACAAAACCATTGGGGAAGGAATTCTTTTGTGAGCAGACGCGTGCAGCCAACGCGAGGACAAAAGAATTGGGTGAGCATTGGCTCACATACTGGACGATTGGAGGCGACTCGCGCGTTGCTTTCTCCCATTCGACTTGTGAAAACTCTACACTTCGAAGGCGATGATGGACATTGTAGTCGAAACGTCTTCATTTCAAATGCTATTTAAGAAAGGGGAAATCTTCAGTTAGGGTGAAGTGCATCGTACGCATTCTGATTATTCGTTTCTCTTCGAACCAGAATCTTGCACATGAAAAGCTTTCAACGTTACTGCAATGAAGTAATAATAATAATAACGTTATTAACTTTAATACTATGGTTCTCCGCCTTGCTTTTAAGTTGCTAACTGTAAAGTTTGAGCAGATGGGATGAATGGGAGAACTCCGTATGTGCGTAACGAGGACATGAAATGATTGATTGCATCCTGTTTTAAGGGAATGTTGAGCTCACGGGCGATCATATTAGACAAAGATGACACTTTTCCGATGAGATCAATGTACCTGACTAAAAAGCGTTTTGAGTGGGTTCTACTGTTTAGGGACTGTACTGTCTGAATGGCCCGCCTAAGCTGTACACATCTGTTACACCTTTGGACGAGCGGAGTAAGTGTTCACTGTGTATTGTTGACCCTTAAACAAATGTAACTGCGATAAGCGCGCTGGTTCTCCTGTTCTAGATGTTTGCTCCGACAAAGGTTTTCAATTTTCAGCTGGTCAATGCTGCCAAGAAAGGCGCCTCACCGAAGCACTTGTTTTAGCAACGTCTCTTATTTGTCCCTCATTGAAAAACAAAATTGTTAAATATCCACATAAATATGAGGTAAATCGTGATCGAAATTAGCGTAGAGGTTCAGGGAAGTTTTACTTCTACATGCATCGTTGGTAGTAGATTCATAGTTAAAATAGTGTGTTGGACAGAGATGTTCGCACATTTTGTTTATGCCGTAGTAGTGCGTAAAAGGAAATGACAGGTCAAGACCATGTTAAATGTACACCTTCAAAAGTTTGGGAAGTTACCAGTACGCATGTGCATTGTATGCTATAGAAAAGCGCGTTTACGTGTTGGGCTGCATGAGAACACGCAACTTGATATTCGAAGGCCTCCAGATAGTGTGCCACGCTTTGCGCTTGTGAATGAGGAGCGCAATGTTTCAGAGTATTGAGTAAGCTTCATGTTGCCCCCCCCTCCCCCCCAAAAAAACAGGAAGTTCGTCAAAATGCGGGTACTACGACCTGCACTGCCGAAGAAAATAGAAAAGCGTCAATACGCCACAATGTACACGCCATTGTTTGTTTGCTTGTCGATGTCTGCTTCCTTCCGCGAACAGTCCCTGAGGTGTGGTTTAGAAACCTATTTCTAGCATTCATTATAGACCCATTCGTGGTATCCGGCTTGATCTGGCGTGACACCGACTCATAAATTGGCGCTGCATACGCGGATGCGACAACGTTCGCGCTATGCGTGAAAGTGGAACGTGTGGTTTTTTCATATGCGAGATGGTCGCAGAGCTCTCGCTTAGCTTTTGCTCTTTTTTTTTCTCTACTGTGGTTCCCGACGTCATAACCTGCAGAAAGAAACAGAAAAAGATTCGTGTCGCAGGAGCGAGGGCCACACAGGAGAAAAGCAAGAAAATGCGAGAACGGAGATTGATACCAGGTTGCGGCACAGTATACATAATTACGTATTCCTTGCGTGACGATTCTTATTTCCAAGTGTGTCTTGGGCCGCATCGTGTAGTGACCCGTGAGACAGAAATAGGAACAATTACGCGTTTCAAGCGTAAGGCGACACCAACACTAAGTGCGTACGGGCGAGAAGATATTGTGGAAAGGGTAAAGGAGAAGCTATTAGGATAATTTCGTGATCCAAACGATAAAGCCAATGAGACGTTCCAGAACAAATGCGTCCGTATACGATGCGGCGGCTGCTATTTGCATCACTGAACGGGAGCGGTAGTATACATATACAGTAGATTTATGCACGCAAATTTATGCGTCAAAACGAAGTTATAATGCCTAATCAAAATCTTAGCGGAGACACTACTGACGAGTCAGAATTAAGAAGCGTCGCCTGAGCATTCTCGGAAATCCATGCAGCCTAAAGGTACTTTGTGAACACAAGAACAGCGAACACCCCTATAGGATGTAAACGCCGGCTTGCGTCGGAGAGATCATACTGTTCCTTTACCAACGCTACTAAACTCGCGTACAACTTTTCTTGGTAGTGAAGAGAAATCTACAGAGCCAAATCGCGCGCACGTCATCACCAGTGAATGTAGTCCTACAGTTGTGTCTGTGTTTCCAGCGCGTGATAAGACGATACTCGTTTGATTTATAGATTTAACTCTTTAAGACTGGTAACGCAAGGTGTATTATTTAAATTGATTCTACATTATACGTTGTCACTCGGCGTTTTCGCACGCGTGAGAAAGTCACGCTTTTCATGTACTTCTATTTCAAAGTATCAGCTGCGTTGATATGAAGCACTAATTGCGCGCAGTCATCACTTTTCACAGCGGCGTGACACGCGTGCTATACCATGCCAGTATAGTTGTGTAGAAGCTCCGCTCCCACAGCTTTCCATTAATTGCCAAGAAATGTTGTCAGGGAGTACAGAAATCTGCGGCGTGTCATTTAAAAATCTTGTTGAGTCATCGTGATTAAGATTAACCACTTCCGTAGGTATCCGGCTATAGCAAGAAAAAGCGGATGTGGCTGGCAGATAACATGTGTTTCAGTGTATAACTAGGCGTGTCACGGTTAGATAATTTCAGAATTAGATGAAACGAGTCCTCCAACGCACAAGTGGTAGCATATGTAGAAGTTGTCAGAAGTCAGAGCACTCGCACAACAACGCTAATATAAAAAGCCATGGCTATTATTACTATTTTGTTGATTATTCGAAGAGGCGCTAGCCACTAGACAAATGGTAATCTTAAAGCCGGAGATGTCGCTGGATTTACTTATCGGTCACTGCACGGCCCGAGCGCTTTCGGTGGTAGCGATACGGCGCCACACACAATCATTCGTATGTGTGAACTCTGGTGTTTCTGGCTCCTTCGCCTCGCTGCCATGTTTTACATAAATTTTTGTGCCACAAGTACACGTCATTTCACACCATGACTTGACGTTTACTTGGTCTTTGAAGTATTCAAGCCGAGGTATGTTGGTAGAACTAATTGATTCTGGAGGTGTGCTTAATGATGAGAAAATTTAATTGATTCCTTACTACATGTCAGATACGTTAATGAAGATTGGTTTTATATTGAGTGGCCGGATAACTAACCCATTCATCATAGAAATCACAGAAGTCACTTTTTAGCAACTTTTGAGACCTTTACGAAACATATGTGTGTCATCCGAGTAGTCGAGATAAACAATTAAGCAGCCATTGAAGCTTCGAATGTGGCAAGAATGACAGAACAAGGGGAATTGAGATAACATTATGTGCAGCCCCCTTGAGAGCGACGCCTAAGAGACAAACAACAAGAAGTGACGTTTTTGTGACATCGCCAGTGATGAAACCTACACTCGACGGATGGGCAGGCACATAAGAACAGCTGCGCCTCACAAGGCCTCTTACAGGCTGCATTGAACCAAAGACAAATGCGAGAGTACGTAAAAAAAAGGAACACAGTAGTTTGAAGCCGAGTAGGATTTCCCGTACGGCAAAAGACGTCTAGGCTCCGATACAGGTGCTTTAGGCAAAACCCGTCTTTCGAAGCCAAAAGTACGGCTGCTTGCATGCTCTTCTATGGGGCCGCACGGCCAGGAATCTAAGCAAAATAAAGACAAGAGAGCAGAATCCGTATGGCAAGCAAGAAAGCCGGTCTGTGGATCCACTGGGGCACCCGTGTAAAAATCGGCTTCGGCGGTGCAGGGGCAGCTGTCGTGACCGCAATTCACTCCGTACACAATCAGACACACCGTTTGGCACAGGGAGAAACAACTAAAACAGAAAGGTACGCACGTGTGAAAACGGGAAACGCTGAAGGAAAGTTGCTCGTCTGAGCCGAAGCGAGGAGTGGTTTCACTGGTTTCGTATACCGAGGCGACGATAGTAGTAAAAATGAGCAGAGGTCGAAGGACAAGAAAGCGCACAGCGAACACCAGGAACCAAGATTACAAAAACAACAGAGGTAATATAGAAAAACCGGCATCGGAGAGTAGATAGCACAGGACTACAAATACAGTTTTCACCGCCCACTCCGCAGAGCCAACGACAGTAGACGATCGTTTCGGATGGAGTTGGACAGAGGAGACGACTGAAGGCCCAGCGCGCTACGTGACCTGCATTTGTACCCGTCAGGGAGCGTTCGCACGAACCCACCCTGCTTCGTACCGCAACTCTCGTTTCTTGGAGTGCGTGTGCTCAGATGTTCAGTGGTCCACATATGAGCGCTAAAGCCAGCCCGCGAAGGTCAGGGACGCCTCTGTACCCTCGAACGGAACGGGAACGGCTTCGTTTTACGACGTCCGAATGACAATCCGGCGCATGCACAGGACTTGCTGAAGCTAGGTGTGCAATGACCGGGGCCACGCACGAGTTGCCTTTGCTCCTGCTGCTTCTTTTACGGCAGCTTACAGCGGGGACTTCTACAACATGGCGGTGACAGCGTAGGCTGGTGTGGTCACTGGCGAAAAGGAGGTCAGGACGCTCCTTTCACGACCGGACCGCTTGATTACAAAGTCCGGGAGGAGAGGAGGGTATATGCGTTGCAGGGTGGGTGCGGGTCGGAGGTTAGCTAGAGACGATGCCACAACGGCAGAAAGAGATGCAGCAGCATCAACAGAATAGCACGCAGCGCGCGCCCCTTGGGCAAGGAAGGGGTCGCGAAACGCGTGTCCCGTAATGGCCGCCTTTGTTGTCCAGATTTCAATGGCTCACTCGTTAGGGAAGACGGCCGGGAGCGCGCCAAGGTCTGGCGCGTCCGTTCGTGTCCGTGATGGCGAGTCATTGAAGAGAGGCTAAATGGTGGCACCAGGGCGACCAGCGTTTGTTGTCGTCACGTAACGGTGGGACAATATATCTCGGCCAGCCCGGCAGACGCGGAATAAAGAACAGGGTACTACAAAAGAGTACCAAGTTTCGAAGTGTCGTAGGTCATAGATGAATGGCGTATCTCTACAGCTAGCGTATAGCCATCTACTTCGTAATCGTTGTAGGGCGCTTGAAACTGCTCTGGGTGGAGGTCGCCATGCGGAAAATAGAACTTTGTCTCAAAGTGATTCTTTGAAAGTTTTCAGGGTCATTTGTAAAATGCTCCCTATTGATTCGTACGACTGAGAAAGATTTCAAGCACGGGGTGAACAATGAGGAAGCTAGAGTGCGAACAAAATTCAGCTTTAAATTACCTAGGTCCCCTTGATGATCACGTGGATGGGGGTTCGAAAGCGGGAACGACTCGACACTGTTAACAATACCGAATAATTACCCACATTGATAAGCCGTTCTTGTGCTATTGTAAAGCTTGCGTAAAAAGAACAACTGGTGAGCGAGTGCACAAACATGGTTGAAGAGGGTTGTGAACGTATCAAAAAGGTGCTTTATCAGAAAGGAACATCGCAATATAAATCTAACTCCAGATCAGTGAGGAGTTAGGTGAGAATTGGGCGGGACAAAGGGTTGTGTAGATTTCATCGTTCACAACATGAAATCGCCCAAGCATAGTTAACACTACAGACCTAGATAGCTTAGCCTGACTCGTCGTCTCAACATGTGGACTTTCTTTCGCGTACAACAACCCACACTGTCGCTAAAAATAGTAAACATTGGTGGTTTCAGATTTGAGCCCCTCCGCCCGAAATGTGTTTTACAGTTGAAAGCAGAGGTTGGCATTCATCTGAGGTTTTGTCGACCAGGTCATGCGCTGTCTGTGAAGAAATTTTGGAAGAAGAGAAGAAAATAAGTTACTGCAGACACGAAATATGGAAGGTCGTAGCGCATACTGATTTGTCGGCTCGTTATCTACATGATCTTTTACAGAACAAGGCCATCATGACGTTGTACCAGGAAACATTCGATATAGACAACCTGTACCAATTACTTTTTTTTCTTCTTACGTTATGTAAGGGTCGGCCAGTGGGCGGGTGATGTTATCGCCAAGCGTGTCCGCATTAAAGCCCCGCAAAGCCTAGCGGGCCATCGAATACCCCAGGCGATGGCGATGTCACTACGTCGCGCCGTGCGTCGACCTTTCCTCGTCTGTAGACTCTCTCTGTCCTGGTAAAGAACCAATACCAGCCGAATACACTTGTGTGACACAACAGCGAAAGTGGTGTGGAGTGAAAATACATGGAACTCAAAGGAACGTGCCCCATGTAATCACTGAGGTGAACAGCTCTGTAAACGTGAAAATGAAATGACGTTATGAATTTACTGTGATGGTGGCAAAGCCAACCAGTCCTTTAGGTCACCTCCTGTGCATTGAATACAGGCGTATACGCTCTCTAAAGATCCTTGCTCTCTAATGATGCTAAAATATTGAGGGCAATACGCGTTTTGTTTTTGGTTACACTGAGTAAAATTCTACTTAGGATCTGGCTTTTCAGCACGCTGTTCGCTCTACTGTTCACCAATACTGAGTACGTGGTTAGGGGCTGTCGACAACACCATTCCGTCTCATGGCGAATCACTGCTTTTTTATCGCGAAGAAAATTTGGAGCACTGTACAATCTTCATTGATTGATTGATTGATTGATGGATGCATATGTGGGATATAACGTCCCAAAACCGCTGTATGATTATGAGATGCCGTAGTGGGGGGCTCCGAAAATTTTGCTCCACCTCGAATTTTAACGCGCACTCAATCCTGAGCATACGGGACTGCAACATGTTCGTCTCCATTGGAAATCCAGCCGCTCCAGCCGGGATTACAGCCCGTGGCCTTCGGGGCCATAAAATATTGTTGGCACACAAATTGCAACCAACGCTGCGTAGGAACCACAGTTCACGTTCTGAGTGAATACCTGCTATACCACAGGTGAGGCCGATATTCTTTATTCAGAGCACCGTTTAGAAAATGTTACTGGGAACGTAAGTTCACGATTTTTGTCACACAAAATAGTCCATGATACATGGCAAGTTGAGGCTGTTTTGGAAAGTACGCTCTGCCAAACAAGCACGCTACAATGCAGTTATCACCCAGAAAGTATTCAATTTTTTCGAACAAGTGGCCATTTCTCTCCTCCGCTTCATAGAGTGTCATGGTGTATTTCAGCTAGCAGAACAGAAGAAACCAAGGCTACTGTATTTGGACAGCACACAGATACGCACACGTGAAGAAAAGCAGTAGAGCAAGCAATTCGGTACGTCAGTTTCTAGGGGCACAGTGTGGCTGTAACCGCTTACTTGCAAACTCAAAATGATACAGAAAATATACATTCCTTGGTGTCGAAACGCGCATGCGTTATATTTAGAGCGCGGCACTTGTGTGTCACGCGATTTTCAAAAGGTTCTGTCCTACTAACTCCATTACTTTAGTTGCTGCGTCCCAGTATCCAGATCGCAAGCCTGAACTTAATATCGCGATGCACGTCAAACGCCATGTTATATGTTAACTTGTAGCGTAACATACATAGAAGCCCATGTATCCTGTAGTTGGCAGCTCGTTGTCACAGCCGCCATCTACGTTTTAAAGGAGCAGCTAACAGCAAACAAAACTTAAACATACAAGATGACGTTAGAGTCGGAAGTCGTATCGATGTCGTGTATTTACGCTACATGACAAAAAAGTGAAAATGTTCTTAACTGCTGATGTTTTACATGCATATTGAAAATACAAAACCTAATTGCGCCCTTATGGCACGCTGAAAGCAAGCGCGAGAGAAAAGAAAGACCAACAAGAAATATTAAGGAAGCAAAGTTGTTTATTAGACACAGAGTGTACACAATATACACAAAAACTTTGCAAGTGAAGAAATTGGGATCTCACGAGAACATTAGCGCCATGTTTCAAAAAATCACGTTGCCCAAACTTGTGAAACCACAGAAGCAAGACAGTAGCATTGAAAATATAAATTTGGCAACCTTGGAACAGAATGTTTTTCCGCTTAGCGTGTCGTATCGACTGTCCCGAAAGGTGAGGCATGCTGCGAGTGCGCCGGCGAAGGCAGTTGGCATGTCACGTAAGCAACTATCTACACATGCTGTGAACAAGCTCAGCTCTAGATGGTAGTAAACAGCCGATTAGCAAATAAATAGACTATGGACAGTACGCAATATGCTGAACTGAACACAAGCCCTGATATCAGACTGCCTGCATACGCCCCCAATAATGGCCCTTGACCAAAAAATGAGGCAGCCAGCATTTTGGTGTCAGATAAACCGCAAAATTAATTTTTAGTTTGCATTTGCATGTATAAAATTATTAGTACTAAAAATGTGTTTTGCGTTTTTTATTTCTTTTCTTTGTCCTCTCCTCTCTTAGTCGCGTTTGAATCCCACGGCCGGCGTTGATGTCTGTGGCAATAGGTTTTTGACCACTTTTCTTTCCATGTTTCCCTATCGGTATGATTTGACTATGTCAAACGCTGCGTGCCACAAGACCTGTCTTGGACGGCGAGCTGGTTTCCTTTTTAACCGCTCGGACCAGGCCTCTCCGAGTTTTCTGACGCCCAATTGATTCCTGTCGTCACCCGAGCTAGTGCCCGTAGATATGTCACTTCCTTCTCGTATTTAGAAAAAGAAATTAACTTTTCCTTTACCTGAGTGTACAATAAAACCGACTGTTTCCTCTAATGCTTCAGCAGGAACTATAGAAGAAAAAAAAAAGAATGAGTGGTAGAAAGGAAGCAAGGAAGGAAGAAAGAGATATGAGATATACTGAAGAGGAATCCTGTAGTAAAAAAGTGGAGCACCAAAACTCGGTCCTGAAGAAGCGTCTGGGACTGCCTTTTGTCGAAGCTGGCGCGCTCCCGGAGAATTGTATCGAGCAAAACGGTCAACAGACTGGCTGCGTCTCGAGATTTTGCATTTTAAAGGGGCCCGCCTATATATCTGATTGTCTCAGAGAGCGCAGCGACGTGGGATTTCCTTACTGAGCTATCTTCGGAAGGGTGACGTGCCTACTTCCCATTTTTCTCAGTGGTGCCAGCTTTCTGGATATCAAGTTGGGAGGCTCTGTTGAGTTAAAATGCGCATTTCGCAATCGCGTTAAACTATTATCTTTTTTGCACCTTTTGTATCATTTGTACAAAAGGAAATTGTGAAAAAATGAAAGAAAAAGCAAACTACCACTTATAATGAACTTCATCATGTTGCGGTTTGTTTTTTGCTGAGCCCGCAGTAAATGAACGTTGAATACACACACAGGAAACACATGTTGAGGGTACCTATATTAAAACTGTTAAACGATTCTAAGCACATTGCAAAGAAATGTGCATATTGATCATGAGGGCGAAGCTGTTAATTTCTGAAAATGTTCCTACGTAACCTCAATAAAGTGTTAGCTGTACCTGCTTGATTTATTTATTTATTTATTTATTTATTTATTTATTTATTGATATGGAGTGTTCAACATCGCCAAACCACCAAATGATTATGAGAGAAACCATCGAAGAAGGCTCCAGATATTTCGACCACCTGGGATTTTGTAACGCGCACCCAAATCTGAGCACATGGGCCTACAGCATTCTCGCCTCCACCAAAAATGCAGTCGCCGCAGCCGGGATTTGATCCCGTGACCTGCAGGTCAGCATCCGAGTACCTTAGCTACAAGACCACCATTTCGGGACTGCTGGCTACACCTAGGAAGGTGGATGGAAGCAGACTTGTATGTCGGGTACGTCTATAACGCTTGATGGACGAAATTATTATTTAGGAGAGCCAGCTCAACGCACTTGCTATTTTGAAGTAGTGACAATGTTTCGCGGAAACTTACTAGAGACTCCGAGAGCATTGTGGTCATTCACAGAGAGCTCTATCTTTAGAAACCAGTGATTCGGCTTGTTAACAGAGCCTAAAAACATCGCGGCCTATATAGGGGAACACCGTTACCTCAATAGAGCTCGAGTGGCAGATTAAGGCCTATATGCCTCGATTCGCGCGGTTTTTCCCGGTCCCGCGAAGTATGATAAGCTCTGTGAACTGCTGTGAGCTTGATCCTAATTGGCACCCACACAGCATGCCGCTAAACGAGACCCGTTAGTCAATAGTTCTACGAAACAAAAAAAGTGCCAAATAACGCTTACGCCCTATCGAGAATGTGTCTGTAATAGACACCCAGTCGTCCTTGAAAGCCCTGCAGAGGACCACAAGGAGCTAGTCTTGGGGGCATAAGCCCAAGGATGCATATTCTAAGGCGCACCCAGACGAAACACTAGGGATACGAATATAATCAGTATACTGCCTCGCTTATATCCAGAATAGAACGGCACGTGTCGTGCCGTCTATTCTGGATATCATATTAATGGAGGCGTCCAGAGTCAAGAGTGAAGCTTAACCGCAAATGGAAACGGAGGTGCACTTTATGGTTTGCCACGCAGTTATTAGCTACAGGGCGTTGCCGAATAATTGCTTAGAGCTCAGCGAAGGCCGCGTCTATCCCATTGTGCATCTCGGTCAGCGTCCCAGATGGACTACGGACGCAATTCGGGGCAGCATCCTATTTCGAGGGCGGTAACAATGAGTCGCAGACGATCAAGTGCGCCGACAGGACCACACAGAAACAATTTTCAAGGCCACTCGTCCTACAAACAACGAGTTACCCACTCCTTTTTAGAAATGGGATCACACGCTCTTCCATCAGCGGACAGTCGCCATAGCTTGCTTCGTAAACAGGCTTCATGGGGGAGGAACAGTCATGGTTGCCTAATAGACCTGGGCAGATGAGTATTCTCGTTTGGACAATGTCGGGGTCGATCCACACGTTCTGTTGCTGAGGTTTCAGTTCTGCGTGTCATGACGAGGGCCTTGGACACATCGCAAGAGTGGTCGTTTTCAAGGGCCAATCTTGATAATACGTACGTTTCTTACAATACTTGTTTGCGAAATTAGTTTGCAGGTTGATGCAAGCAGTGCTTATGACCGCACGGATTACATTGCGCAGCTTTTTTGGGACGTTAAACCCCACAAATCGATCAATAAATTGCGCAGCTTAATGTTGTTGAATCACGGCTCTTTTCGTTGGGTCTGGTAGGTACTGTCCCCTTGCTCCAGTGTATGCATATTCCTTGACTGATTGATATGTGAGGTTCATCATCTCAAAACAAACACATGATTATTAGAAACGCCTTAGTGGAGGCCTCCAGAAATTTCGAACACCTGGGGTTTTTTTCCCGTGCCCCCAAATCTGAGCAGACAGGCCTACAGCATTTTTGCCTGCATCCAAAATGCGGCCGCTGCAGCATGGGTTCGATCACCCTACCTGCGAGGTCAGCAGCCGAGTACCTTAGCCCCTATGTGTATATCGAGTTGATTGGATGTTTTGGTATTTAAGTTAACTATAATCACACTTTTGTTTACGAAATCAGGTTGCGCAGTCACAAACAGGACCTCGTAAGCGGTTTCTTATAGCTAACTACTAAATATTGATTTATTAGAGGAAACATATATACAAAAACGTCTCGGACACATTCAGATTTGCATCACTCAAACTCTAAAGCTTTCACTGCTTTTCGGGTAATCCAGGAATACGATGCTACAACAACAATCCGGCAACAATCCGGCAAGAGGGGCAGTTGTAACACGCACATTGAAAGGAGGAGACTTTATTACTACTACGTACGTAGTTCCTCGGCAGTTCTCGAAATGGGAAATTCATAAGCACTGCATGCATTGAATTTGACTTAAGGCATTCAGTGAAAGTTCGGGGGAGGGGTGTAAGAAAAGCGGCTCCGAGCTGATGCTGGCATGTGATCTTTTAACCACTAATCCGAACTATTTTCTCACCTTCGTGTACTATTTCCAGCTAAATTTGCTCATGAGGGTTGACACGCTGCGTTATACTTGCAGAGTTCTTCGCAAAGGTCAGCCCGATGGCAGGTATTTTAGTAACCGCAGCATTTAGTTCATACAGCGTGCCTGAAAGCCCGTATTTAAATGCATGTAGTTTCATAGCTCGTAAAGAACATGCAGTTTCGTCTTCGCGGAGGTACTACTTTTGCGTCATCTACTTATTTCGCCTAAAATGAAAACAAGTACATTCATAAAGCACAGGGATGAACGGCGATATGGTGTCGTTTGCCGAGTCGGCCGCTTGTGGGCCACGACATAAGCTATCAAATTTTATGCCCCCTTCTCCAGTAATGGTCGGGGCCACTTAAGCTGAAGGTCCAGAATATCCTGCAGGCGAAATAGAATTGAAAAGCTGTACGTGTAGTAAACTTGGCGCATGACACTCGGTTTACCTATAGGTTCAGTCGCTTTCCCACGACCTGGCAAGCGTAGCGCATTTATTAGACTCTAACCATCTCCTTCGCTTCTTAAGCTTGTGCGCGCGGCTTCATATGCGTAGCAAAAAGGGACGATCTCGGATTCCATTCTCTTCAGAGGTTTTTCTGTCTGCCAGCTTTTCTAAACAGGGAATGCATGATGTTGGCTACCATTATATATAACCACACAAAATAAAAATACAAGTTAACAATATGTGCCTATACGTATGTGTGAGTGTTAAAATGCAGAAGGTGGCTGCACCTGCATTCACCTTATGTTACTGAGAATCAGTTTACTTGCCACGCACAGCATTGCAGAGCTCTTTTAAAAGAGGTGACCAAAGACCTTCAGCTCTGATGAAATAATGTTGCTCTAAGTTTACCGATAAAAGCTTCATTTAGGCAGTTGAGATGTATCACTCGACCAACCCGCCAGTGGATGAATGAATGATAATGTTTGGAGTTGAGCGTCCCGAAACGACTATGGGACTATAATGAACGCCGTAGCGGATGGGTCACCGAAATTCTGATAATGTTGTGTTATTTAACGTGCGCTGAGGTCGCAGAGCACACGGGCATGCACAAAGTCTCCTCCATTGAAATACGACCACCACGGCCGAGATCGAACACACGACTTTATGGTCAGCAGCCGAGTGCCGTAGCTGCTATTTCAACTATATGGATAATGAAAGAATAAATTAATGAACTAATGAATGAATCATTCATGTCATTCAATATGAGAAATAAGTTATAGCTCAATGTACCCCAAAAGTTTCGCATCTGCGTCGATGTAATATCTAGAAACAGTGTAGTAGAAATACATCTGCCTTGCTCACTTAGTGGGCTACTTTACCAGGAATATAGCTGCAAGGGCACCCTTCGAATGCTCATGCACAACAGCTGGTTACTTCATTGTTTAAAACATGCTATCTCTGTAAAGCTGTGGCCAAGATGTAATCGATGCGCCGAGGGCAGATTACATGCGCGAAAGTGTGGCACGCAGCTTTCCGATTCATTGCGCGTGGCCGCAATCTCTTCAACGGAGCGGGAGCTACAAATTGCTCGCACTTAATCGAGCTACAGTGTATAGGATCGCGAGCTTTGGCAAACAAGGAGATTGTGTGCGTGTTCGCTGGCCGCGGTGCCTTCCTAAAGCCCTCCCGGGTAGCCCGCTGCCGTTAAGTCTTGGAGATAAGTGCTCGGCAGGGGGCCGACTAGAGGGCCAACCTGCGTGTCTTCTCCCGGACGTGGTCCGGGACAATGTCGCCCGACCACGGCGACCTTAATTCGCAATGGAAGCAGCGTTTATGCACCGGCAGCCATTTATAAGAGGAAACAACGCCGTTCACCCTTATTCGTCGGCTAATTGGAGATATCTAGACGGGACCTCTCTCCAAGAGGCACTTTCACGTTGCCCGAGGCGTTGACGAAAATTGCTCTCGGAGCAACATTTCACGCATGATAGGTTACGAACAGCTTTCACCTTGCACGAGAAAGTGAAAATAACGTCCAATTGAAGAGCGAGCCAAGTCTTAAGAGGAGTTTATGTTCCACCCACATCCGCGATGTGTAGCCCTACGCCAATAATCCCGACACCAACAACGATGGCGATGAGATGAAGCGGAAAATGATTGTACCACGACAGTATTGTTGCTAGCGACATTCTGCGAAGTCATGACGTTGACGACGACCTTTCCCATGGCAAACGATATACCGGGGCCCGACAGGACTATTTGCTCGCGACAAACCAGGGAACGTAGCTGCGTTGTAGTATGCTGCAACTTGCTGGATGTGCTTCTTCTGCGAAGTAATGACGATGATGAAGCTTATGTAGCATCTACGACTGACATCGCATCTTCGACTGATGCCCACGGAAATGGCGTTCCCCGTCTCTCATATGTTTCTCTGTCAGCCTGCTCACGTTCGTATCCAGCGTTGTAGCGCCGTATGAATGCAACACACGTAGTGTCAATAAAGAAGATTTCTTCATAAAACATCTTTCTGAAGGTGAACATATTCGCCAGAGTTATATCAGACTGTGTGAAACTTTATACCAATAAAATAACCTCTCCGGCCTCTTTCAGACGAAAGTTTTTCATCTTAAAATTAAAAACTAAGCACTGACCCGAGTTTTCTGGATCAAATCGGACCTTTTTTTAATGGTGACTGTTCGGCCAGCTCGCTTCTGAAGGAACCAAATCACTCCTAGAACGTTAGGTAAATTTTTTGTTTGGAATTTTAATATTACAAGCTTTAGACTAGAAATGGCGGGAGGGTTATTGTATTCATATAAAAACATTTTCATACTTTCATGTCTGCATACGCTTTTGGCTGTGCGGACGAGACCGCTTCAGGCCAACCTTCTAGCCTTGAAGGGTCTGACTGCACCGTGCCTGGTTTTTGCAGTTTCCCACGTTCCATAAGGGGCGTAACGGAGTCAACGGCACTGTTATTCGGATGAGAGGTGAATCGAGGGCAGTGGCGTTCAGGGTGAGGCATAGAAAAGGGCAAGCATTTGGCGCACGTTAAATGCTTTGGCCGCGTTGGCGTTTCAGTATGCATGGCGGACGCTCGACCTATACGGCGAGACGTTGTACAGCCTTGAAGGATCGGATAGATCGCCGCTAGTTCGAAGCATTACAAATGGACTCTTGTATGTCAGAGTGCACGCCTCCTGTTGGGTTGCTAAATTTCAACCACCTTTCAAGATTTGTTCATATAAAGGCATTCAGGCACTAAAGTTTAGTGTGCAGTTTCTACAGCAAGGTAGCAGCAAATTTTATTTGTAATATGTTCATATCGAACAAAAAATTCACAGCATATCCACGGAATGAATGGTGATGAGAGGGGTGAAGTGTCTGTCTGTCTGTCCGTCCGTCCGTGAACTATAAAAAATTGTCAACTGTACGAAAACCACTAATGCTATTTAGTGATATTATTTGAAAGAACACGTGCACACAACGCCATCTACTGAGCAGTTCTTGAACTAGAGGTGGCTACGTACTACTAATACTACTACTACTACAACAACAACTACTACTACTACTACTACTACTACTACCACAGATGAGAGAAGACCCACACCCTTAGGAGCTTCGCTCTTAAAAAGAAAGCATGTTCGCTCGTATGGGCTTGTTGGATAAAGAAATTCGTTGGCTTCAATTAAAAAAAAAATCCGTCTCGCGGAATGAGCGTCTCCTCGATGAGAAAAAAAAGCGAATACACACAAGAACCTTTCGGCCATGGGTTCTGCGACGCTACGCCGACTCTTAACTCTTAACATAGGTGCCCGACCACGTGGCGTTGACTTGTTTTAGCGGCAACGAAGTCTTGTCCCTAATTATGTTTTGTTCTTATTCTCCTAGATAGATCACGAGCGTCCTCTTTTTCTGTGCGGTCAAAAGTTGTGAATTCTATGAAAGCGTTCAAGTAAAACACTTGCACAAAGACAAGACAGGAATTTGTTTATCGTACTCATAAGAGTAAGAGAAACAAACTGAAAAAAAGTGCGATGACTAAAGCTTTTTGTCGTTCCAAAGTTTTCAACTATTTTATTCCCGTACACCACGATCCTTCGCCAGCAGTGTGTTTTTGTGAAAAAAAAAGGAAAAAAAAATCGGCAGGTCCCACGTACCTGGGAATCGACGTTATGCAAAGCATGCGGAGGGAAGGGGACCATGTTGCAATTTTTTCATTGTGTGACACGTCATGAAATGACGCTAAATACATGTACAAACGTTGCACGCACAGACATATGTTGAAGAGTTGCAGATGTTTATATAACCAGTTATTTGCACTTGCGTCCGTGCCAACTGGAACATACATATTAGCAACACCAGAAGCTGATATGAAGCGCTGATGCTCGCGAGAATGCTGGCCCTGAACACTGCCAGATAAATAAACTTTAGCGCATTGCAACGAACCACAATAGACGTTAACCCGACGTGACGGATGTATGAGAAGAGCACATGTGTAATCTTTATAAAATTGGGTAGGCAGCACTGCAACCACTATTGACGTTTCACGAAGGTTAACGTCTATTTGAAAAGTAGTTCCGAGACCTGGCGTAGCTCTGTGGTAAAATGCTTCATTGCCACGCAGTGTGCTTGGGTTCGATTCCAGCTGGGCCCTGGCATTTGTTCTTTGCATTCGTCGGGTTGACGTTACTTATTTCGGTTATTTCTTAACGCTCGCACGTTTAAATTGCCCATGTACGTTCTCGTCGTTCCTGGGTAGATACTATAAGTGTCAATCACCTGTGGCACGTACCCGCCCGTGGATATGTGCGACTGTCTGACGGGATGTGTTTGACGACGTACGTGACGGGATTGGGCCATTGTTGAGGTCTTGGGCCGCGCGTCATATTCGCGAAACCATCTTACCCTTGCATGCTTATTTTGGTTCACGCCAAGTTAACGGGGTGATGACAAGAACACCCAAACGTAAGCGGCTAGATAGATAGATAGATAGATAGATAGATAGATACGCTCAAGGTCGCTGATGTTCGCTAAGAAACGCTTCCCATTAAAAAAAAAGCGATTCAAAGTGCACCACGATATGTCTGGTGGAAGTGACGCCCAACGCTATGTTTTGCTACGAAAGACGTAGGGTCTCGTTCGAACTGTTTTTTTTTCTCACTTAATCGTGAAAAAAAAATAGTAACGTGCTCTTTATTCAAAGGGTGATTTCCGTGAGCCCTGAAGCTGCACAACATTGTGGCGAGTAGCATTGCAACATGTTGGATTTTTCAATCATTGTATTTAGTACCCTGAAATATCAGCGAAGTGCAAGACCGCTAATAGTCTTGCGCGTATATTGTGTCGCGGTTCAGGCAAATAAAGAAACCTTCGCCCGGGTTAAGCCACTTCTCGTCTTTCTGGTGTTGACCGCAGTCAGTAACACACAGACATTTTGAGAGCTCTAAGAATTGTTCCTCCGTGATACTGCCACGATGATCCTTCTGCCAGAAGCCTACCTTGCGCCAATACTTGGTTGGATTGTCAATATAGTGAAGTGTATTGCTTGAATAGTTACGATAACACGCTATGCGTTTCTGCTATGCGAGTATTTGTTTGAACATCAGATCATACCTGGTTAGCTAAATGGCACTCGGCCGAGCAACAATATATCCTTTGCAACGGTATATCTGCATACAGCATACTACAGCAAGGCTAATCTTTTTCGTGGCTCTAAATAATTTTATTTCTAAACGTGTGCCATTGTTAGTAAGAAAGAAAAAAAAAGAACCAAGGAAACTAAAACATGGGACAAAGGATAAAATAAAGAAGAATACATTTGTCGCACTGAGGGGGAATACCACTTCTCCAGTACGAAGCATCACCGAAACCGTTTTTCCATGCATAGTGCTCTAAGGCAACGTACGCAGCAGACACCGGTAAAAAGACGCATATATTCGCACATGTTTCGTCCGCAAGAGGCGATATACCGTAGGCTAACTGCACTTTGTGCCAAGAGACCACAGGACCTTACGCAGAGGGCAAGTTTCCTCGTTATCTCGACAAAGTGCACAAACCATATCACGGATAACTGGTAGATAGAAGAAGAATCGATAGTTTTAGGCTCTGGGGAAAAAAAATAAAGAAAACCGCGTCCAAGCGACCGACGACGTCTTCTTTGCCAAGTTAGATAAGCCAAGCGAGGTGATGTCAACAGTGACTCACCGATGTGAGAACTACGCCGACTCATAAATCACCTTTTAAAAGCTGGTTTCGAAGGAAGAGGAAAGGTGGCCATAAAAAAAAAAAAACGATCTACAGGCTATCACGGAGCGCGGGAAAGGGGTGCTGGTGCGTACGAAGTTTTATTGGAGTTTGCTTTAGCGAAGGTTAATTTGCGCTGGAACGTGACCTGAATGACCAGCATTCCTTCGTCCCATGTCCTCGCTCTTCTTCCGGCACTGCGACGCAAACATGTACGGCCCGAAGCGCCGCCAGCGGTTGCGCATGCGACAACGTTCGCAATACGTAGCTTCGAACGCAGAAGAACTGGGACGAGCAAGAAGTGACTACGTGATTCATTTTTCGTTGCCCCTGTCCTGGTGCACTGCACAACTACGAATCTATGCACCTCTCGCCTTATTTTTTGCACCTGTTCATTCATGCTCTCTTGTTCTTTCCTCCTTCTTATTCGTTCATGGCACCAGCGTCCTTTACATATAGAGGGAAAGTTTATTTTGGAAGAACACATAATATTGAGACTGGTGGAATACTGGAAAGCGGGTCGACGGGAACTGTGACACAGGTGTTGCAATCTCACCAAGCTCAGTCAAGCCGCTGAGCACGGGGCGGCCATTATGATACTGGTGATGGCCATCTGTAGGCGTGTACGCGTCCACAGTGAAATTCTTTATTGAACACCTTTAAAGCTCAGCCGAAAACGCCGCGTCTCTTATAATCATATGGTGGTTTCGGGACGTTAAATTCCACATATCAATCAAAGCCGACAACGCCAGTAATCGGCCTAAAGACACCTACCATTAGCCAATGGGATGAGCAGCTGCTATCCCCAATGCTGTTATCCACGTTCCTGCTGGCAATTGTCCCGTGACTAGAGCGATAGCGTGTTAAAACAGCTTAATTGTTATCTACAAAGTCAACTGTCTCATCTAGAAGAGTAATACTTATAACTAATGTTAAACACGTTGTCTAATTTGTTTTTATGCACATTTTCACGAAGATGTTCTCTCGTGCCACTACAGCTGTACACTGTAGTCAGCTAGATATGGACACGTGGTTTCACATTCCCAAACAGCAATGGACGAGCAATCAGGGGAGTTCAGAGCTGAAAATAGGAATTTCGGCTGTCTACGCCTAATTGCGAAACCACATCGAGGTTGACAAAAAGGTGTGATAAGTAGGTTCTGTCATGCATATTCACGTCTTCAACGCCCAGAAAGCGATACTGACAATGCTCGACGTAGTGCTTGACGTACTAGTCGCCTTTTTGGGCGTATCTATATACGTATCTATATACGCTCAAAACACGACGTATTTTCTGGAAGCACAACTTGAAATTCAGATGAAAACAGACCGAGAGAATGCAATTTCCTACGAGGAAAAACAGCGCAGCTGTGGTCGGCTTTACACAAGGCGTTGTCGCAGCAAAGGCGGCAGTTGTGACGAGGAAACGGCAGAACCAATCATCAGTATAAGCACCGTAGACCACTTCCGGTTACACG
The DNA here is from genome assembly GCF_013339725.1 of Rhipicephalus microplus. Classification (NCBI taxonomy): domain Eukaryota; kingdom Metazoa; phylum Arthropoda; class Arachnida; order Ixodida; family Ixodidae; genus Rhipicephalus; species Rhipicephalus microplus. The sequence goes on along the minus strand of NC_051174.1, from coordinate 76,202,287 downwards.
GCCGAGCTTCCGGCCACTTTTGTGTAGATGAGGAGGGTAGAAGGTCAGCGGCTGGTAGTATCGAACGCGGAAATGGGCGCTAACTGCCCGCCAGGCGTCGTAGAGGCGTCAAGTTCCAACTCGACGCCGCCAGTGCTCGGTTCGCTGTTCAGGTGTGGCGTTGGTGCGAATGTTATTCACTGACGCTCTGCTTAAGGGGTTATTTTTGCTTTGTTTGTTGTTAGCTCAGTGGCCTGCGTGACAAATCAGCGGAAATGAAAGTTGGGGTTTTCGTTAGACTTGACGAAATTTAGATCTTGGTATGAGATACACGGTGATCTCTACGTATGGTAAGGGTGACGGGAAATATCCGTTCAAGCCTTTTCAAGTGGAGACGTTGTTTCAATAAAGTGAGAGAGAACAAGAATAAGCAAAGGGAAAACTTGATCTAAATGATGCTCAAGAGATGGCACTGCCATAAAATGAAAACAAAAGAGCAGCAAGATTCGTAGCTTATTTTTGCAATACTGGAAGCTTTTTCAGGAAAGAAAAGGACAAAAACATTCACAGTGAATACAATCACTCATCATGCAAAATGCTGAGTCAGATAGTTGCGTGGTAATTCCTAATTGTAATTTAAGTGACAGCGTGAACTATTTCCCATGCAGAAAATTAAAAGGTCGCCAAAGAAAAGCTGTCTGGGCTCTGCGACATTGCGTGTTGTTTACGCTGTCGTTTTTGTTGCTAGTTTGTGCTTGATGGCCTAAAGAACAGTGTTATTGCAGTTAATCCTTAAATGGGTGCACTTACTTTATTATTACGGGACCTGCCGATGGAGGGAGGGGTCACGGAAGTTCTGTTTGACCGGGCAAGTACATGAAGTAATGTTTGCAGTGCACTCTTTCGCCCAGCAACTAGATTCGCTGCTTTCATACAAGAGTGTCGAGAAACGCTCTCGTACCGAAAAATATCTACAAGATTCCTGTAAGGCTTTCACGCTGTATTCAGTGACAAAGGAATTTTTTAGTTTAAGAAGCAAAAGAATAAATAAAATTTCTAAACTTTAATACGAAAAGAAGACAATGTCTAAAAGTCGGAGGTGTCACTAAACACCGCTTCGATTAGCATTATTAGGGAGCATATATAAACGTAGTTTGGAACAAAGTTCTACCACAAAATGTTATAGAGCCAAATTATTGGAATATCCCCGCAAGTCAATGCCGAATACACAACGATGGTTCCCAAATTTAGGAAGTTCTCTGCAGTGAACTTTTGTATTTAAATTCTTCAACTCTTTTAAATGATCCTGCTTCTGAATTTCTTCAACGAAAATTGAAAATTTCTATTAATGTGAGCACTCTACTCTGCAAAGTCAGTTAAATTTCATAGGACGTTCACTGAAGTCATCCCCGGCAAAGCTCTTCAAGATGGGGCTCCGTGATACCTCGGAAAGTTAATTGAAGCCCGAAAGCCGAACCAACTTGAAAGATCAAAATTAAAAAAAAACAACGTGACAAACACTTTTAAGAAACCTTGGCTATGCAGTCGAAAAAAAAAAGCCCCACATGACCCTATCGAACCCCCGTGAAATCAAAAATAAAATATTTGTTTGTCAAATTTCTTTAGATAAAATATTTGCTTGTCATCTACCAAGGAACATGCACCCGGAACATGACAAATCAAGAAGACATGTAGGAGCACAATTGTTACAGCAGAAGCTAGTGAGCTACGTGAAGAATGAGAGCATACAATACAGAGGTGCCGCTAAGTACCACGGGGCAAACAAATATGTAGCATGGCTGGCGGATCAAAAAGGTAGTCAGTCATTGACATGAGCCGCTTTGGCTCATGTCAATGACGCAACCACCGCAGAAGAATTGAGTGGCGCGTTAGGAATCAATACAAGTTCCTCGTCAGTAACAGTAGTGACAGATTCACAAGAAGGATGTCGCTGGTTTCAAAAGAATTCAATTAGCAAATCCGCCCTTCGAATCTTCCTAAATTGTCGCTCGATTACGCAAGTATCCTCTGGACACCAGGGCACGAACCTCTAGCGGAGAACCGAGCGGAATGAGGAAGTCCCCCACCCCTTTGCGAAGAGAACGCGTGCCTGGTCGCAAAATAAAGTTTAATTCTCTATCAGAGAAGTGCTTTCAATTACCTACGCTGATGTATTTTGAATTAGATGATGTCTTAAGTAATTAATGACGCTATTAACCACACAATTGGCAGTCGTTTTACTGGTGTTATAGCAGCCATGTCAATGTGCAGAAAGCGCACATATATTTGAGCTCCCGGATACTGTTATCAAGGTGATGACGGGATGTTTACCCAGAACATAAAGTTGTATAGAGGAGTAATAAGCCCCCACATACTAAGATACCTCGCATCACTCAAACAGATGCGCACACATGCACAAATGATAACAATCTGAGTCATTCTGAAATGGATATGAGCACTAAACGACAACACACAAGAAGATAGGTGAATTGTACAAACGCTCTTTCGGTGTGTTGCCCATTTGCACTCAAATATATTCCAGGGTGAACCAACACGCCTGACAAAGCATTTTCTTTAAGTACACTCTTAACCAGGTATTGAATAAATGCTGTCTATACCCAGGAAATCAGGCGAGAAACGTCCAGTATTCTCGCTATATCCAGCACTTTATGCGGCATCTCAATAAGAGTGTAAGGCTACTTCACATTAGGTAACTGCCGCATTATTGGAGGCGCAGGACCAACAATAAATCTGGCATGTAGGGTCAAGTATAATGTCCGTTCAACCTAAACCGGAAGACAGCATGCACCCGCCACATAAACTGAGGACTTCTTTTTCTCCTCAGCGCCAAATCGACTCGCTCGAAGTCGTTCATATCCATTGTCGACAGTGACCTCAAAATGGCGTGAGCTTCTGGTGAGCGTTGGCCTCAACGGAGGACAGCTGTGTCCTTGGTATTCCCGGTGTATAAACGTTTGTGGGACCGGCCTTGGTGAGCACCCCGTGTTGGGCTTGCACGTAAAGGAGCATAAGAGGGAACTTTAGACACGCAATCGCCTCGTAAAGTCGAAGGCAGCTACTCGCTTTCCATAGAGGTGATGGTGATCGAACGTCTTCAATTAGAGACTATTTGAGACTTGACAGCCTTGATGCATGCGTTCTCGTAAATTAGGCTGCGTTTTCGTGGCTAGATGCCACCAATCGAAGCCTTATTGAGTAACTTTTTTTGTGAGACACAGTGTGGTGCGCGTTTGAAAATGATCATCTACAGTGTAATTTATACTGTGACAGTGGTTCATTAAAAGAATTGAAAAATAACCTTACTAAGCAATACCGCTGACCAGGCGTGCTTGTGCTTAAATGCGCAACAATTTACGTGTCGTCTCAGTTTTAATAGACTCTAATTCACAAATCGTGGACTTATTTGAAGGAAATTACGAAACTAATTGGTCCCACCATACAGTCTAGTTGAACTCTAACAGAGTTAGCCATAGGGGCATTTGTAAATGAGTGATTTTGAAGTATGAGCGATGCATATTTCAGTGTTTATTTTTGTGTCAGTTGTTGGAGAAATAAATATTATTCAAGCTGCTTCAGTAAATATAGTTAGAATTCTTTCTCTAAACCTCAACTTCACCTCAGAGAGGCAGTTGTAAGAGAACAGAAGGGTACAGAGCAAAGCAGACGCTGAAGCAAGCGCTTCCTTTATCCCCTGAAAGGTTGCTTCACCGCGAGTACTTCAAGAGCATTTAAACAAATTTTCTCTGACATGTCGACACGATGAGTACACATACCCTTACCTGTAAATGCTCTTGACTTGTTTGCAGCACTTGTTTCTTTGTCTGTATAAGTAGCATCACAATGCGCCACTTTGTGACTGTAGGGGAACACACAGGGTGAACACACACAAGGGGAACAAGCTAGCCTTAGAAAGAAGTTTTTAATTGACACAAAAGATAGACAAGAACTCCCTGCATTCAGATGTCGGCGAAGTTTGTCTCATTGATTATCTGCTGCAATGATAGATAGAATATATTACGAGCTTCACTGATAGCAATTAAATGCTTTTTTGATGGCACGCGGACAGTTGTTTGAAGCTGGAAATTACAGCAGGACAATCGACTACATATAGACGCGAGAAAGAGATTTACATGAAACAAAACAAATAAAAAGTTAAATGTTACTGCAAACCGCTAGGAGATTTGGCGTGACTGCAGGTTCACAGTTGGCTATGTACGAGGCCACATGTTCATTGCCAATAGACGATTGCACATCTCCCTTTTAGCAGAGTTGCGTGATGATCGTGCATGGTTCACTCATAATTACGAAGCCAAGTTTATACGGTGTATATTAGCATTTGCTGGGCGACACAACTATGGGCCACATACACCTTCACAAAGGTTTGTATGATACTCAGTGAAGCCACCACGATCGCAACTACGTTATCAATCAACTTCGCTGCAACAGAGTTGGGAAAGCTTTCGGCCTACGGCCCAGGAAGTGTCTATGGTAGTCTTGTTTGGCTGGCACGAAATGAAGGCCCTGTGTTGCGCCATCTTGGCATGGAAGAATGGTCATTTGTGTCCGCCTATCGGTACGGGGTTAAAGAGTACACGACCTTTTGCGTGGGTGTCTGATGGGAACATATCTGCCGAGGATGATTTCCCAGTGTGATAGCACGTACGTGTGGACCTGCAACAAAAATACGCAAGGACAGCGGCTACACGATATTCGCACGGGAACAAAAATAATGCGAACACATAAAAATGCAGAACCCCGCTCGAAACAGCCAAACGCATACACTGAACTCCCAATAACCGCAGCTGGACAAAAGAAACTGCAAACGGACAAAATGGGCTGTACTTAAGGTTTGAATGACTAAAGCATTGTTGCTGCTGAGGCCGATGGCGTGAAGTTGATGGTTTCACCATTGCAATTTGTAGTAATATTGGCCGCTCGTGACCCGACTACGTAAATGACCTGGCCTTTGAACTATAGGCCCGGTATAGTGATAGATGATACGAGGTATCCAACACTACAAAGCAGTAGTGAGCCGTAGTAGAGCCTTATACTCACATATATAAGGGGGCTGTTCGTTCGGGAACAAGGCTTAAGGACAGGCAGGAGATCCCGTCACTGGAGGCATCCAAAATTCTTTCCAATGTTTTGTTGCAGCTCCTGAAGGACTAACTTAATGCTTCTACGGTGCTTGCGATCGCGTCTTTCACTTCACGGAACATCATAAATGATGGCGGCACGCCGGAGGCGCTCTATCAAGACAGCGTTCGAACTTGACACGATGTACCGTGAATATTTTTTGCTTTTTTTCGAGGACACGTCAAAAAATATCCAAGGGTGATAATAGCAGGCTTCGAACAATGCCAGCGAGGACATCGATTGTTTACCTTGTATTCAGCATGCCGCCTTCATCGCTGAAAAAAAAAAAAACAGGGTCTTGGAAAGAAGAGGCCTCGAAGAGACCGTTTTGGTGGCCGGTGTTGTTGCTCCCATTAAGCCTACAGAAAGGCTCCCGACCAGAGCGTGACTTTGCAAGCGCCGCAGTCGTCTCGGTCGTGACGGGATAAGAGATTCTTCTTCCGTACGGGAGCAGGTTTAGTACGCGGGCGGCGCGTTGACAGCTTTGCGTCGTAGCCCACAGTGGTATGAAGCCTGTAGAAAATACTAGCGGTGTACGCGTCCTTCGTGTTCTGCAGCGTGAGTGGCGGCTGACAAAAAAGAAAAGATGTGGTTCTTCCTGAACAAATCCGCAATCTTCTTAAGGGGTCTTTTGGAAGCAGGAAAAATTCATATTTATGATTACAAGAAAAAAAAAAGATGGCAACATGACGTCAAATTGGCCGCTAGGGAAGGGATGCCCTGCTGACTTCGCGAAAAGACAGGCATATAGCTTTAACCACCTTGTCAAGGAACAGTACGGCTTGGAGAACGACGAGAAAAGCAGTCCCTTGACTGAACGTGTGGTAACCAACTCGTCCAGACCTGCCTACCTACCTACCTACCTACCTACCTACCTACCTACCTACCTACCTACCTACCTACCTACCTACCTACCTACCTACCTACCTACCTACCTACCTACCTACCTACCTACCTGCCTACTCTACCTACCTACCTACTCTATCTATCTATCTATCTATCTATCTATCTATCTATCTATCTATCTATCTATCTATCTATCTATCTATCTATCTATCTATCTATCTATCTATCTATCTATCTATCTATCTATCTATCTATCTATCTATCTATCTATCTATCTATCTATCTATCTATCTATCTATCTATCTATCTATCTATCTATCTATCTATCTATCTATCTATCTATCTATCTATCTATCTATCTATCTATCTATCTATCTATCTATCTATCTATCTATCTATCTATCTATCTATCTATCTATCTATCTATCTATCTATCTATCTATCTATCTATCTATCTATCTATCTATCTATCTATCTATCTATCTATCTATCTATCTATCTATCTATCTATCTATCTATCTATCTATCTATCTATCAATCTATCTATCTATCTATCATCTGCCTTTTTAACGTCCCACAATTTTGAACGCTTTTTATACGAAGAAAGGCGACATATTGGCTTGGCTGAAAGAAAATGCTTGGGTGATAGCTTGTTTCGATATCAGTAAAGAAACAAACTTAATTGACTTAACAAATCGAAAAGTAGCAAGAGTGTTATCCAAAGAACCCTGGAGGAATTTCTAGCATGAATTGTAGGGAATATACTCTTTACTGCTTGAAATAAATAGGATAGAAACATTCGATCTCTCGAGCTCATGTGTCGGCGCCTGTACAGTATATGCCGGTTAGTGCTGCCCACTCTTGAACTCATATAACGCGGATTCACAGGCAATTCCAAAACGTTTATTGTGCAACTTGTGTTTACGAAAGGACTGCCAAAACGAACCAAATCAATGAACATCTCCAGTATAAACAGACGTGATGGGAATGGCCTCGATATTCCTTTTCTCACGAGTCATCAGTAGCGAAGTAACGGTTGTATACAATGGCAAACCTTGTGCGTCGTCCAAGCGTGGGTTGCCATTTACGCTGACCATCGGTGTTGAGTCAAAGGTCGGCACCTTGGCGTGGGCAGTCGGCCAAAATCAAGTGTCGAGAGTGACCTTCACGTCCCGATCACCCACATGTGCACACTGGATATGAACGGGTGTCTGACTGAACTACTGGGGCTTGAGCACAATTTGCTCTCTGTGACGGCACAGCTAAGGTGTCTTGCCGGAGTGTTTGTTTGGTGAAGACCTTCCGTGGTACACTTCCTCGGTCATATGCCCTTGAGGCGCAACGTCTACATATGTGAACGCAACTTTTAAAGACGATAATTTTACTTGGGGACCTTCGACGCAAACATTTTGGTCGGTCTAACTGTCTGTCTGTATGTCTGTACATTTGTCTGTTTGTCCGCCCTTAACGGTAACCTAAACGGCACCAAAGTGGACAAATAATACTCCGAACGGCCCACCGCATCAGCAGCGCTAATATATACTGCTCAAGTTTCAGCGTTCATACTTGTGTGATTGTCAATTAAAAGGTATCATTGCGCATATTTGAGACACCATCACAACACGTCAATATTCTGTGCGTGTGGTTCTTACTAGAAAAAGCATACATAAGTAATTATAAGTACCGTAGCGTTTATCAAGCTGCGCTGATAATGCAACGGTTTGCACGAAAAGAAAAGTGTTTCCAACGCTTTGCTAAGACGACATAGTGGCGGCACTTACCCATCGCCTTGCGTTCTACACATTAACGCCTCCAAGACGGGCGCGCACGCCGCGCGCTTCGTTTTCCAAGATTCCTCCAGATAGCGCTCATGTCTAACGTGTGACATGACTCGATGCACTCGTTCGCTTCCGCTGCACGCTCGAGGCACTCTGACGCAGTACCTCCACAATAACGTTCACCAATTTTCTTGCGCACACCATCAAATAAACGTTTTGTTCACTCTCTCCAGATGCAAGACATCATCTTTCGACGACGTTTGCAGTGTAACATGCAGATACGGGGCCAATTTTTTTCTGCCGGGTACTCAGACCATTTATACTGAAAGGCGTAGTACATCCCGCATAATATAAATTACCCATTCTGCGTCATCACTGTACCCTCATTAACCTTAATCTATTGATCATCACTGCGGCCCACAACTTCGGTGAGAGTACTACCATGTTCGATAGATCAGTTGGCGTGCCGCGTACCAGGACCAACTAACGTAGAAGCTATTATTGCGTATTTTTGGCTCCAAGAGAATATATGCAAACACAAATTTCACATGCATTAAAGCGTGCGAGTTCATTCAATTTCTGTTAAAGTTAGCATTAAATTTGGGTACTCGCAGAGTAGAATTAGTTACTAGAGATCGTACAACAAAGCTTATCACTTATTTTCATTCTTGAAATGAAACATCGAGTATTTGATAATTATATTGTGCAAACTCGAGACATCTGCAGACATTAGATTATAATTCACCGATGAAGGGAATAGCAAAGTATAACACGCTCATGAATGTCAAAGAGTGAAAGGAACACACAAATTGTTGCGCTGTAGCAGTCGACTTCAAATTTGAGGCACGGTATACAGCACAGAGGACAAGGGCTCAAAATAAAAATAAAGTCACGCTAAATATTAGTATCCTAAAAGTCGCATTATTATCACTTCCAAACACACCCCTGCGAGGTTTTCATCTATGAAAGCTCGGCATCTTAATTGGCCCCAGTATGTTTATTTAGTGCAACGATGACAAAAAAAAAAAAACTGAGTCTCTGGTTTTCAAGCGAGTATACAGATGCACGTGAGGCGGCAATCATTTTTCGCAGCACTGTCGCAGTGCGACAGTATTACGCTGAGCTCCCGCAGGGAAATCGTAAAGATCTGAGTGCCGCAGCCACGTATCCTGGGAAGCAAAGTATGCATCGGGCGTTCCTATTCACCCTGCTTGCAAGAAGCCAACGCCTTGGAAGGCTGTCGATGTCATTGCGGGCTTTTCGGCTGACACCGATACGGGCGTAGGTTTTAAATTGAAGCGAATATTGCGTTCTCTTACGGGTGGAACATTTGGTTAACGACGCTGCTTCGACGTGAATAGTAGCTGTGCTTGGCTTTTGTTTTTCTTGAATAGAGCGACATACGCTATTGCGAACCGCAAGCCTTGCGATCGCATGCAGTGGGAACTAACTCCAACAAGTAAAACTCAAAAAGTGAAAAGTTATGGGCTCGCTTTGTGAGTCAGTGGAGCGCTGACTGCCTGGCGAAACTAAGTTTGTATATTGGGGCCTCCGTAATTGAAAGCAGCGTTTGAAAATTGTGGTGACCGCCGCGCGGAGTCAGCCTTCATGCATGGCTTCCTCTTGAGGCGCGGTCGTAGGCCCGAGTCGGATTTTGCCCCGGCTGCTTTTGCTGCGTGCCGAGCCATCGTTGGCTCTGTTACAGAGCTCCTTTTGTGAGCGTTCTCTTTCGGCGCACGGACGCAAATAGATTTGGCAGCTTTAGGCTGTACTTTTTCTCATTTCTCCTGTCGGGTGGGTTCACGTCAATGACGCTTCTCGGGTCGCACATATACAGAAACGTAAAAAAAGTGAGCTCGTTGTGATTACTGGCGGTGCGTGACAATGATTGTGTTTGCTTAGAAAATGGGCCATAGCAATACAATACGTCGACCGCTTTCCTCTTTGACATATGGCGCGCTGTCGACTTCTGCGTTTTCATTCGTTAAGAAGAACGTGGCACGCGACGATATCTTCTTTGTGTGTATAGACATATATGGTTTGAAGATACAGGACGCGCGACCTCCCATTCTCTTCCTCGTAAACTTGTTACGGGCAACGCCATTTGCCATTTGACAGTAGCTTTGTAAGAAGGCTTTTGAGGGCGAAATTGTGAACAAGAATAAGTATGCAAGGCGCACGCAAAGCTTCTGAAATGGTTCTTATGAAAGTCGATTTAGGAGATCAATAGATTTTTTAAATTTAGTAATAATTGGTACACCTGGTGTGTGCCGCAAATTTGTTTAATGTTAGATTGTAAACATCGATAATAGGTCATGCGTTTCTGCGTAAAACATAACCTTGAAAAAGTAATAGCTGTGTTCAAAGTGAGAATGCAGTCGGGCTGTTTAATTTAATGTGATAGCCGTTTTCCGTAGGCTTTGACGAACTCGAACTATAAGAAGCTCGTATTTCTTGTTGACTATGTCTATGGCCTGTCCACGTAGTTATATGCATTCTGCTATGTAAAAAGACTACGCAATGCTTCTCAATACAACCGGCTTGTCACTTTAACTACTTTGCCTTACGGTCATGCCCAAACTATCTCCTGATAATGTAGGACGAAGATTTGGTCTCACAAAACACATCCAAAGAAAGAACACCGTGGTCATAAATTCTGTTATTTAGACACGCACTGTCTGGGGTTGATTCGGGGTGCTATAGATATTCATGAAAAACGCGGGTAACAAACGAATGCACCCCCACATTTGAGTTTTAAGCTTAGAGAAACAATTACCGTAGAAGCTGCCTCCAGGTATAGCCTACACGAATGCACGGGTATTCGACCTTATTTAATTCCATTCTCCCTGCAGCTGAGTCCCGCGACGTATATACTCGTCCTCTATCCGTGCAAACGCTAGAGCGTCGTTTTTCGTCGTACCCCTGAACAGAGCGAGAAACGCAGCGAAGAATATAGCGTGAAAACTTGATTTCACAGGCTCGTCGACAAGACCATAATAGACTTCGTTGGAATACCTACCACGATTGTGGCTGGAAGAAAAAAATAATAAAGGGAGGGGGGGATTTACTGCCGAAGAGTAATGTCCGAATCACCGTTGGTTAGAGTGATGGAGGAGAGAAAAATTTAGGAGAATTCGGGACAGTAGGACGCTTAACCGAAAATAGGTTCGCGCTGCGGTGCGGCCGCAAGAAAATTAGAATGACAAAGACGACCACTTTTCTTCCCAGCTTCGTCGCATGGCAGTGAAGTTAACGGAAGAAAAAATGAGTTGAAGAAAGAGAGCAAACAATAAAAAATGGCTCCGTATCAGCATGTTTCACTCGAAATGTCGTCGAAAGACGATAGTCTTGCGTCTGGAGAGAGTGAACAAAACGTTTATTTTTGGACGTTCTGCGCGAGAAAATTAGTGAATTGTATTTTGGAGGCACTGCGTTAGAGAGTCTCGATCCGTGCAGCGAAGGCGAACGAGCGCATCGAATAACGTTAGGGAGCCCTCATGTGCGTGCGTCTCCGTGTTTTAGGGTGGTGACAACTTCGATCATGGTTGTTTACAACTGGCTAAAACCAGCGCCATACTTGACGGGCCGCCATGTTGGTGCCAGCGTTTCCGTCAAGGCGGACAAGTCAGGAACCGGTACATTCTCACACCCCGTCTCCAGATGGTTATGCACTGCGGCACGCAGTACCCAAGCATTCTCACTTCAACACTCTTGTAGCAGCACTTAGCGCGAGAATGGTGTCGCAGCAGACGCTAGATCCAGAGCGATGTGGAAGACGCAGCTCATACCGCAGCTTGCACACCTGCGCTGGTGGATGCGGAGGTGCAAGAATGCTTGGCCGCGAGAACCAACATGGCACTTGTTGCCATGGGAACCGGTACTGGCGACGTTGTGCTATAGCGCGTGGCGGAACGTGGTGAGTCGAAGGCTGACACCACCCTAAAACACGGAGACTCGCGCACATGAGGGCTCCCTAAGGGACGCCAGACACGAGCACTATCTGGCAGTCACCTTCGAAAACAAAGGAAGGCGTGCGCGCCTGTCTCGGATGCGATAAGATGTAGAACGCAAAGCGACGGGCATGTGCCTCTTGTCGTCTTAGCAAAGCGTTGGAAACACTAGCCTTTTTGAGCACCGCGTTGCATTTTCAGCGCAGCGTGATAAACGCTATGTTCCTTAGAATTACTGGCGTATGCCCTTTCTAAAATAAAGACACACAAGATACTGACGTGCTGTTATAGTGCCTCAGATATGCGCATTAATTGCTTTTTAATTGACAAGTAAACAAGTATGAGCGCTGAAACTGTAGCAATATCAGTGGGCGCTGCAGATAGGGTTGGCTGCTTGAGGTATCGTTTGGGGCTGTTTGTGGTATCGTTACGACAAACAAACAGACAAATGTACAGACAGACAGACAGACAGACAGACAGACAGACAGACAGACAGACAGACAGACAGACAGACAGACAGACAGAAATTTTTGCGTCGAAGTACCCCAGGAAAGACTATCGTCTTAAAAAAAAACTGAAAAAGAATGAGACCAGTCTGGGTGGTCGGAGGAGACGCCGCCTGGCGTCGGTAGCCCCAAGCGTGGTTCCGCACCATGCGCTTCTTTCGCGCCATTTTTTTTCCCCGCCGCCGTCGACTGCAACTAGACCGCGGAATGCGGTAGAAACTCAATTTAAGTTCTTTTCCTAGTCCTTGCCTTGCCTTTTTTTTCGGCGAGCTCTTTGAGACAGCGCGCCAGGGACACGTTGATTTGAATGTCCTGTGGCGCGACGTACGAAGAGCGCAGCAGTCGAACCACATCCTGTGCCCATTTTTAGTTCTCTTGAAAACAACGACGTGTACGAAGAGACATCGTGGTGCGTATATGATTGATCGTAGAGAAGGGTCTGCGCAGTTTTGATGGGCAAATGATAGACTCGATGTCAATGAAATATATAAGTACATTATAAAAGTTGGGGCATACTGATGAATACACGGACGTTGTTTTAATAGATAAAGCTTGTCTTGTCTGCCCGACCATTGTGTTTTTTCATTACCTGATACTCTTCTTTCATTCTTGGAAGTATGTTCTACATGATGTGAATTGGGGATTCTTCATAAGGAATTCATTGGTTTGCCTAAAGGGGGTTTGCATTTTTATATATGAAAGAAAGGCATTAGTGAAGCAAAGATGAACATAGACCAATTAAAATAAACAGTCATAGAATGCAAAAATAAAACGCTTCGCTGCAAGAAAACGGTGTAAGCTTGTCTACTCGGAAAGGCAACTTCATTAACAATGTAGATGCTGTATTCACAAAAAACATCTTAGGCTTAAAAGTTTCGCATAAGATCATATTCCAGCCCATTACGGTGTGGGATATCATTAATGAAGCCGGCTGAACAATGCCAAAAGACACCTTCGAGAGAAAAGTGTTGGGATAATTGTTTCAGGTACCGAAAATGGCGGGTGTGCGACCACTCTAAAGATAGTGGCAGATTTTGTGGTCAATCTTTGACATTTGTTGATATTGACTAATGCTCGATCAATGTTGGTTGTTGTTGGTTTGTGTCAATGCTAGACACTATGAGCATTTCAGGCGTGAAACGCGATACTATTTCGAATAAGTGAATCGCTCGTAATGCGTGAATTATTTTTGCGTAGTCAATAATTATGGTATGTAACGTCCCCTGGCTACTCAATAACGCGACAAGCTTCGCAATGGACGGAAAAATAAAGGTAAAGCGTAGACGTCATATTTACAACGGCCTGTGTTTGATCCCCAGCTTTCCGGCGCAACTGTGGGAAGAAAATAGTTCATTGTATGCAGTGTCATATTTTATCTGCCACCATTCTCGCCAAAAATCTTTGTGTCATTATTAAGGGTATTTACACAATGACGGCACATGTTCATTCAACTGAGTGAGGCTATGGGGAGGACTTGAAACCCTCCTTGATTAATTAGATAGAGCACAGCCCCTGCCCCTGCAGACCCTACGCGCACGCCTGTAGCTAGAGTTTGTTCCCATCCTTGTCAAGGAGCATGGAACGCTTTTCCTCGAAGATAAAGTTGCAAAAGGCAAAAAAGGAATCAAATAAAAACAGGAAAGACAGCGCTGAAAGCGCCAGAAAATGAATTAAATTAACGCAATAGCTCGAACTTGTTACCACTAACTCCAACGCGACAGATAGTACTTGATAGAGAAGTGAAGCGAATCCATGTTTCGCAGCAGATGCTACGTTATCTGCACCATATTTCCTGTCAAGGGAATGTGATACATCGGGAAGCCTTTGCCGCCACTATAAGTACCATCGCAGCAAAAACAAACAAACAAACAAAAACTACAGGTGGGGCAACAGGGGGAGCAGGGTGGGCCGTAGTTTTCGACGAGGCCAGGAAGTATATGACGAGGTGCATAGTGGCGGCCGCCACATATAACAATCCTAACAACGCCTAAAATTAATTGCGTTGGCATACTTCCGCAGCGACCTCTTTTTGGGGCTGACCAAGTAAGCCTTTATGTGTATAGCGGGCACGTTTCGTTCCGGTTCACGTCCGCGCCATTGTTTCTTATTACATAGATTCTCCCAAAGTGTGGGCGCTCCCTGCGTGTGCATACACTTCGCACTCGACGCTGGTATTCTCGCAAATATGCAGATAACGCATTGCACGGCCGGCTAAGCTTATACATTGTGGAAGAGTTCATGTGTTATTTCGATCGCAACCTCGTTATTTTTTTTTTGCAAGCGCCTGTTATACACATCACATCAAGTTATGGAGCTCAACAGCCTATAGCACGAAGGATTTGTTTAATTTCTGAGATTCGGGATTCGCCTGCATGCGTGAGAATAGAGCACACTAGCAGATATTGAGAGCTCGACAAAGAGGATGGGCAACAATGCATAACTTGATGCACCGTTATTCGTGAACAGTCTTGACACACTTTTCAGCTTAGAAGAATGCCAGTGCGCTTACGTTCCTGCATTCATAACGGTTCGAACACGTAGCTGTGCAAATAAGTACAACACATCTTGCGAGCTTTAAAAGGACACTGAAGAGCAAATCAATTTTTCATGAATTACTAAAGTGCAATTTACCAGGACTATTGCCACGACACGGCACTTAGTAAACGGGAAAACGTGCGAAAATAAAATGCAGGTGGCGACGCCATCTTGAGATTCCCGCACCAAACACCATGACGTGAGAAATTGGAAGGTGCCTGCTGGGTCCGACGTAGCTTCCAATTGATTAAAACGAAGTACATTGTAATCTCTGGGCACAATAGACTTAGCATTCAAAGTTTCAGAAAGTTTCATCGAGCCGATGCTACGAGAATATTGAAAATACATTTTGTAATTTCTTGTGCGACACACATGAAGTCTGAACTTATGATAGTGAAACATATGGTATTGGAGATTTCAGAGTGCAGTTTGTCAACCTAAACCGAGCCATAGTTGCTCTTCAGTGTCTATTTAATAAGCGGAGTAACCAAGTGCTTCAGTCGCATGGACAATTGGGTTTGTTAGTATAGGTTCATTTAAAGACACTTTAAGAACCAAATATTCATGTAGAACAGTTGAGGGCGTGAGAAAAGGAAGAATCATTGTTCCGATATCCAATGAACCAAGTGCCTCTTAGATCCTGCTTTTTTTTTTGAAATTCCATCGATCAGTGTCCTCGTATTTCCACGTGGTCGTGACAGCTTTTCGATGTGGCAGTGCGCTTCGCCTGACTAGCCCCTTAACGTTTTCTGATGGAAATAGTCATTTCTGAGAGTACATGTGCATACATTCTTTCTCTTTATATACGCGCATGTCTGATATGCATTGTTTTTCTGGAAACAAGACTAAGGGTACACCCATTGTCTCATCCCATATCTTTTGCTAGTTACCACTTCTCGACATCCATTATACTATATGTGTTAGGATGGGTTAATTTTCGGAACCCATCCTAAGTTGTAAGACAATCAACTTCAACACAAGTAGCAAGCTAGAGAAAAATTCGCCCGAATCTACATGTTACATTGTAAATGTTCTCGAAAGACGATAGTCTTGCGTCTGGAGAGAGTGAACAAAACGTTCATTTGATGTTCTGCGTAAGAAAATTGGTGAATGGTATTCTGCAGGCGCCGCGTTAGAGTGCCTCGAGCGTGTGGCGGAGGCGAACGAACACATCTAGGCACGTTAGACACAAGTGCCATCTGGCAGTTATCTTCGAAAACGAAGGCGGAGAAAGATTCGCGCCAGTCTCGGAGGTGATAAGGTGTAGAACGCAAAGCGACGGGCAGGTGCCGCCACCATGACATAATAGCAAAGCGTTGGAAACACCATTTTGAGCATGGCGTTGCACTATCAGCGCAGCGCGATTAAATGCTACATTCCTTAAAGTTACTGGTCTGTGCCTCTTCTAGCATAAAGACAGACATAGAAAACATCGAAGCGTTGTTGTGGCGCCTCAGATATGCGCAATAATTGCTTTTTAATTGACAATCGCACAACTATGAACGCAAAAGCTTGAGCAATATTGGTGGACGCTGCGGATGGGGTTGGCCGTTCGGCGCCGTTGAAGGTATCGTAAGGGCAGACACACAGACAATTGTACAGACAGACAGACAGACAGACAGACAGACAGACAGACAGACAGACAGACAGACAGACAGACCAAAATTCTTCCGTCGAAGGTCCCCAAGAAAGACTATCGTCTTTAAAAAGTACATCATCGAATACTCGCGGAGATGCCCGGTGAGGCAGATGAAAAAATAAAGTACGTTGTACAGGGGAAGTGAAAGCCAAAATGTATCGTCCAATCTGTCGCCGATGCGCTGCTCGCTACTCATGAAAGCCGAGCCAAATGCCTCACTGATTTCGTTTTTTTTTACTTTGCTCTTTTTCTCTTCTTGGGAGGCCGTCTTCATGAAACACTTTCACGTAGTACTGCCGTAGTTCGAACGAGGCCAAGAGTCTTCTGGATCATTCCGTGCAGGAGCTTGTTGGTTCGGCCTTTCTCTGATTCAATGAATCACGATGGCATCGAGAGACTGCGTAGGAGAGCGAGAGCCAGGCGGACGGAGCTCTCTAGAAGAAAAAAAAAAAACTGCTTCAGACACAAAGCGAACGGAGAACCCAATCACAACCGAGTACTTTAGAAGGAGTGCTCGACAAACACTCGAGAACAAGAAGTAAAAAAATGGTAGTGCAATGGAATGCGGAGCGAATAGGTAGAAAAGTGGTCGCTTGAAGTGAGAGTGAACGGTGCGGCCGAGCCGCAACAGCGAAAGGACGCCAATGGAAGCTCGAAAACATGTCTCTCTAACAGGCGTGAGGGGGCGCTTCAAACGATGTGAATTGCAATTAGCTGCTCTCCGGACCTGTCCAGAAAAATGCGGGAAAGGAAAGGCGGTTGGTTGGGACTTAATGTTCTGTAGTTACCATTTTTAATGAACTAATAAAAATGCAATTAGTAGTGCAGTGTTTCGTATTGTATGCCGCGTGTGTTTGATATTTGCTGGAAGCTAGTGATTTTTCTTTTCCTAGTGAGGAAGGTTCCAATCCCTACAATTGGACATCTCTGGAGAGTGTAGAAGGAAACCAGTATGCCTGTAAAACATTTTTGAGACCCGCTATTATCATACGATAGTGGCATTTGGGGGTTCCTGTTTAACACAGTGTAATAATTCTCTGCCGTTTGTATTGTGATTAAGTTTTTTTGGCACGGTAAACATCCGAAAAAAAAAAAGACAACGGTGATTTGACGCCGGACACGGCTTGTTCAGTGCCTACACTAATATACCGTTGTCGCGCGTCGCTGTAACGGCGTTTTTATTAAGCAGTCACCAGACATCATCTCTTTTGTGCGCCGTGGGTGCAGCAATCTGGTCGCCGTCATCAGCGCTTGGTGTGGCCTCCGTAATTAGCTCCGGCGGCGCAATGCTGGATCTTATCACCTAAGCCAAGGTGCCCTCATCTCAGTACTGTCCATTTTTCCTAAGCTAGCTCACTTTGAGGAACACCAGAGGCCAATCTTTGACCTCAAGTTTGACTTCTTGCCTTCTGTTGGCACTCCTAATGACGCAGGAGTCAAGACCGTATTCGTCGTTTGCAAGCTGTGTGGCCGAGGGTGCCTCTGCTGTTTTTCCGCTAGAGTAACGGAACGAGAGGCCTTGAAAAGGCGTCTCATTTTGGCGTCAAGCCAGCCTTCGAACTCAAGTAGCTCACATACATTTACTTATGCCACATATCGAGATATATAGAAAAGTAAAAGAAGCAACTAACAAATGGAGTAATGTTGGTAGGTGCTTCAAGACGTGTCCGCATAGCACGTGCACTTTCTTTTCAGAAACCCGAGTGCGGGCAAAGCACTTCTACTTCTTAGAAATAGATGTATCACTCCAGTAACAGAGACGACGTCCCTCAAATACAAATGGCGGAATCGCCGTGTGTTGTTCAGCTATAGGCACGCGGTATACAGGACGTTAGGCTAAATGTGTTGCTGTTTCATTCCTAACAGTCCCTGCACGGTGTGATCGATCTGCGTTATATTGTGAACCGCACCACTGCAGAGAACGACGCATGGCAAGGAATATGCAATAACTGCAGAGCCACCTCTATGGGACTTCACTTTGTCACTTTCTGGGTTTGAGAGAAGCGGAGTATCATTGCAGCGTATGCAAGCGTGAACGGAGGAGGAGGAGGAGGATTGAAAAAGGAAGGACAGGGAGGTTAGAAGCGTGAATGGCCAATGCATTAGGACACGATGCTAATTGTTTTTTTTTTTGACATAGGCGAACCAGGGCACACGTTCTTCGTGGAAGTTTCACAATGGTCTCAAGGGTCAGGAAGAGGATGCGCTTACTGGAACATTTTGCTAAACAAAATTAACACCTGAATAAGCAACTGGCGTGTTTACCTTATCATTATTAGAAAAAGACGTAGTTGAAGTACAATTTGCATCTCGCCATGCACAATCGCTGACGAACTGATATTTTAAACTGCATGCGTATTGAGTAAACTTATCCGACATTTTCAACTGGCCCCTAAAGCTGATCCTTGGGTGAGTTGGTTCATGATTAGGACTGATTTATCAGCACAAAAAATATGAGCAATTAGGAAGGACACACATATTACGACTGTCATGACCCATGAGCTTGCCCACCCCCCTAAACATCTCGTGCTATTGTGCTCCGGCTGTAGCAATGCACATGATCAGCATATAATGGTAAATGACTGCTTCAAAATAGAAAAAAAATGAAAAAGTGAGCTAGATATTTTGAATATGCGAGACTAGTGTCTAAGAATTAGACTATAAGTGCTGGAGCATCTGACGCACGAAAAAGGTGGGGATGAACTGCGTATAGAATAGATTGGGCAGACAACTGAATATACGTGCAAAGGTTCAATGAAGGCGATCATATATTAGCGAATATGTATGATTACATGCATGTAAGGGAAGGTGTTTTGTTCAGTCATCATCAGTGGCGAGCTCTTTTTGGTCGATATATCATTCCTAACGCAATGTTCAGCACCTATGGTGAGCTACCATTTAGGTTTAATTTACGAAGTAACAACGAAGAAACATATATTCAATTAGTGTTAATCATTGTCTCAGTAACTGTCTGCATGAAAGCAACTGAAGTTTTAAAACAGAAGTGATACAGTGGTTTTTATGGGACCTCCTTCTACATATAATTGCGTGCAGTATAGCATGAGTGTATGTCACTCTCTGCTATCGAATGCACACCTATACAGACAAATTATTAGAACAAAAGATGCGTTACCATTATTAAACGTGTATTTCGCTTCTATCTTTTCAGAAACCCAGGTGGATGCTTCTTGCCCTATTGGCAGCATGCTGTGCCACAGGTACCATGGGTGCCAGAAGACCGCTACGAAAAGTCAGTCTCACAAGTAAGGACAAACTGTTTTCTTGTTTCAAAAGAATAGTAAACTGTCATGTTTCTTTTATTTGACCAAATGAAATGCTGTAGACGTTGCAGGGCATTGACAAAATTTTTCTCAGCGTAAAAATACAGCAGAAGAAATGATACAAGTACGATCACTGTGTGATCATTGCTGAATAATAGAAATATAGGAGTTGTGGATTGAAAACTGATTGTTAGTATGTCACAATGTTTTCTTTTTTGCTGTGACAGCTTTTTAACTATGTGGTAAATAAGTGCGAAGATGGCTTGCATATAATACTCTGGCCCCGCTTTTCTAAGCCATAGTGTATTACACCTTTTAATTAGAAGTATCACAGGTTCTAACTATCTTTCTTCCACAGTCTTTTTGAACATGAGTTCAGAACAGTTAGTTTTCCTTCGGTTATTTTTTTAGAAATCTTTTTCCTCGTTTTACGGAGGGCATCACCAACGAAGCCACTTTTGCATATTTTGATGTGTGCTGCCGATATAAAATAGCGCTGCGTCAGTCTTGCCCATCAAAGAGCACGCTTGTGCCATGCCGTACATAGTGGTACAGTTGCTTTCAAAAAACTTCAGTTGCGCTACGCATCGTTAATCAGGTGCGATGAGGAAGATAAAAGCCCCGGAATAAAGTGTTCTTTATATCTACCGTACTTTTTGTAACATCTTTAGTATGTATATTTTGAAGATCAGTGGGGACACGTAGTAAGCTTGGTCACTCACAAGCCATGGACCATGTTTGCGTTCAGATATCAGTGTGCGATAAATGAGAACACACGACCTTTCCAACTTTTCATGATCTTCGATTCCGTCCCCACCGTACAAATAATGCTAAAATATTAATATACTATTCATGTTAGCGCTGTATTAAACAAATTTAATTTGTCTATTGAGAAACAGTGCGTATTTAGGTTCTAATAATATGAAGAGGGGGTTTCGGGACTTGTATATACTTATGGTGATGATGGCCGAAATGCTTATGATCAACTTTAAAGATAGGAACACACTTATTCGCGCGCTTCTCAGCGTTCTCATTGCACAGTTTTGAAGAAAAACAAGTTGTCACATCTTGTATGCTAGAATATATTGCGCACGTCATCTCTAAAGCGGGCTAGGGGAGGAGTGCAGGTGCCCATAGCCTGTCCTGAGAGCATGAGTACAAATCACTCAACTATACTCCGACGTCGGTCATTCACTACAAAAGACAAAAGAAATACGCGATTATTATGAATGTGACGCTTGTCTTTGCCAGACGCTAGTGAGTAGTAACTGCCATATTTCAGAGAGAGTCAGCAACGAATCACGACTAACATAAAACTGGATCTTCGGGCGACGGGTCACAATAATAGAAGGGGATTTGTAGACTGGCAGTCGTCAAAAATAAAAAAAATTAAGAACACTTGCTGAAAGTTGCATTGTGTTCGCAACTGCCAACCAGAAAATATTCTCAAGAGATAGGTTTATTTAGAGAGTACTTAATTAGATACTATACCCCGTGAAAACCGCTGGATTACGTCGTCCTGTCACCTCATCCGATACCCATCATTTCACTTCATCACCCTTCCGTGTTCCCACTTCCTTTTTCCTTAGTGCTGCGCAGCACGCCATAACGCACTATCTCAGACTGACCTTTCTGCTTATGCTATTATCTCTCTCTCTCTTAATGCCAGCAGTGTACGTACGTTCGTCCATGCGTTACGCAACTGCAGAAGCTAAATAGCTTAGAAACCAAACTGCAGAAACCAAGCAGCATTCAATGTGCATGCCTCTCTGAAGACATGTCTATTCATTTGTCTCGCCAACTGCAACGACGAGTGGCTGACAGATTGTGCACAGGATTGCCCATCAACGACTCGCCATATTCTCGATATTTGGCGATTGCAACGATTTTGTACGTAAACGCAGTCTTTCCAGCACTTCGATGCGAAAGCTAATTTCGGCAGTGAAATGGTCGTGAGAACATCCAGATTGAATGTAGGGTGATCCGTGACAGCGTGGTAGTGTAGTACGCGTAAGCCATTACTCGGAAGTCGAGCTTGATGTGTATGACAGAACTTACACAGGAGATCGCTGCATAATTATGCCAGAAAAAGTCAGTGGCTCTTAAGTTTGCTTTATCGAAGGTACACGATCCGTATGTGTCTCGACGTGTGTAGCTGAAAGCGTAAATGCGCGACTCATTGTGAGCCAACAAACGATGTTGAAAAAATCAAGCATAAGAAAACTCAGCTGTAGCCTGTGTATACACAACAGGGGCATTATTTTTATTTTTTCTTACCTCACAATAAAAATGTGTATATACATGGAAATTGTCAAGTCGAGATTGGAAGAAGGTAATCTTGATGTTTCAAACGCTTAGTCTTGATTAGCCTACATTAGCCAGCACGTGAAATAATTTAGCAAAGACTAGTCTACTTTAGCCAGTAGTAGTCTTCTTTTAGACATCGTTAGCTAACATTGGCTAATAGTTAGCCACATTAGCCGACAGATGGTATTTCTTTATACAAAAGCTGCCATTTAGCCAACATGAGGTCAGATTAGCCGAATGAGCTGTAGTTTAGACATCACAAGACAGCCCTAATGAGTGCTTGAATGATAAGAGTTCTAGGTCAGTGCTTCATAAAAATTGGGGTTCAGGTAGCAAAATTGTCACTAAAGAAGTGTTTAAGCGACACAAAATAGCAATTAAGCTTGCGGAGAGACTAGGTTTTCTCTGTACTTCAACACATATGGACCACATAAGAATCAGCATCACGCAGGTAGGACAAAATTATTGCACGCATATTGGCGCACAACATTAGCATGTTACTGTTATGGGGAGGTAAAGTGAGCAAAATCTGCAGCACAATCAGATCCTGAAGGTGTGCATTGTGAAATGTCACGTTTTTAATCACACCAAGGCTCCCTGTGAGCCTCCGTCACCTCTCCTTTTCTCCCTGTGTTTTAGATGCGAAGCTTCTTAGAGTTGTGCTCAATCAGGTGTCCGGCGTGACCACCCTTACTGCGGATGCGCATACCCTCCCATCCATTCTCCTCTTATAAGCTCTTCCCCTCTCTCGCCTCGCAATGCCGACTCGGGCAGCGTCTGTTAGCGAGTGTGTTTGGGTAAAACTCCCAGCATATCCACGGAGTGATTGGTGTTGAGTAGGGTGAAGCTTCAGAGGATTTCATCGTTAAGCCGTGAGTCCTATGTTCATCTGTCTGTCTGTTTGTCGGTTCCGTCAATCCAACCATCCGCCCATCCGTCCGTCCGTCCGTCCATCTGTCTGTCTGTCTGTCTGTCTGTCTGTCTGTCTGTCTGTCTGTCTGTCTGTCTGTCTGTCTGTCTGTCTGTCTGTCTGTCTGTCTGTCTGTCTGTCTGTCTGTCTGTCTGCACGTCCATCTGCACCAAGTGAGTGAGTCATCGAACAAAGCAGCTTCGTACGAGCTAGGAGGGACAGATCCACGACTTTAGGAGCTTTGCCCCTAAACGTTGGTAACAATTTAGAGTACTAGGTACTCTAATATAGGAGAACGTAAAGCCGTCCCATTGGCCTGACACTTGATGAGGCCCTGTCGACGGAAATTATTAAGGGCCATTGCGGTTGTAGCTGAGTAGCCCTTGGGCTACGAAGTGCAGCGCGGAATCCCTAGATTCAGCGCTGCTATTCAAAGTACAAGGCACTTCATTATGGGAGAGAATATGCTGTCCCAATGTGTAGAAATATTGGTCATTAAGAAAAACCCCTGGACTGATCCTCAGGACCTTAATAAAGTTATTCATATCATACTGCTCGTGCTGCACAACCGTTCGCTGGCCACCCCTTGTATAAAAGCACTACATCTTCAGCTCCATAGTGCTGGTGGGAGATTTCTCCTGTACGTTGTTCAACAATAAAAATTCGCAGCATGCGCGTTAACTAAAACCAGACGGCGGGTTTCTGTGTCCAATCAGCATCTTCTATCTCTCAGCGGCCATTAACAGAGACCAGCATGTACCAGTATAAAACACCGGTCCATCACTGCGTGCTATGCGCCTCCCATTATTTCCCTGCCGGGCAACGCTGTGATGAGCGCCAGTGCGAACGCCGCCTCCAGTGAAAGCGCTAGCACCCGCTGCTTGGCATCTAAACATGGTTACATGTTGCGGTAAATGGTGGAATGTTGTTTTTCTTTTTTTCGAAATCTTTTTTGCATGTACAGAAGTGAAGCCGCTGTGATGCCAACATGAGGGCGTCTATCTTGCGCTTAAGCACTGCCATGCATTGGGAACAAGTAGTGCGGAGGCGGAATAGACTTATTGACACGTGGAGTATTTCCTGACGTTTGTTGTTGACTATCCTGCACGCTCCACGGTCGAATCACGTCCCATGACATCCCAGACGTATCTGACATGATGGTCTCTCCCTAGCCGCAGCGACCCCGATGTAGTCAAGCAACTAGCGCTGCCTCCCAGTATTGACAAGAACTGCTCCATACAACGTCAACGGCAAGCGGTACAAGATGCGCCTAAAGTACGAAGTGACTCGACGCCACCGCCGTAAAGACGATGCGCCAGCTTCTTCGGCTTAGCGGCTGCCGTGCAAGGAGCACTTACTTTGCTGTTTTGTGTCATCTCTGTGACACGTCTTCTTGCTTCGTGAGCGCCGCAGCGGTCACGTCGTGCTTCTGTCTATACGTCTGTTCCTGATGCTGTGCAGCAGACGCCGCGAGAAGTCACGAAGCGCCGCAGGCAGACGGCGCGCACAGCCGAGCATCTGCTGCTTGCGACAGTCACGGATAGCGTCGCAGTCGGCGGCGCGTGTATCACGCACGCGCACGCGTGTCCCTCGGGATTTCGCGTGCTGCTGTGCTCGGCAACATACGGCGTGTGTGACGTCAGCGGTTCGGGTTCAAGGCACGGCAGAGTGGCAGAAAAGGGTTGCCATGTGTAGCGAGCGCCTCACAGGCTACCAGTCCTTCTCATGACTCTTAAGGCCGGCGAATCTCTGTTGTTTGCGTCAAAACGACAGTGTGACAGTAGCGAAAAGGAGATCGTATACGTTACAGAGCTTTTGCTTCTTCAGAACTAGGCTGCAGTGTGTGGTCCAACTAAAACACGAGCATGGCAAGAATTAGAGAAGAAAAATGAAAGAGAGCTTTCTGTTTGAAGCTTCCTCCCAGAATATTTGCTCGGTGATGAGATGTAACATTAGCGTTAATTTTGAAGTGAACACGCCCTCAAGGAAGTAGGGCACGCCTGAATGACGGCACACGTGGTGCACAAGGTTCGCCACAAGGAGTGTTTTTGGGAACATGGAGATCTGTGTTGTAAAAGCTTTCTATACCACCGCAATAATCAAGGTCTCAGTCGTAGCGAAAGATGAAAGCTGCGAGGTTGCATTGGTTGAACATGCGTCTTCATGTGATGTGAAAGAAGCTGGCAGCTATGAAAACTATTCAGTCGTGTTGCCCAGTGACAAAGGTTCAGCTAGGATAGCAATAAACAAGAGGCACAAGCACGTTGTTTAAATAATATATTCCGTGGTTTAATATTGCTCGGCAGAAAGTGGACGTAATTTTTAGGACCGCTGTGGTATGCGACTCTCGATAAATTTACAGCTCCGGAGCTCCAATGGTTTGCGCGCAATTGTACGTGCAGTTATTTTTTTTTTTGCATTTCCCGATAGTCGAAACTCAGCCGACGTGCCACGATCAAGACATTCGACCTACTGTTCTACAAATGCTCGCCACATTCATTACGGTACCAGGAGGGGTCACTCCGCATTAAAGAAGGGTAATCGAGTAAAGCGTGCACTTCTGTTGTGCATTTCGTGGATAAAACCACTAGGTAATGAGGCAAATGAAGGGGATGTCAAGTTACTTGTTGTTTTCAAAAATTATATCTTGCGGGGCCTACTCCGTCTGAATCCTGCGAAGGCGGCAAATGTCGAATTAGTTTTGATCGAATATGCGAACAAATCTAAAAGTCAGTGCTGCTTTGTAGAGTGCCCCCAGACTTCACGTGGCTTCAACTACGCCACTTGCATATATAATTCCACACTCTTTAGCACTGCACAATATCAGTAAAAAAACTAAATTACCGCTAATACTAGACTTCCGTTGTTATAGCACCAGTAATTTAACCATGAGCAATTCAACCATCAATGCAATGAAGAAGGTTGAGGTAGTTGACACAGCTTCATTGTGAGAGAAAGTGAGACGTGGAAACACTAACTATATGAAATAACATAAGCAGATAATCAACAATAATACCCCCATTCATCTTGTCTATGTTTTTGTCGACCCGCCCTAGCCCGTGAAGCACTGGACTCAAATCACTGGACTGAATCTCCAGTGGCTCTCAAGATCAAACAAATGAATCAGTCTCACAGAAAACTAAATTGAACAATAGGAGTTATAAGGGAAACCAAAGAAATAAAAACACTAATTCTCGTCTGTGGAAGGAGAAAGCCTAACGTGCGTATTACGAATGATAAGTACTGATGGGTCCGGGTGGCTTCTTTTGCGAAAAGTGCAATGGAAGCAACGCCAGCACACGTGTAGCTAGACGACGCGCCTCAATCAAGCGCGCGCGTTGCTCACACCAGGCGCAGGCGACCTGACCTTAACGCAGGCCGCTGCACGGGCGCTGGCCCAGATACGAACCCGTTTCGCAGTAGACACGCTTAATTCAGTGCGGGCGACGGAAGTCAGCAAGAGTCTCTCCTTATGACTCGGCACCATGCGCGATATACGGCGGGAGGGGAGTAGTCAACTTTGTACCGAGTATCATAGTGTCTTAACTCCGCGGGGACCGAAGAAGTGTGCTGGAAAAGAAGAAAGTTTGGCGGGCGGTGTTCAAACTGAAGAGGGGTAGGGATAACGGGTTGGTTAAGTGGCTTGGACATTGCGCGACTCTACCACAAGTAGTGGGGCTAAAAACACTGCCCTGTTGGTTTCGCACATTTGGAGGGTGTGTGCAAAAATGCCCTTCACGAATTTCCCG
The DNA here is from genome assembly GCF_013339725.1 of Rhipicephalus microplus. NCBI lineage: Eukaryota > Metazoa > Arthropoda > Arachnida > Ixodida > Ixodidae > Rhipicephalus > Rhipicephalus microplus. The sequence continues at coordinate 76,175,650 of NC_051174.1, read as the reverse complement.
GCAGGCCTCCACTGCTGGGCTGTACAACATGTAAGCATTGTTGATCCGTTGATGTAGTGCATTCTAAATTATACGTATAATGCATTTATCATGTGTCTCATATCAACAGTCCACTTTAGCGTAACTTGGAATTCGATGAACGCATGGACGTAGCGCACAGGCTTCAAGATTGTGGGTACTTAGTACCGAAATTAAGGTGTGCTATAAGTTCCATCATGCCGATGATGAACTAGGGCGTGCTATGAGTTAAGGCGTGTGATGGTTTCCGAGTACGGCGGAGGCATTTCGTTGAAGGCGAAGCATAAGAAGCATGTGTACTCAGACGCAAGTTCTCGATGAAGAACTCCATATCCTTGATGTCAATTCAGAATTTGCAACTATGGTGTGCTTCGTTATCATATAGAGTGTTGGTGCATCAGACGTGATATTTGCCACGCATTCAGGCACACTTTAGCGTAAGACCTTAGCGATTGAACTCATGGAATGTTCTCACTTGAACCCATGAAGGACTTATGCACCTAGGTATTGTAACTGGCTCACATCTGTCATGTTCTCAAATCGCCGATACTTTCGAAGAAACGTTCATGTATCTTATGTTTCCAAGTTTGCCGGCAAGAATAACTGTGGTTTTTGCAGCGTTCTTTCGGTTATTGTGCAAATCTTACGTATATTCAAAAGGCACGCTAAATATTCCGCGATCGTCAAATTTGAAGTGGTTCTCTAATAAAATATACGCTTTTTTTAGCTTCAGAGTGCATGGTTTCAAAGCCCAATGTGCTTCTATAGTTTTGAAGTGCACTATGTCGTCCAAATATTATCACAGAATAAACCAAAGTAATAGTGAAATAACACATTGGGACACACGGAGTCAGTCGAACGAAGAAAGTTGTATGACTAAACAACATTGCAAAGGTGCCATAGTGTAGAGAGTGGTTGTGCTGCAAAATTTGCGCAAGGCCTTCTACCTACTGGCGACGTACACCTTCTCAAGTCCTCGAAAGTTCATTAAGCAGTTTCACATGCACGATGCAGTAAAATGTTTGCATATGGCAATCCATGTGCAAATGCCGTAAGAGTGTTGAAATTATATACTTGAAGGTGAGTCTTTGCCACTCATGCTGGCACGCAGGTCGCGGGATTGAATCCCGGCTGCGGTGGCTGCATTTTCGATGGAGGTGAAAATGCTGCAGGCCCGTGCGCCCAGATTTGGGTGCACGTTAAAGAACCCCAGGGGGTCGAAATTTTCGGAGCCCTCCACTACGGCGTCCCTCAAATTATATGATGCTTTTGTGACGTTCAACTTCATAGATCAATCGATCAACTTTGCCACCCCTGCAAGTGTCGTCGAACTCACGCCACTATTTTGCGAACAAGGTCTTACAGCTAACTCTGTCTCTGGCTTTGCATGTCCATGCAATATTCTCTAGCGAATTCCAGCTCAGGTTCTACGAAGCCCTAGTGGACCTCATCTTTTATCTAGAGATATCGACTGCCAGCTCATGTTCCATACAGCACGAGTGTACGACGAAACGTTCTTCGCTTTCAAACAACCATGGACTGTCATCGTATAACTAATCACCTTGTGCGGGGGTATGACAAATATCCTTGCACATTTTGGGCGTCGTCTCCTGTACGGCGAACTGCTGCTATCGGCCCACTAATTTTATGGCTGTGCCGTGCCATGAATTCAATCCCGATCGGGCAGTGATGCATAACCAATGAGCGGTCATCGCTCACGTACTAAAGCTGCAAGACGGCTCTCTTCGTTCAAGTCCTGGTGGTAGAGCATGGTCGCTTAGTAGCTTCGAGTCGTGGAGAAAGTTGCTGGCAAACCTCTCGCTACCCTCGTGTATCAGATAGCCATTATATACTGGCAAAGCAGCAGCGGCCGCAAGAGTTGTGTGGTTCCCTTTAAATTTCGCTAAAGCCATTGTGCATTGTTCCAGTTGCCCGCGTTGTACTACGCAGTTTGAATAACGAGCAATGGCATGATGTTTGTTACTGTGCAGAATTACGAGCGGCAGTGTGAGTGGTAAAGCATCATGAGGATACAGCACAGAACATAACAATCGAATAATAACTGTACTGTTTGAAGACGTAATGCCAATCACGAGAGGTTAGTGTATTGCGGCCAAGTCAAGAATGCTGAGGCTGTACTGTCTGAAAATGCATTAGAGCTATGAATGATCACATGTGAGTGAGTATAACATAGTAGCAGAATGATTGCTAATAATGCTGTTGCCTCTCACATGAGACTGATCAGCTTATTCAGTGTGGTAGAGTACTCGCTTAGTTTTTCATCCTCATTTTTTAAAAAGGTCATGATGGTTTTTATAAGTAGTGGTCTTTTTGTTGCGGACTCGTATCTTTTTGATACATATTTCTTTATGTGCACTTTGGTGTTTGACATAAATACGCCAGCATGAACAAGCCACCATAAATTATGAAAACAAATATCATAAGCTAAGTTTGAAAGTGTTGTCTCATATTGTAAGCCCTGAACATCATTGTGATTTTCTGTCAACCCAGCCTTCAATGTTAATTAGATAGTTCGCAGTTTCGCCGCAGTCGACTTAAGCCAAGTACCGTGGGCTATTAATTGCAGACCGTAAAGCCCCATTTGAATGCTTTATTTTTTTGTTCACACAGAATGTTCTATTAATGAATTGTGAGCGTGAGATAAGAGAAAGCGCCTGACGCTGTGCGCATTCATTCGCCCTTTGATGCATGAATACATTGTATGGCGTTCGCTATAAACTACGTGAATGAAGAACATTGTGGAAGGGTAGTACTCATTGCACAAGCACATCTATTTCTAATTGAGGTTCGTTTTCTTAACTTTATGCATTCAGGCTCGCTTCAACAATACGTGAGCTTTTTTTTGAAAACAATATGTTAATAGCAAAGCAAATTTAAGACTAAAACCACGAAAATTGTTTACTTTTTAGCATGAAAATCCAAAGCACTTTTACTTTCGCCTGGCAATGAAATCGTTCTTTTGGTATTCGGCCTTCAAATGCCCGACCTCGAATGCACGCTTCAGACTTACTGCGATAAATTACTCCCTTCCTAGGTTCAATATTTACAGGCTTTTCTGCCCTTTGTTGCAACCTATATGTTCCATTGACTCCACTTGACATCTTGAAAGATTTGTGTACTGCAAGGTTATAGCAGCGACTAGACCCCAAAATCAGTGAAAATAATTAGTTTTGCCAGAGCGACTTTGTAAGTAGGTTTAATGGGACGATAATAAAACCCAATAGTCTTTTTCAATTGGTATTATGAAGCTTCGGTCATCATCGCTTACCAGTCAGGCGACATTCTACTTGGTGAGGAAGGACTAATACATAATAGTGCTGGTCAGAAAGTGCCAGAACATTCCTCCAACACCTGCGATTGTACAAACTCTTGGTCATGATTCATGAATATTGTTTCACTACAACTATTTAAAGCCATTAAATGCTAACCAGTCGTACTGCCCTACACATTATCGGAGAAACCGATAAGTAGTCAGAAATGACAACCACGACTCAACATATCCAGCTGCACGTAAGATATTTCACCGCAGTGATTCTTGCGAAGAACGCCACAGCATATGCTTGCTGAAATACCTACATACAAAACAATCTGAATTGTACGTGGCTAGAATGAATGCACTAACTGTTGCATCATTGCACAACAATGAAGATCAGCGATCACTCCCCGCGCACGCATACCCACCGCCTTTAGCTGAGCTTTCACAGTACCCTGATAGTGTCAGCTCTGGCAGTGCACGCACTTCATCAGGAGATGCAGTCACGCTAGGTAGCACCAGCGTGCGTAGTAAAACAATGCGATATGCCGGACACCGATAAGCAAAAACCTTGGAGATCTCAGTGACCTTTTTCACGCAGAATGCGCTTTGCGCAACATTGGGCAATATGAATAATGAAGGCTTGATTACTTTAGAACACGATTAGTGTATTGTTTGCAAAGAAATCTACAGCAATGAACATGTTCAGAAGTAAAAAGTTGTTTTGTTGGTCTGTCCGAAAACTGCGAAAGAAGCTCTCGTTCGTGCTCCTATTTTCATGCAGTACAGGCAAAGCGGACGAGTGAGCATACGCGACGGTGCTCCACACAGACAGACAGACAGACAGACAGACAGACAGACAGACAGACAGACAGACAGACAGACAGACAGACAGACAGACAGACAGACAGACAGACGGACGGAGGGACGGACGGACGGACAGACAGACAGACAGACAGACAAACGGACGGACGGACGGACGGACGGACAGACAGACAGACAGACAGACATACAGACAGATGCACACACATACGCACACTCTCATACACACGAACACACACTGTAGTGGTGTGCCAAGATGGGATCAAGAAGATAAGATATCACCGCCTTCAAATATATTTGATAATAGTTATACCAGCCCATTTAAGTAGCCTTCACGTTGATGTCGTGTCTAGAAGGGATAGGAAATTTGAAGTAACATCCAGTAGTACCGATTGCCATGTGGGTCAGATGTGTAAAACACATGTACTACTACCTATCTCTCCCACCGCTTGGATTTCATTTTCATGCCTCGAGGTTTAGCAGACTGCAAGAAATGGCTAAAAATACAAATACACATACGAAATAAGGTACATGCCCAGCCCCAACAAAAAAACTGTACCAAACAGCAACAGAAATTACGACATTCCTCGCTTGACAAGCAAACGTCGGCTCTGACCGTTTTTCTACCGAAGATGAGCTGTAGTCGTTCACATGGTTTGTACTGCTTCTACCGAAAGCAGGCTAAACTGCACTGGCCCTAAAGTAAGCGTATTGGAGGCGCCGCAGTTCATCTACCATGGTTCATTCAGTTGTTTTCTGTTTGGCTTGACTGGAGGGCACAATAAAAAAATCACAGCATATCCACGGAGTGAATTGTGATTGGTGGGGCGAAGCGTTCGTCAGCCCGTCCGTGCTTTCGACCACCCACTCGTTTTTGCTTATGTCCGTCCATTCGTCCGTCCGTGCGTCCATCTGTGTGTCCGTCCATCCGTGTGACCATCAGTGCGTCTGTCCTTCCGTGCGTCTCTCCATGCGTCCATCCGTACGTCCGTTCTTCCGCCTGTCCGTCCGTCTATTCGTGCGTCTGCTCGTGCGGCCGTCCCTGTTTCTGTCAGTCTGTCCACCCACTTATCCCTCCGTGCGTCCGCCCATCTGTCTGTGCGTCCGTCAGTCCATCCGTCCATCTTTACGTCCGTACGGCTGTCCATCCGTACGTCTATCTAGTGAACACTCCAAGTACAGCCACATCACATCTTTTCTTCATGTATTCATCTTATACAATTGCCGCCACCGAGCGGATATTCTAAGGACCGCGCTTTCAGGTATGTGCCACCGGTGGCAACATACACCATCGGAGGATAGACAGACCCACACCCTTAGGAGCTCCACCCCTAAAAAACGCGTTCAGAGTCAGCGTCAACGAAGAAAATACTGTATTCTGCTAACTAAATTTAGAAAACGACGTTTTATCCGCGTGCCAGCAACGCGAGTGTACCGCGAGCAGTTCATACCAGAAAAGAAAGGAAAAAAAAGAACGCTTGCTTTCTGGCGTTTTGTGGAATCAAGAGGTTCATTTCTGCTGTGAGTGCCGCAGCGACTACTCAGAGTATAAGATCTTTTTGTTTTCTGAAATACCGAATTCGGACGGTGACTATGTCTCAACGTCTCAGCAGTGGATGCCGATAAAGAGAAACCAACGCCCTATTGCGCGTCTAAGGCCATATTCACGCGCTCCCTTGTCACTGGGCATAATGTTTTCAATTTGAGACAAATTTTTGGCACTCAAGACTACAAAGGTTAAGGCACATTACAAGGCACAAACGCAACAAAGCCAATCAACTGCGTACTTAAAAAAATATTTTGCTTGTATCCTTTGAATGATGCCTCATCGCAGTTTTTATAGTGATTTCATAAACGTAGAATTGAATACGTAAATAAAAGAGTTGGTATTTTAGTGCCACATTTTTGGCCGAAAATCTCGGAAGGGAAAAGGTCACGCACTGTGACGGTGACACCAATATCGCCCCATAAAATCAGAACGCCGTCTGTGTGCAACGGCCATAGAAGTTCGCTACCAGTCAGTTTTTTTTTTTGTTTCAAAAGGCAGCCGCTGTTTCAACAAACCGCTACCGTAGCCCTCAAGAGCAAAACGACGCCCAGGCACGCAGATGCACACTGTGTTTGTTTCTTCTTCGTTTAAGACTAGATGTCACCTTAGCGCGCGCAAAGCAAGCGTGCACGATCAGCAGCAGCACGACAGCCATCTGGGTGGTGCCGCGTTGGGAAGTCACGGAGGAAAGCTCGATCGGCGATGTCACATGGGCACAAGACAGACGCGCCACACTTCGAAGTCGGACACGCCTGCATGCGCGCCATCGACAAATCCAGGCCACTGTGTATCTTTCCCTAGACGCTGTACTACATGCTGCTAGATATAGTTGCGCAAACATACCAAGTGCCCGTTTTAGAACCTATATGCGATTGGCTGGAGGGACGGTGCCACTGGCTGTGAAGGTGGGCTCGTGCTCTCTGGGAAAGCGAGTCAATATGTGTGTTTAGAAAAAAAGGGGGTAACGATTCAGAGCACTAGGTACTCTAGTAAGGGAGAGCTTGAAGCCGTCCCGTGCGAGGTACTATGTTCTCCATGGCGCCAGCATCCACCTTAAAGTTTTTGGTTCGTGGTACGTGGAACTATCCGTTGTCAACGGCCCTTCAACGATGCAGCCGTCAAAGAGGCACTGGTTACGTGCCAGTTTGTATGCCCCATTTTTCAAATAATATTGTTTTTCAAACATCCTCTTGTAAAAGATCAGCTGTTTTTCGTTAGCGAGTGTGAGTTTTTATGAAGGCCGCTGTTTTTTTTTTGACGTTGTCATATAACATTTTATTGTTGTATGGATATTGGCACGGGGAAAAGGCGTTTCAAAAACGCTCGACTAGTGATTGTTTGTAGCACTTGAAGCATAGTGAACTGAAATATGATATAACTTGGAGTGTTGCGCTACTGAGCCCGAGCATGGTGGTTCAATTCATGGTATCAGAAAGGAAAATATTGTGAGGATCATTACACTATAGAGTTTCCCAATATACTCTATAGGGAACTCTTTCGCTTGTGTCTATGGGAGCTGCAACGCACGGCGCTTCAGTGAGCATGGGAATGATGGGTAGTACACACATTGGTCTAAACTTCGTACTTCTGGCCTGCTTTTGGCTCCGTGTGTGTTCATGTGGCTTAAAGCTGTTTTCTCACGAAACAAAAATCAGCAAACATTCAGAAATTGCGCTTCACCACCCTATTGTTTTCGAATTACCTTTCCAAACTGGGTCACGAAGTTCAAAAGGGTTGAATCTTTTTTTCAAAACAAAATTGAAACACAGCAATAAACGAAGCCGCAAGTACGATTCGCCGCCCGCAAGTACGAACACTAGGCAAATGTGTGTACTACCCATCATTCCCATGGTCGCTGAACGATCGCAGCGCCAGAGTGCCCTCTAGTTAATTTTGAGAAACTCTGCATTACACAGTGTGGATCATATATTTAAGGAAAGAAAACAAGAGAGAGAAAGTGAAAAAAAAAGACAGATAGGGAGAAAGAAAGACAAGTAAAACAATGAAAAATACAAAGAAAAAGAAAGTAAGAAGAAAAAGTGAAAGAAAGAGGGACACATACAAGGAAAGAAAAATAGAAGAAAGAGCAAAAGCAGGGGAGAGAGTAGTACGTCAGGCCATGCTGCAGCTAAAAGTCATTAAAAACCACTCTTATCGAAACATCCAGTCCATCTAGCGGACTTTTCCACTCAGTGAATCACTTTATAGAGTAGATCGTAGAATTAGGCTGTTGAAAACAAAGAGTGCTCCAGTTGACAATGATTCTAGTCCATGAGTCTACGCTGGGATTGGCTGGAATTTATTATCGACACTGCTGTAACACAGCTGGTTGACTCATTAACTTACTGATATTTCTATCGTATGATCAATTTCATGAATAGAGAGCCTGAGTTACTTGAACTCCCACATATAAAGCAAAGTAGCCGAAGAAATTCTGGCGATACGTTGTAGGGGTGTAGACGTAAACCGCAAAATAAATCGTAGGACGGATGAAGTGAATTACATGGTGAAGGGACAGAAGTATTGGAAACCGCTAATACAAAAAGCCGCGTGCATGACTCCTCATTATTGAACAATACGAATAAACCACTCATTAAGTGTATCGCAGGGGTTATTTATGGCGTGCGCCCATTGCACCTTCATTTCAGTTTTCTGGCTGTAAATGTATAACTGTTTGAATAAAAAAGAACTGCAGCTTGCAAGCACACCTTTACCACCTAGACTGGATCCAACAGATGCCGATACCTTAACCATTTCCTACAATCTAGTTCCAGAAACAATTTTCAGAGGAATAGATAAAAACGAATATTAACGATAAGAGAGTATACATACCTAAAAAATTATATCTCAAAGAACAAGAAAGCAAACCGAAATGGAGCTACAGCCGTCGTCGTGACCGACTCGCGGAAGTGACTGCGGAACAGGAACGCTTCGCATTTCTTCTTTCCGGGCATCGTCGGAAATAGAGTTATCTCCAGCTGACAGGGTGTGTAGAGTGGAATGGAGGAAGTTGTACACCCACTTTATTTTCGCCGCTAAAGTGGCGGTGGCTGAACGTGTGATACCTTGTTGCGTCACACGGATCACGGTGGAGTCGGTGTCGATTAGGAAATGGCTCGATTGAAGTGTTAGTTTTACACATAGAGTTAAAGTACACATCCGTGTTTACTGGTGGAAGTGAGAGACATAAGATAGCCTAGACTTCGAACCAATGACCATGCTTGCCTGCTTTACTTTCTCTTGCAAACTGCATAGAGAACTGACTGACACAATCTTCACCTTTATTTTGCTGGCAGGAAAATTATCATCTTGTGCGTGACCAAAAAATTCAAGAAATATACAAATAAATTCCAGATCCAAGTGAGGATCGATCCAAGGGTCGTTTGCATGGCGAACAGCTGTTCTACTACAAAGCTACTTGTCTACAAGCTCCGCTGGGAATATAACTACAGCTGCTTGTGAATGCAGTGATAGTAATTGCCATGCTTTAAAAACATACTCGTATTTTATACGTACTTCCCTATATATGAACATGTAATACTGCAGTAATAATGAATGGTACAAGCCTGCATTGCGATCCGGTGCCAATTATGATGATTATGATGACTTCATGGTTTAAATCCAGCCACCCACTACGAAAGGCAGGCACGTTACTGCTACAATATCCCACAAAGGCCAGGTTGCCGGGTGGATTGCAAGTTCGAAAAGATATCGCGTGCATAATTGCCCACTGTTTAAAGCAAGTGACCCATTACACAGAATGCAGCTATATGCGAAAGCCTCACTGACAGAATCCACTATCAACTTTATCGAATACATTATAGTAATCCACGATATAAGCATTTCGAGTGGCATCATACAATAAAACTTATGCACTAAGCCTCTGAAGTATGCACTAGAGACACAATATCGCTATCGTGTTGCACTCTTACAGGCGAAGCTCAAGGATCCCCCAATATCTGGTGTTTTTCTTAATTGTTCACCATAAAAGAGGGACGGTTTTTTTCTACGTTAACCTCATCGTGTATTATTCTTCGGAGCAATTCGCACAAAAAAATTCACTAAGATTTTAAGCTGTGGTCGACTATATTCCCTAATGGAGGATGTATTGAAAAGAATGACAAACGTTTTATAGTATGAGCGTTTCGAGTATATGGGACACCTTTCTGAACAAGAACGCTTATACTGATCGGTTACGCGAAGCAGAACATTTCCCAATTTTTATTTACTATTGTTCCGGCACCTACGCTAATGTTACTCCTATAGCAACCTTCCTCACAGCCGGCTACAACGCAGCACTTCTTGCGAACGGAGGCCATGATTTCGGAAGTATTGCACTGTTTCTGATCTCTTTTTTGTTCCTTTGCATAACCTGCCACGCAGACTTCTCTTTGAGATAAATGTATTCCAATTCTAGCGCACGTAGGCCTGTGTGCTCAGATTTGGGTGCACGTTAAAGAACACCAGGCGGTCAAAATTTCCGGAGCACTCCACTACGGCATCTCTTATAATCATATGGGGGTTTTGAGACGTTAAACCCCGCATATCGTCTTCAATTTTAGAGCATAAGTACGCCTGTGTTGTATCAGCCATGCATGCATATTACCTATAGTTATGGTCCAAAGGTATACTGCGAATTCCGAATGTTCAAGATTATGAACTATCATGCTCTTGTAGAATGCAGAAATCGAAGACGTGGGGCTGTAAGCGGCAATGCATCTTCGCAATTGTTTTAGTATTCGGTATGCCACTCTTCAAAGAAAAAAAGATTGGCCTCATATCAGCATGTTTCATTGCAAATGTAGTCGAAAGACGACAGTCTTGCGTGTGGATAGAGCGAACAAAACGTTTATTTGATGTTCTGCGCGAAAAAATTGGTGAATTGTATTCTGGAAGCACTGCGTTAGGGAGTCTCGATTCGCGCAGCAAAGGCCAACGAGCGCATCGAGGCAAGTTAGACACGAGCGCTATCTTGCAGTTATCTTCGAAAACGAAGGAAGGCGTGCGCGCCTGCAAGGAAAGATGCATGCTTGTCTCGGAGACGATAAGGTGTAGAACGCAAAGCGACGGACAGGTGCCACCACCGTGTCGTCTTAGCAAAGCGTTGGAACCACTTGCCTTTTTCAGCATCGCGTTGCACTGTCAGCGCAGCGTGATTAACGCTAAGATCCTTAGAATTACTTATGCGTGCCTTTTCTAGTATAAAGATACACGTACAAAATATTGACGTGTTGGTATGGTGCCTCAGTTGTGCGCAATAAATGCAATAATTGGCAGTCACAAGTATGGACGCTGAAACTTGAGCAATATTGGTGGGTGCTGCGAATGGCGTTGACCATTTGAAGTATCGTTAAGACGGACAAACAGAGAAATGTACAGACAGACAGACCGAAATTTTCGCTTCGAAGTAGCCCAAGAAAGACTATCGTATTTAAAGCACTATTTTTACTTCTCGAAGAGGAGTTGTAAGCTATGATACCATGGTACGTTTCGACAGAATAGGCTTTACGTAACGCTTTTTCGTCCATATATAACGTATTTTATTTTTGGTCACCTCGTATTTATGGCTTGCCACGCCCTCGTGAATACATTTCCTTTGCGTCATCGGAGTAGTCATCAGCACATCCCCCCGCCGGTTTCATTGGGCTGTGTCCGATGGAAGCATGTTGTTGTTGTTGTTGCCCCTTCGCACTGGCACATACCCACTATGGGGGATTGGCCATGAAATCTAGAAGTATCCTATATGAGATATATTAAAAGGTTTATCCTTAATGAAAAAACTAATGATGTAATAGAAAATAATAATTAACTAAAAAGGAATATTAAACTAAACAAATAATTGAAGATTGAATCAAGAAGAGAAAAGGTGAGGTAATACTACAGTGGAAGACAGAAATTTTGAGTAGACCAGACAATCGAGCTTATCTCACCCGGTCACAATCAAATGAATATGCAAATTTCATTCAAAATTAGACAAGTGTCTTCAGAAATTTATTTAAGCAGACATTATTATGACATGCGCTTTGATTCTCGAATGAAATTGCATACAGCATCGAATACGCTCCTGTGGCAATGTCCCAAGCTAAAGGCACCGAAACTTAGAACATTATCTGCAGTTAAATTTAAACCTACTGCTTGAAACGGAACAATTAAAAGTCTTTTCCTAATTAATGAATAGTTTTTACATGTTATAAAGTAATGCTCTATTGTTTCCGTTTCTTCACAGAATGGACACAGGGGGGATATCGCCAGACCAGCTCTGTGCAAGTAAAAGTTTAATGGAGGGACACGACATCGAAGCATGTTTGCTTTGCTTTGCTTTGTTATCCTAGACAAATGGCACGTACCCACTTTCGGGGGATTGGCCAAGAATGCAACGTAGAGACTGGTAAATATTATTTTAGGTAAGTTGTAAAATTTAAAACCAAAAATAAAGCAATGAAACGGCAAATATACGAAAAATATTCACTTTATAACTACAAGTAATCTGCTTTTGAGCCTGTATTCCAGACTGCCGTAATAACCTAACGGGAATAATTTAGAAACTTAAGTTTTAACCTCACGAAATGACGAAGAATTTTAAATACCAGGTTAAAATTGCACTCGTTGAGTATTTATAATGAAATTACACACGGCATCAATCACTCGTCTTCGTCTTCGTTCTAACGCCGAAGCTGACCATCTGACACCACGTGCAGAAGACGAACGAAGAAAGCAAAAAAAAAAAAAGCTCACGTACATGGCAGAAAAAAACAGTTTCCTCTATTTTTTCTTTCTGACACCAAACGTGCATTTATACACTACATCTTCCCATGTTCTTCTACTCACGCTGCTGAAATTATAAGGCTTCCTTGCCATTTCCTTAGTACACTAAGAACGTGTGTCGACACTGCCGGCTAACGCCGACGACCACCCATCACCTACAAAAGCGCCACGCTCGACCTTACCGTGGTTCTCAAAGGTTTCGTGCCACTCAACGGTCGTGGGGACAAAAGACCGCTGCTCTCTTGTGTATACTGCAGCGAGACCCTTGAGCGAACGCGTTATTTCCACATCACGTGGACGTGGCCGGAGAATGTTGGGTCCTCTTTGACCAGATGGGACACCACCCGAAGAATCGAAGCAAGAAAAGAAAAGTATCCGGTCCTCAGTTTCTTAGCGGCGAGTCTGTCAACCGCTCGCTTCTAACAGGAAGAACACGACGCATCCAATTAGCCAAGATGGTGGCGACCGGGTGTGTTTGTATAGGTGGGTGGCCTGCGCGGTAGTTGCGTAAGTGTGTCCACACGTCACCTCCGTGGCACGGCCGCCTTAGCCGGGCCGCTATTACGTCAACGCGTCCGAGACATGGGGGGCTATAGAAATGTGAGTTGCTGCAGCGTGTGGGGAAATTGACAGGGGAGAGAGTGGGGATAGAGTATGCTGCATTGCTGCTGCTTGTGTAGTATAAGGACAAAACGGTGCGCGTGCGCCAATGGGGTAGATGCACTTTCGAATCGTCGTCGTCTTTGCCATCAACACTAAATTCAAGTTGGAAGTCGTCTGTGTAAACCGTTACTGGCACGGAAAGAACAGCCCAGACGGGGAAAGAGTGAAAATGTGCTGTGGTATGAGGGAAAGGGACGATAAGAAATAAGTAAGCGTAGATGTGACGACGTGTGTGCGTTGAGCCAGACTTTCGAAAACCGCAGCAGGAAAAAAAAAAGGAAGAGAGGTGACAGAAGAAGATTGGCAGGCAACCCCGTTGGGTAGATGTGGGTCATCTTGTGTCGGCGTTGCATGTAGTTAAGCCTAACCCTATGGGATATCCTCTATGTTGTGAATGATCTCGCCTTTCTTATTGCTTGTTTAAAAAATAGTGTATGGATATCTTGTTCTTTGCTTTCGTGCATTTCTGCTTGCTGTATGGCATATAAATTAGCTACTTGCTGGTGTATTTCGGAGAAGAGTGAGTTTGCACAGGCATCAAAACATGCAGAATTCAAAGCGCAGTCACTTTCAATATTCGCTCGACGGAGTGCCTGAACTGTGAATCAAAATTAAGAACATGGGAAGTGTAGCTTTCTTGAACGCATTATCATTACCTTTCTAACACTGAACTTGTTTATTCTGATTGGGCCTCAAATCAAATCGACGGTAGTTCTCGTGGTGTATATAAAAAGTTTTAATATTTAGTCACTAGTAGAGAATAAACGAATACATAGAGAGTTTGATTTATGCATCTTAGAGGCAAGGGGGTACGCATTTGTTCTTACACGCAGTGCTGAGGAGCACAATCAAACGGAAAACGAGTTACCGCGCTTAAATGTTACGTAGCATAGCTTATGGGTGGTGACACAACTTGCGTGAGTGCAGTCCGAATCCGCCACTACGAATACCCAAGCCCGAGGCATTAAGAGAAAACGAACACAAAAAGACCTCACAAGATTAGAACGAAATACAATGAGATCTATTATGTTCGACTTGAAACCGGCTTAAAGATCTGTCATAATATTATGAAAAATCAATAAAAAGGGGGTTTAAGCACAACGGATATGTCCCTTTATTATGCATTCCATTTTGAAGAGTGTTTTGAATCATACTCATTAATGTTGACAGCGAGGGAACCATTCAGGGATTCTACAGTTTCTGTGTAAGTTGCTGTTCATGCTACATATATATTGTATTTATCGTTCATCTACACTTCAAACTGTACTTCGTCATGACGGTAGTAAGAAACTGTGCTCATATAATAAAGTTTGAGCACCATGTTTTTATTCATCCATATTTCGTATTGAACTGCGAAAAACATTTTTATGCTCCATGTTCTATGATGCGTCACACATATGGCCTCTTTGCATCCCTCGTATGAGTAGTGCTGATTTTCGTCAAGTGACAAACGTGTTTAACCTGACCCTTTCGGCAAAAAAAAAAAAAGACACGAATTAAATGAAACAGCCACGTTATTCACAAAGTTGCTGCACGCACGCTTGATGCTCTCCAGTAGAAGTTCTTGCCGGAATAACTAAAATTGTTGGGTATTACGTGCTAGAGCAACGGCGCGGCTATTGCAAATGCCAAGACGGGCTTGGGGTAATAGCGTTCGTCACCATGAATTGTGTAATTTTCCCCTAAATCTGAGTGGTTTTGCGTTTTTATCACTGCGGAAGGTGTATGGACACCCCAGACATAGTTCGCTGCCGGCATGGTTGTGAGATTCTGCATAAAACTCAAAGGCGATACGCTCACCTACCACGCCTCATGTTATATGAATGAGTGGAAGCGTCTAGAAGTTAGCCAAATATCACCGCTCAAGCTTATATGAAATGCACCGGTCGTCATCGTAGTGTAGGAATACAGTGTTTTTGAATGAGCATAGGATCTACAACACTTCGCTATACAGATTTTCTTCAGCCTATTAACACGCGCGCCGCGAGTATTTGGTGCTGTTACAATAGGCCACGCACCAGGTTACACTAACTACCTGCTTTGATGAATGTCTATAGACTTGGTGGGCGTAAACACGCGCCTGAAAGGAATGCGACGAATTCTCGAAAGCAGTTTTATTCAAAGCTGAATTGGTGAATCCAGTGAGTTAGGTGCAGCGCACAGATAGTTACACGAACTCTACTTCATGCAACTGTCGCTGAACAACGCTTATCTTGGTATCGTAAGGGTGAGGAACTCATGCTGTTGGGCACAGTGAATGTGGCTTCAATTCTCGGCAACCTAGCCCACACTCAGGCGAAAGAGCAACGCTAAAACGCCTGTGTACTCAGATTTAGGTGAACCTTAACAAATTCAAGGGGGCGAAAATCCCTGCTAAGTGTCTCCTAACTTCCTTTACGAGCCCAGAAATGGTATCATTCTTTTGGCTCGTGAAATACAGTAGCTTAATTATTCCTGGGATATATACCAATTCGCCCCACCGTGGTGGTCTAGTGGCTAAGGTACTCAGCTGCTGACCCGCAGGTCGCGGGATCGAATCCCGGCTGCGGCGGCTGCATTTTCGATGGAGGCGGTAATGTTGTAGGCCCGTGCGATCAGAGTTGGGTGCACGTTATAGAACCCCAGCTGGTCGAAATTTCCGGAGCCCTCCCCTACGGCATCCATCATAATCATATGGTGGTTTTGGGACGTTATCCCCCACATATCAATCAATGAGTCATATACCAATTCGCACATATGCTATAGTCAACGAGAAAAAAAATACCACAAACGATGCGCACGCTGTCCACGTAAGTGTCAAATTGGCGCTGAATTAAGCAATACCTGAAGGAACACACACACAGCAGCGCATGCACCACGGCAATCGAAATAACACAGCATTTATCACCCTGTGCGTCTGTCTCTGATACGACCCCGCTTGTACATACATCGCTTGCTTTAGGCTCCGTTAGCATTCGTGTCCATCTTTCCGCGAGACGGCGTATACGCACTTTCTGCTGCACCGCGCGCGCAGCGGTCGGCCCGTGAATCAATTCGGCACGCATCTGCAGCCTGGTCGCCGCGGTGCCGACCTCGATGAGGGCGCCGCGTGAGTCGTCTGCGTCGATTGCCAGATGCTTTGGTAATCGATGCTCGCTGCTATGACTTGCAACGAACTCGGCTTCGTATTCCACCGCTGGTATTGCTAGCTTCCAGCCACCTAAGGCGCAGCGATCGAGGCGCACCTATTTGCGCCGGTGGTCGCAGAGCGCGATAAGTATGTAACTGGGTAACGACAAGGCACGCGCGGATCGTGCTTGATCAGCCTATATGCGAGACGTGAGTTCTATTTCCGTTTGCAAGAGACGTGACCTCATCCGCAGTGCCCAGACATTGGGGGACTGCGTACTTGAATTTCTAATTGGGTCGCGATACGAAGTTGAAATAAAACGTAGATGTGCCGTATAGTTCGCTGTATGGGAGAAGATATGGATTGAGCGCATGACGCATGAATACTGGGATAAAACTGTAGCCGCAGTCGCACTACGCGTAGGAAACGTGGACGATGACGACAGTGTGACCTTAAGAAAGAGGTGTGACTTGGTTTCGGGAAACATATTTAAATCTATTTTTTTGACATTGTGATGGAGGCACTTGACAACGATACAATTCAAGATATATTTCTCTATGGCGAGAGTGGTATAGTCCCTGAATTTGCAATATTATGCTCTCGATAACAAGTACAGAAGTGATTTGCCCATCATCCAGTGGGCATAAGCTAGACAGAGCCTGTAAAATACCAGCGTGTTTGACTGGTGCTTGATAAAAGCCAACTATAAAAACTTACGTTGACAATGTAACTGCAGATGTGGTAAGGTGTGAAACCATGGCTGTGATATTGATGTAATCCAGACCAGCAGTGCGATCTACAGTGCTTTGACCTTACTGAAGAGCAAAGCTTCACACTGCCACGTTTTGTAATCTTAATAAACAACAACAACAAAAAAAGCTCGATAAGTTTAAGTGTTTCAACTCGCATCACTATGTTACGTGGCTGAAAGTACAAGGTTCCCTGAACTGGGGGCATGCATCCAGAAACTCGCTTGCTTAAGTTCTGTTTCATGACCTTGGATCCGGGAAAGTTGGCCTGGTCTCTGTACCAGACAGAAGTGTTTTTCACGTTTAATTTTGATTGCTGATGTGCGTGCCACCGATGGACACGGAGCTGGTGTTAAAAGTCACGATCAAAATAGGCATACGGACATAGAAATGTGCAAAAGCGGAACGGGATTGGGTTAAGATACTTTCACTCATTTTGACCTGTCTCGTCGTCAGTGAAAGCAGAGGTTTTAGGGTACCGTGTTTTTGAAGAGAACTGCAGTGGATGACCCTTGATGTTGTAGTACTAGATGTTCTTGCTACTTTGACCCCCAGAATGCCTGGAATCCTTCTGGAAGCATCGACACCCAGAAGCACACTATTTATTATTTTTAACTTTTGTTTGCATTTCAAGGCTTTCATTCATTCAGGCTCGGCGAATTCGGGGGGAGAGAGGAGGAGATCCGGTAGTTGATCGCGCTCCCTCCCCCACCCCACGCCTCACACGGAGAAGCCAGTGCACGCACGCCTTTGGATGTAGGCTTCAATGGAAGATGCATCTGCCACAATGTTTATGATGGAAGTCATACAATGATAATTGTTTTGCTAACGCCGCTATTTGCTTGCCTTGCAGGCCCCTCTGCACCGAGTGGTGGCAACACGGGTAAGAAGATCGTGTGCTACTTCACCAACTGGGCGCAGTATCGCCAGGGCGACGGCAAGTTCTTGCCCGAGGACATTGACCCGACGCTGTGCACGCACATCATCTACGCGTTCGGGTGGATGAAGAAGCACAAGCTGTCCAGCTTCGATGCAAACGACGACACCAAGAACGGAAAGAAGGGCCTCTACGAGAGGGTCATCGACCTCAAGAAGAAGAACCCTAACCTCAAGGTCCTTCTCGCCGTCGGTGAGTACCAGGTGCTGCAGGGTGGCCGTTCAATGACTTTTTATAGAACCTTTTCCAGCGACGTCTATGTCTGCACATCGCAACCTTTTTTAATTCAAGAAACTCGCCAGCAAACGCTGCCTGCGTCGGCGTTGCGAGGAGAGAGAGGGAAATTGTAGGCGGGAATAAGCGGAGGAGGGGACGCGCATGCACAGTGGTGGTGTAGTAGCCACGGGGAAGAATGCTAGATGAGAGGGGGAGCAAGCGTAGGTTAGCAAACGCTCCCTGCGTCGGCTTTGCGAGGTGAGAGGGGGAAAGTAGGAGAGGAGAGTAGTTGCGCATCGTAGTATGAGTGCAGACGCCGACGCCGCCATTGGACAAAATCTAAATGTACTTTGTCTCTCCAATTGAGACACCGTGACATGAAAGTGTAAACGACGACGAACTTAGACGCAACAGCCTGGTCGGACTAAGCGTTAGAAGGGCAATTGAGAAGGCATACAATTGACATTCAACGAAACATTCTTGATATGGCGACCATCACATAACCTTCACTTCTAACTTCGTGACATTCGACACGCATTCCCCTTGCGATGAGTAGCTTAGTCAGTAGGATGAAATACCTCCTGCTCAGGGCAAAACTCTGCTGACCTCATTGATCTTAAATGTGAGTATGCACTTCTGCGTGAAGCCACCATGTCGATATTTCACCTTTACGTCTTGGCAAAGTTTCCGTGTCTGAACGCCCTCTGAAAAACAGCGTAAATCAATCACAAAAAACAAGGTAAACAATGCATGTCTTCTTTTTTGTCATGCTAAGAGACTGCGCGAGCCAACGCAGACACGAGAGAAAAGTAGACGCCTGTCAAACGCCGTGCAGCTATTTCACACGTTTTCTTATTATTGGCAGTGTGAGATGAAGCTTAACAACTAGCTCAGTGGCGTGTTAATTTAAGTTTGATTCGCTTCGTCCTTATGCTGCTTGCACCGTATTTAGATTGAGCCCGCTAGAAAAACAAAACAATGTGGGAAATTATTTATATTGGCCCCGCAAAAACTTCTTCACTACGCGCACTACACACTATACATAGCCTTACATCGAGGTCTTCGGTTTAAAACCCGTGCTTGATAAAGATGGTACGGAAGGTTTTGTCGACGGAGGACATTTTTCAAGTAGATACTACATGCCTGCAAATCCGTGGAATCTAGCACAGAGGGAATCTCTCGGCTGCATCTCCCGGAAACACCCTTGCTCGCCGTCGCTATAACACCGACGCACAGGGGAATCGACAATCGGCTTAAACTTATCAGCAAGGGCGTTGCTTCGAAAGAGCCTTCGTATCCAAGCTAAAGAGGTGCGCCAGTTAGCGACGGACCGCTCTTCCAACAGTTCTACAACAGGGGTGTCCTCAAAAAAAAAAAAAAAAAGAAAGAAAGCGCGGCTTTCTTCGAAATCATAACGGACCATCTCTGACAACCGAGGACAATGATGCCTGTAATCCCAATCGCATCCGAAGTCCTCCGTTGTTTTCTTTTCCATTTCCTTTCGTCGTTGGCAAAAGTGCCTTCAGAGTGCGACAATCTT
The DNA here is from genome assembly GCF_013339725.1 of Rhipicephalus microplus. NCBI lineage: Eukaryota > Metazoa > Arthropoda > Arachnida > Ixodida > Ixodidae > Rhipicephalus > Rhipicephalus microplus. The sequence continues at coordinate 76,156,008 of NC_051174.1, read as the reverse complement.
TCATGCCTTAGCCTAGCTTTGGACACGCAAGCGCTAGACTATAGGTGCTACGAACGAGGACCTGCTTAGTATGCGTGCACAGTATACATGTGAAGCCTATGCAGGAAAGTGTCTCGACGAGTGAATGCGATAGGCATAAAATGGAGGCTATAGCGTGGGATCCACGCCCTACGACCATTCTGGAAAATACCGTTGCTCTATAAATACTTGTGGGCTCTGAAATCGATCGCTTTGTAGATAAATGTCAGTTGTACTGGCATCGTTTACAACGAAGTTTTAGAAAGAAAGGGATTGGGAAATACCAAGCCTATTTCTCACCTTGTAATAGTGATCTAGCGAAGGCATAGTCTCACTGGTCCAACTGCATAATTGCCTCTGAAGATGTCGTTGTGGCTTCAGAGTGAGGTTGGTGGAACGAATGCAATTGGCATAGCAGTCTCCGGTTGGGTTTCCATGTCGCATTTCAAGAAGGACAGTTTTTGGAATGTACGATAAACAAAAGTTAACTGGCGGCACTGATCCGGAGCCTGGAATGGACAGTGACTTCTTCGATGCGGCATACGTTTCGAGTAAGGCAATAATTCGGCCTAGTTGATTTACATAAACTTTTCAATGCTCATTTATGACAAAGATGCATCACTGTCCAAGGAGCTGGATTTATCTCATTTGCAGTGCATAGGTATCACATTTGAAGTGCTGTACTTCACTCGTATTTGTGCTCAAAAGCGCACTTGAACGTTTTCAAAATGAATAAGATTAGAAATACAGCGTTTTCCTTCTGCCTTCATTATTAGGGCTTTGCTACTATTTGTTCAGCGACAGCGATGAAGGCACCTTGTTCTTACACTGTTACTCTGCACTGGCAGAATCTGCTATTTTTGTACCAACGCCATTTGTCGATACAAAGATATGTAGTTGCCACTGTTCTTAATTGCTGTCAAAATAAATGTATTGTGTACTGTTCACGAAAAAAGAGAAGCATGCTAACTAGCAAGATTACTGAATACTTGCCCAAAACCACGTGGTTTTATCTCAGTAATCGGATACAGGTTAATTTTCTGGCGTAGTATATACAACCAGTCAGCAGAGATGAAGTATCAAAGCTGGTATCTGACGAAGGCTTGCAGCTGTGGTGCATCATTTTTTATCTATTTGCTTATATAAGCTATTTACCAATGAGCAGAACGGCCATGCCACTAAACCATTGTGTGCAGCATGACATAATTTATCAGACAGTGTAATCAAGTGCACAAGTGACATGGCAATGTGCACTTCAAAGCGCAACACCACATTAATTTTTTTTCTCGCAAGTTTCCTCGTGTGTCACAGAATCATAAATGAAATTGTCGACAAATGTGACCACGCTGTAACGACGCAAGAAAATCGCACTACACTACAAAACTTCATAAACACTTTATGAATGACCGCAAAAGAGAACTTTTTTTCGGCGGTGCTACACTTCTTGGAAGTGGCTGTGATTGCACTCTGCTACGATGAATCGATATTTAAATAGTAGTCATTGCTTACTACGACTCCAATTTGACTTCCAGGATTGCTTAAACTACACAATAACGCTTGAAAACTGAAGCAGGGGCAAGAAAGCTGGCCAGATACAAAGCCATTTATTTTTCCACCAAGTTTGCGTGCACATACCGACGTGCTTCCTCTTCCTTGAGGTACTCGGGATATCTTTAACTCTCACATGTACTTCGTTGTTTCTTTGCTAAATTGTACCCATGTCTCGTGTTAGAGACAATGTTTACACCACACGTACACTTGGAAAGTGCTATTTGTATACATTAACAATAAATCGGTGCCGAAGACGCGCGATAATAATGGAATTCAAGGTCACCTTAACGGCCATGGAGCAATAAAGCTTTTCTTGGGAGCGAAAGTGATCCTAGTTTATGTGTCGCCACCGAAAGTCTTCGGGAAGCTAAGCAGACCCGCGAAACCTTGACCTCGAGCTTAAAATACAGCATAAACGAACTTATCCATGGACGTGTACTTTTAAAAACAAATAATAGATATTACGCATTTAGTCATGAATTCATCATGGTTCGGTAGGTATCCTCAAGTACAACCACGGACTTATTAAGGTGGACAATGTTAAGGCGGTCTGCCAGGGAGGTGACATTATTAAACGTTCTTACCAAGAGTTGAGTAGCGATGATATGTGTAGCTGTGCAGCAGACAGACATGCCGAGATTAATTTACCTATCCTCTCAATTGGACACACTTGCGTCCAACAGAATACATACCCGTAACCTCTAATATCTGTTTAGTTGTGGACATATATCTTGAGAGATGTAATGTGAGTGGACTCTTGAGATCTTAAGCCAAGATTAAGGAAAGGCGCTGCGGACGCCTCACATACAGGCCCAAGAAGTTTTCTCTCTAACAAGAGGAGCTATGTTTCTTATAGCTGTATTTTCATCGCCGCCAAATCAGGCACCCATTGCTCGGCCCGTGTTCCGTCTGTCACCTATGAAACACAGTTCAAGTTTACCACATTTATTACAGAACATATTGCACATTGTTCAAACTATGTGCATGTTGTGTTCCATCGCAATGTTCTTTGAATTGTAGTTGATGTTCACTGTTCGTAAGAATAAATTTCTGTAAACACGACAGGAACATTTCATAATTCATACTGAAGTTCATCAATCATAACAAATGCATTTTATTAGAAGTCGCAGAGCCGCTTTACCTGATATCCAATAAGCTTACAAAAACGAAATGGTAGTTCCATCTTACTTGGATCACGGGTCCTCGTTCATAGTCTGGTTCCTGCGTTGAATTAAGCATAACACAGTGAGCAATGTTTATTGTCACTTGATGCGCCCACCTGGTCAGTTATTTATGCGCTCATGAACTTGGCGATGATGACTTACACGGTTAGTTGTGAAGTATACACCTATTTTGAAGGAATATGTAGAAGGATAATGAATACATTTTTTTCAGGGAACAAAGTAAGATAATGACTGAGATGCCGAATTTGGTGGGTTAAGTCACACATAGGAATGAAGGAAAGAAAAGAACAAAGCCAAGGAAGATAACGATCACTTGCTCGTTATTTGTTCGTTCCCTTGTTCCCTTGAATGCACTAAAGTGCGTCGTATTGACCACCGCGTACTCTACAAGCATTAAGTCTAATTAAGTTTACCGGCTTGTGGTGAGAAAATGAGTGGCACGTACAAACTATACCACTACTAATGACCGTAATCTTATGGCTATCATTGAATGCACATACAGAGAGATGAAATCCAAATCCAAGTGGTAAGACCTAATGTGAAACAATGCTTTATCAAGCACTTCAACTAAATATTAACGCGAGAAGGCTTTGACGTATGTGTGCGTAACAATTGTTGCTACTCAAATGGCATGGCGAAATTTCCAATTTTGTGGCTTCAAGGCGTGAATGTGCGCTTTACAGACGCGAAGAATATCAATGACGCCTAGTGTTAAACTGGCCAATTCTAGCATGTGTGGCAAGAACTAATACATGCTCAAATGTGGGCTGCATTTACTCGCGTTCTATCAATATTTTATGCCCGTAGCTGCAGAGGGCACCACTTCTACGTCAAGAGAAGTCTCTTTTGAAGGCAGTGTAACGAGTTCCACGTAGGGCATTTTCCTTTCTTTAAGCAGCGTTGTTGTAGAGCTACGATATTTTTAATAAAAATGTTTGGTATTATAATGAGATGTATTTTCAATTTCAAGAAGAAATAAAAGGTACATTTTCATGATCACGCCATCATACCCCAGCAACGTGCTAACCCCTTACCTTGGCTGTTTCAGGTGGCTGGTCGTTCGGCACCCAGCGGTTCAAGGAGATGGCGTCCAACAGCTACAACCGGCGGCTGTTCATCTTCAGTGCTCTGAACTTCCTGCGCAGGCGCAAGTTCGATGGCCTCGACCTCGACTGGGAGTTCCCGCGTGGAAATGAGGACAAGAAGAACTTCGTCGAACTAGTCAAGGTTTGTTTCACCACATGGAACAACTTTTGCACCCAGGCCAACGGCTAGCGTAAGATAGGTCGTTGCACGCAAAGTTTTGTTGGGAATAAATTACCGCAGTGTTATTAAAAAGCTGATTCTAAAACGTGGCAGCTTGGGCTAGTTGGTATGACATTACGATAGTTATAGCGCGAGAACAGAACGACGACACAAAGACTAGTCCCTCGTGTCCCTCGTGTCCTTTGTGTCTCTGTGTCGCCGCCCTGTTCTCGCGCTGTAACTATCGTCTGATCCTAAAGCCTGTAATAACGGGCAGCGAACAATCATGGGACCTGACTGGTATAGAAGCTGCTTTAGACAGTCTAACTATGCATAATGTGCTCGTATGCACCAACAATATCAGTGTTCAGGCAAAATACGCTAAGTGGTAAAAATATAAGTATAATGGAACAATGGAACTATGCATCTAATCACAACATTGCCAGTTTTGATGACTAATCACCACTGCAGCTCGTTGATCAGGATAAGAATAGTACTGGCATCGCTACATCAAACAACTACCTCTAATACAGGATTTCGGAGGTACGACGGAAATATGTTTGGTGCGTCATTGTATATGTTTTGCTTTCTTTGATGTGGAACCAAAGCTGTAAGAAAAAAAAATTACAGCATATCCACGGAGTGCATGATGAGTGGGGTGGAACATCTCTCAGTCCGTTAATCCATCCATCGTTAATCCATCTGTCCGTCCGCCCGTCCACTTGTTTGTCCGTTCATCCGTCCGTCCGTGCGTGTGCTGCGCGTCCGTCCGTCCGTACATCTGTCTGCTCACCCGTCCGTTCGTGCGTCTGTCCATCCGTCCATCTATCTAGCGAACACTCGTAGTACCGCCATCTCGCATCTTTTCCTCATATGTTCATCACATAGAAGTACAACGCCAACCAGCGGACATTCCAAGTAATAAGCAAGAGGTGGCACGGCCATACTAGAAGAGCGGCACGCGTGCACTCTATTACGGCCTGCACTTCATGTCTAGTTTCTACATTTCACCGCCGCTTGTTCATGGCACTGCGGCCTAACCCTCGCTAAACGTTGCTCTAACCAAGAATGTTTCGCCCAACGATTTTAACGTGGCATTCCCTTCTGGTCAGATAGTGCTCAAAGTGAGTCCTTCTGATACCAAGTTTTTTTAGTGAGCATCAAATTTAAGGCAAAATTTATTGGAGATTAGGTCGCCGATGATCGTTTCTGTAGGTTGTTTCATCAGAATTAACTATGTTTTTACTTATAATGAAGTAGCACGTATTTCCTCCTAAATTCAAATGAGAGCGCGCGTGCCGCTCCACTAGTCAGGCCGTGGAGGTGGCTACCTACTACTGCGACGCACTACTACTACTACATACATCGCGGACGCACGAACCACGGCTTAAGGAGCTTTGCCCCTGAAACTGATACTTTAAACAATGTTTTACGTCTCATCGTTCAAGCGCTTCACACCAATATATCTCGAAACTTCTTCAACGTTAGACGTAACCATTACTTTTGTGCCACTGTGCCCGACTTCACAGGAACGAGCACATACCTTCGTATGCATTGAAAAGAATAATTTGATTTGAATGGCGTTTTACTGCTTTCATTCCATTCACTTTTAAAGAGCCCTGAAAATGGCTTTATGCTGATGGCAACTTTCGTATGCCTTCTCGTGACCAAAGATGAGTTAAACATAGTTAAATATCTCTTGCACATAGTCGATTGGGTTACGATCAGATGTTTAAAAGAAAAGAATCCAACATTGTGAAAATAAGCTCCACTATAGGTTTGAAAGTAAAGGCTTTTTTTTTTTTACCCGAGAGGCTGCGTGTACAACTCGGGACCTCATGTGCCTCAGTAGAAAGATAGCCTTTAGCTGCACCGTTGGGTGATAAACTGCTCACTGCTTCGAGTTCGAGTCAACAGATTTTTTTTTGTCCCGCAGGAACTGCGTGAAGCGTTCGAAGCTGAGTCCAAGGAAAAGAAGCTGCCACGGCTGCTGCTCACCGCCGCCGTGTCTGCAGGCGCCGAAACCATCCGTGGTGGCTACGACGTCCCCGCTGTGGCCGCCTACGTGGACTTCCTAAACGTCATGTCCTACGACTTCCACGGCAAGTGGGAGAGCATGACGGGCCACAACAGCCCGCTCTACGCGTCCTCCAACGAGACCACTTGGAGGAAACAGCTGTGCATGGTGAGCACACTCGCGCTGATGATCAACATGATCACAATCAAAATCGATCCCTCCGTTATCGCAGCTCCTCATTGAACTTGAGGAAAAAAAGGAATGAATATACAATGAACCTCAACAATGCGCCATGTTAGGCCAGTTGAGCATAGCGATTTGAAAGACGTGGCGCAAAGTTGTAACTAAGATCAGAAAAGGAAGGGCCATCAAGAACGTGAGCTTGTAACTATACCTAATTATTTTCACAAATAATTAGTGAAGAGATGGCGTTATTTGGGTGCATTATTTTTTGTTTTGGCCATCCCTTCGAACAACGTCTCCGAAGCAAACAACATAAGAAGAATGACAGAGGGAGCACGAATAACATAATGCTGAGATAACTTGCCCGGGGTTCGTTACGAAAGGAAATAAATCCTGCGGGCACATCAGAATTAAGGGAACAGAACCAGTGCTTTATCACCTTGACCTCATCTCTCGCGTCTATGTGCGCACGCCATATTTTCTTTCAAGAGATGAACAACTTATTGCCCTGACTTTCTATAGCGCTATTTGCCCTTCGCACATTGCTACAAAGACTAATCCAGTGTGAGTGATAGGAACCACCAGTTGCGTAATGAACAAATTATTTTTTTTCTGGAGATACGTGACGCAACACTGCGAGAAACAGAACCGGGATGCTTGCTGATTATGCACTTTAGAGTGGCTAAATGGGATAGGGCCTGGGTCACCCCCTCGCGAAATCGTGGGTTCTGGAGAGCCAGTTAAAGGTATTTAAGTAACAGCGAAGTTCTTAGTTTCCGCTTAGTCGCCTCTCTATGGCTTATGTATTGCCATTTTGAAGGTTAGTGCATGGCTACGTAATGCCAAAGCAATTTTTTTTTATTTTATTCTTTTCAGTTCATGTACACTTCCCGAAAAAAAAAACAAAGTTCTGGTTCATGGTCCAGTTATTTTTTCGTTCGGCAATCCAAAGGATTTTCGAAATTACTTGCTGGTCTTACAGCCTAATGAGCCTATCTGTTTACTTTGATATTTCAGCAACTTCTGATAAAAAATAGCGGGGATACTGAAACAATATTACTATTATTTGTGCATCTCCGACAGCAAGAAACTGATAAAGGATTTGGTATTTCTGACTAAAATCGAAGGAATACTAAGAAGGCACTGCGAATACGCACAATCTGGCGCCATTTTTATAGTCCTCATTTTTGTGGTGTTTCTTGATTACTGACTAAGTAGTAGTGAACTCCTAGTTGTATGACGGAAAAATATGAATAAGCGAATATTTCATTGTCTCAGTACAAGCGTAGGACAATATTTACTGCACAAAACGAAAATGAACCAGAAAAACGAAAGGGAACTTATGAACCAACACTTCTGCAATGGTGATGAACGTTATATAAATAGTGTAAGCTTGGACGAAAGTCCGTCTCACAGCGTGACGTGATGATTAAAAACTTGCAGCCACTGATTAAGTCAAGCTTAAACAATCAATGGAATGTTTGCGGGGAATCGCACAGGTCCTTTTATGGAATCATTCTGAAGCAGCCCAAGGTGCTAAGCATTACTCCAGTGAAATTTTAATGACAAACATTTTCCTCTAAAGTCACAGCACATAAAATCTCACATCGCCATGGTATGTTCCATAGTGTTTGTCGATAACGTTGTACAAGCAATATGATGAAATTTGGATTTATTGCGAACACCACGAGTATTGTCATTTTTTATTCTAGTTCAGCTAGCGCGAATAAGCTTGGATGCACTGATTTTACTTTTGTTTTCATGGCCCACTGCTTTGCCTTACCTTCACAGGACTTCGGCGTGAAGACGTGGGAGCGTCTTGGAGCACCTAAGGAGAAGATTGTGGTTGGCACTGGCACCTACGGCCGAACCTTCACGCTGGCCAACCCGAAGAAGAACGGCATGAATGCCCCGTCCTCAGGTGGAGGGGATGCTGGAGAGTTCACCAAGGAGGCGGGCTTCCTTGCTTACTACGAGGTAAGCGCTGAGACAGCTAGCCATCAACAGTGTTGTTTCAATTTAAATATAGCGTCCAGTTAGTTGCACAAAATAACATCGCAACTTTGAAACATATAAATGTATTACGGTGGTACCGAAGAAAAGGCACAGTACGGTGGAGTTTCATCTCCTGTGATTTCTGTAGATATGCATATACACGTGGTTACATGCACATGCATCAAGCAGCATGTATGGCGGGTTACCATATGTAAGGACAAAATACCCAAACAGCACAAGAGATATTCTTGAAGCGGTTGTGCAGGACTGGTCACATCAAGCGCAAACACTAACGAGAGTTTTCTACATAAAAAAATTAGATGCTACCCGAAGTTCCATCGGTAGCTGGTCTAAATTAGCTTGTATGAAAGCTTGGTTTTAAATTTACGACATCTCAATATTGAGAAAATTGCCGTAATAAACTGCGCGCTGCTAAGTTTGAATGTAGTATAAATTAATTGAAGAATAAGTGACTGTAGTGAAACAGGATATGCCGCCAGAAGGGTCATTTATTGGCTTTAAAGATGATCATGGACACTTTTCTAGCACTCCTGAAGGCACAATGAAACGACTTATGTGCTACTGGTGTAATATTCGCTTTAGAAGTGATTGCGAAAATGGTCAAAAATTAAGTAACGCCAACAAAGGCAGGGTTCAAACAATTATTCATCTTGATTGTTTCCAGAGAAACATGCGACTTCGACTATGCTCGACTTGATTGTCCCCAATGAAAGTAGAAGCATGCCCTCTTTTTCGTGTATTTTAGATCTGTGATATGCTCAAGAAGGGCGCTGACTACGTCTGGGACGACGAACAGCTTGTGCCCTACGCCTACCTCGGAAACCAGTGGGTTGGCTTCGACGACGAGAGAAGCATCAGGGCTAAGGTGAGTAAGGGGGCTTCAGGCGTTCAAGATCTGCTGCAGGCGGGCAATCCATGTCCTTGGGCATGGGTTGTCACAGTAGCCAACGATTCGACAAGGAGTATTGTTTTCTTCTGGACAGCAGCTGCTTGAAAACCGGAGAACTTTTTGAAACGTCGGCCCCGTGGCACCCTATGTCCCAGGGTTTTTGGCCGAGCTTGCATCTTTCCTTGAACGTCTTCTTTATTTATATTCCCAGTTGTCGTGAAAAACTAGTGCTTGTATGGCGAAGTTCCAACTCGCAACTATCGACAAGCTATGTGCCGAATGAATGCACCAACATGATTGATTGATATGTGGGGTTGAACGTCTCAAAACCCTTATATGATTATGAGAGATGCCGTAGTGGCGGGCTCCAGAAATTTCGACCCCCTGGGGTTCTTTAACGTGCACCAAAATCTGAGCACACGGGCCTACAACATTTCCGCCTCCATCAGAAATGCAGCCGCCGCAGCCGGGATTCAATCCCGCGACAATGCACCAACATCGAATATGCATCAGTGCGCAATAAAACGACAGTGGCAGTGCTTTTAGTTTATCCGCGAGAAGAACGCCGGAATTCACAAAACCGTTGTTATTTTAGCGGTATATCTGTTTGTTGTGCAGCCTTCGACAATAATATCGAACACATGATTGAATTAAAGCAGCTTAGAAATTCAGTGACTTTATATTTACCTGATATCACAGACAGAGTGCAACATAGCAAGTTAGATTCATCTCACAAAACTACGATCGTAGCGCAAGCATAACACAAATGAAAAAAAAAACTTATCACTTTCCCTTTTGAGCAACCGACGTGATCTAAACCTCCTTTCATTATTCCATAAAAACGTACATGAAACAAAGCCATTATCAATGACATTGCAAACATCTGCATTCACATCAAAGGGACTAAATAATCATCTTTCATTCACACGCATATACGGTAAAACATACATTTTTAAATAATCTGCACTCCCCCGTGTCATCAGCATGTGGAACAGCCTTCCAGATGAAATCGTAACAGAACGCAATCGGAAAACATTCCGGCACCGTCTACTCACCCATTTACAGGATTAACTGCTCGTTTTATCAATATCAAAATCGGCACCTACACGTTTATTCCCTACTAGTATCTCGATTATTTGCTCTTACTTTAAACTTATTTTGTTTGTTGGTTTGAATACTAACATGACATTCAGTTCTGTTGTGTTTCATTCAGTGATGTTTTCTTTTGAATAATAGAAAGTCTTTTCACAATTTGTGCTTGTTTTTTTCAGCTTGTTTTAAATGATTATCTAAAGCGTATACTCCCCTGATGCTCATTGGCGTTCTATTCTTATTAAAATGATTATTAATATTTTCTCATTCTTATTCCTGTTAGGACTGGTATAATAATTGACATTTAGTTCATGTTATTGTTTGTATGGAAAGTGTACCAATTCATGTATGTATTCCTTTTATGCTCCCCGTACACAATGCGCTGTTGGGTCTGTAAGGTATTTTGAAAAAATAAACACTGTATTTGTCGCGTCACAGTAATTGTGTAAAAGAAAGGCTACTTCTCGATTCTACAATAGGCTAAATAAAGAGGTCAATCCTTCTGTCGAACAAAAAAAGCGTCGCGGGGAGATTGATTCTTGTTATTTCAATGAACTTCTAATTAACTCTTTCTTTATATAAAGTGTTTACATAATAATTATTTACAATATGTAAAAAAGAAGTGCATATTAAATTTTTCTGCGAGAGTTTCAAGAGGTAGTCATTGCTGGAGCAGGACCGAATTGTTTCCAACTGTTCTCACGATTGCCAATTCCTTATTTAGAAGGTGGTTTCATAGCGATGATTGATTGATTGATTGATTGATTGATTGATATGTGGGGTTTAACGTCCCCAAACCACCATATGATTATGAGAGACGCCGTAGTGGAGGGCTTCTGAAGTTTCGACTACCTGGGGTTCTTTAACGTGCACCCAAATCTGAGCACACGGGCTTACAATATTTCCACCTCCATCGAAAATGCAGCCGCCCCAGCCGGGATTCGATCCCGTGACCTGCAGGTCAGCAGCCGAGTACCTAAGAGCACCATGGCGTGGCGGTTTCATAGCAACACCTCAACTCTGAGAAGGCATTGATGAATGCGCAGCCACGCAGTTAGGAAGCAAATTCTTCTGTAACTCATTGAGCAGACATTCATTTAGCAGTACACGCTCGTCAGAAGACCACTTTCTCACGAAGATATGTAAAAAATTTCAAAGTTGCCAAAATGGTACATTGCACCCTCATTTGTGTAAAATAAGAAGATGAAACGTCTGACAGTCACGGCCTTTCGCGAAGTCCTTCGGTCCTTTAGTTATGAAAGTCGCATGGCAAGTGTAAGGTACAGATAGAGACAATGTAATAAATTCTATGAAGATACTACTGCCTTACTTCTAGTTTCTTTCATTCTTTGCAATAATTCACAATGCACTTTTAGATGAACTGGATCAAGGCAAACGGATACGCCGGCGCCATGGTGTGGACTGTAGACATGGATGACTTCCGAGGTCGCTGTACGTCCAAGACGTGGCCTCTCATCGGTGCGATGGCTGAGGAACTACTGAACAGGCCTAGCCGAGGACCCAAGAACGTGTTGCCCATTGTCAAGAAACCACGGACGATCGCTGCGAAGTCGACAGATGCAACCCCGGCTCCGGAAGGCATCAAGAGGATTGACAATCCTAAGGCAGTGCAGTCCACTCTACCTGTCAAAGACGAGGCGCCAGAGCCCGGTAAGTTGAAAGATGAGAGGGCAGATGACTCACTCACTCACTCACTCACTCAAAACCCTGAGCTTTCTAAGTGCAGAGAATACTAAAACTTCCATTTTACTGTGCACCATACCACCGTATTTAGGGTCAAACATTTCACATTAAAACTGACATGTATGAAAAAAACTGACTACGAGGACAAATAGTGGAAAAGTATACGAGCACGGCTGCCGTCAATAAAACATTGAACCGAGTTAGAAGGTAGGAAAGAGCGCTATGGGCCTGTGTGTTCATATCAGGTTTGGCAATGCTGACAAAGTCTGGTAAGAGAGAAGGTCTGATACGAGTTCTGGAATAAAAATTGGTAAGGTTTGGATGCGGCCATCACGCTTCGATAGGAGTGAGACACATTTCAATTATTCCAATAAATTTGCAAAGTGCGCGTTTGAGGATTAATGGTTTCGAAAGGTTTGATCATTTCGGGCTTTAATACACTGCTGCGTGACAACACACGTGTGCGACTGAACATACCCACGACGTGACACCACACACGCCACGCGATCACCAGAAGAAGACAACACTCGCAGTTGAGTCGCACACACCCCGCCGCACACATCGTGCTAAGAACGTTGTCACCCACATGGTCATGCGTGCACTTCCCTTTGGACAGAATGTGGGAACGGCTAGAGTGGCCACCTGCACCACTAATGTATTGCAGGTTTGAAGGAAGGTAAGAAATAGAAAGGGTGTAAAAGAAGTGAGAGAAAAAAAAGGTAGTGATAGAGTGAGGAAGGATTAATACGAGACTGCCATCAGCAACCACCGCAGGGAGCAGATAGGGCTGGCGGCACAGCGGGCGCTTATGAGAATTTTAAAGCAAAACAAAGAAAAAAATAGAAGCTTTGGAGTTAAAACGAACGAAGCTAGATCAAAAATTTGAAACCTAAGTGTGAATATTTTTTCTCATCATTTTTTCTTGCTTCTGTTTTCTTGCTTGAAGTGGACTAGTGCTTACGCATAGTGAGGCAATTTTTCTAAAATTTGTTTACATTCTTTTATTTTTTGTGACAGCCCCTAGAAAATACGCCAAGTTATGCATCATAGAAGAAAGATGTGAGACACTACTTTCCCTTCAGTAACTAGAGCGAGCGGCGAACCGAGGGCCCTAGCAAGTACTTCTGGGCCAGGCCCTGAGGACCTCATTAAAGTTCTTTGTCTGCCACTGTCTCCGAAAATTCTCGATTATATCTGTATTCCGAAAAAAATCTAATGCCGCTTGAGCTTCGCCTTGAACAATACATCGTGGTACAGTGATGGGGCCTGGTGTGAATCTCCTGCGGAACTGTTAGCATGCTTCGGCTCTCGATGCATGCATGCCTCAACCAAGCCGCCAGAAAACGGACGACTGTTTGCGTAACATCGGCCTTTTCGAAGTAATATGGCATACCTACAGCAGGCACAGTTGTTATGTACTTACTACTGTGTAATTGTTGCACTTGTGGAACAGCGAAGTGACCAATGCGCTCCCTTAAGGCAACGAGCGAACCTACGCTGCTGTTCGTTTAGTTGATGGCTGTGCTACTGCTGATGATTAATTGTGTCATAGTGCTAAGTAGTGGGTGGGCCTTTAAAACACCCACACGTTGCTCAATTCCCATGTTTTAACGCCTGGAGCGATTCTACGCTTATACCACACAACAGATAATGCGTTCAGGAGACTTCTTCTACTACCTGTAATTCATGTTGTGTTCTTCATTTTTTTCCAAAGGCAGTTACAACAACATCCTGGCTCTGTGGTAGTACGCCTGCTTGTCACGCAGACAGTCTAGGTTCAATCTCAACTCGGCGCTGAGATAATATATTACTCATTTTATTTGGGTCATTCTAGGCTTTTCGGCCAAGATAACTTTTCACTCACAACGGACGACGCTAAGGCCAACGCCGAAGTGTCGGCGCTTTAACACTGCCGCCTAAATTGGCCTGTTTCGTCACACATAGCAATTTTTCCAATAAATATTTAATCGTAGTGAATAATTGCGCAGAGAGGCAAGGCAGTAAATATTCCCGCTCAGCGCGACAGTACTGTTATAGAATAAATTTTGCAAAAACAAACTTCTCGGAGAGTAGGTGCGTGCAAGTTGATAAATTCAAGTGAAAACTGAATCCGAAGCGAATAGTTAACCCTACTAGCCTACACATCTTCAAAACTGGGAAATGGGCTTGTGTGACTATAACTGCTTTGCTTAGAAGTGAAGCTGAATGACATTTGAACAATGTCACAATTTAAATGGTTTTTTGGCGTAAGTTATAAGCGGCAAAATATGTTACGTTTCGAAATTTCTTTGTACTTAGACCACAAAAGTGCGGTTAACCCACTCAGAAAACTAAATGAGGCGCAGGCACTTCAGCTTAATGTGTGGATTTGCGGCAGCGAGAGGTTGACCCGAATAGTTGGTTGCATGTTATTGTAACTACACGCCGCCGATAAATCACTCATTCAGGGGGCTTACATGCCGTAAAATGGCCATTCGTTCCTATTGAATACTTCGAAACTTCGGAACACTTAAATTCGTGTTGACGCAAACACGTGTAACACGAAGTTAGAGCGCTTCGTAACACGAATTTAGAGCACAAGTACCTGAGCACTTCGAACATTCTTTCAAATGTTCGAAGCGCTATAATATTCGTCCATTGCTAAAAGACATCATTAACTTCATAATTCACAGGGTCCTTTGTCAATTCACCTGATACAAATCGAACGCTAAAGCTATATTTGTGCACTCAGTCCACGTACTAAGCCTACCACACCATGTACGATTTCATGCGACCACATCATCGTGTCGCATTACGTCACGTGAGGTGCATTTTAGTGATTTGTGACGTCATGACGGCGCCATACTGAGATGTCACCTGGAGACAATATTTGCATCAATTGTTTTGTCCCTGTCGCCACGCAAGGGCGACGTTAACCAGAAACGTTTCGTGTTTAGTGAGGCAGATAAAGCTTTAGCTTTGACAACCAGTGCAAACGAAGCCTATGCATACTTATATGGTCATCCGTATTCTTATTACCCGTTATGATTACGAGCTATGAAGAAATGGCCTTTCACTGATCACAATGATTTCAACGCGCAGACACCAACGCCCGTGTGGTCTGCTACTTCACCAACTGGTCGGCTAAGCGGAAGGGCAAGGGCCACTACGAGCCGGAGGACATCGACCCCACGCTCTGCACGCACGTCATCTACGCATTCGCCAACATCAAGGAGTACAAGATCGTGTCCACCGAGCCCTTGGACGAAGGCACCGGAGGCGCCCAGAAAGGCTTCTGGGAGAGGATCGTGGCCCTCAAAGCCAAAAACCCGCTGCTCAAGGTCATGCTGGCCGTTGGTGGTTGGATGCTGGGATCTGCGCCATTCAGGGAGGTGACCGAGAACTCCTACAGGTAAGGCGTCTCCTGACGTGCGAGTAGGTAGCAGTGGTGCGACTCGGCCACGCGTTGTATACGCTTTGCTAACATAAAATATGAAGTCCTTCAATGCCCATCGAGCCCTTTTATTTTCATCTTCCGTTTACGCGACACAAAAAGAAAAAGGTGCAAAGAGAAAAGGCTGCTCGTTGCAGCGTGGAAGAACTATTGCCAGCACCGGAAATGGTGGTCAGTTATCGCGTTAAGTGAATGGCCATTGAGGGAAGCTAAAAATTGAGTCATGGCCTAAATGATAGCCAAGCATTGCTTTTCAGCGACAGATTAGTTGGTTTCAGCCTTCGTGAGTGCTCGACAGATAAAAGCAATGAGGTGGTCGTTGAACCCAGGCTTTCGTTGGGCAAGAACGGCTCTAATGCCGACACCGCTGGTGTTCATGTGATCTCCTGTCGGATGACTTCGGTCCAAATGCCATAGGATGGGGGCAGAAGTAAGGAGACGACGCATCGTTGCACATTGGCTAAATACAGCAAAATATTTCAGTAAATAGTAAAAAATTGTAAGAAATGAAGTACTGCTATTTACATTTCAGCCATTCCACAGAATGTCTGTGTACTGAAAACATTTAAAAGTACTCCTGAAGGACCTGCTAGACATTTTGCAATAACCAATGAAAGGACGTGACATAGCTTTCTTATAGCTAGACTTTAATAGATGTGTTTGATGGTAGGCGCGAGAGTTAGGATCATGCTAATACGAACGACTCTGGAATATTTCTGCCAGCAGCTTTCAGTGAAGGTTAAATCGCCAATGATGGCGAGGCTTTACTCGTCGGCGGATCACCGCGAGAAAGTAGCGATGCGGATGTCGCGTCATTGCGGACACGTTTACAAACAGAAGAGACCTTGAACGGTGCTAGCGAAGCGTGCTCGGCGTATTGTTGGCACGTCACGATGCCATAATACTTTCTCACGACCCGGTGCCATGACTCAAAGGTTCCTCTCTTTGCGACCCAGCTCGGATGTGAGAGGTCGTCACTAATTCATGACCACCACCAAGGTGATATTGTGGCCGTCGACGAGTGCGAGCGAGCGGAGGTTACGCATCCCGTAAAGCGCGAAGGTCGCCTTCGGCACCTTGTATCTGACGCCCGCGAAGTTCGCTTGCGGTGGTCAAAGGTCACAAGGCATTACGCCACAAAAAGAACGAAGAGCTTGTTTGCTCAGTGGATTGACCCGCCGACCCCTGAGGACAATGCCATTATAAAACTCACATCCATGTTAGCTGTGAGGTCATCAAATGTCAAGAAAATGAATGTTGAATATTAACGAATAAAGCTTGAATCTTCCGCAAGTATATCGTGGTTCATCGATATTACCCAATATAGCAGTTACAATCTTGTAATAATTCACACGTAAAAGGATCTTTTGTTTACAGTCAACAGTAGATGACTTTTCTAGCCTCGTTTCGAAGAATTTCGCTGTTACCCACGCAAGCGCCATCTCGCTCGAGCAACTGCGCGCATGCCCCGGTCGCAAACAAGTATTCTTCTACTCTAAAATGTTTCTTTAATACAAGTAGCACGTGTTACAAGATAGAAGCAAATGTTTGAAACGCCCAGTGAATTACTGGTTGTTAGTTAAAGCAAGCACTCAAAAGGATTAGAACGGGAAATTAATTTTGCATATGCCACCACGATGTTAGACTGGTTACCGTTCTCCACTGCTGACTCAAGCCCAGTGAGTGCGATCTCGGCCATGCCCTTGGTATTTCCGATGAACGTGAAAACGCGGTGAGCACGATGAGTTTCAATTTCGCGCGTGAATTTCAGGAATGACCACTCCGAACTACGGACAACTTAAAAAAAATGTGCGTATGACATAAAATATCGTGCACCACGACTTTTGAATTCAGACAACTATGCTCAAATAAAAACTTAAAACGATATAATTATCAAACTTTTGTATAGCAGTTGCGTGAGCGTCGTTGTAACTGCGGCCAAGCATTCTTGCTTCAACGTAAAGTTCATACAAAAAACACAACAACAGGAACTTGACTGTCACAGATTCGTTGCAAAAATGATTAAGATGCATTGAGCATGTACCAATAGATGAATAAATTGGTTCTGTTGCTCGTTTAAACGCGTAATGACGTGTAAGTTAAACCAGTGCAGATACTCGACCACAGCTAGATATTTTTGCATTTGGGGACGCGGTGCTGTTAAATCACCCCTTTCTCTGTAATAGAAATAGTGTGAATGCTATTACCTGGTAAATGTGGGGATATGTAGATGGAATCGTGTATGCATAGAATATAAGCTGTACATGAAGACATGGCTTCCTCACATGCGACTGCAAAAAGAGAAAGTATAACACATGTTTTTTTATCTAGACAACCAGGATATTATTGATGATTAACAGAATGTTGCTCCTCTGAGTCAATCACTTATATTTGGCAGGCAATCTTTGTTCGTGTTCAACGCCATTGACTTCCTGCGAGAAAAAGGCTTCGATGGTCTGGATGTCGACTGGGAATTCCCACGAGGCGCTGATGACAAGAAACGCCTGGCTGGCCTCATCAAGGTACTAGACTGTTCTTATTATGTTTTAGGATCGCATAGTAACAACAATAGCGACATTGAATCATTTTTAAAATTTGAGTCAAAGGTGAGTAATGAGAAGAAGTGCATCCGAGCATGGTTCAATTGAAGCTCCATGCACGCCAGCCGAATAATATCACGAGATATTCTGAACTTGCATGTTTATAAGGAGTGAGAAATACGCGGAAACACAACATTGTTGTTGAATTTCAGGGCTTTAGACAGTTTATGCTTGATAATCATTTACATCCGAAGAAGGCCAATGAAGACAAAATACAGTGAGCACTAAGAGAATTAAATTATATTTTATTGCAGTTGCATATTCAAACACCGTAGCAGTGCGATATTTAACTCTGGATCTACAGCTAGGGCGCGGTGTTTTAAATATCGTTATTTTGGCACGTGCGCATGCAACTTATTTCGCGCGATGTTGAACAAAATATTACATAGCAGTAATAAGGAGATGCTGACATACTGTGCTCTCATCAATTTTGTTGTTTCACAGATATTTCATGCAGCATACGCAGAGCATGACATTAAGGTAAACGAAAAAGAAACACGTGAAAACATGTTTTTCAAGAGCGCATGCTTTTCAAAATGTTCGCGTCAACACTATTTCAACATCATCAGACGTTTATAAACGTTATTTCACGTTTGGCATTGTAGGAACTGCGAGTAGCCTTCGACGGTGAGGCTCTGGCGTCCAAGAAACCAAGGCTCATCCTTTCCATGGCGGCACCAGCAAGCTTTGAGGCCATCTCCGCTGGTTATGACGTCGAGGAACTCAACAAGTGAGTGGTTAAAGCGGCGATTTCAGCAGCCGAAGTTGGTGTATCGTTACCACGTTTTGGCATCACAAGAAAACATTTCGAACATGTAAGCTTCTTTGAAGCATTTTAGCCGTCATTGACTGTGCTCCTTTCGCGTATGTTAAGCGCCACTAGGTGCCGTTTTTCTAAGGGTGTTCTGCTCTGTCCTGTATTTTTTGCTGTGGGGAGGTTGAGGTCCATATTATCTCGGCTACTATATATCAATAGGTTCTGCAGTTAAAAAATATTATTGAGTGGTACTCAAAATGAAGAATCAGCAAAAGTATGAACAAAAAAACCTAATAGTACACTGAAACTGCTGAAACAACATGTGAATGTTTAGTTGGCTTGCGGCAGTTCCAACTGTAATGAAATGTTCGCACGCACACCTTTATATTTCTACTATCAGAACGTACACTAACCCATAATTTCATATATGTTAATCCCCAGCTGTATGTCACAGCGCTTATTTCGTTCGGTCCCCACAAAAAAAGGCTGTCAGGAAGCTGTTTACCTTTTTGTGAAGATGCACCACAGTCCATGGTCCAAGTAATTTTTTTAATGCGAGGGGCAGTCTGTCCAAACTTGCTAGTTTCTTCCTTAATTTTTCTGTTTCATTTTCGCAATTTACACACTCCAAAAGCATATGGCGAACATGTTGTTCTTTATGACCACAGTGGCATTATGGTGAGTCGGATCGATTTCTTTAGTGCAGGAGCCTGTTTGTGTGTGCTACACACAGTTGATGTCTGTTGATTAACGTCTCTGTCGTGGGAAATCTGTCGCCAATGAAAATTTTCTGTTCGCATGAACTTCATGAAGTAATGATTCCTTTGACTTAGGAATAGCTAAGCACTTTTCAATTGAATGGTGTTTAGCTCCTTGCGTTATAAAATTTTGAATATCCGTGAGTATACGTGTGTGCGTGTTCGTGTATGTTTGTGTGCTTGGATGTGGTAGTTGCAGCAGTGTTTTGTATTTGTGGTGTGTGCATGGTTAAAACTAGTGAACTCGCTTTACCTGCGTCTTTTTTTTGATGAAGTTTCAAGTCTTTTGTTTTCTTTCTTAAAATAAAGGAGTTCGTAGTAAACTTTGTAGACAAAATATCAGTAAAAAAACAACAATAGCACCAAACATTCTTTCTTTACATTCCTTTGCTGAACTTTAGCGATCAAGAGGGGAAGAGCTGTTAAGCTGATAAAAAAACACCCAATTCAAATTGAACTATAAAAGCAGACATTCTATCTACCAGGAAACTTAGGCTCATTAAACAACGGAACGCGAAGTTTATAGGCAACACAGTGGAGAAGAGAATATTTAAGGCTGTAAAACGAGTCCAGAGACTGAATAGAAAAAAGTAGCGGGAATGAAACGAATGGAGGTGGTGATCACACAAAAAAATCAGTTCACACATGCTTGTGTATAATAGTCATATCCGAGTAGAAGCGCAGACAATTGCCGATTACACAAATTTTCACTCGATTGGAGAGGGCCACAACCCCTGAGCTTGCCCTGTGGTATTCAGGTATCTCACATGAGAAAACTACATATGTGGAGCTGTGGCGAACTATCGCTCTATTATTATGAACCTTTGGGGCCGTTCAGACAGTGGCGAAAAGAAGTTGTACTGTTGTTAAATCAGAAATCACTGGCTGAGATAAAAGCAAAATATAAGTGGACAAACGCAACGGGGTGACACTAAATCTTTCAGCTTCGGTGCGACAGTATATCGCAGTATATACCGATAAGTTCTTTTAAATGCGAATGCATTTCTTAGTCGGGCTATGTCAGTCGTCTTTCGGGATCCATACACCACCCTCTCTCATAGCAACAGCTACGGGTGCATGCGTCCCTAGCAACTGGAGCCCCCACCATGTCACACTTCGGCGTCGTCCGCTGTCAGCAACAGCTGCGGGCGGGCGCACTCATTCTCGCCCCTAGCAACCGGAGCCCCCACCTCCTTGACTTGAACGTGTTTTAACCATGCGCGCAAGCTGCTATAGCCGCAAACGTATATCGCGTTTCTCGCGACAGAAAAACGCCACGTGCGGCGAACAGCGCTGTTGGCTGCACGCTGTAAGAAAAAAAAAGAAAACATTATTTTTCTAACACTGGGTTTTCACGACCAAAGCACCGTTATGGACGCTACGCAATGCATTCGCCTTTCTTCACGAATTTCTTCGGGGACGGGGTGGCTTTTTTTTTGTCAATTAAAGCATATACTTCTCGTTAGCCGCTTTCCCAAAATATGAGCCAATCGAAGCCTTCCACGTTACCCATGTTGACGATGTGTTGTGTCGCAATTGTCACCGCCTAATGAGTGCACTAGTGCAAGGTCAACATGGCTGTCGTTTGGGTGATCTTGCCATAGAGTTTCCTAAAGTTAACTAGAGGATACTCTGGCGCTGCGATTGTTCAGCGACCATGGGAATGATGGGTAGAACACACATTTGCCTATAGTCTTCGTGCTTGCGGACAGCGAATCGTACTTGCGGCTACGTTTATTGCTGCGTTTCGGTTTTGTTTTGAAAGAAAGATTCAACCCTTTTAAACTTCGTGACTGAATTGGAAAAGGTGAGTCTAAAAGAACAGGGTGGCAAAGCGCAACCGCTGAACATATGCTGATTTTTGTTTCGTGAGAAAACAGCTTCAAGCCACACGAACACATACGGAGCCAAAAGCAGGCCAGAAGTACGAAGTTTAGACAAATGTGTGTACTACCCGTCATTCCCATGCTGGCTGAAGCGTCGTGCGTTGCAGCTCCCATAGACACTAGCGCCAGAGTTCCCTCTAGTGTATATTAGGAAACTCTGTGGATCATGCAGCCAGCGCGCTGGCAGGCGCCGCTGGTGTGCCCGAGACTTCGAACTGCGTAGCATTTTTCGCTGCAGCCAACGTGTTGTCAAAGCTTCGCTGAGTAGGTCATTGACTCTAGCATGGGTTATATCCCACGCTGCGAGTTGAGAAACGTGTGTGCGGCGTATTATTGAAGGAAGAGAAGTTTGGAACGTCGGGCACACGGTCTGCTGCGGTGTGAAGGAATGCACGTACAGCTTTGTGAACGCTGCTGGTGCCATGGCCGGGGACGATCGAGCGGTCGTGCTCGTGCAAGAAACCTCGCCTTTGACTGCACGGCGTCTGCTCAGCGGCATACAACACTAATCATGACTCCGGTAGCTGAGCAAGCAAGCAATAAAAAGTAAATCATTTTATACTATGACTCGCAGTTCCTGTCCGACTTCGGTAGTTCACTACTGAATTCAGAATAACTGCAGTAAAAATTGCCAGTGACGAAATGTAAAGCACCAGCGAACCGCAAAAGTGAGGCCGACTAACGATGGCATGGGCTGGCTGCACGAGCATCCCCCAAACGACTGTTACGACGGTGCAGCATGGTGGCGCCACCATCTGTGAAAGTTGCGAATACAAAGCGCAGATGTAATAAACCAGAAAAAAAGAACAAGCACAGTTGTTAATCTTGTGTGTCACGAAATTTTTTACTTCGCGTGTCCTGTTTATACAACACAGGACGCGTAACATGCCTTCCCTGTTAAAAAAAAAAAAACCCTACCCTGCACAATTCCGTTAACTATAGCATAAGACGTGTGACAGTTGTACAGTACGACTGGTTGCCAGAAAACAATCGCTGAAAAAAATGACAACTGCCAGAGAAAGGGAAACTAAGATAAGCCTGTGTTCTCATTTATCTTTGTGGCACGTGTCCTTTTGTTGTTCACTTTTTTTTACACAAGCGAAACCCAAATGATCATGGCACTATCTGGCACCGGAATGCCGTCAGGTATGTTGTCATACTGAATACCATAAAAATGACATGAAAAGGTGTTGTGAGCGACTCCGCTTGTTTTCAGAAGTGACCAAGTTTGATAAATTGCAGTGGGTTATAAGACGTAACAAAATGTACGCGCTGTCTACACAGGCACGTGGATATGATAAACATGATGACGTACGACTTCCACGGTGACTGGGAACGCCAGGTTGGTCACCACAGCCCGCTGTTCCCCCTCTACACGGCAAGCAATTTCCAGAAGAAGCTCACTGTGGTAAGTACAACTTGTCATTTCACTAATTAACAATAATACTTGTTGGGGTTAGACGTTCCGAACCCAACACATCGATTTGAGAGGCGCCGTAGTGGAGGCCCCCGGAAATTTCTACCACCTGGAGTTCTTAAACATGCACCTAAACCTTATCACAAGGGCCACAAGCATTTTCGACTTCATCGAAAATAGGGCTGCCGCAGCCAGGATCGGATCCCGCGAGTGGCGGATCAGCAGACGAGTGACTTATTCCCTTGACCACCGTGACAGGTGCCCCGCCGTGATGGTCTAGTGGCTAAGGTACTCGGCCGCTGACCCGCAGGTCGCGGGTTCGAATCCCGGCTGCGGCGGCTGCATTTCCGATGGAGGCGGAAATGTTGTAGGCCCGTGTGCTCAGATTTGGGTGCACGTTAAAGAACCCCAGGTGGTCGAAATTTCCGGAGCCCTCCACTACGGCGTCTCTCATAATCATAGGGTGGTTTTGGGACGTTAAACCCCACATATCATTCACCGTGACAGGTGGCTTGTTGTTTCACGAAAGATGACCAGAAGACACCGAATTCTACACAGCTACTGCAAAAGCTTACACGAAGGTGAAAAGGGTGGACAGGTACATTTACAACATTCTCATGATTTAAATAACTAGGCTGTTCACATTACGCACGCAAGTACTGCCGATAGGAGAGGACGGGAGAGGTATAGATAATACCTATGATTAGGGTTAGGCGTCTCGTGTAGGTACTTGTCTGCGCCCACGGGAAATGTGAATATAAAGCCCTGCGAACTTTTTCTGTTATATACTTGAGAGTCAGTAGATAGCAAACAACAAACAACAGTAACAACTACAACTAACATCATATTTAGGCTTACGTGTCTTAAAACGCTACCGGCGTCGAAATTTTCTTTGCCTGGCAAATGAATCTTCGCGTTTGCTAGAAGCACGTTTTAAATTGGTGGTACGAAATCATGAATAAATGACGCATAATATGTTGCCATATTTTTCGCTATGAATTTGGTATTGGTCAGAATAATATAATCTAGATAATTTTTTTATTGCAGTGGAGCTTTTTGCATAGGTAGCCAAACTTGCAAGGTGCACACCTCTAAAGTGAATAGTTCTGTCAACACGCTCATAAATCCGATGACGACTGGAAAGCACGCACATTGACAGCAGTAATGCAAAACTAAAGCCGAGGTGTATACACCACTGTCGATATGTAATTGTGCCGCTTTCAAAGTATATAGCATTCTATGATTGCTAGAAACGTCCTTCAGATATAGCCGCAAACGTTTACCATAGTATGACTAACGCAATGAGATGAGTCATGAAATAGCCCCGGCAATAACCTAGAATTGGTTGTGTACTCGGTTAGAGGTGCCGAGAAATAGTCCACGCAGGGTGGCGAGATATGCACGTATGTGGTGTTCGATGCAGGATTACAGCGCGGGCGAGTGGGTGCGCAAGGGTGCCAGCAAGGAGAAGCTGCTCGTGGGAATCCCGACGTACGGTCGCACCTTCACGCTGGGAGACAACAACCTCACGGACATCGGAGCGCCATCCATCGCCGGTGGAAAGCCCGGAAACTACACGGGCGAGACTGGTTTCCTGTCCTTCTTCGAGGTATGAAACACGCTTGTTGTTATTATTATTTGGGGCAGTTCTCTAGTTTGCAAGTCCCTGGTGGGCTTTGGCTTTGATAATGATCAAGGCTATTAAAACGCTGAGATAAAATGAAGAAATATCATAACAAAATGTTGTAAATGTAGGCAATCATGAGGCTATACGACTATGGTGCACTGAGCGACTGGTGCAGAAAAAGAAAACGTTGTGGAAATAACGAACGGAAGCCTGAACATTTACGCCGGTATTCATCGTCGTACGCGAAAGTTGCTGCACAGCGAAATATGCGTGGCCCAGTACATTTGCCTTCAAGAGTGACAGCAGCACGTTTAGGACCTTGTGGATGTTTGGTATGACGGCTGTAGTGGCAAGATCTTGTTCA
Organism: Rhipicephalus microplus; assembly: GCF_013339725.1. Classification (NCBI taxonomy): domain Eukaryota; kingdom Metazoa; phylum Arthropoda; class Arachnida; order Ixodida; family Ixodidae; genus Rhipicephalus; species Rhipicephalus microplus. Next base: position 76,131,267 of record NC_051174.1, on the reverse strand, counting down.
AAAAGAGAAGTTTTTTGCATGACCGGGTTTCAAATGCACCGCGTGTCAGTTCAACAAAATAGCTATAAGCAGCTCGTTTCGCGATGATTTCGGCGTCTGTGTCGACGTTGGTGTCGATGACTGTATTGATGTCTGGGGGAAAAAGTTGGCACTGCCCGGGACAAAAATTCGAGAATATGCTAATAAATGAAGGACAAATCTTCGGATACAGTGAAAATCGAACTCAGCCCATTGGCGGGACAAGCAGCAGCTTGCCACGGAGCCATGCCGGGACTTGTATTGACTTCGTAAAAATACGCAATAAGAAGGTCATACAGAGGGTGAGAAATATTCTCAACGTGCCCTATAGCGCGAAAAAATAGAGCGAATTGCGGAGCGAGTGTGTGGTATAAAGCTGCCCACCCATGACGAAGTGCTCAGGGGTGTGTAGCATTTAAAGGACTCGCAGTGTTTACTTCACTGATGGGCAGAAGGAACAATCATGGGTATAGTGAGAATATCGCAACCATACTTGCAGTATAGGATAATTTAAATCAGGCTATGTGAAGCGCGCAAACGTTCATTTTCTGATTGAATGCGATGCCCCCGGAGCTGAATTGCGCCATGGCATCCAGATCTCGAAGGCGCACTTCAAGTCTTCGAGCGTCCTTCAAGTTTTTCAGTCGACGTGTGAATGATACAGAATGTTCTTTGCGGCCTTTCAGTTTCGTCGCTCATTTCACTAAGAAATCGCGATGCACGGTGAAGGCTGTGTGCGTGACCCAGCTTTGTATATAGCTTCATTTGGAAGTTCTTTTAACACGACTTTACTATTGCAAACTGAGTCATTGAAAGCCGGTTTGCATGTTTAATGTCGATAATATAGGGACCGCACCGGCATTCATCGATCAAGGTTCTGAAAGACGAAATGTACAAGCGATTTAATAATGCGCATTTGGAAAAAAATTAAGATCTGTGGAGTCTGCAGAGCAAACAGAGCAATCTGGTTACTACGCAGCGTGGACGACGCGCATCTAATTGGAGCGTTGTTCGAACGCAAAAAAATCTGGATTACTGTGACAAATAGCGTAGTGGTGTGATGCATCTTCGAACTTTACTGCATAATGTGATCAACTGACAGCCGACACAATCAGTCGGGGCTTGTTGGTAGATGCCGTGATACTGAGATAGATCGGAAGGGCGTTGCTCTCCGGAGCTACTTTAGTTCAAGATTAAGCGCAATAAGTAGAAAGTTCCAATTTGAACATTTTTTTCTCGATTTTTCTAAGTTTATACGCAACTGCGCCATGCGGCTGACCGAATAGGCACCCGAGCGAAGATGATTCAGCGATCTCAAAGCCTATGAAAACTTCCCATGGCTTCTGTTATCGCGAAATCATTTGCGTTCACACTTTTCTTTTGGATTTACAGCTTGTACGTTGAGTATAAACATGTGTTTCGTTCTTAGCCTAAAAGAGATCTCCGCAACAACCTTGGGTATGAGGGATTCCGAGGCTTGCAGACATGATACCTCTGGAAACACGTGAATGAAAGAGGTGGGAATGAGACGTGACGTTGGGTGAAAAATGCATTCCGAGGAAGCTAACTGCGCGTAGTTACGAGAGGAGCGCATTGTAACAGCTGCAATACCCCAGGTTTTGAAGTTACCAAGAGTAAGAACTTTCATACTATTTCAAAGGGTCGTTATAATTTTTGTACATATAGCACGCTTGGCACAGTTTTAAGTAAATGTTAAAAATTTTCTAACATATGTGCGTGCCATAGTTGAATGAAGAATGTCTGATAGATGGACTCTATCATGGGCGAGGTGGTGCGTCAGTTAGCGCAACATGTTATTTGGGGCAGAACGCTTGAAACACGAAAACGGAAAAGGAATGAAGACATTCATTTTGGTTTCTTTCATTCCCGTCTTTACATTCCAAGCTTTGCGCCACAAATAACATGTTCAACAAACAATGTCTGTTGTTCACCCACGTTTGTTCCAAACAGATCTGTGACCTCTTGCGATCCGGAGCCACGCTCGTGTGGGACAACGAGCAGATGGTGCCTTACGCCTACAAGGAGGACCAGTGGGTCGGATTCGATGACCAGAGAAGTCTCAAGCTCAAGGTATGCTAAGCATATTCTTTGTAAGTATCACTAATAACACCCTATAAGTTTGCCAAGAGCGAAAACACTTGTTAGGTAGCCGGTACTCTGTTGCTGGATTGAAGGGTTGTGAAATGAATCACGTGCATCAGGTTTTCAAAGAATCGTCTACTAAGACAGCTTTATGAGTGCATTCGCCTAATATTTTACTGTAGAAGAGAGCATAATCATGTTGCTATAAATTTAGTACCTTATATAGGGTAGGAGAGAAGCCTTTTTATTAACACAAGAATAAAAATATTCTTGAAACACGAGTAGTCCCTGAAATTACCGTTCCGGCAATCGGTTTTGCCTTCATCAAGGCTAAAATGGAATACATTAGAGCGCGTCTGTGTACGCTTCACACGTCTCTCTATACACCCGCATATAACGTGGATCAAAGGGCAAGAGCAACAAAGAGAGTAAGGGGGGTGCATAGGTGGTCGGTGTGCCGAATCAACTGAGTCCAAAGGAAAGGGACGAGAATTATGATTCTCGAAAGTAAAGATCACACAGCGATGATAAAATTGACGGTGACATGAACGGCTAGTAACTCCTCGGCTAAAATTTTGACTCTCATAAGCTTTCACTGTGTATGTAGTACATCTACTATGCCACATAAGCAACAGAAAAAGCCACAAGAAGGGAAACAGCAATTGTGTTGTTTTCTTGCGGAAGATAATGCGACTGTTAGCAAAATGTCATTTTTGCATTTTGCAACTTGAGTGGCTGAGACGAATGTTTCGTACTCGTTAGAACACTTCCGGACAACCACCTTGCAAGTGAAAACTAATGGAGTGAAATTAGTTGCACTCAAATCACAGTTTCTACACAATTTCTGAGCCTTTGTCACAGTGTCCCTTTGTAGCCCGATTGAAACTGAAGAACCCAGGAAACATTACATTGGCTTGGAGAAGTCGAAATCCCAAATCATGACAAGAGATAAATGTAAAAAGGGCATGGAAGTACATTTTATACGCTTCCAAACTGGCACAAGGTGATAAATTTACCATTGAGCACTGCCGATGAAGTCTATTTCATGTTGAAATCGCTCTCTCTTCCCTCCCCCCTCTCTCAAAGTTTTCATAACGACCCCTTGCCATGTCACCCGTCTGCTTTTGAATTACTACCGTCACTTGTACAAATAAAGCGTTAACTGATGTCTTCAAACATAACTTAAGATAAAGCATTGCTATCAACAGAAGCATGCGAGTTTGACACGCCACTTGAGTGAAATGAAAGCTCCTGGCTACTTATAAAAAAATTGGCCATTGGCCCCGTATATGCATCTTACACTGCAAATGTCATCGAAAGTCTTGCGTCTAGAGAGAGTGAACAAAACGTTTATCTGATGTTATGCGCGAGAAAATCGGTGAACGTTATTCTGGAGGTGCTTTGTCAGAGTGCCTCGAGCGTGCAGCGGAGGCGAACGAGTGCATCGAGTCACATACACGTGAGACATGAGCGGTATCTGAAAGTTATCTTGAAAAACGAAGCGCGTAGCGTGTGCGCCCGTCTTGGATGCTAGAAGGTGTAGAACGCAAGGCGACTGGTAGGTGCCGCCACCGTCTCGTTCTAGCAAAGCGTTGGAAACACTTGCTTTTTTGTGCAAAGCGTTGCATTATCAGCGCAGCGTTATAAACGCTACAGTACTTAGAATTACTTATGTATGCTTTTTCTAGTGTGAAGGCACACACAGAGACTATTGACGTGTTGTTATGGCTTCTTGGATATGCGCAATAATCACTTTTTATTTGACAATCGCACAAGTATGAATGCTAACGCTTGAGCCGTATTGATGGGCGCTGCGGATGGGGTCCGCCGTTTGGGGTATCATTTGGTGTCTTTTGGGGTACCGTTCAGGGCGGAAAAACAGGCAAATGTACAGACAGACAGAAAGACTAAAATTTTTGCACCGAAGGTCCCCAAGAAAGACTCTCGTCTTTCAAATTCTAAATACCTCTTACGTCAATCCAGGTCCAATGGCTCAAGCAGGCTGGTTATGGAGGAGTCATGGTCTGGTCCGTGGATCTTGATGACTTCAAAGGTTCATGTACGGGTCAGAGCTACCCGCTGCTAACCGCCATCAAGGAAGAGCTCAAGGGCTACAAGGTTGCCAACTTGGAAGTGGCATCGTCTAATGTCTTCAACTCTTACGGACAGCTCGTTGGTAAGGCATGCGAAACAACGATTATTCATCTGAAAGTGCGAAAAGACGAAACGAACAAGACAATAAGCTGCGACGAAAAGCCTCATGCATGACTTGGAAATGCTTGGCTTAGTTAATGCGACAGCACTGTCAATGGGAAAGTTCCATGAATAAATAGCACATTTATTTATGCTTCATGTAGCCTATCAGTCAATGAATTTATTGATCAGTGCGAATAATGAAGGATTATGCTCCCATGTGCCAACTTATTTATTATATAATGTTTCATTTAGTTATAATCTATGTGTAAAGTGAAACTTTAGGGTGGTTTACCGCTAGCTACACACAAGAGAACTAATATCAGCTATCACAAGTATATATATATATATATATATATATATATATATATATATATATATATATATATATATATATATATATATATATATATATATATATATATATATATATATATATATATATATATATATAAGGTAGGGAACTATGTGAACGACGACGAAGCAGCATGAAACGGCAAGCCACAGCGTTGGTGCACGCGCGCGACCCGAGCTTTCGTTTGTTTTGTATATTTTCGGCGTGTTGGCGTTCCTCGCTCTTCTGGCGTTCCTCGGCCTTTCAGTAGGTCTGTACGTAAATAAACTGTGTGACATCTGGTAGAGGTGTGTGGACTCCTGTACAAACCTGGAACTTCGCTCCCGTACGCTTCCCCTCTACGTGACACGAACATGGCCACCGAGACGCCTCTCCAGGTGGGACCTTCGACCGTCCATGTCACTTGCGGTGCCGTGTATCCTCAACGAGACCCTCCTATCTTCACGGGCTCCACTGAGTCGGACGTCGAAGATTGGTTAGCGAGGTACGACAAAGTCGGCGCAAGTAACAAATGGGACGACCCAACTAAGCTGGGCTACGTCACATTCTACCTTGCAGACACCGCGCAACTGTGGTTTAATAACCACGCAGCTGACATTACTACGTGGTCTGCATTCAAGACGGCTATTACGGACGCCTTTGGACGACCTGCGGCACGCAAGCTTCAAGCCGAGCACCGTTTACGTCACCGTGCGCAGCAACCAGGCGAGACCTACACGGGCTACATTGAAGATGTGTTGCATCTATGCAACCGCATCAACTCTACCATGCCTGAGGAAGAAAAAATCACGCACATATTGAAAGGCATTGACGACTGTGTTTTTGAGATGTTGCTCGCTAGAAATCCCCCCACGAATTGCTGTCCTCGTTTCCCTCTGTCAAAGCTTCGATGAATTGCGTAGGCAGCGCGCAATTGCTCGTCAAGCCCTCACGACGCCAGACACGCTCGCAAGCTTGAACCTTTCTGCCCATCCTACCGATCAGCAGCCGCTGCTTTCGACAATCAAGGACTTCGTCCGCGAAGAAGTAGCGCGCCAGCTGTCACTGCTGCCACTGACACATGAGCCCACGCAAGCTTTGGCACCGGACCTCCAACACGTCATTCGGACCCAAGTCGCTGACGCCCTTCCGCCGGTGCATCAGCAACCACCAGTCACAACGCCTCTCACGTACGCCGCCGTCGCTGCTCCGCCTCCGCAACAGTGTATGCCATATGCTCAACCTGCCACGCCACCCTATGTCGTGCCTACAACCCCAATTGCTGCGCCGTATCCCTACGCGAGATCTTCAGCTCCATTTTACCGTCGCTCAGACACTTGGAGGACGCCGGATAATAGGCCCATCTGTTTCGCCTGTGGTATCGCTGGACACGTCGCCCACCACCTTCGCCGAGATCACCCTCCAGTCGACACCGTGGGCAGGCCAATGGCGTCGTCGTCTAGGACGCCATCAAGGTACACCACTGACGGTCCTCGACCCTACACAAACCATCGGTCACCATCGCCCCGACGACGCTCCCTGTCACCTATGCGTCGCCGACCTGCTACGGAAGAGGGAAACTGATCGCTGCAGCTCCGGAGGCAACAGCTGCATACAATTCGAACTGCTTAAGGCCTCCATCTTTCTCGCCGCAAAACGTTATTGACGTCAATGTCGAGGGGACCGCCGCACAAGCGCTTATCGACACAGGGGCCGCCGTTTCCAAAATCTGTGAGACCTTATGCCGCAAGTTGAAAAAGGTGACGACGCCTCTTTCGGGCCTGATGCTCCACACAGCCAACTCGCAGTGTATAGAACCTACAGCTGTGTGCCCTGCACGTGTCATTATCCAAGGCGAACTTTATGCCATTGAATTTTTTGTGCTGGCATCCTGCTCACACGAAGCCATTCTTGGATGGGACTTTCTTTCGCGTCATCGGGCCATCATAGATTGCTCACGTGCAGAAGTTGCCCTTACACCGCTGCCAACATCTTGTTTGGTGGATTCTCTTTCTGAAGCTTACAAACTTGTCGTTGTTGCAGACACGGAAATAGCACCGAGAACATCCACCCTTGTAGCCCTGACCTGTACGGCCACTCCTGCCGGAACTGTTTTGTTCTCTCCGTCTGACGTATTTACCCGCCGCCGTAGCCTACACCTGCCCTTTGCCGTACTCACCGTGGAATCCGGGGCTACCGCCATGCTCGTCGCGAACTCGCTATCGTCGCCAGTTACCTTACTTCGCGGAGAATGTTTGGGTAACATACAAGACGTTGACCTCTTGCGCCCTCTAGAGTTCGCCGAACACGCACCTCACCTCCAGCTCAACGCTATGACGCAACCTGTGGCCACACTGCCCGCGCCAGACTCATTCCAGCCCTCTGCTGCCGCTGAGCTATCGCCGACACAAAGAAGGGAACTCTTGTCCCTTCTTCGAGAGTTCCGTTCTGTTTTCGATTGCGCTCAACCATCTTTGGGTCGCACAGCGAACATCACGCACCATATTGACACCGGTACTCATGCTCCCTTACGCCAACGACCATATCAAGTTTCAGCGAAAGAGCGCCGTATTATCAGCGAACAAGTCGACGATATGCTCAAGCGTGGTGTCATTCAGCCATCGCAGAGCCCTTGGTCGTCCCCTGTTCTACTTTTGCGCAAAAAGAATGGGTCTATCCGATTCTGTGTCTACTACCGCCGGCTCAAGAAGATAACTCGGAAGGATGTGTACCCGTTGCCACGCATGGACGACGCTCTCGATTGCTTGCAAGGGGCAGAATATTTCTCCTCTTTAGATTTACGCTCATGATATTGGCAAGTTCCAATGGCTGATCCTGACCGATCGAAGACTGCATTTGTAACACCTGATGAGCTGTATGAGTTTAACGTCATGCTGTTTGGATTCTGCAATGCCCCAGCTACCTTCGAACGGATGATGGACACCATCCTTGGCGGCTACAAGTGGAACACTTGCCTTGCTACCTAGACGACATCGTCGTTTTTTCTCCCGACTTTGCAACTCACCTTGTTCGTCTTCGTGCTATTCTCACGTGCCTCACCTCTGCTGGCCTTCAACTTAACATCAAGAAGTGCCATTTTGCCGCACGTCAGCTCACTATACTGGGTCACGTCGTCTGCAAAGAGGGTGTTCTCCCGGATCCGGCAAAACTCCGCGCCGTGGCCGACTATCCGAAGCCCAATTCCATCCAGACGCTTCGATGTTTTATCGGCCTGTGCTCATACTTTCGTCGATTTGTGCGGAACTTCTCTTCCATCACCGCGCCTCTTACCAACCTGTTGACAACTTCCAAAGGCATTTCTGCTTGGTCAAAAGAGGGCGACGAATCCTTCACCGCGCTTCGGCGGTTATTACTATCACCTCCAATACTACGTCATTTTGACCCTGATGCACCTACGGAGGTCCACACCGACGCCAGTGGTGTCGGTCTTGGTGCTGTATTGGCTCAACGAAAACCCGGGTACCAAGAAAGAGAGAAACGTCACGGAGAAAGAGTGCCTCAAAATTGTCTGGGCTTTGACGAAGTTCCGCCCATACCTTTATGGCCGCCCTTTCGAAGTCGTCACGGACCACCACGCTCTATGCTGGCTATCATCGCTCAAAGACCCGTCGGGGCGCTTTGGTCGTTGGGCGCTTTGCTTACAGGAATACGACATTCGTGTTGTATACCGATCCGGCCGCAAGCACTCCGACGCTGATGCGCTATCCCGTTCGCCGCTACCGGCTGACCCAACCTCCTAGTCACCTTCTTCAGCTGTCATAACACCAATCGACTTCACAGACATGGCATCGAAACAACGCAAAGATGTGTGAATTTCCCAACTCCTCGCCTTTCTAACTGATCCGTTAGCTAATTTGGTCTCAAGAACTATCCGCCGTCAAGCCACACAATTCGCTATTCGAGACGACCTACTCTATCGGCGGAATTACACGTCTGAAGGTCGGAGGTGGCTGTTAGTGATACCCAACCACATGCGCTCGGAAATCTGTACTGCTTTCCACAATGACCCGCAAAGCGCTCACGCTGGCGCTCTCAAAACGTATAACCGTCTACGTCAGCGGTACTACTGGCGCGGCATGTACACATTTGTCCGCAAGTACGTAAGTGCTTGTACTGCATGCCAGTGACGTAAAGCCCCACCTCAACGCCCTGCCGGTACACTTCAGCCTCTGCCCTGTCCAGCGCGTCCGTTTGACCACGTCGGTATCGACTTACACGGACCACTTCTCACGTCGTCTTCTGGAAATAGGTGGATAATTGTCGGCGTGGAACACCTCACGCGTTACGCGGAGACGGCAGCACTATCCGCAGCAACCGCGAGGTAAGTTGCTATTTCATTTTGCGCAACTTTGTTCTTCGCCATGGCGCTCCCCGCGAACTTTTGAGCGACCGGGGGCGTGTTTTCTTGTCTGACGCAATTCAAGCCTTCCTCGCTCAGTGCAACATGGTTCATCGCATGACGACAGCATATCACCCGCAGACGAATGGCCTCACAGAACGATTTAATCGCACTCTCGGTGATATTTTGATGATGTACACAGCTTCAGGCCAGACCAATTGGGACACTGTCCTTCCATTCGTCACGTATGCGTATAACACCGCTACGCACGCGACAACAGGGTTCTCCCCTTTCTTTCTGTTGTACGGACGCGAACCATCGTGCGCGCTGGACACTATCTTCCCATACACGCCCGACTCCTCTGAGTACACTGCAATTTCTGATGTTGCCAGGTACGCAGCAGATTGCAGACGATTGGCCCGTTCACTGACAACCGAGGACCAAGGCCACCAGAAGCTACGGCATGACACCGACCGACATCTCTCTACTTTCACGACTGGTGCTCTCGTTTGGCTCTGGATTCCACCGAGCACTCCTGGCCTTTCGTCGAAATTACTGGCACGATACCACGGGCCCTACCGCATTCTCGCCCGTACGTCACCAGTCAATTATGAGATTGAGCCTTTGACACAGTCTCATGACTTACGCCGTCGTGGCCGAGAAATCGTGCATGTGAGTCGCCTGAAGCCGTATTACGACCCCGCTGTAGTGACTACGCCTTGAGTCGCCAGGTTGGCTACGCTATTCACCGGGGGCCAATGTAGGGAACTATGCGAACGACGACGAAGCAGCATGAAACGGCAAGCCACAGCGTTGGTGCACGCGCGCGACCCAAGCTTGCGTTTGTTTTGTATTTTCGGCCTGTTGGCGTTCCTCGTCCTTCCAGTAGGTCTGTACGTAAACTGCGTGACAATATATATATATATATATATATATATATATATATATATATATATATATATATATATATATATATATATATATATATATATATATATATATATATATATATATATATATATATATATATATTTATATATATATCGGTGTAGTGGTACGCAGGGTGATCTCAAACGGAAGTACGCACGTAGAAACTGAGGAGCAAAACAATGGTCATTGACACACAATGTTGAACCTGGAAATTCGTTCAAATTTTCTTTTCGTGTGATCCGGGTATAAATATGGCGTGAAGAAGTCAAGTGATAAAATAACCCATCACGTGGCAATGAGTCCAAGCACCTGTGTGTACAAACATGCCTCAGCCATGTGTCTGCCATATCTGTTTTGCATAAGCCCGCCGGGAAAAGAAAGAAAGACTGCGACTGAACAACAAACAAACAAAGAAAAGTCCACGAAGTCTGCCTAGCACTGAGAAGCCCATGAACTTTATGTGACTTGCTTATGAGAATTCCCAGTCGAATTAAGTTGTCCCGAGTCTTGTAAGCTAGCTGAATTACTTCAAGTTACTTAAGGTAGATACTGAAAGCAAATTTAGTAGCTAACTTTTTTATTTAAGAAAGCTTTATCATTGACAAATGTGAGTAACTTTGCTCTAGAAACGATCTCCACGAAAAGAGTGGGTGACTGTTTTGTTTCTCGAAAGCGTGCATTTAGACATCTAGAGCTAGAAGTTCGAACTTGGCTACAAGTGTAGAAATATTTGAGGTGAAAGTTTCATGTTTTTTTTCTTCACAGATCCTGACGAAGTTGTGTGCGACGAGGAAGATGGTCACATTAGCTACCACCTGGACAAGAAGGACTGCACCATGTACTACATGTGTGAGGGCAAGCGGCGTCATCACATGCCATGTCCCACAAACCTCGTGTTCAACCTGAACGAGAGCGTTTGCGACTGGCCGGAAAATGTGGACGACTGCAAGCACGTCTCCAAAAAGTCTTCGTAGTCTAGCTGGTCTTCCTCTTTGCAGACTTTGCTGCTTCGTCGTCGTCGTCGCCTATGTCTCATGAACTGCGTGGCTGTACAGTCAAAAGTAGTTCATTTAACAAGTTTCTGTTACAGTGCAAGCTACCTATTCACAAGAGCTCTTAATGGTATTCTGAGTGTCTGCTCATGAAAACATCGTCGACTTGGATATTGGATATTGGATAATGGTTGTTGGCAGGATGACATCTTAGCCAATCTTGAAGGTGAAAATACCGTATCTGTAACCTACTTGACAGCAGCTAGAAGGACACATCACATGCTGAAGAAACAGCTTGACCAGTTGGCCATCATAATTACTGTGACATAGACCGTGTTTATGTCTCTGGAATAAGCATTTACAAACTCCAGGGTTTTGTTTTCGTCGGATGCCACAGCTTTCTTTGTGAGACAAAACCGAAAGGAAAACATTATAGGCAACCACTCCAGGTATGTTTCTAAAGCAAATGCGGTTGCTATTATGAGGCGAAAGGGTCCTGGGAGATGGATGATGAGAGGCAGATGCATATACTCCCCGCAAATACTTAGAAGTTTTGCTTGAAGACTATTTAATTTGCGTTTTCGCACCACCCACAAATCAAGTTCTCTGCCATGCTTACCGTGAGGCACTGTGCAACGACGACCGACTCTAATAGGCATCATGGAGAAATCAATCTAGGCGGTTGAACGGGTGACGTCAGATGTTGGTGATAATCGAGTACTTGTAGCCGAAGGCTTAGTTTGCAGGCAGCATGTTTGGCAACCATGTGCCTACGCACGTGCGATTTATTATGAAACGTGCACCCTAGGCAGGACCTTTGCAGTGTGCGAAGTGAAAAACAAATCAAGCGCCGTATCAAAAATACTAGCCTAAGGCCATGCCCAGCATGCTGCTTGGCAACGCATGCAACAATCACGTATTTTAAAACCCCCATCTGAAGAAGAACGATCGCAAAAACTGCTGTGTGGCTCCCCCCGTTACCGCGCGTGAATATGTATCTTTTCGATAATTTTTTATGCAAGAAGTGTGTCCCTTATTTTCGTTATGGTTTCTAGTATATATGTGCTCTGCCGCTTCAGCTCCCTGTAATATGAAAGTGTTCTACTGTGGGACTTTTTACCGTGGAGTTAGGCAATCCTAAGAATATGTTCCGTGAGAAAGTGTCATTGCTGAAGCTAACGTTCGGTGTCAAAGGCTCATAGTGCAATAAGTAATCTATTTCTGGGTTCAGTGAACTGCCTTGTTTGTAGAAGTTTTGCAAATTACAAAATTTATGAAAAGAAAATTGAACTCTCAATGCTTGTCGCAGAATTCTCGTACTCTCATGTAATTTGTCGATGAACGTATCTGAGAAGCGGTGACAGTGTGTGTCTGTAGTTTTATTGGGAATCGTCTGCTTCGAACCACAGTATTGAAGTGTAAGTGCCGTTGTTCACCACTAGAGAGCTATGTGGAAACGACTAACAAGTGCCTTATAATTCTTGTGCCGTATACTGAATACTTACACGCAAAGATTTCATGTGACCTACACTTAGGCTTCAAATGGACCTCGAGAAACTGACCTACTGACCCCGCTATGCCACACCGTTAGACACAGTAACTCTAACAGAAGTTGTTCTTTGAGTTTGGCTTGAATTAGCTGGTGAAGAATGGTCAGGATACTTCAAGAAACTAAACATAGGACATTATTACGGTAATGGCGGCAAAAAACAATCCTCATACCCTGTATTTCGTGGTCCCATTCACTGATTGACGCTTTCAACTACATTTCTAACTTCGAGAGCTGCTGGTCAAGACCACTTTTATTTCTAGGCTTAAAAAAACAACAACTGCGAAATTAAAAACACGCAGAGCCACAAAAACACCGCTGTAAAGATTGCCACCAGTGAGCATGAAACGCCTAGCCCACAGCATGCATTTCATTTGAATTATTTCACGCTGATATGTATATTTGTGCCGCTCGGTTGACACTAATGCGTTATCAGGACACCAGCTAAAGCGCATAGGTTGCATTGTTGTAATGTTGCTTTCTACATGCCAACTTAATGGAGACATAAAAACTCCTTAAGAAGATCTGCTTAAGCAGAACCAGCGTTGTCACTCCACTCGCTTTACTATTGTGAAGTCGTGTGCGCAGAATTAACTGCTTCGGAAGTCAGTCGCACTCAAGTACCACAAAGTGTGCTATATATACCTTGAGAAAGGTTTAAGCTCCTGCGCCTTTGCACTAAGGCGCCTCAAAGTTATCAAAATCTTAGTGAATAAAACCTTGCTAAGCATAGTTGTTCACAAAACTACGTCTCAGATATATCGGAGAAAAACAAAAAGGAGCAATGTTTGTTTCCCGTATTATGCGTTTTTGACTGTATTATTGTTTTAGAAGAGTATTTTGTGTTGAAAAAGACATATCGTGTTGTTACTATAGGATGTATGCGACGCCATCTATGTTTTTGTCGCGAAGGTACGTGGAACGGGTGTCAACGTTTTGGGGGACATCATATTCCGCCAACGCATCTCCATCTGTTGTTTTGTTTTCTTTTTTAATATATATTATGTCGTTCATACCTTGTGCTCTTCAATTGCACCCTCTGCGGTTTGTGGGTTTGTAGACGATGAGCTCTATAGCTTACAAAGTATGTTCTTCCTGATAAGTTGACACAAAAAGAGCATGCCTTGTAATGTAACTTGTAGAAGCAGCAAACTATCATACCTAGAAAAAAAAAAGATACAGCACGTTCTGTTGCCGTGTCCGCTATGCTATAAAGTTACCACGCCAGCTGCAAGTCAACGCTCTTATTTGATCTTTACTTGCTAAGTTTATCAGCGAAGGAAACTTAAACCTGCTAACAAAGTTACTTACCAAAACGCCAGTTCAAGCAATTGAATATGCGATTATTCTGAGTTGTACATTACGCAGTACTATTGAAGTGCCAAGAAAACACTCAGCGTAAAGATATCGCAGTAGTCGCGTGAGAGAAGTATAAGACAAGTGTGCTTTCACGAAGCTGACAAAGAAACTGTAAAAGTGAAGGTTGACTGGAGGTATTTAATCTCGTTGCACATACTATAGCCACGTTGTAATATTGACTAAAGTCTCACACGCCCTCATTTGATGTTATGAAGAGAGAAATTTTGAGAGTGCCTCAAATCATTTTTGTTTTGGCATGCTTAGATGCGCCTATGACAGTAGCTAAATCCCTTTCCTTAAACCGTGTCTTTGTCAAAAAATATACAAAATTAGTGTCGTTGAATGTATTAGCCAGGCGTTCACTATGGTGTTGTGTATAGTGCACAAGGGCTCATGAGAGGGCTGGATATCAGAGCCCCGAGGACAACGAGACAGCGAATCTTGCTTGACAAATGTGTCTTTGTCAGTTTTTCTTATTTATTATAACGTGTACCACCTACGAGACATCGCAGATTGGGTGTGCTTTTATGTTGTTTGTGTTTTCCCTTCTTCTCGACGTTGTCTTTATAGTGTGTCGGGCTGTGTGCTCCGAGCTGTGTGCGCAGGACCCACTCGATGAGGGTTCGGCACTCGTGCTTCTGTACAAAGTCGGCTGCCATCTCAGAGAAAGAAATCAAATAAATACAAACAAAAACACACCAACAATGACTCTTGTCGCTGCTGTGGGTCGAGAAAAAAAAAGGCTGGAGTCAAGAAACAAGGGTTGGGTACTTCAGAAGCCTGGTAGAAGTTGCACTGTGGGTATATTTCTCAGTGACATTTTTTGAAATTCTTCAGTAGAAAACAAATGATCCTTATAAACTTCCGTCTTTCGATAGATAGGGTGCACCATATAATTGTAGCCAGAATTGAAGGGGCCCTGCAACACTTTTTCAGCATGGTCAGCGAACAATGCCGATTGGTAGTAGAGGCTCCTGAAAATACGTGAGCCAAATATTAGAGTGCAGCACGTGACTTAGAATTCACAATACATTATGAAAGAAAGCTAAAAATTGCTTTTTCTTCTCTCGACAAATGATGGAAGACGCTAAAAAAATCAGTTGTAGAAAGCCCATGTATCAGCCATTGGCTGATTCGAACATGGCACGCTCAGTAGTTACAAAGATCGCCACGGGAGGCCGCCAGTTGTCCACGCGTGCGCACGCGATCACACTGAAAAAGTTGCGAATTCAAAGAAAAAAAAAAGAAAAGTGCTCAATGCTTTGAGGCGGGCAGTACGTTTTTTCTTTGCCCCGGCTATCCCTCTCTTTTTAGCTTCCAGCGTTTCATCGGGACGAAAAGAGAGAGAATGCAATTGCAGCATGCGACAAGTATTTGCAACTCCACTCATACTGGACGGATTCTTAAAAATTTTATGGCATTGAATTTGTGAGGCAATAAGCTCTTCCAGCGAATTCATTCCATGGTTACTTGAAAACTTGTTTCAGGGCACTTTAAAAAAAAAAGAACGTGACTGATCCCCTATACAGAAATTGGTATAGCGCAAAAGTGAGGCGCACGTGTCTTTACAGAGGTAGTTGAGCGTTCATTCTCCATTATTTCAGCAACAGGTACAAAGTGCAGAGTCACTTTAAGAGCGTCAAGAAGCTGTAAACTTGCAGCGCACACATCCAGCAGAAAACACGCACGAAACTGGAATACACAGGACGAGCACGGACAAGCAACGGTCACAGCTCGACACTAGAAGCGCGTCGGTTAATCACAAAGAAAGACGCACGAAACGAGCGCACAAGTATACGCGGGACAAGTGCGAACCGTCAGAATTCTTATTGCTTCGTGTGTCAGCAGCGCGCGCCTTTTGTAAATGCGGACGCAACAGCGTGCGAAGCGACTTTAGTCCTCTCCCGAATCACGAGTCTGATAAGTGCGCACACGGAAGAGAGCACGCTTCCTGGAGGCCGTGCTTCGTGGAGGAGACAAGTGCGCCCAATGCTTCCAACTCAAGCCCGTTGCGCTACCTCACCACTGATAACGAAAACCCACTAAAGATTCGACTGCCAAAAGGTGTATATTGAAGATACATGGCCTGCCGCTAGATTTGAAGTAAGCGTACGTTTTGAGGCGCAGTAATAAGGGAAAAAAGACATTTTGTGGCGCAGTGGTTAGCGCGGCGCGCTGAAAAAAGTGAGGTTTCTCGTTCGATTCCTCGTGGCTTATGCTTGCCTTCTGTTTTTTTTTTTAATGCGAAGCGGCTCTGCTCTTTGATTATTCTGTATAACGCTGTACCTCCGTTCGCACCACTCTCCTCGCCGCAGGTGTTGGAGTGGCGCCAAGTACCTCGCACTCTCCTAGAAATGTGTGGTAAAGTCTCTCTCCTTCGTCTGCCATGCGTTCACCATGTGCCAGCTCTCTCTACATTCACCCTTTCTACCGCTCGCAACGCTCGAGCCCATTCCTCACGTGGAAATCTTCTCAGCCACGCTACCTATTGGCATCTATCGGCGATAAGAAGGAGAAAGCCGGTGAGTGGTGGTGGTAGTCGTTGTAAAGAAGAGGAAAAAGGCACCTAATTTCTGTCGGCCTCAGGGGTGACACGGCGCAGTGCCTTATAGGGGTGGGGGTAAGGAGGTATAAAAAGAATAAAGGAAATAGAGGAAGAAATAGAGAGGCAAGCGACGGAAAATAGAAGAAAATAGGAAAGTGGGAGTCCGGTCGAAGTAGTCCAAGAGCGGGGCACCACAATGCGAGAGCTGCACGGCGCCAGGAGACCGCGGAAGGGAAACCAGTCGGCGGGAGCTACGCTGGCGTCGGAAATCGCGAGGGGACGTCCGTCCAGCTTGAAATCTTCCGAGCGAATCCAAACCGGTAGGTGCGCACGCTATGGGCGCATGGAGAGGCCATGATGTCATATTCGTGAGGCCGCCGCATCGCAAACACCCTTCTAGCGGAGAAGCAGATAAACACTTCTCGATTTCCGGCGAGCAGCCACCGCAGGGGCCTTGGAAGCGGTGTTCTCTGCCAGCAGCGAGTCAATGCACGAGTGCTGCTTCTTTTGCTTGTTTTAAGAAAGCTGTGCGATGCCCAGCTTTAGTGTATACTCGGTGCGAATCGCGTGCACCGCCGGATGTACCTGGTGGCACTTTTCACGTATGTTCGCTTCACTGTTGATCAATATTGCATGGTATTTTAATGCGGAGCTCTCAGCTGTACGCTCCGTTGGCTCTTATTCATTGCGTAAACTGAGCGAACACACGTGAACTGTTCTTTTTATTTTTGTAGATATCGTGGCACGTTTTCAGAAGTTGTGTCGTTCATACGGAAGGACAATAAACTTTCCATGTTATCGGACTAAATGTGTATGTATTACATACACATATAGTACGGTGTGCGTTCGCTGCGATTTGTGTGCGCGCACTGGAATTGCACAATTTACGTGCACGATCACGTATGCAATACAGTGGTGCCTTCTTACCGACGTGAAGTACGTCAAGTACTAGGCTGGCGTTGCATGGAACAGCTACGAAGCAAGCTCTCAAAAAATAGTGTCAGTAAGCATTGCCACACTGACACTATATACGAGCAAAGAACTGCTAATCAGCTCAAAGATTGGCAAATATGGCTTCGAGAGAGAAAAAAAGTCTTACGGCGAGTAGAACGCGTAAGTCACTGCCGGATGAGTTCGAATACGATGAGGCAAGGGCTGAATGATTTTGATTACGAAACGTACTGGTGCTTTCTGTGCGGTTGCACAAAAACGCTCCACGAAGTATTTCAGCACGCTGCGCTCGGGCCTGCCACGTACGAACAGTGTGGGAAAGGTGTGCTGGCAACATGTTACTGCATGCAAACCAAACAATACGCGTCAAGGTAACGCCGGGACTGTATAAGCACAACAGCGCTGAGGGCACGCCGCGGAGCGTTTGTTGTTTCGTTTGCCCCATACCGGTTTGTTTGCTCCATACGTTTGACGTCACTTCCGCCACACTTCTCGCAATGCGTTGGGGTAGGATAGGGCCTCTTCTTAGTTTTTCCTTCCTCCATATATGTGTGCCTCGACAATCTTGCGGCGCCGACAATGTGGACAGCACGCCGCTGCTTTCCGAGTGATCGCGCTGACGGGCGGGACGCCGTCGCAGCATGCTTCCCGCTAGTGGGCGGATACCTTTTTTGGCTGTCGCAGGCGTTGCGAGGGTTGGTGAAGCCGATTGCATTCGCGAATGGCGAAGTCTACACCAACGAGGCGCAAGCCAAGCAAAGCTTAACACAAGCGTCGGCAGTGGAAGATTAGCGAATCTGACGAGGCGTGAGTCAAGAACACCGATCACGTTCAAGAATATCGACAGCGCGCGGATAACACCGGCAAGTCGCGAGCGAGGAAGACGATCGCAAGCGTCTTCAATGCGTCCGGCCTCGCGTGTCTTCACGTTTCAAACAAACGTTTACTCGTGTAAACGCTTCACCGAGATCACTTGAAGCCGTTCTTCCAGCACCCGCTTCGACGCCCCTTTCTACCGTGTGAACGCCGTGCACACCGCTGCTGCTTCGTATCCCACCTGGGTTACCATGGTTCATAGCTTTTCTTTGCAATATCTCAGTATATACTTTTGAACGTCACTTCCATGACGGAAGTCGGTCAGCACAGCTGTGGTGAACGCCGGAATGAAACACTTTCGTGTTGCAATGCCGACACATTCAGTGACAACATGACCAAATGTGATGGACTGTTGCCTAAAGTAGGTCAGACATTTGTTCTGTTCTAATTGAAAGGCAAGGTGGCGCCGAAGAGTGCGGACCTGTCTGTGTCGGCTCCCACTTCTTTATGTTATTTCAGTCATCTTTTCGACAATTAGTGCCAAGTTTCTGGACTTACGTGAACGGCCCTTCAGCGCTCTTTACGAGAATATCACAAATTGCGCAGTGAGTGAATGTTTCGAGACTATATCAGGTTTTGACTAGTCGACGCGCTGCATTGGCTGCTGAGCCTGACTGCGTCTAGGCTTAGCGAAAGTATGACATTAGAGCTGGCCCCGACTACGGCTTACACGTGGCAGAGCCGGGACCAGTGAGGTCCGCGTTCGACGAAACCAGACGCAATATCCCAGACAATCGCAGTGGAAGGGACGCTACGCAAGATGATCTTTCTGACGCGGGCTGAATTACAGCCTATGATAATTGAAGACGACCGGACCAGGCGAAGACCGTGACGCCTGTGTCTGGCGGGAAGAGTGAAGACGCGACTAAGAAAAAAGGACCTTACAATCTTACGCCATCGACATTTAAGAGGGTTGCAGTCGGCTCCCGACTCCCCAGAATTCCGGAAGAACACCTCAGGGTTATCATCTGTCCCAAGGGAGGCATTAACGTTTGCAGATTGGACCACTTCGCACTCTCAAAGTCTCTGATTATGGCCGACTCTCGCGGGCAAACAGGCAGAGGAGGACTTCGTTTACTTGAACAAGGTACAAAACATTATCGTCATTTCTACTCCCGTGACAACCAATGCCAAGGCTTACGCCACCATACGAAGAATACACGCAAGCTTTGGAGCCTTCAAGGTATCTGCCTACGTAGCGGCACCGGAGAATACCTGCAAAGGGGTACTTAGAAACATAGACCAGTCGATCACTGAACCCCAACTCAACGAGGCAATTGTGAATAGCCATAACCCAACAGCGATTGGCGGGAAGAGAATCAAGAACACGCAAGCCGTGGTCGTACTGTTTGAAGGTTCACGCGTACTGAGGCACATTGCGTGCGGGTCGGTGTACATGAAATGCTCGCTGTACAGAAAGCAGGTGGATATCTGCTATACGCTTGCGGCCAAGTGGGGAACCAAGCCGACGTACGTCACAAGAGCAAGGAAGAAAAAAGAAAAGTCCCAAAACTGCGGGATGAACATTCCAGAATCTACCCGAAAGACGCCCAGTTGCACCCCCAAATGCAAACTTTGCGGAGGAGATCACATCACGCGTGGGCGTTCGTGCAAGAGGAGATACCACGTTCCGTACATAGTGAGAAAACGCCGTAGGAACAGACGCTCCGAATTGCGGGATGACCAAAAGGAGAGTGCTGGGATGGTCACGAAGCAATGGGCATCTGATGCTGCTGCGCGGCAAAGCTCCCTTTCCAGGCCGAATTCTAGCTCCAGGGCGTGTTCCTGCTCTACAGAGGCTTCTCGCTCCCGAGAGCGAGGGTGCTCTCGAGGGCGCTCGCGTCACCGACGTGGTCCCCGGGAATCTGCTGGTAGCCAATCCAGGAGCCGCTTTAAGTCCAAGGCCAAGCTGACCTGGGCTGACAAGGTGCGGGGTGGTAGCAGCAGCAGCGGCGACAACACCAGCGGAGCGCAACCTGAGCCCCTGCCCTCGACCCCGTTCATAGGTAAGGCACAACCAGAGCATAATGAATATAAAAAGCGCATCCTTGCCCTAGAGTGTGAAAACAGAGAATTAAAGCGTAAACTAGAAGAACTGATGAGACTAATGACCAAGACAGTTCGCGACTCTCAAGACAGCACTCAGCAAAACCCCACACCTTATCAGCAACCCCCCACTGTCGTAAGCCCACAAAGAAGCACACACAAGTGCAGAGCAGTGGCCCCTATGTCGGATGAAGGCGAGAATGTGTTTAGTGACTGCATGTTAGACATCAGCGAGGCCCCCTCCAACGTCTCAGCTGGTGAGGGTAACTCCACGAATCGATGCCGCAAGAGTCATACTAACACGTTGAGCACCGTCATAACCGTGCTAAAACAGCTACAAGAGGCGATCGCACAGATCAAATCTAGACTGGATCGCTTAGAAAGACCAGTGGCACACTCGAAAACCGCCAAACAAGCATCAGCTCCTGCAGCAGCAGCTCTTATGTCCTCTCCGAGACCAGTGATATCGCCACATGAACCCACTGAACCGCACAAAGCTGATGCCGATTGTGCCCGTGGATCGTAACACTCGCACAACCACATCATGGATAGTTCACTGCACCTTTTTAAAGTGTGGCAGTGGAGCTGAAATTCATGTTCAAAGAGGAAAATCAGTCCTACACAACTCATTAGATCAAAGAAAAGCCACATGTTACTCTTCTGCAAGGAAGCGGAGTCACTGAATTCCAACAAAACCTAACTTTCCCGGGGTACAGGGTAACCAGGCCGACCCTGTGCCCCGACTTCTAACGTGCTAGGGGTATAGCTACCCTTGTCCGCAATGACATCAGCTTTGTGTAGAAGACTACGCTCACATACAAGCAAGGCCTGGAATCACAGCTGGTAGAAATCATCCCCAGTCGTGCTAGCAAAGCCAACATTTTCATTTTAAACGTCTACAGTTCACCAACGGACAGACTTCGAAGCTTCAACAGCCTCTTCCTGGTGGCTACAAAACAGGCCAAAAATAAGCCTCTCATGATTGCAGGAGCCTTTAACGCGCATAATAAATAAATCATGGGATTACTCCAAAATTATGCTAAAGGAACCAAACTTGCTGCGTGTGCGGATACGCTTGGTCTAAAACTCATCACGGACTCTCGATTTCTGACACGGAAGGGCAATTCTGCTCAAAATGATAGCACTCCCGACTTAGCCTTCCTGTGCAACGTAGAAGGGTCGTGGGACAACCTACAGGAGGTCCTTGGCAGCAACCACTTGATCACTGAAATCAACGTACACATTACTCAACCCCCGCTAAGAAAAAACACGTACGTTGATTGGGATATGTTTCGCCAGATCAGAAACAATGAAGACAGGCCCCAAGAAACATTCGACAACCTCGTGAGTAATCTGAAAGAGGCGGTTAACAAGGCAACCAAAGAAATTCTCTGCGGAGTTGGAGGTACCTGCAATAAACTCTAGGCTAGCACATCTCCTGGAGGCCAAGAACGCACTTCGTGAAATATCGAAGAAACAAAAGCTGAACCGGCGGCTCAGAGCCAACATATCCCAACTTAACAAGGACATAGAACAACATGCCAAGAAACTCGCTGCGCAGCAATGGGATGAGGTCTGCAACGATGCAGACGGCAAAATGCGCAAAAGAAGAAAATGGGCCCTACTCAAGCATCTGTTTACTGACAGCACCAAATCATCCAAAAGCAGCGCCCGGTTGGAAATTGAGAGACTCGTCTACATGAACACCTCGGAAGGCTGCGATCTACAAACCTTTGCTGACAAATTGGCGGACATATACTTACCACTTGAAGGAAAATCTATACCGTGGGACAACCCCACATCTAAATATCAAGGAACCCCACAATCATCCTTGGATAGACCTTTTGAAGTTGCGGAGGTTGTTCATGCATTGCGGGACCTTAACGGGCGGTCGGAGCCCAGCCTAGACGGAATCTCAAACAAGCCTCTTAGAAACCTTGACAACGCAGCGATAGAAGCCCTTACAGAAAAGATCAATCAAGTATGGTCCGATGGCAATGTCCCAGAGGGGCGGAGAACAGCTAAGATCGTACTCATACCCAAACCGGGAAAGCCTCTGGGACCAGAAAACTTGTGCCCGATATCACTTACATCATGCCTTGGGAAATTTGTAGAATATGTCAATCATAATAGAATTAGCGGGCACATTGAGGACGAAGGTCTCTTTCGCCACAATATGGTGGGCTTCCGGTAACCCCTGTCTACACAAGACGCTATGCTTCTTATCAAGAGGGCCATAGTCGATAACACGTCTCTAGACATCAAAGGGATATTGGCACTCGATGTGAGGAAGGCCTTTGACACACTGAAGCATGAGCACATTCTTAATGAAGTTTCGAAGTTGAGCCTCGGTGAAAAACTTTACAACTTTGCCAAGTCTTTCTTGGCAGATCGGAAAGCTACAATCAGCATCGGCCCAATCAAGAGCAAAGAGTACACCCTGGATAACGTTGGTACACCGCAAGGATCAGTGTTGTCCCCGCTTTTATTCAAAATTGCAATGCACAACCTGTCTGAGCGGCTCGCCGACGTTCCAGGCATTGGCCAAGTAATATACGCGAACGACATTACCATATGGTCCGTGGAGGGCCCTCATGGAAGCTGGAGGGCAATATACAATGAGTACTCGATGCCACGGAGGCTTTTCTGACGAGCACCGAGATGGAGCTATCTCCTGATAAGTCAGAACTCCTATTGCACAAGCGTTTTCCGAGGTGGGGGCCGGAGATTTATGGGTAGCCTATTAGTCTGCGATCAAGAAGTAGAAAACCAATTCACATCTGTGGATCATTTAAGGTTCTAGGCATGACAATTTGAAAGTACAGCAACAACAACACTGAAGAACTCAGACGTCTCGAGAAGAGCGCTCACAGCTTCAGTAGGGTCATCTCCAGGGTTGCCAACAAGAGAGAGGGGCTGAAGGACGATAATCTCATGAAAGCCTTCCATGCATTCCTCCTCAGCCACATTATTTACGCCGCGCCTTTCCTAAAACTGACAAAGAATGAACTTAAGATTGACGCCCTTATTAGGACGGCGCTAAAGCGAGTCCCAAATCTTCTGAAAAGCACAAACAGGGAGCGGCTCTTACAGCTTGGACTGAATCACACAGCAACGGAGCTTTTTGAAGCTCAACGAACAGCGCAGCTATGCCGATTGTCACTTGCCAAATCAGGCTGCAGGATCCTCTCAGAAGCCGGGCTACAACCCTTCTTTATGCCACCAGAAAAACAGAATATATCTGCTGAGATAAAAGGGGCTTATGTGTCGACTCGGTCCCCAGGAACATCCATCCGGTGCACAACGAAGGGCGCCGACGAGCAAGAGCCGAGGCCATCATGAGGAACAACGGGTGCTGAAGGTCAGCTGCCCTCTTTGTGGATGCAGCCCAATACTGGAAGAACGATGCGTATTTTGTCACTGTTGTTAATGAGAAAGGATGCCTCGTAAACGCTGCCACGGTGATCACCAGATTCACTCACGAAGCCGAGGAACTCGCATTCGCGGTTGCTCTTCACGAACGAAGAAGGGATGTCACAAATTTTTCGGACACAACAACAGCCATCCGGTCATTCTCATCCAGCTTCGCCTCTACTATGGCTGCTGATATCAAGAATAAGGTACCCACTCAGGAAAATTAAGTTGAAGTTCCCCTGACACATATTGCATGGTTCCCGGCCCATATGGGTAATCTCTCGTCTTGCCCAACTGCAATTCGATTGAGACGGCTCACCAGCTAGCGCGTGAACTAGCTACCTGCGTCGGTGAGCAGTCCTCTCAGAGGGGTAGCGAACGGGAATATATGAACTTCAAGGATCCATTCATTACATTTCACGAGATCACCACAGCTTATAAACTAGGGCACAGAGTTTTCCCTCTTCTGCACCCTAAATTGAATAAAGGACAAGCAGTTACACTTTGGCAACTACAGATGCAAACGTACATCACACCAACCATACTGCCCAGACTCGACCCAGATTTCTCACCCCACTGCCCGCACTGTCATCATGAGTACTGTAATTTCGAACACATGTTCTGGTTATGCCCCTTTAACTCGGGGTTACAACTACCAGAACAAACCTCCTTGGAGGCTGCCACGCACAGCACGGAACTCGACAACCAATTCCTGGCCGTCCAGAGGGCCCAGGACATCGCCGAGAGACTCCACCTCCCGGCATCATCCTGCGTGGAGCCACCTGCCTGAGCTAGTGGGGCCTCCGGTCCCCTCCAGTCTCTGCCGCCTTTGGACCAAAATAAAGTTCTCACTCACTCGCTTCTGTTCTAATCATTTGCTTAGATAGGCTATTAGATTAGGTTTTGAAACAACAAAGCTGGGCACAACATTTCAACGAGGAAGTTGTGAATATGTTTTCGAAAGGGCCAAATAAAGAGTTTATACCTTTTTATTTTTTAAGTATTACTGTTTCTGTTTACTGCAGATAGACGCGGCCTACAAAAAATCACCGCCATATACACAAAGCGAATTATTTTAGATGAACTTGACGACATATTGTGCACTAAGTGACAGGAAATCAGAGGGAGGACAACACAGTGCACTAAATTCAACAATTTTTATTTTCAAAAACGCCAACGTATGTGCACCAGCAGGTATGCGCACCAGCGAGCACTTGCCACCAACCGAACGTCCTCTTCTTCTGACACCACCCTGTTCTCCACTATACAGGTGCACATACCTAAATTTCATATGTGGTAACAGTATTGTTGAAAAACTTGTTGAAGTTAGCGCACTGTGTTGTCCTCGCCATAATGCCCCTGTCTCTTAGCGACCAATATGTCAAGTTCTGTTTACCAACACGCCGAAAAAATGGCAATGATAAAATTCATATTTTAGAGGAGCTTGCTCGGTGACAATCGGGTAACCCGCGAATTCTCCATACATATCTTCTGCCATATTATATAGGCATGACAACGTCGTTTATGTCCCGGGATGTCACAGCAGGGCCTTGGCGGTGAGCCCCAGCTGCTTAGTTATCTGCGGTGTTCCTGCGGCTGAGTGGTAACGAAGAGCGTTCATCGCGTAAGCTCCTGGTGAAGGAAGCACACGCGCCGAGAGCGGCGTGTTTGGCCTCGAGCGGTAGCGCACCCTGTAGTGAGCCTTCTTGAAACTACCGCGAAGGTTACCTGGAGTGGCGGTGCCGAGCACTCCATCTATTGAGCATTGTTGGAATCACCGGAGAGCCGACGTCTTGAGCGGCGGCATGCCTTCTAGTGAGCGTTTGTGAAATCACAGGAGAAGTGGACATATCACCGCCGGACCAGACACTAGCATAATAAGCTTGCCAAAGACGCTCCTAAAATACCACGTGACATGACCGTCACACCCCTATGTGCGCCGCAATTCTAGTGCCTAAAAACTTTCCGCGTACAGGCAATATGCTTCCCTCGCTCCGGATCATGACAGTGATAAGCAGACGTCGACGTTATTGCTTGGTGTTGGGTCTAGCAAAACGTATTCGGGGCACAGCCATCACTATTATCATAAAATTGTTCTACGTGTGACATAAATATACTCAATGTATATAATTATAATAAAACGCAAAATTTCTGTGAGAACCAAGTGTCCAACATTACTTTTTTTCTTGAGTGGAAACAAAAAAAAATTGCCTGTGCAACTTCATGGCAGCACGCCATGCTGCTACAACATTCTGACGTATGATGATATCAGCTTAAACGCAGACTTATACCGCTGGGTTTATCTTCAGGAATGGCGGCATTGAAACTGAATCTTGGAAAGCACTGAAAAATTTCGCAATGTATGCGACAAGATGCAATTGTGGTGTCTGGAATCTTAACGTCTCTTATTTTATTTAAATATTGGCTTACAATTGTAGAGTCAACTATTACCGTGCAGTGTTGTATTGCAGCCATTGTCCTTTCTCAATTACTGTTGTTTTTATAGCTTTGTTCCAGCATACGTCTCTTGTTACTGCATGAAAATGTAGAGTTGCTGATATGCAAAAGCAAGTAAAGCTTTGGCATACCTTAGCGTGCAATAAGTTAAGCGAAAACACGCCAAGAAGTGCTCGCACGTTTGAAAGAAGAACGTCTTGTGCTATCACCACCATGACGAGCTTGAGTATTGATGTGGAATATTTAATAATGGCCTTCAACTTCCTAGTGATTGTTTTTACTTTAAGGGTGAGTTCAAACTTAGCTTCTTAGGTACGAAACTACGTCGCACAGTGCAAAGGCAAGTCGCACAATAGCTTCTAAATTACCAAAAGTTTTGCGACTCAAAATAAAAGAGCGTAGACCACGCAGACAGGATGCACAGACATCTAATTACATAGCTGGCTCACTATTAAAGTTACTCAAGCACAGAGCTTGCGTCCTAGCTCCAGCCACAGTTGACAGACAAATAGATTTTTTGGTCCTCTGTGACACAGGACAAGTTTTTCTATACGCTTGAAACACACGTGGAAGGAAATAGTCATGGCAAGAACGAAGTCGGTAGGACACTTTTATAGAAGGGCGTAATATGCTAGGCCTGATGTATCCCCTGTTTTCGCACAAGCACGAATAAAACAACTTTGCCCAGCACGCACCTCAAATCGACCTGACGCAGAGCAACTTTTGCTAGGGAAAGGCTGAATTAGGGGGAGGAAGATCTTCAACATTTGTGGCGGTGACGGTGGCAGTTTTCCATGGATCACCTTAAGGCCACCAATTGCACCAACTGAATTGGGCAAAAACAGAAAAGGAGAGGCAGCCATGAACGCGAATATATGATTAGAAAGAAAAACGAAATGCACCCTATTTCTGCAGCCCTATTGGGAGCACGGAGCAGTGCCTGAGAGGAGAGGAGAAAGGGAAATAATAAGAGCCCGTACTTTCTTCGAAACTTCTTCCCCAGTATTGAAGGCCATTTTTGCATGTCAAGAGGTGGATCCTCCGACGCGCAAAGGGAGCTTAGACAGGTTTCCAGTTAGAGAATAGTGTAATGCGGTTCTGAGGTTCCCCATGTGAGACTCATGTAGACTAGCATTTCAAATGGATAAGATCGCAAGCAAGCCATTCGAAGTGAGCTTGAATTTCATGTCGGTGTGAGTCTCAGTTTCTCAGCAAAACCAGATTATTGTGCAGCAATAGCGAGGGACAACTCTAAACGATAGCCAGAGAAGTGAGTGCTATTGCTGGTACTTACCGTAATATAGTACTCGAAAACTTGTTATATAAACAGGCGATAAAGGCGAATTTTGGTGATCTATCAGAACCTAATTCAACATACATCACGACACTGGCTTATCATTGCGTACAGGAACGAGGAACAGTCAGTACATAACTAGACAGCTAAAACACTGACAATTGTTTCCACCTAATCTGGCTTTCACAGTAGCAGCTGCAAATTTGACCCAAGTGTAAAATTTTGCACTGGCAGTACGCCTATCGTTCCAACTTCACCCCAACACTAAATTCTACGCTTCTCAAGAAAATCAAGAATCGCTTCTCAGAGAAAATCCTAATAATCTCGAGGGACGCATATTTCTACACCTTCTACTATCACCTTAGGAGGTATTCATATGCTGTGTGCGACGAAGTAAGGCACTTAGCAAAGACATAAGATGCCTGTGTTCATTTTTATTTGTACAATTTTCTTCATTTCGCATATTACCTGCCATACCAAACTTACAACACAACTAAGTCCTCTAGGTTTGGACTTTATGAAGAGAATCTCAGACTGGTCAACTCCTGCTGCCGTGTATGTACTTCGAGAAGAGGCCGCTTGGGGAAATATTTATATGAGCAAGACTACCACACCTGTAACATTGTGGAGTTGTTCTGAGAAGTTTGCCTGCACAGATACTTTCAATTCCTACGTAACGCAACGCGATTCCAATTTTCCAAGACCATCTTTTGTGACTCTTCCCTTCAAAACGCCTCACTCATCTCCATTGTCAAGAGCAGAAATGGCTCTGTTCGAAAAGTATTACCCGAATGTTCATTGGATCTTTCATGCTCGCAGGCACAAAGATGTGCTTCAGTACTTCTCAGGTCACTTATGCCAGGTGATCGTGGTCAGTGAAACGGAAATAAACGTTCCCTCAGATGGCTACAATGAGTGCGAGACACGTAAACTGTACACCACAGCCGACAACATCAATGTCGAGGGGCCTGTGCCAGTCTCCAGGGCCTATCCGAAGCACCAGAATATTACTTTCGCTATGTACGATAGTGAAGCGAACAACTGTTTTGGAAGTGCTGGTCCTATCTTTGACGTTTTTAAGGAGGCACACTCTGCCCTTGACAACATTCTGATCGAGCAATGCAACAAAGGCGAGACTGATTCTCTTCTGCTTGACAAACGCGCTAGCTTACTTTTCAGTCACTCCTATAAGATACCTTTTAGCGCCTATTACACGTACGCTACATTCCCGCCAACGTCTATTTGCTTCTTTACTCGTCGAGGTGAAACATCGAGACCATCATTTGCTTCCAGTTGGGTGTCCTTCTTTGCTATATTCATGATTCCGATTGCCATAGCAGCGGTTTTCCTCCTCGTTCTTTATATCGCAGCTCGTCAGCGTCGAGATGAAGCCCATATTTTGGAGTGGGCAACTTTTTTCACGGCGACATTTATAGGCCAGTCAGCACCACAGCCAGCTCAGTCAAGGTTATCAGCTGTAAGAGTCGCAGTTACTGCTTGGATATTCACTATGTTCTTTCTGTCCCAATTCATTCAGTCAAGTATTACGGCATCTAAGACTGCCCCAGCACACTCGTCAGAAATAAGACACGGTGCAGAACTACTGTCACGACTTGATGCTCGTACCATAAAGCCTTGTATGCAGCATGCCCTTGCCATGACGTTTAGGGAACTGGGCAAGAAGTGGTGTGACATGAAATCAATACACAACGCAAGTATCAGCTGTGGCCGTGAATGTGTGCACCCCGATGTTTGGGCTGGATGCATTTCTAAAGCTCGAAGTGGTAGCCACGCCCTCATACACTACTGCCGAGGTTTTCTCACTGATATCAAGTTGCCGAAGGGGCTCGGCATGGGAGAAGACCAGTTGGTGTCAATTCTTCATTGGTTGTCAATGCATAGAAGATTTCCTCTAAGGTGAGTCACCGACAACAAAGGCTTGAAATGCACGTTTGTGTAAATAAAATATATAAACACAAAATGTATAACGCTTACGCTAACAATTACCAATGTGTGGCATGATGAAGGAAAAAGTTGCGGAAGGGATTGCACGTTTGTTGACTGTAGGAGATCATTTCTGGTACTACAAATAGGGAGTGTCTTCGGTATAGTGGGAAATGCTTTTTAGACTTTCTGCTTTGAATGTGCCTTATTCAGAAGTTTTTCCAGGGTCACGAAGAAAGGGAATTCGCAATTTCGACCATAACTCCATGCAGTTTGCACTAATTTGATTATACAAGTGTGGTATTTTATGAAGTTTACGCTTGCTGCTGGATGCGGTATATTTACACTGTACTATCAGAGCTTTTCAAAGAAGATGAAGTGGTGTTAGGCATATTTACGCAAAAGCTACCATGATACTTTTTGTTTCAGGCAGTCTCGTGAAGACTTGGCGTATCAGAGCCACTTTAGATAAAAAGTTTATAAATTTTGGGCACCACCGTTTCGAAATATTTATCGGACTCCTACGCAACAATTTTTATAGCTCAAATATGAGCGTTTCACGAATTTTATCTAATGCGACAATCATGTCGGCAACAGCGCATAACGATTATAGCACCATTTAACTGAGCCCCTCAATTTTCAAGTGCAAATATATGCTTGTTAGAGTAGGGTACACTTTAGACAACAGCGTTTCCTCCTTGGTGGAGTCTAGCTATAAGGCGGCAGAAATCAGCTTACCCTTTCAGCTGACGTCATCAGCCGGACGGCCTATCAATCTGTTACCCGGCTCTACGCTGGGCTACTTGTTAGCGGCAAGGGCAGTGTCAATACACGTTGAGTCCTCTGGTTGGCGCCTATTTTGGCTTTTTTAAAGACGATAGTCTTTCTTGGGGACCTTCAACGCAAAAATTTAGTCTCAGTCTGTCTCTCTGTTGGTCTGTACACTTGTCCATTTGTACACCCTTTATGATACCCTAAACGGCACCATAGTGGCTAAGCAATACTTCAACTGACCGACCCCATCCGGAGCGCCCGCCAGTATTGCTCAAGATTCACGAATCATACTTCTTCGATTGTCAATTAAAAAGCAATTATACCGAATATCTGAGGCACGATAACAATACGTGAATATTTTGCATGTGTGTCTCTTACTAGAAAAGGCATACTTAAGTAATTATAAGGACCATAGTGTTTAACACGCTGCGCTGACCAGGCAATGCTTGTACGAAAGGGCAAGTGTTTCCAACGCTTTGCTAAGACGACATGGTGGTGGCACCTGCCCATCGCTTAGCATTCAACACCTCATCACCACCGAGACGGGCGTGCAGGGTGCGCGCGGTTCATTTTCCAAGATAACTGCCAGATAGCGCTCATGTCTCACGTGTGACATCACTTGATGCGCTCGTGCGCCTCCGCTGCACGCTCGAGGCACTTTAAGGGAGCGCCTCCAGTGTGCCATGTATCGATTTTCTTGCGTAGAGCATCAAATAAACGTTTTCTTCGCTCTCTCCAGACGCAAGGCTATTGTCTTTCGACGACATCTGCAGTTTAACATGGACATGGGGGGCCACTTTTTTTGTATCAGGCTTCACAGTGACCTCACTTCTATGGAGGTGGAGTCAACTTGAGTCAGCTGGCGTGGCGCTGCTCACACTGGCCTTCATGGCTACACTCTAAGGCAAAAGGGTGTAAAAGGGTGTGTAGTTGTTTATTTTTTTGGGGGACTAATGGGGCTGCCACAACCTACAATTCATTTAAGGACTAACGGCGCCTGGTCTAACAGTTAGTCCTCACATTTACACCTTAGTGAGTAACCGTTAGTCCCACAATTCATCTCAAAGGACTAACATTTAGTTTTCACATTTGCACCTAATAGGGCAACTGTTAGTTCCCACATTTACAACTTACCGTGCAACCGTTAGTCCTCACAGTTGCACCTCGCCGGACAAACGGTTGATCCACTCAAATACTCCAATCGGATGAACTTTTTATTCGCAGTTCAAACAATTTTTTTTATTTCTTTTCCATCAGGTCTAACACCTTTTTCGCCTGTTTTTTTTGTTTTTGAAAAATAGCGCAGAAAAGAACACGGGGAAAAGTAGTAAGCCACCTATGTGTAACTGCTTTCGCAGTCATGGCAACAAAGAAAGGCAAAAGTGAGACATAGAAATATTTCATTTTTCTATATACACATGAATTTACCACATTCTTTTAAATGAATTTATGGTGAAGTGTACAAGTCCAGTCTCGTTGTCACATTTTGTTCACTCCTTGTGGAGCTCCTTCGACGGAAGCGATAGATGACATGCATTGCAGACGCCAGGGCACGCAGCCTTCTGCTTGTTGTGTTACCATAGTAAAAATAGTTAGACACACGTGACAGAAGATGAAGATGCACGCATATGACAAGTACGTGCAAGTTCATATAGAAACATGCGTGTAAAGTACGACACACAAATAACTTTACCTTCACATCTTGCACAGTCCTTCTGAAGATGCTCTGACGAAAGAGATGGATGACTGGCATCGCAAATGCCAGCACACACAGCCTTCAGCCGGTGTGTGCCCATAGCTGCACTAAAAGTATGTAATATAGTGAGTCACACGTGACAGAGGATGAATACGAATGCATATGAGAAACGCGTGCAACGCGAAATCGAAACATACGTGAGATATAACATGCTAATAATTTCATCGTGATGTCACACATCGTCAAAGACTCATTTCGATCCCCGTTGCGCAACAGTTTAGGAGCGGCGGCCACAGCCACAACATCGCGAACCACCGTGCCGCCAACAAGTCGGCGAATACTAAGCGAGCGACGTCGTTCAGCTCTAGCAAGCGAATGCGGGACCAAACACGGCGTTGCACGCAGAGTGTCTGCCGCCAGCAAACTTCGAACTGGAGAGCGAGCGTACGCTTGGCCACCGCCACGAACAGCGCTGAGCTGCTTTGGAGCTAGCACCGAAGAAATCGACGGTAAGGTGGCCTTTTCCACAAACATGAGCGAGTGCAGCATGCAAAGGCGAGTCCGCCACCGTGGCACACGGATGGGGCCGAGCTGCTTGCAACCGATTGACAGAAAAGCCAACTGTAATGGCGACCAATTTTCACTGAGTTCCGACGCTAGCAAAAACCCCGCCAGCCCGAGCTGGTGCACTTACAGCGCGCGACATACTACAACCAAGCTCGTTACGTGAACCCGCAACGCGTTTTCGACGACTCCCAACACAGCGACGAGGTCTCAGCCAACGATCGTCAGCCCGGAGCTCATTGCGGCGGAGAAGACAGAGGAGCACTCGATTAGTGAGCGTACGGGAGGCCGACGGCAATGGCAGCCATTTTCTAGGCGGTCGCAAAGCACAGGCGAACTGCAGACGCCCAAGCTGTCCTTCAAGGTGCATCTCGTGCGTGCGATATACAACACGGCCAAGCCCGTTGCCGGCATGGGCGATCCGTATCGCACACGTGACAAGTAGAGTAGAATAAAGAATGATAACCTACTTGTGAAAGAATCCAGCGCTTTCTGCCCTGAGTAAGACTGAAGTATATATCTGATAGGTCTGCTGTCTTCTCGGTCACCATGTTCGCCTTCTAAACTGTTGCTGTCGTGTGTTGGTCGTGACTATCTTGAAGCCAGAGATATACAGCGCGGCGTAGTGACGCATCGAGACTTGCTCCAGACTTCATGGGTGCAGTGAAACGCAAAAGCAGCAGCCTACGCTCATGCAAGCGTACACACAGGCTCCACGTCGTAATTCCTAGATCGTCGAGTCCAGGCGGCCGTGGTCGAGCACTCCGAGCGTGATGCAACACGAACCGTCGCCAGCAAAATATGGGGAAAGACTAAGCCAGGAGAGGAGGAGGACGGCTAGTGACCTTGGCAACGCTTTGCGCACTGCCTGCATTCCAAGAGCGGGTCCTCCCTTCGGAGCGTGTTTGGAGACTAAGTGGTTTGCACGCGGCACGCTTCCCTCTGTGGTTGCTCCTCAACGGTCTATCCGTTCATCGCGCGCACCTATTGGGCACCGCTACTCCTTTTCCACGTAATTTTGCTTTAGAGTGTACCAGTGGAGCTGCGTAGCTTTCCCCAGTTTACATGCACAGAAACACACGATAGAGTACACGGCAGAATGGCTGCTGCTGCAGCACAGTTAGTGCAGTGTAGGAAGTGTTAGCGGAGCGTTTAAGATTCGGTACTCACCAGGGGCAGGTGCCTATGCGTCCAAATATACTTTTTTTTGCATACAAGTGATAATCAGTAAGGTACTTGAAAATTATACGATAGCGTCTTATGGATCTGGTTTGGCTTCTCTTCTGACTGTTTCCCATAACAGATATGCAACAGAACGCTGGGTACACACAGGACTCAAGAGTTCATTTGGGAATAGTTGTTCTATAAGCTGAAGAAGCACAGGTTGGCCACTTAGCTTTGGGACAGCCGTTGTAGCAGCGCGTCATTGGTGTCATCTTTTTTCACCACATTGTTTGGACAGTGTGATTTACATCACTGTAGACATTCTGGTCTTCTTTGCGAGTTCTGTGCAGCCACAGCAACATCTGAATTTCAACGCCGACGGCAGATGCGATGTCTTGATATACGAGTAAAACGATGCATGCGGTGAAATAGGCAGTATCCTGTTTACAACAAAACATATGCGTTTTTTTTTTGCAGATACCAACTCCGACGGCTTATGTTGGCACTTGAAGAGTCTGGGCTTATAGTGAAAAGTTTAAAAAAGAAGGATCCGCCAGATGAACATCAAAGAAGCATTCACTTCGACGTGCCATTCACCGACTACATTCAGGTCTACGTTTGCGGCTGCTGCATCGCCTTGTGTGTATTCCTCGCCGAGTTGCTCATCGCAAGGGAGGCTCGACGGCAATAATTTTTTTTAGAAATTGAAACAACACGTTGATCGATGGCAGAATCAGTTTTAAAATGCACTTCTAGGGTTTATTGCAGCCACTTGAAGAATTACATTTTTAGAGCCGATATCCTGCTTCCGCCAGCACTCATCTCACCCATTGATCATGAATGGTAATTCAGGAACACCATAACCACTATACAGTATTTATGCTCTGTCATTGAAACGGCACAGATGGCCTGCATAAAAACTGGCTCACAAAACTGTAAGGGACCTAAAATCGCGTGTCTCACTACTAGCAATTTATTCGCAGTACTGAATGCGGGCAGTCTTAAATCAGACCAGGTGGATAAGGTACCGCATCTAAACTGATGTGACATTTCAAGTCTGTTGTTCTCTGGCACATGTTTAGTGATTAGGCTTCCGTTTGTTAATCACAATATTTCATGCGAAGCTTCACGTGACTTCTGCCTTGATATGTTATCTACAATTGTCCTCAGGCCATTCATCACTGAAGTGCCTCGGTAATATTATTATCGTAATGCATGGAATTTTTGCAAAAATGACATAGTTAATTAAAAAAGTGATTGTTACTACATGGAAGCATTGTGTTCGCATTACCGATACCATTATAGCCTTTCGTTGAAAACAAGAGTGCTGACGCACTTTTCCCGTGCCTCTGTTTGATTCTCTCTATGGCGGGGTTTATGCGGGGTACAGACCTGTCTAGCGCTCTGCAGATATGACACTTATCTAACCCCTCGAGATCAATTCGAGTGCTACTCGAGAGCAAGATCGTGCAAATGTCATAGTCTTGGACTATTGAGTCTGAAGTCTGGATACTATATCTTAGACGCAAAAGGCACTCAAGTAAAAAAAAAATGCGTTGACATTTCGGAAAGACCAAGCTATCTTCAAATGAACATAACCTGCGGCGTTGACCTGGAGTGATGGCGAGGCGATCAAGTAGGCTCCCTACACAAAATTTTGTTGGAGAAGAATCAACGGGATTTGCAGGAGTGTCTACGTCGAGGGCGTTCACACCATCATAGGTTTAAGGTGCTTATTCTGGGAGGGCACCAAGCGGCTGTAGAGTCAAGAGAGAAAATTTGTTGTTGTTTTCAGCTACAGGCCACAAGCCAGGGGCTTGTGGCCTGCCCCGGTTGCTTGTGTCCTGACTTAACACAGCAACTTCATTTGTTGTGTACAGCAACATTTTTTAAATTTTATAATGGTTTAGAACCATTATCTAACTGTTAAGAAATATTACAGGAAAACCTGTTATGAAATCACAACTCGGGTCTCGCGCAGCGCCGCAGTTCCGCCACCGCCACCGGTGCCCGTAACACATCGCGTGAAATAAGAAAAATAAACCTTAGTATCAATGACACAGTGGGGCTCGAACCAGGGTCCGCTGCACCACTGAGCCACGCCGGTGCTTAGGACTTGTTGGCGAACTCACCTTAGGCAGGCTTGATGTCGGGAAAGCAGCCGCCTTAGTACAACTTATAAAGCGCTTTAAAACACCAAAAATACATGCACTCGTCGCGCAATGCGAATAGCGTATCAAATGGATTATCCAATGCTTGGACCCATTACAAAAGCTTGTTTTTGTTCCTCTATTTACTGTGGTGCATACCCACTTCAGCCATAATTCCTCATCGTCGTCAGCCACTGCACGAACAATTTGGCACAAAATTCATCGCAATAGTTTAGCGGACACCACGCTGCTCAGAAGAATGACGAAAAATAGCAGAGAAAGCTGGCCTGCTACCCTAAAATTTTTATTAATAATGCTGTAGTGGGCATTAGGCAAATGTGCTCTCAGCAGTGACCCGAATAGTGTTTGGAAAAGGCTCACTGCGACTGAACGATTTTCTTCCTAAATTACTGTCTCACAATTGTTCTTTATTTTTTTCCCTGCAAACTTGACATCGGCATTTCAAATCAAAATAAATTACAAAAGTTTTGTAGGAATGACGTAATGCTGAAAGTATAGGGCAAATTCACCTTATAATCGGTCAATCGCCTCCTTTGCGTACGAGCCATTTGCTCAGGGAAACAACAACAACAATAACAACAAGGCTCGGAAAGGCCACTCTTCTAGTTTTCACTGTGATTGTGCCTCGCCTTCCACGCAGGCCTGGAGTTTTTTACTTTCGAGGTGGTAGAATCCATTGCTGCGCCAAATTTTCAGGACATTAGTTCACGGTCAAAGCAGTAATACATACTATTCGCGTAGTCTGGGCTTCCATGCGAATGGAAATTGCGAGAAGAAAATGGTTTGTGTGTAACGAACTACCCGACGCTGTGCGTTGTCCAGTGGACGCAACTTCTTTTCTCGGTGATTTATACCATTCTGAAGCTTTTTCTCGAAGACTTGCTGAAAAACACTTTCGTTTCAGCGTAAGTTATTACGTGATCAAGTTTGTAGGATTGTGGAAGCTTGCATCAGCGAAGTCAACTCTTCAGTACTCATAGATATGTTGTAACATGACGCTGTTTTGTGAGTTGTTATACTGACCCAGCTTGTGAACTTGAAAAAACAAAATCATGGTGAAGTCTTTCCGACCACATCGAGTACATCTGAAAAAATGCGGTGGCACACAAGTGTAGAAATGTTGCTACCCATTGCTAGCAAGACTTAAGTTATTGGCAGCGCTTCAGAAATGTCATCAAGAGATTGTAGTATGCCCCACTGGATCCCGCAAATATATCAAAAACACTGGTGGGTCCGAATGTTTCCAGGCTGGCTTACTGGTTTGATTAATGGCCAAATAAGTGCTAAGAACAGTGCAAAGAGAATAACTGATCATGTCGTCCTAATCTTCGTGTATGCTCTCGAAGAAGTACAAAGCGTATAGTAAGAGGTGTACTGCTCCGTTCGCTTCAGAGGTCTTCGACCCCCAAAAAATAACCCGATATGAATCAGCGCGGCCTCGACAGAATTGCTTTCTTCGGAATACCAATTCATGCAGCGTGCTTCTTGATCTGTAATTCAATTAGGTAGTTTTGGAGGTGCTTTAGTCATGTGGTCATGACTCATTCGGCGCTAGAAAGCACAATAATTGGGCAATAAGTGAGCACGCGTCCTTGCTTGCTTCATCTGTTTGTCTGTATTTATATGCGTTTCTTCCACTTTGTTGGAAAAAGTTAAGTAGTGGATCTTTGGCACTTAATCACGAAACATTTGCTGAACTACAGCCTCTTTGCGTGTTCCCTACATTTCATACTTTCTGATGTCTTCATTGAACAGCGCAATGAGAGGTCCTTGAGCCATAGCTCACGCCACCATTGACAGACGAGTATTGCTGTCCGAAATACAGGAAAAGTTTTTCTACATGTTCGAAACACATGCGGGGGAATTTAGTAATAGTAATATAAGGATAAGTAGGACACTTGTCAAAAGGCGTATTCCCCCAGCCATGATGTACGCCTGTGCGTTCACGCGAACATGAATAAACTAACTTTATATACCGCACGCGTCATACGACGGCATGTCGATTAACATTTGCGGGAGGAAGGCTAGATTCACGGCGGGAAGGGCTTCTGCTTTCGTGCTGATGACGATGGTGGTTTGCCAATCATTTCCTTAGCACAAACAATGATTCCCATCCGCCTAAACAGAAATTTGTGAGTGCAATATCACTGAGTGACCGCCTGTGAAACATTGCGCTGTGCTTGTGGGTGTGCGTGTGGTAAGCATTGTGCATCTCCTTCTTTCTCTCTTTCCACCTTTTAATCCCTTATTTCCCTGCCGCACATGTAGGGTAGCAAACTGGACCTATCCTAGTAAACGTTTCTTCCTTAGCTCTCTTCCCCAGTGATTAAGGTCGTTTCCGCATAACGAGAGGTGGCTCCTCCTGGGTGCACGAGGGCACCTATGCAGGTTTCCAATTGGAGAATCGTAATACGCCACTGCTTCGTCCACCACTTGAGTCTTATGTAAACTTGCATTGAGAATTGAACGTACACCTGCGTCGATCATCGATTGTCATCGCAATCAGCGTACCCGTGAGGTATAGCTGAAGCATACGACTTTGTGAACTTCGTTGGCAATTCCGTTAGTCAGCCATCAGATTCATTATCAGAAGAAATCCATGTCATTGATTGGGAGCAATCATGTGTAACGTATGGTTTCCTGAATATATATGCATTCTTTCATGTGAATATTGATCTGTTAGACCAGAACTTGTCTCGTTCCTCTCTTTTGTGTTTGATTAATGTGTGTACTTCCGAGCAATGGTAAGTGCCAACTCATTCACTTCTTATTTCTACTACAAGTTGCTGCTACCTCACGGCCTATTATAGCCATGGCTTTTGATCTATTCTTGTTATGTCTATATCTTTCTTCCAGCATACGTTACTCACTAATGAACATAATGACGGAGTTTCTGATAAGTACAATAACAAATCCTTGATTTACCATAGCGGGCAATGACATAAGTGAGAATTCGCCAAAAAATGTCCTCTGTTGAATCATTTCCCATGAAAGCGGAAATGTTGTAGGCCCGTGTGCTCAGATTTAGGGGCACGTTAAAGAACCACAGGTGGTCGAAATATCCAAAGCCCTCAACTTCAGCATCTCTCAATATCATATGGTGGTTTTGGGACGTTAAACCCAACATATCAATCAATAAACCCTTTGTTGAAACAACAAAAACAACTAAGTGTGCACTGCGCTGCCATCCCACGTGAACAAGCGAACATCTCCGTGCCCTTTTTGGCTGTGGTCCGCACTGGGTGTCCATTGGTCCGCACTGGGTGTCACGGGCACTTGAGTAAGTGCACTGAGTAAAATCTGAGTCAAACTGGTGACGGCGCTGGCTTGGCCGGTGCGACGCTGGCACACCCCGGGAAGCGTTGGACACGCTGTAATTTTCACTGGAGTGCACTACGCTTACTGAAGCCTACATGTCTTTGCCAGTGGTGCGTTCCCACTTATGTAGTGTGTGCGGCGAAATGTTTCGGTATCGTGAAGTATCATGAATATGAAACATCTGATTCGACAGTAGTCATAGACGGTACCCATAAAAGTGCCAAGCTTGCTGCACAGCTTTGAGCTTGGTAGAGAAAGTGAGTAAGCGCTAGATATTGTTACGGTGCATCATCGACAGGAGCAAGCGTGGCACTTAGCGAAGATGAAGAAGGCGCCTGTGCGTTAGGCGCGTGCGCGAGAGGCAACTCAGACATCTTGTTCGGCTGCCGATTCTCGGTGGACGCTGTCCTGTAAGCCAAGACCTCGCCCCGTCACATTTGGTGGAAGTGCTGGGCAACCGCCTCGCAACGGAACTTCACAGCGGCCGACGTTTGAAGGGTCATTCCACAACGATGACGGAGAGTACGGCGTCTGCATCTGCTCCTGGTGTTCCTGCGGCCGGAGATGTTGCGGTAACTACATCTCCTTCTGCGACCACAACCTTCGTGCTGGAACCCCCGCGGGATCCTGGCACGTTCAGTGGTTCCGGCGATCCAGATGAAGTTGACGTTGAAGATTGGCTGGCAGAGTACGAACGTGTGAGTACTCGATACCGATGGGGCCCGACTCTTATGCTGGCAAACCTGTTATTCTATCTTAGGGGAACCGCCAAGTCGTGGTATGAGAACCATGAAACAGAACTTGGGAGTTGGGCAGTGTGCAGGGAGAAAATGCTGGACCTGTTCGGAAAGCCGATTGGAAGAAAAATGGCCGCGAACAAAATGCTCGCGTCTCGGGCGCAGACCTCGACCGAGTCTTACGTCTCCTATATAGAAGATGTGTTGTCGTTGTGTCGCAAAGCCAATGCCGAGATGCCGGAGGCTGACAAGGTCGGGCATATTTTTAAGGGGATTGCGGATGACGCATTCAACCTCCTTATCTGCAAAAAGTTTTCTACAGTGGACGCCATTATAAAAGAATGTCAGAGCTTTGAGCAAGCGAAGAACCGACGGATTAACAGCGTGTTTACCCACCTTGCGAATACGGCTGCAACATCATCTTGCGAAGACCGTGCACGAACACAGCCACCACCTCTAGATTCATTGGATCAGGTGACCCGAATTGTACGGCGCGAACTTGAAGCCATTGCCTCTGCTCCGGCTCACACCGCTGCAAGTGACACCACCCCACTCACTGCTAACATGGTTCAAGCCATCGTCCGCCAAGAACTCGCCAGCATAGGTATTCCCACGGTGTACGCTTTGCCCAGCCCGCAGCGAGCTTCATGGCGTCCACCCTCGTCCTATCACGAGCAGCAGTTTACGGCCCGATCTCGCGACCCTGCTGCGTGGAGAACCGTCGACAATCGACCAATTTGTTTTCATTGCCACCGTATCGGTCATGTCGTCCGTTACTGCAATTACCGCTGGTCCTCGCCACCTCGGACTTCATCTCAACCTCACTACCGACAGGACAGCACCCGCTTCGCGTCTGCCGCGCAGCCTTCTCCGCAAAACAACTACAGAAGGTTCAACAGCCGATCTCCGTCACCGCATGGTCATCAGTCGCGTTCGCCTCCAGGACGTCGCCAGTCGTCTCGCTCACCGTAGACTCGCAGGCCGTCGTCCCCATTCAACCCCGCTCCTGCCTACCCGGAAAACTAAACGGTGCAGCGCCCGGAGGTGACGCTGCATTTTCGACTCCCTCCACAAATCCTCTCTTGACACTTCCGACGAGACAAAATTTGTTAGACGTTGCCGTTGACGGTGTGCCTATTTCTGCCCTTATAGATACTGGAGCGCACATTTCTGTATTGAGCGCGAGCCTTCGCCGACGCCTACATAAAGTGCTCACGCCTGCCGCTTCCCACAAACTTCGTGTCGCTGATGGGAGGACCCCTGATGTTCAAGGGATGTGCACGGCCCGTGTGTCCATTGCCGGTCATCCTACATTAGTTCACTTTGCCGTCATTGGAATGTGTCCTCATGACCTAATACTTGGTTTGGACTTCCTGTCACGGCATTCTGCGCTCATTGATTGTGCCACTGGTGCTCTTCAGCTTGAACTGCCGCAGTTTGCCGATTTTCCAGCAGACTATTCTCCCCGTTTATGCTCTCGTCACCACGTTCGCTTGCCTCTGCAAGCTGCTTCATATGTCACTTTGTCGTGCTCACGTCATGTGCCCGACGGTGACTACCTCGTCACTCCTATAGTCGACGTACTGATGGCCCGAGACGTCACCCTTGCTCACACTGTTGTCGCCGTCGCTAATAATACAGTGGTTATACCACTACTCAACGTGAGTCTCTTGACTCAAGTTATTCGGCAAGACATGTCTTTGGCCACCCTATCTCCACTTGACAGCTGCAACGTTACTGGTTTGGACACCGATACTACATCCCCCTGTCTTGGCCGCAATCGCACTCTGCCTGCAGATGACATTAACAAGATGATTGCTCCCGACCTCACTGCAGTGCAAGCTGCCAGCCTCCGTAGTCTGCTAACATCATATAGAGACGTTTTCGACTTTGACCACCGCCCTCTCAGCCAAACAACTGCAGTGACTCACCGGATCAACACTGGTGATGCCAGTCCTATACGACGGCGTCCATATCGCGTATCTCACAAGGAACGCCAAGTAATTCAAAATGAAGTAGATAAAATGATTGCTAAAGACGTAATAGAACCCTCATCCAGCCCCTGGGCCTCCCCAGTCGTGCTCGTTGAGAAGAAAGATGGCAGCTGGCGCTCTTGCGTGGACTATCGCCATTTAAACAAAGTGACCCACAAAGATGTCTACCCTTTGCCTCGGATTGATGACGCCCTCGATTGCCTCCATGGTGCCCAATACTTTTCGTCTATCGACCTTCGGTCCGGCTATTGGCAAATTTCCGTCGACCCCATGGATCGTGGAAAAACCGCTTTCGTTACGCCCGACGGCCTCTACCAGTTCAAAGTCGTGCCGTTTGGACTTTGCAATGCGCCGGCAACTTTCGAGCGCATGATGGACTCCCTTCTCCGAGGATATAAGTGGTCCATCTGCTTATGTTACTTAGACGATGTCATCGTCTTTTCACCTACCTTTGACAGCCATATAACACGTCTGTCAGCCGTTCTGGATGTTTTTCGAAGAGCTGCTCTCCAGCTCAATTCTGCAAAATGCCATTTCGGACGTCGCCAAATCACCATACTCGGCCACCTTGTCAGTGCCAATGGTGTTCAACCAGATCCCGAAAAGGTACGAGCAGTACAACAATTTACTGAACCACGCTCAACCGAAAACGTCCGAAGTTTTGTAGGGCTATGTTCCTATTTTCGTCGATTTGTCCGCAACTTCGCTGACATCGCTCGACCGCTTACTGATCTCTTAAAGAAGGACGTTCCCTTCACATGGGGTATTGAGCAAGCGGACGCCTTTTCGGCTCTTATCAATCTGCTGACTACGCCACCAATACTGGCCCATTTCAACCCAGCATCACCTACAGAGCTTCGGACCGATGCCAGTGGCCATGGAATTGGAGCGGTCCTTGGCCAACGACAGCACGGGAAGGACCGCGTGATTGCTTACGCCAGTTGTCTTCTTTCACCTGCCGAACGGAAGTTCTCCATCACTGAGCGTGAATGCCTAGCTTTAGTGTGGGCCGTGGCGAAATTCAGGCCTTACCTGTATGGCCGAACTTTTTCCGTTGTTACGGACCATCGCGCTCTTTGCTGACTGTCATCGCTAAAGGACCCATCTGGACGTCTTGGTCGCTGGGCGCTCCGTCTGCAAGAATACTCATTCGTGGTCCATTACAAGTCGGGACGCCTCCACACAGGCGCAGACTGTTTGTCACGTTATCCGGTGGAAACGCCCGACTTGACAGACCTTGATTCAGACCCCTGCGTTCTCTCCATCCACGCTTTGGGTGATATCTCCACTGAACAA
Source organism: Rhipicephalus microplus (assembly GCF_013339725.1). Classification (NCBI taxonomy): domain Eukaryota; kingdom Metazoa; phylum Arthropoda; class Arachnida; order Ixodida; family Ixodidae; genus Rhipicephalus; species Rhipicephalus microplus. The sequence continues at coordinate 76,088,188 of NC_051174.1, read as the reverse complement.
CGACGTGACCCGTCGTTACTCTCCATCATCGAGCCTCTGACCTCTGCTCCAACAGACCCTTTCGTTCGCCTGTTCGAACTGCACGACAACATTCTGTACCGTCGCAGCTTCAACGCTGATGGCCCGGAATTACTACTCGTGCTTCGACCGCTGCCAACGCCGCAAGCGCCCCTCTGTGCTACCATCTGGCCTCCTACAGCCCATTGACATACCGATGGAACCATTCTTCCGTGTTGGCCTTGACCTGTTGGGCCCGTTTCCTACGTCCACCTCCGGAAATAAATGGGTTGCAGTCGCCACAGACTACACCACACGCTTTGCCATCACTAAAGCACTGCCGACAAGCTGTTCCACTGACGTCGCTGACTTTCTCTTGTATGAAGTCATTCTTCATCACGGCGCTCCGCGGCAGCTGCTTACTGATCGGGGAAGGTACTTTCTTTCACGTGTTGTGGATGACATTCTCCGGGCCTGCTCCACTGAGCACAAGCTTACCACCGCTTATCATCTACAGACAAATTAATTGACCGAGCGTCTGAACCGAACGCTGACGCAGATGCTGTCAATGTACGTTTCGCCAGATCACCGTGACTGTGACAAAGCACTCCCCTTTGTCACGTTCGCGTACAATTCTTCACGGCACGAGACAGCTAGTTATTTGCCGTTTTATTTGCTATTTGGCCGACATCCAGCATTACCATTTGACACGCTCCTTCCTTCGGCCGCCCCCTTGTCTACTGAGTACGCCTGCGATGTCGTTTCTCGAGCCCATGCAGCCCGTCAGCTTGCCCGTGATCGGCTGCACTTGTCGCAAGCGCAGCAAAAAGATCGCTATGACAGTCGCCACCAAAGCGTGCACTTCTCGCCGGGGTCTCTGGTACTTCTCTGGACACCAAACCGCCAAGTCGGCTTATCAGAGAAGCTACTATCGCACTACCATGGCCCCTACAAAGTGTTACGACAACTCAGTGACATGAGCTACGAGATCGCACCCCTAAACAATGCCTTTTCGACCACCTCATTCCAGACAGACGTTGTACACGTTTCCAGACTGAAACCGTATCACCCTCCTCGTTCGTCGCCGCCGTACTAAGCGCCGTGACGGCACTTCCGCCGCAGGGGAGTGATGCTACGGTGCATCATCGACAGGAGCAAGCGTGGCACTTAGCGAAGATGAAGAAGACGCCTGTGCGTTAGGCGCTCGCGCGAGAGGCAACTCAGACATCTTGTTCGGCTGCCTATTCTCGGTGGACGCTGTCCTGTAAGCCAAGACCTCGCCCCGTCACAATATCATATAATATCAGTTGTATGCAAAATCCCTGTTCTTTGTATTCTGCCATTTTGAAATGCACAGAAAAATATTAATAACATGAATCAGCAGACGTGGAATACATCCTTTTATGGCAGGCTTTTTCTTTTTACGGGCGAAGCTCCTTAGGGCGTGGATCTGTCGCTCCTCCGTATGTATGGAGTAGTACGTAACCACCGGTGGCACATACCCTCTCTAGAGCGGGTATGTGCCACAGGGGATGCGAGATGGGAGGTGGCTGTACTTGGAGTATTCACTAGGCGGACGCACAGACGGACTGACGGACGTATGAAAGGATGGCCACACGAACAGACGGACAGACGGATGGACACATGGATGGACGCACGGATGGTCACGCGACCAGACGGAAGCAAGGACGAACAAACGGACGGAAGCACAGATGGGCTGATGGACATTATACCCCACTCATTATTCACTCCAGGGAGATGCTGTGATTTTTTCTTGATATTCACGCAGTGTCAATAACAGCGGTAAATCTGGTGGTCTACGCATGTTGCAGCAATGAATATTTGTTTTGTCTATAGCCTGCACGCAAGCCCCGAGCGAGGAATAACTTCCTGGAGGGGGGTGGGGGTGCTTTTTAAGGTTTTTAAATGCCCACAATTTTGTCATATATTCTTTGTAAATCATCCCTCTATATCCGAAATTAGATGAGGTCCGGTTCCGTAGAGCACCCCATGTATACGGGCATGTTGCACGTATGCCGAATCTACATCATTAATGTGGCTTTGTAATCATTCTCTGTTCTAATGGTTAAGAGGTGGAGGCTGCATTCTTAGGAGAAACAGTACAAGGTTAAATAGCCGCAAAGTTGGCGAGAAGTAGCGGTACTCTGGCTTCACAACCCCTTTCAGCTGAGGCCATAAAAACAGTCGTTCGATATCACCACACCAGAAACGGTATCTCTGGCAACGCATGTCGTTTCAATTACTTCAGTAACAGTTTAGGTAACAGCTAGAAGTGTTCCGAAGTTCAAATGCATTAACAAGCTTCAACCATTGCAACAGTGCTGCGTCGAGATTGGTCCTAGGAAGTTTACTACGTGCAATCATTAGGTTTAGCATGCCGGTCCAGTTCGTCTACATGTTGCCGGTACCTCTTGCTTTAGATACGCGCAATTCTAAAGCGTAAAAATGACTGTAAGTGTGTACTTTAGTGATCCGTCCACCTAAAGGTGCCCTGAAACACCTTTCTCGAGTAACAATGGAAATAATTCACTGAAAAAGCGTATTCTCTCACAACTTCAACGCCGAAAAAATTTTAAGAATTCGTCCAGTACAAGCGGAGTTATTTGTCACACGCTGTGATCGCATTCTCTTTTCTCTCGTTCCGATCAATGCGCTGGAATCTAAGCAAGAAGGGATGGGAGGAGCAATCAAAAAACGTCACGCGCACATCGTTACCTTAAGCACTTTGTTTTTGTTTTTTTTTCAAATACGCGGATTTTTTTTAGTGCGATCGCGCGCGCACGCATGGACAAGTGACGGTCTCTCGCGGCAATCTCTGTAACAACCAAGCACGCCATGTTCAAATCAGCCAACGGCTGATAGATGGGCTTACTACGAGTGGTTCTTGGGCTTATTTTGAGATTTGCCGAGAAGAGAGAAAGCAATGTTTAGCTGACTTTGAAAATTTATTGCGAATTCCAGGCTGCGTGCTGCGCTCTAACATTTGGCTGGCGTGTTCTCGGGAGCCTCTACTACCAATTGGCCGCGTTTTGTGACCATGCTTAAAAAGTGTTGCAGGGCTTCTTAGTTGAACCGTTTTCGGTCGTCTGCAGCATCCGCACAAAGAATGATAACTATGGATGCGACGCGCTTTGAGCAACGCACACACGCTGTACAGAAAGATGCCGGCCACACAACGTGATACTTCGCTGACTAATATCTAAGAGCCCATATATGCCATTTGGGAATTTAGGGCGCCATTGCAAACTAACGCACTTACATACTTTCACAGCGAATCGTATTAGCATATTCTTGAGCGGTATTTCAGTTGTAGGTACCAATAGAACTACAAGTACGTCCACAGGGACGCCTGCTGTACTAGCATGTGATCGCTTGCGCGTTAAAACTACGCAAGGTTTAATCATGTTCGGGTACATCGATCAATTTATTCATCAGAAATACGTTTTACATGTTGACCATTAGCAAGAGCCAGAAACGGCTATTAAAAGCTGGCAATACACAATCGGCAAATTGTGCCAGGTAAGAGGTTAATTTGATATTTTCTAGGGTGAGGAGGTGACTTCGTCACTCGGTGCTGGCAGTCATTTATTTAGGCGCGGTAAAAACGCAACTGTTATTTGAAAAGTAATGAAATGGCGTAGAAAACCATTTCTTACAGAAGAAAAAAAAAGGGGGGGGGGCGAATATTGTGAATAAGTTGACTGTGCGACATGAAAACTTATCGCCGAACGGTGTGTTCTCTGAAAACATACTCCTTTTACGACACCCTTAAGTCCGGTGGTGGCGTTGTAGTTAGGGTGCTCCAATCCGCGATTGAGAGACGGCACGTTAGAAATCTGCTGATGGCAGTTTTGTCATTTTGTATTCTTCAGGCATTCTTTATAACTTGATTTAAGAATAAAATTATTTATGTGAGATACGCATCGCTGTTTTAAACATGCAGAGCCGTGTAGCACCGGGCACCTGCCAGTAAAACGTCGCTGTCTCATGTTTCAGCGCGATACTGGACCCATAGTCCAGCATGGCACTGGATGCTGGCGCCCAGTGGCACTCGGCTTTGCAACGGGGACCATAAATGCTAGCCTAATTACTGAAATGCAGCATTAAAGACCCCTCGTCCAAATTGGAAAAAAATTCTTGTGTCAATGTAGAAGAGCATAGACCATGCAGACTGGCCGATTACCTTGCACACTATTCAACTTTTCCAATCGCTTGCTTGCATCATACAGACTAGAATTGTTGTCCGCAATGAATGAATAGTTTTCCTACATGCTCGAAAAACACGCAGAAGTTAGTCACGGCAATAATAACGCCTTGAGACACCAAATATGAGGTTAATGTCAGAAACGCTTAAAATTCGCGTGGCATAACTACAAGGCACTCAGTATTACACTCCGAAAAATAAAATGAATGACTGTGTTGATTTGTATTAGTTTCACTAATTAAAGATAACGCGTGTTCAACAAATTGCCTAGTTTGGCTTCCACCAGCCAGCTTCCATACTTGCGTAAAAAATATAAAGCCCAATATGCATGTACAGTTTGTTTTTTGGTGGTACTCATTTGGAAAAGAGACAAATTACTTCTCATGTAGGCCCTGGGCCACGGCACGTCGAACTATCGTCGAACATGGTAGTATCTCAATCAAAATAACATAGACCAAAATCAAATTGAGTGACCGCTAGTTATCCACTCAGGAGGCTTGCAGGAATATACAGCCTGAGTTTAAAGTCATTTGAAGAACCAGGTAGCGTGTGACGCGTTTTCGAAGTTTGCGTCCAGAACTGTGGGTGCCATGACTGAAAAACATAGGTGAGCAGGACACTGTTATTAGAGGGCGTATTCTATTAGGCGTAATGTACGCCTGTGCTTTCACGCAAACATGAAGAAAAAAAACTTTGGACAGCAGGCACCTCAAATCCACCTCACGCAGAATACCTATTGCGAAAGCAAGGCTGAGTTCGAGGAAGAGTGTGTTTCGACTTTGGTGCTGGCGACAGGGGTAGTTTGCCATCGATCACCTTGAATTAAACAATGACTCCAATCTGCCTAAAAACTACTGACAAAAGAGAAGCAGCAGCCATCACACATGAAAGGAGACCGCACTCTATTCAATACTTCTTCTCCAGTCTGCCTTGTGGAGACCGGATATTCGTCCACCTACAAGGGAAAAGATATCGACCGTGTCATCTCACAACACATCAGTTCAGAAAGCCACACGAGTCGTTCTATGGGTTTTGAAGCCAATATCTCTGAGTGACCTCCTGTGGAACCTGGAACGCACAAAAGTTTTGCGATTACGACATCATTGCAAACTTCGTTTCCTGCCATGATTTTCTTCTTCTTAATATTCACGCAGTGCTATACCAGCAGTAATTCTGGTGGTCCACATGCATTCAGCAATGAATTTATGATTTGTGTATAACCCGCAAGCAGGTCTTTTCGTCCTGACTTGCCAATAAATAATAAAGCTAGCTACAGAAGACACTCACATCATGCACACCCCAAGATTTGGCAATTCACGTTCCTTGAGGCATGTGTTCGAGGGAGACAGCCGTCCCTCGTACGTCAAAGTTGGCCATGTTAACCACTCAGTAGGTCCTTACGTAGTGACACCACCGCCATGCTACAAGTGTTTCAAGAAAAGCCACGTAAAAGGTGTCAGTGAGAAAAACGTTGTGTGCTCGCGGTGTGCTGAATATCATTCAAAAAACGTTTGCGGTGCCACTGTGCTACGATGTCTAAACTGCCACAGCACTCATGAAGTCTCATCCAAAGATTGCCCACGACTGCAAAACGAGCACATAGTACTCAAGCATATGGTGCGAGACAAGTCAACGCACAGGAAAACTGCCGCCACACTTCGCCGACGACGGCGTTGAGGTCGAAGAACGTCACGAAAAGGCTGTTCTACCGATAGAGAGGTGCCACCCTCCATCAATGTTGCTGCTCCACAAATACCGAACTCGATGAAGACAAGTACCGCGAAAGACAAGACAGGGAATACAGTCACACCTTCCGAACAGTAGCCCTACCTTCTACGAGGTCAACCTACTTCGGAGTCGCATTACATTTCACCACCCTCGACGACCTCTTGAACCACTGATGTGACGAATCAAGATCGATAAGTTATAAGCTTGCTGTAATCGCTAATGAGCGCCATGCGTTTTGTACTCAGCAATATGAAGAATTCGTCAGCGCAGAGCGCACTGCAAGTGCTAGGCACCCTGAGTTCGGTGCTTGCCCCTCTAGCGTAAAACCACGGCCAGCGAGGTACCATCGTTTCGAGTTGAAGTCAAGAATGCCTCTGTCTTTCAGTGGAATGCGAGAGGTCTGAAGTTTCGCATGTCTGATATTAGACACTTTGTATTTGGCAACCATGTCCTCATGATGAAATGAAATGATTGTGATTTGCGAACCCAACCCTTCTGCTTCAATCCACCTGTGAAGATATATGAGTGCTTTATGTCGTCCACCCACGGACACTGCGGCAAGCTTATTGTATTGATGCGCCGTGACCTCACTTGCGTTCTTCACACAGTCCTACCTGACAAAGAGAATTAATGTGTGCCTTACTGTGAAGAAAAATAAGCTTACTTTCACGATTCTCGAAGCTTGCATATCTTTATCAAGCCGCCTCGACTGCAGGCGTCTACATGGTATTCTAACATCGACTTCATACCCATGGGTGATCACTGGTCACATAATGCCCACCATTTCCTATGGGGAAGCTCCAGGGCAAACTCTATAAGAAACAAATTGGCCCCATATCTACATGTTTATCTGCAAATGCCGTCAAAAGACGATAGTCTTGCGTGTGAGAGAGTGAACAAGACATTTATTTGATGTTCTGCGTAAGAAAATTGGTGAGTGGTGTTCAGGCGGCGCTGTGTTAGAGTGCCTCGAGCATGCAGCGGAGGCGAACGAGTGCATCAAGTCACGTCATGAGTGAGACATAAGCGCCATCTGGCTCTTTTCTTAGATAAAGAAGCGTGTGGCTCTGAGGCAGGCGTCCGCGCCTGTCTCAGAGGTTATAAGGTGTAGAATTCAAAGCAGCGGGTAGGTGCCACCACCGTGTCGTCTTAGCAAAGCGTTGGAAACACTCGCCTTTTCACGCAAGCGTTGCATAGTCAGCGCAGCGTTATAAACGCTACGGTCCTTAGAATTACTTATGTATGCCTTTTATAGTAAAAGACACACATACAGAATATATACGTGTTGTAATGGTGCCTCGGATATGCACAATAATTGATTTTTAGTTGACAATCGCACAAATATGAACGCTAAATCTTGAGCAACATTGGTTGGTGCTGCGGATGGGGTTGGCTGTTTTAGGCATCGGCTGGTGGCCACTTAGAGTACCCGGTCGTGTTAAGAGTGGACAAGCAGACAAATGTACAGATAGACCAAAATTTTTGCGTCAAACGTCCCCAAGAAAGACTATCGTCTTTAAAAAACCACACTCCTCCAAAGGCGATCATGAGGAAATGAGAATGCTATTGGGTGCACCCGAGCCGCCGCGTGAAGGGCGCGATCTGGCTCGCGAGCGCCGGCAAGATCAACCGCTCCTTGTTGGGGCTTGGCCTCGGCCTTCCGCTGTTTCTCTCGAAGGTGGGCGGCTCTCCGTTGACGTTTCCCCGCCATTTCTCCAACACGAACCACTGCAACGTTCTCGGCTCAGCGTCGACGTTCATTTGCAGTGTTCTAAGCTCGCCGTTGTTGCCTGCCGAGCACACATGGCAGGATCTTGACTCGTCGTTGGTGTTTCGCAGCGGCTTCCCGAGCACGGAGTTCCGCATCGGCGACTCGATTCAAGCGCATGTGTTTGGCATTACGCGCTTTTCGATTCACAGCAGTGTCTTCTTCTCGAACCGATTATGACGTTGTAGCAACTGCAGTGACGCCAGCACCAGGAAGAGACGCAATACTGGAGTTGCATTCGTCCTAGTGGTATCGTTGCCGCGATCGATTCGACTTCAACGACTTCCATCGCTATCAAGACGCTCTGTGCATGATATTGTTACATGCGATGAAAGGTGTTTTAGTCAGAAGAACTGAGCCGGCGGGAAGACACACAGAAAACTGGGAAGATGGCTGACTCAATAACAACAACAAATCGCCAGAGCGCTCGCTGCTCCAGAACATCTTCCATTTTAGGGGGCAGCCATGGCTCGCGTTTGCTGTACTTATTGGGCAAGTGGCAATATATATAGGTCCCAACGAGAAGAGGAGGAGTGCCTGAACTCTGTCTCCTCCGGGCGAGCTCTGCGGTGAAAGGGCTCTCACCATGTACGTTTCTCCATTTTACCCTGCACGGCTTCGCGATGCGAGCGCCATCACACGCCTGCGCCATCATTCTCTCCCTTAATCTCCACCAGTCCCCACCTGCTCTGATTGCTAGGCGCGGAGCAGCGGTTGCTGGGGGCGAGGAGGAGCACACGCTGAGAGAACTGTGCGCACGCCGACCAGGGACGCATGACAACTCCCGACTAAGAAGAAGAAGAAGAACGCTTTATTTTTTTCAATGAAAATGCTTACAAAAACTTGTGCGAAAACATCCAGATCACTGGCCGACATGGCTAGTTAAGGATCAGTTGTAGACAAGGCATTTTTGTTTATATAGCGGGTAAAAATTTTTATATAGAGAGTTCAATCACAGATTACAAAATCATAGGCGGACATATAGAAAAATACAGAAGTAATGAGACGTCTGTGCATGTATTTCCACAATATTAACGTGACAATTGGTAACTCTCCGATAGAAAGAGTTCCCTGAGTGACTGAATCATATTTGGGAGACGTTTAATCAGGGTAGGGATACTCTTCCAAAGTTTAGCAGCAACAAAAGGCATTGTTCGACAGCCGCAGGCATTGTGTACTACAGGCATATTAAGATTTTGTTGTTTGGCCTGTCGAGTGTGACACCTGGAAGGAAGGAAGGAAGCAACAAAAAGGGAGAAGGCAGGGAGGTTAACCAGAAAGACATCCGGTTGGCTACCCTACACTGGGGGATTAGGGAAGGGGACAAGAAAGACGAGAAAGAGAGAAGAGAGGGAAAAGAAAAAAAAGGGTGGGGGAGAGACTGACAGTAATTTCACTGCAGCGTGTAGAACTCTACCGCATGTCAGAGGCGTTCACACAAGCCTGTCTTTCTCAGGAAACACAGCAGGGCTTTCACTGCCTTCTGGGCTGTCGAGGCATGTGGACGTTGCTGTAATAGCACCTGCACAGAAAGAGGCCGATCATCCAGTCGCCGCATTGCGTTGGCAAGTATTTGTCTATCTGAGGCAAATCGAGGACAATGGCACAGCAGGTGTTCGATATTTTCGTCGGTGCCGCAAACATCGCACACCGCACTGTCAGTAATTCCGATTAACGTGGTATAAGCTTTCGTGAAAGCAACTCCCAGCCAAAGGCGATAGAGAGGCGAAGCTGCACGTCGATGTAGGCCGGGTGGAGGCCGGAGTTGTAGTGAAGGGTCGAGCTCGTGCAGTCTTGTACGTCGTATGCTTGGTGTGTTCCACTCAGTCAGTGTGAGACTGCGGGCCAGTTGACGAATCTGCCTCGCCGCATCCGCTCTTGAAAGCGGAATCGGAACGCTTTTCGCTTCTTTATGTGACGTGCGAGCAGCATGATCTGCAGAATCATTGCCGCCTATACCACAATGCCCAGGTAACCACTGAAAGACGATGTCATAGCCTTTTTGTATTAAAAGGTGGTGAAGTTTCACGGTTTGGTAGGTCAACTGGTCGTGGTATCCGCGTCGAAGAACTGATATCAGGCACTGTAACGCTGGTTTTGAGTAAGAAAACACAACCCATTTACCTGGTCTTTCTTCTGAATTGATGTGTTCCAGTGCATTGCACAGAGCCTCGAGTTCTGCCGTCGTAGAAGTTGTCACATGCGAAGTCTTGAAACACCGAGTTACCCCTTGTGATGGTATAACCACTGCTCCACCTGAACTAGACGGCGTAGTAGAGCCATCCGTGTAAATGTGCACATGGTTACTGTAGTTTTGTTCCAGTAGGAATAGACTCAGTTGTTTCAGGGCATGTGTCGGTAAGTCCGATTTTCTCCTCATTCCTGGAATCATTAAGTGAACTCGCGGCCAGCTGAAGCTCCAAGGAGGAAGCAGTGGCTTTGATGCAGGTGCGTATGTCTCAGCAAACGATGAACGATGCTTGTAGACAATAGTGCCGTATGTCGTGCGGGGCCTTTCAGCAGCTAGGCTCGCCAGGGGGTGAGAAGGGGTCCTGGCATAATGCCTGAGGTGCATGCGTATTGTCTCGGTAATAATATGCGTATTTATCGAGTGATCTTGAGCGATGGCAATGGTTTCAGCCGTCGAAGCACTGCGGGGTAATCCAAGGCATATCTTTAGTGCTTGGGCGTGAATGCTCTGAATTGCGCGCAGGTTGGTCTTGCCGGTGTTAGATATTGCAGGTAAGCTGTACCGTAAGAATCCGATAAACAGCACTCTGTACAGTTGTAGCATGGATGGTACGGGCACTCCCCAATTCTTTCCTGCAAGGAATTTGAACATGTGGCATGTTGCGATCAGCCGCTTCTTCACATAGTTCACGTGTGAAGTCCACGACAGGTTTCTATCTATTATGACTCCCAAGAACCTGTGGCTTCTGCTGAACAATATGTATTCTTCATTAATCGATATACTGTAAGCAGACATTGGTTTCCGCGTGAACGCTACCACTGCAGATTTTCCGCAGGACACCTCGAGGCCTTGTTTACGAAGATAGCATGACGTCATTGCAGCAGCCTTCTGAAGGCGGGCGCGAAGCTGAGGCCTTGTCACACCTGATGTCCAAATGCAGATGTCATCAGCATAGACAGAAAGTTCTACAGTGCTAGGTAGCAGCTCGACTAGACCAATGAGAGTTAGGTTGAAAAGGGTAGGGCTTAGCACTCTTCCCTGATGAACTCCTCGGCTGCTGTAATAATCAGGTGTTGGGCCATTCGCTGTCATCCCGTAAAATGATCTCAGCTGTAAATAGCTGTACAGCCACATATATATCTTGCCACCAAGACCTACTGTTTCCAAAGCACTAAGAATGGCTTCATGGGTGACATTCTCGTAAGCCCCCTTAACGTCTAGAAACAGAGCGGCGCACAGTCTCTTACATGCTTCCTGGTGTTGAACATATGTCACCAGATCAATAACGTTGTCGATTGACGAATGGCCGCGCCTGAATCCGGTCATGGATACTGGATAGATTTCGTAGTGCTCTAAATACCACTACATTCGTGTTAGAATCATTCGTTCCATCGTTTTTTCCACACAACTGGCAAGTGCGATAGGACGGTATGAGGCAATATCCAAAGGAGATTTACCAGCCTTTAGAAGTGGAATGAGGTGACTTGACTTCCATGCCTGGGGAACCGCACCAGTCTGCCAGGAGTCGTTGTATAGGCGTAAGAGTGCCTTTCGAGTTTCGTCTCCAAGATTACAAAGGGCACGATAGGTAATGCCGTCAGGTCCGGGTGCTGAAGAACGTCTGCACAGAGCCAGTGCCGCCTATAGCTCATCCATAGAAAAGTGGCATTCCATAGGGGGATCACGTGATGGCAGTGGGTTGTCAAATGTTCCCGTTCTTGATACTGTGAAATTAGAATCACCGGCAATTCTTCTACAGAAAGATTCTGCGACGTCAATCTCTCTGCATCGAAGGTGAAGTGCCAGAGATGTAAACGGGTGTCGCTGACCCAAGGTTGTGCTAACACCCCGGACAGTTCGCCATATCAGTGATAGGAGATTTCGTGGATCCAACGACTCGCAAAATGATGTCCAACGTCGCCTAGCCAGTTTATCCATGTGCCGCTGCATTTTCTTTTGAATGCGTCTAGCCAGCCTAAAATCATCCATACACTTTGTCCGTCGGTACCTTCGTTCTGCACGACGGCATACTGCGCGAAGTTTCTCAAGCTCGATGTCGAAATCGGTGCGCGTGTGACTAGTCAAATGTGTATGCGTGGTATTCAGCAGGACATCCTTTATAGAGTCCTCTAGGTTATATGATGAGCCGTGGGTACAGCAGTCTTCCATTAACATTTTGAATTTCCGCCAATCGGTGTACTTGAGGCCTCTTGAGGACTTGGAGCTGGTGAAACCTTCTATACACAGGTGAGTTGGTATATGGTCGCTGCCCCGCGTTTCCAGATCCGAAAACCAGTGCACTTTCCTGCTAAGTGAGCGAGAAACCAATGTAAGGTCCAGGCAGCTGCTATAGGCTGATCCGCGTAATTATGTAGGGCTTCCATCGTTACAAACGCAGAGTTCTTACTCCGAGGCTAAGGACACCAGTTTTCTTCCTCTAGAGTTGTCCCTGGAGCTTCCCCATAGGAAATGATGGGCATTGAAGTCGCCAGTGATCACCCATGGCCTTGGAGTCGATGTCAAAATACCGCGTAAGCGCTCGCAGTCAAGGCGGCTTGATGGAGATAAGTAAGCTCCGATAATCGTGAAAGCGACCTTATCCTTCTTCACAGTAAGGCACACATACTGATTCCCTTCATCAGGCGAGACTCTGTGGTGAACGTAAGTGAGGTCATGGCGCATGAATACAGTAACTTTGCTGCAGTCTCTGAGAGTAGTGGACATAAAGCACTCATATCCTGATAGCTTGATTGAAGCACACAGGTTGGGTTCACAAATCACGATAATGGGGAAGCGGTTCACAAATACAAACTGTCTAAATTCAGACATGCGCGACTTCAGTCCTCTGGTGTCTCACTAAAAGACAGATGCATTCTTGACTTCCGCTCGAAACGATGGTGCCTCGCTGGCCATGGTTTTACCTTAGAGCTGCAAGCACCGGACTCAGGGTGTCCAGCACATGCAGTGCGGTCTGCGCAGCCGAAGTCTTCATATTACTCAGTAGGACACGCATGGTATCATCAGCGATTGCAGCAAGCTTATCACTTGATCTTCATTCATCGTGTGGTATAAAACGCTGCCCTGGAGAGTGTGCGTCATGCTTTGACGTAGAAAAATCGGTGTGCGGGGCCGATTTAGTAATTCAAGGTGCGCGGGAATCATGATGATGGTGATAGCGCTAAAACTATGAGCGCGCCCATGCGCGTGCTCGTGCGCGCACCACGTGGAAAAGCTCCCGAGCCACGGGGACAGCTCGGCTGACCCCAGAGAGCAGAACGCAAGGAAAGGTTCGGGCCACGCCCCGGCTGCTCGTTCTGACCCTCCGTGTCCGGGCCTCGTCTCGGCGTTGAAGTCCTCGGGTGCCCCCTGGACTGGGCATCGCCCCACCTCACCCCAGAGAGCAGAGAGCAAGGACAAGTTCGGGCCACGCCCCGGCTGCTTGTTCTGACCCTCCGTGTCCGGGCCTCGTCCCGGCGTTGAAGTCCTCGGCTGCGTCCTGGACTGGGCATCGCCCCACCTCGCACCCACGTTGGTCTGAAGCGGCGTTCGTCACGGCCAGCTGCTGTTCTGGTCTCGGAGTGAGACGCTGTCCCAGGTCTGTTCGCGGCAGACGGGCGGTACGCTGTTCTCGGTTGTGTACAGGCAAGCCCAGGCGTTGACCACCGTACTGGGATGCCACTAGCGGTTATCTTCAAGACCGGGCCCCGCCTCGGTACGAACTCCGCAAGCACAAGGCACATCGCCTCCTGACTACCAGAGAGCTCAAGGTGAAGCGCAACGTTCACGCCCCAAGAGTAGAATGTGAGTGAACGAACAAGAACATTAACTCCCTTCGCGTAGGACCGTGAGCGCGTGTATATCTGTGTGAGTTTATGTTGTGTGTATCCCTTTGTCCGTATTCGTGTATATAAAAGTCTCTCGTTGTCCACGAACGTCCTCTGTCCTCATCTGGCTAACCTGCGCCCACAGTTTGCCCACAAATTTTGGCGAGCCTGCCAGGATAGATCGGCCTTACCTTCGTGCCGAGAGCCAGACAGGCGGGACGAACCGATGGATTAGGAGAAATTGCACGCAATCGGAACGGACATGGGCCTTGCCAGGATCAGCACTCAACATCTTTCAGGCGAGAATTGGTCGCACACAGGATGCCTGTAAACGTGCAAAGACTGCTTTGTATTGGAGAGGAGGTCGGGTGGTCTTGCGCCGACTTAGAGCGAATGTTGCAAGAAGACTTTGATGAGGAACAAAAGAGAATTGATTTCGAACTACGGTACATGTGCAAAAATGACAATGAGCGTGTGCGTTTGCGACAGGAAGGAGAGAAGCTGTTGTCTGAGATCAGCACAGCTATTTTGGAAATCCGAGAGATTGCAAATAGGGTAGCGCTTAAGGAGGTTAATGAAGAGCGCCAAGTCAATAATCTCAAGGATGAGATAGTTATCCATGATGTTGACACAAGTCTGTCAGACACACTCGAAAAAGTGTATGTCGGAGAACATGATGATGTAGCTCTGTGTACACGATCTGCAAGTGAATGTGTTAAGCAGACATATGATGGCATTGAAGGTGACGGAAGTATAGAGCAGCATGGTTTCTGCAGTCGTCAGATGAAACCTCTCGGCCAAAGAAAGAGCACGTCATGCGTATCTGAGACTCTTGCTTCGGAGCCCAACGAAAAGCGAGTGGCATTGAAAAACCCTAAAACAGAGCCAGAAGATGACCATAATTCGAGCAAGAGGGGCCGGAACTCCAAGAGTAGTAGTAGAGCTAGGAACGCTGTGAGCCCACAACATGGTACTTTGTACCGTGCGGAGGCACACCAACTTCAAGACAACCGAAAGATACGGCGTGCTTTGGACTGCGTACCTTGGCGCTCGGACCCAGATGTTTGGATTGAATACTCCTCCATCTATATGAACATCGAGAAGCCACCGCGGTACACAGAAGCACATAGGAAGGAAGAACTCTGGTTCTGCGCTAGTACGTGGAAGAAAAGGAGGAAGAGTACAAACCTGGTTGACCGATTCCGAACTGAACTGCGACACGACAATGGACTTCGAACTGCATGCGGAACCAATTCCCCGCGCTGACATAATGTTTGCCCGACTTACTCGGCGTCGATGCTTCCAAGCTTGACTCGACGAATTCATCGTGCTGCCCGGCGCCTGTGTTCGCCGCAACGGCATGAGTGAGTGGTCGTTGGCCTAGGCATCGGGTCACGAGCGTGCGGTGCCGTGCATTCCGTGTGGACGCCCTTGGTACATCGTCACAGAAAAGCATTATCATTGTTGAATGTGTTCAGTTTATGCGTATTGTGTCAGTTGTCTATGTCTTTCAGTTGTGCTCCGTCTTACTTGAGAATGTATTTTCAGTGTTCACGGTCACGGCTCTGCGCATCCGAGTTCCTGGGTCCACGAACAACCACAGTCACCGAGAATAATTGTCAGCTAAGTGAAACCAGCTGTACGCTTTTAATATGGCAACCTAAGAGCTGAAATGTTATTTCAAGGCACACGAAGTCGAGTTACACTTGAAAAGTGTAGAGATTCTTTTAGGTGTGGCACAATCTTGTTACACATTTTTGCCTTTATTATTATTATTTATTTTTTTCACTGCCATCCGTCCATGTGGATGGGCGATGATAAAGAATACCACTGCCAAAGTGCGTTTTTATGCCGGTAAATCTTTGAGTGTATATTACAGTGCCCTGTGGTGCCGGCGAGACACTTGAACATTCTAGTCTACTCTATGAACATGTCGACCCTTCTTAACCCAGCGTTTCGCTGTTCTTGAACTGGGGGGAAGATGTGGTATAAAACGCTGCCCTGGAGAGTGTGCGTCATGCTTTGACGTAGAAAAATCGGTGTGCGGGGCCGATTTAGTAATTCAAGGTGCGCGGGAATCATGATGATGGTGATAGCGCTAAAACTATGAGCGCGCCCATGCGCGTGCTCGTGCGCGCACCACGTGGAAAAGCTCCCGAGCCACGGGGACAGCTCGGCTGACCCCAGAGAGCAGAACGCAAGGAAAGGTTCGGGCCACGCCCCGGCTGCTCGTTCTGACCCTCCGTGTCCGGGCCTCGTCTCGGCGTTGAAGTCCTCGGGTGCCTCCTGGACTGGGCATCGCCCCACCTCACCCCAGAGAGCAGAGAGCAAGGACAAGTTCGGGCCACGCCCCGGCTGCTTGTTCTGACCCTCCGTGTCCGGGCCTCGTCCCGGCGTTGAAGTCCTCGGCTGCGTCCTGGACTGGGCATCGCCCCACCTCGCACCCACGTTGGTCTGAAGCGGCGTTCGTCACGGCCAGCTGCTGTTCTGGTCTCGGAGTGAGACGCTGTCCCAGGTCTGTTCGCGGCAGACGGGCGGTACGCTGTTCTCGGTTGTGTACAGGCAAGCCCAGGCGTTGACCACCGTACTGGGATGCCACTCGCGGTTATCTTCAAGACCGGGCCCCGCCTCGGTACGAACTCCGCAAGCACAAGGCACATCGCCTCCTGACTACCAGAGAGCTCAAGGTGAAGCGCAACGTTCACGCCCCTAGAGTAGAATGTGAGTGAACGAACAAGAACATTAACTCCCTTCGCGTAGGACCGTGAGCGCGTGTATATCTGTGTGAGTTTATGTTATGTGTATCCCTTTGTCCGTATTCGTGTATATAAAAGTCTCTCGTTGTCCACGAACGTCCTCTGTCCTCATCTGGCTAACCTGCGCCCACAGTTTGCCCACACATCGCATCACTGGTTTGAGGGGTCGTCGAGGGCGGCGGGATTTGATGCAGCTCCGAAGTAGGTTGACTTCGTGGAAGAGAGGGCCACTGTTCGGAAGGTGCGACTGCTGTCCCTTTCTTCTGTTTGGCAGTATCCGTCTTCAGTGAGCTTGGTGTTTGTGGGTCAGCCTCTTTGATAGAGGATGACATCTCTCTATCGGTAGAGCAGTTTTTCCGTGATGGTCTTCGCCCACGACGCCGTCGTCGGCGTAGTGTAGAGGCAGCTTCCCTGTGCGTTGAATTGTCCCGCACCATACGCCTGAGTACCGCGTGCTCGTTTCGCACCCACGGGCAATCTTTGGATGAGGATTCATGAGCACCGTGGCAGTTTGGACATCGTAACTCGGTGGCACTGCAGGCGTCTTTCGAGTGAGACTCAGCGCACCGCGGACACACAACTTTGTTCTCACAGACACCTTTTACGTGTGCCATCTTGAAGCACTTGTAGCATTGCAGTGGCTTCGGTATGTAAGGACGCACTGAGTGGCGAACATGGCCAACTTTGACATACGAGGGAAGGCTGTCTCCCTCGAACACAAGCCTCAAGCAGCGTGAGTTGCCGAGTCTGGTAATGTGCGTGATGCGGGTGCCTTCAGTTGCTGGCTTTATTAGTATTGGCAGGTCATTAGCTGAGATGGAAAGATCCACATCATAAATGACGCCTACAGTGCCATTACAACCTGTAGCGACCATTGGCCGAACTTTCACGTTGCCGATTTCTGTTATGTGCCGAAGACTTTGCAGTGCACTACGGTGCATAACGTCTACAGCAAGGACATTCTTTCGTGCATTGATCCTCACGTCTTTGATATCATTCGGCGCGGTTTCCTCGAGAAGCACAGAAAGAACTTGCCTGTTCAGGAGTCACAAGTTAGATGCCGGGTCTTCGGGCATAAACAGCATGGTGTGCGGCCACCGCTGTGGTGCAGTCTTAACGGTGGAAAGACTTGCCGACGATGCCGTCCGCAGCAGTCTCCGTTTTGTAGATGGATTCATGATGACCGTGAAGTCATCATCCGATGACTCAAAGCCGTCCGAGTACAAATCGGTTGCCTCACTGTCGGTGTCGCTCGACGCGTTGCTACGCTTCCTGGACGACGAAGTCCGGCGCGACGGTTGCACGCCTGGAACATTCTCAGGTGTGTCCTGAAGCATCACCGCAAAGGAGGGAGCGGCAGCTCCCAGGATTTCCAGGAAAACAAATTGAAAATACTGAGACACAGGCACAAGCGTTCTGTGAGAGAATCACTTCGTCATCGTCCCTCTGGGTTTTGACATCTGGGTTTTGACAAAATTAATGCATGAAAAGGTACATTCTTATCAATTATTTTGCGTACTAATACTGCGCTTCTTTATTGCCTAACAATATCAAAAGGCATTATGTTCACATTTCTGCAGAGCTCAGCCGATGGTGACTCTTCGTTGCTGACGTAATTATTCGTACAGCTCTTTTTCGTAATTGATAGATATGTGGGGTTAACGTCTCAAAACCACCATATGATTATGAGAGGCGCCGTAGTGGAGGGCTCCGGTAATTTTGACTACCTGGGGTTCTTTAACGTGCACCCAAATCTGAGAACACGGGCCTACAACATTTCCGCCTCCATCGGAAATGCAGCCGCCGCAGCCAGGATTCAAACCCGCGACCTGCGGGTCAGCAGCCAAGTACCTTAGCCACTATACCACCACGGCGGGGCAGCTCCTTTTCGTAAGATTGTCATGACTGAGCAAGAAGAACATGCGTAGCTCCATGATTTAAGAAGTTAGGTGAGAGTAGAACACGTTGAAGTATGAAATACTGAGTATGTATGTGTTAAATTATTTTCTAGCCCTAAATATAAATAAAGAATCCAAAGCTTAGGTTTCTGCACAAATTGTCTATATGCGATGTCCAGTGAAAAGTAAAGAATCCAAAGCTTAGTTTTCTGCACAAATTGTCTATATGCGATGTCCAGTGAAAAGTAAAGAATCCAAAGCTTAGTTTTCTGCACAAATTGTCTATATACGATGTCTAGTGAAATGAATGGTCCAATGTTACACTAAGGTAAGTATATACGTTCACTTTATCAATGGGAATTTCCCTGATAAATAGACCATGTGTTTGAGGTATCACTTTTCAGTTAGAGGCGAAAAGTATGTACTCGTTTTTTTTGTATTTCGGTATAAGTTCTGTTCAAACCACTGAGAAGTCATTTATAGCTCTTTATTTGCTAGTGATTCGGCTTCCTGAAAAGAGTGACGTGCTACGAGTAAAGCAGTGTCATCTGCATCTGAGTTAAGTAAAGAGGATAATCATTATTGAAGAGGAAGAACAAAATCGGTCCAAGAACTGAACGTTGCGGCACACTAGTTTTGACGAGCTTCCTGTTTGATTTGTTGCCAAGTATCTGCACATATTGAGTCCGTTCGGACAAATAACTACAAAAAAACTTTGAAGATATACCTCTAAATCCATAGCATTCCAGTTTGTATTGCGATATATTGTGGTCTACTGAATCAAAAGCTTTTTTATGTCAAGGAAGATGCTGAGGACGAATTGGTTATTGTTTAATGCTTGGTTTATTGTTTCTTCCACAAAGCTTACAGCAGTAGCCGTACTGTGTTCTTTCCTAAATACGTGTTGATACGGAGTTAGGATATTGTATTTGTAATGAAGTCCATCATTCTTTAGGCTATAAGCTTCTCAAAAAGAGTGTTCCTACATGATAGAATTGTTATAGGGCGGTATTATGCTATGTTGTCAAAGCATTCATTTTTGTGGATTGGTGTCAGGCTCCCTATTTTAAGGTGCTCAGGGTACACGCCTGTCATGAAGGACAGGTTGAAAATAACAGCTAGAGGTGTGCTTAAGGTTTTTATGTTGTTTTTCAATAATCTAACTGGTACTCCATCATACCCCATGGTCTTGTGGGATGACATCTGGCGTACAACTGCAGTAGTTTCAGCTTCAGTAATTTCACAAAAAAAAGGAGGTATCCTCATGAACAGCAGGGCATAGCGAGTTCTGTTTTTCATTTGCACTTGTTGCTGACTGCTTTCCTATGGTTATAAGATAATCATAAAAAAAGTTTCGCATATCTTGCTCATTACAACGCACGACGTCTAAGTTTGGTAAAATAGGTTGCCGAGGCTCCGGACTTGCTACCGCTTTTATTGTACGCCAAATTTCTTTAGTGTCAACGTTCGCTTTCTTGATGAGACTACTGTAATATTCCTTTGTTCGTTTTCTCATTATTGATAACGTCACATTGCGCCTGTTTCTGTACATTTTTTTTATAATTACCGCTGTCTTTATTTTGCTTCATTTTGATTAGCCAGTGTTTTCTCAGTCAAACAACTTTGAGAATTTCTTCGTTCATCCAAGGGTAAATTGGTGCAGACAGGTACGCTGATCTGCGAGATTCGCACTCCTTCGTTTTATGCATCGTGACACCAACAGCGATAAAAAGTGTGCGTAAGCTGCGTTCGCATCTGTATCACTTCAGCATAAAAACTGCGTTTCTGTGACTGCCCGTTTGCTTTTTTCGTAATGAATCCTGAATGGTTGTGCGTCAGTCTGTTTCGCTGCGTGTACAAAAATGCCAGACACAAATGAAAGTCGGAAAATGGTCTGACACGTTTTCTGCTATCACGCCGGCAGTGATAGCTTCACTATCAATGTTTGGCACAATGTGGTCAATTGTTGTGGATGACGTTGGCGTAACTCTTGTTGGCGTGATTCAGGATCATTTGTCCTCATTTTGGTTCGAACTTCTTAAATTGCAATGCAACAGGCGTAGAATTGTTATAGTTCCGCCTTTTCTTTCTTTAGGCAGACATGCTCTTTCTTTAATAGTGCTAGTTCTTCTCTCGTTGTGCCCATTTCTTCAAATGATTCATCCATGTATTGTATGCTTTCCTTGAGGCTATCTATTTCTTTTTTCATTTTTGAATTTAGGTCGCACAAATATCTGAAGAGTTCTTAGATTGTAGTGGGCAACATTTCACCCATTATGTACAGCGAGCGATCCAAACTCAAAACGTGTGAGAGTATGAAAAGAACGCTACACGCCTACAAGTATTTGCGAAAGTGGTTGAGCTTTTCGTCGAGGTATGGTTGCCTGGATCGCTCGCTGTTATAACAGTGCTTGTAGAATTTATAGGCTCCGGCCCCGGCTGGCGATAGTCAGCCCGGGCCATGTCGATTTGATGTGTGCTGAGGTAGGGGATGTCTGTTGCCGGCCGAGGGTTCCTAGATAAGTGCCGCAGCTTGCGCCAGCTGCGGTGTGATACTGTGTTTACATCTGTATCACTTGAGCATAAAAACCGCGTTTCCTTGATTGCCCGGTTGCTTTTTTTGTAATTTATCCTGAATGGTTGTGTGTCAGTCTGTTTCGCTGCGCGTACATGAATGCCAGACACAAATTAGAGTCGAGAAATGGTCTGACACGTTTTCTGCTACCACGCCCGCAGTTATAGCTTCACTATTAATGTTTGGCACAACGTGGTCAACTGCTGTGATTGACGTTGGCGTAACTCTTGTTGGTGCCACAATATGATTTTTGAAACCATTAGTTGAAACTGAGTTTTCATACTCCACGCTTGTTTGTTTACTTGTGTCTATAATAAAATGACCACATAGTACAACTTGTTTTTTTTTTCACTTGTAAACTGCTCTAAATTGTGTTCTAATTTCTCATGAAATGGCTAAATCTTCGCGTCTGGTGGTCAGTATATGACGCCTACTATTACGTTATTCTGCATGTCAACAAATAGCACCTCTAACTTTCCTAATTGTGTTTCCGTAACATTCGCTAGTTTTGCATATGTAGTTTAGGATGATATGTATAGTGCAATGCCACCGTCTCGGGAAATAGATTCTTTTGGAAGAGAAGGAAATTGGTATCCAGCGATGTTTGTGCATTCGAAATCTTTCAGCCATGCCTCAGACAGTGCTATAAGATCGTATTTTCGTATTTTACACTTTGACGACTGATAAGCGCTATAATTTCGTCATCATTTTGGTTCAAACTTCTTAAATTGCAATGCAACAGGCGTAGAATGGTGGAGCTGTCATGTTTAGTCGGATTAGGCGTAATAGTGCCGATGAGCATTCAGTTAGTCACAGTAAAGCGTTTTCCAGTCAAACTTTATGATTTTAGACAAGTGCGCACAAGAGGCATTGATGAATTACACTAGCATTTCCTGCTTTCCTAGCCAGTATTATGGACTGGGAAACCCACACAAACTTCCAGCCTTTTTTTTTCTTTCTGAAAATTGTCATGCGTAGCAATGCTTTGTTCTCTGAGAAAAGGTGCTTGTTGACGTACACAGGATTGGTGTCGGGAAAGCCGATTTCATTACTTGTGAACTTTTTCTTTTTTGCTGCTTGAAGCACTTTGCTCCTTGTAGCTCTAGATAAGAGTTTAACGACTATGTTCTTCTTTTCCTTTTCCTTTGTGGGCACCCGATGCACTACATCAATGCCGCCTTGAGTGATCTGAGTTCCAACGTTTTTTTCATGGTATTTATTAAAGTACTTGGGCAACAAAGACAAAATCAAGCGAACATAAGTACAATCAAATCACGAAAGTAAGCGTTCAAGCGTTACTCGTAAACACTAAATGGCTAACACAGCGCGAGTTCCTCACATGGAGAGTTTTTCACATCGTGTTATACAAACAAAAAAGGAGTGAGGTCAAACAGTTCTCTAAGACGGAGTACCAGTCTGGTCTAAAGTCAAGCTCGTCGTAAATGTTTTTTAGATGGATAGCCATTTCAATGAAGTGTGCGCTTGAAGAGTTGGTGGGCTCTGCATTGCGGTCTTGCATTCGTGTCTTCCACAAGCTGTGAAAACCCATGAGGAAAAACATATCTTATGGTACTTCATCAAGCGTTGCTGGTAGAAGATAACGTATTGTGTGAGAATTAATGACGAAACGTTTTTTCAGTGCTCGCTGAAGGACATCCCAAAATAGTACGGCATCTTTGGAGCTAACAAAGCAATGTTCAATCGTTTCCGGCACATCACATTGACGGCAGTTAACAGACGGAATGAAAATACCTTTTCTTTCTAACCATGTGTTTACCACCAATGTTTCAGAGTGGAGTTTATAGAAGAATGTTTTTGAATTCGGTGGAATGTACATTTTGCGCACTCGCTTCAACACATCGTGACCTGGAAGATTGGAGTACAGTGAACGGTACAATGAAGGTGGGAAGAGTGTACTCAGTAGGTCCTTATACAGCACCTTGCGCGATACTGTGTACAGCTATTCTACAGAAAAGCGAGCTTTAAGGAACTGAACTGCGAGGTAAACTTCCTGCATGAATCCTCACAAGCATGGGCGTTCGGAGAAGTTGGATGAAACAATTAAATCTGGTAAGGAATCAACAAGTGTAACCTGCAAGAAGGAACGAATTACAGGATGGGAATTGTCTCGAAAGAAGAAGAATCGGGACACTATTTGCCATAGATAAAGGTGTTTTAGTCCTAACCCACCCTCACTAACTGGCTTGAATATATTATCACGACGCATGGGCTCAAAAGTCGAAGACCATATGAAAGTCGCAAAAATCCGATGAAAGCGTTGTATATAGAATCTTGCGCAATGAATAAGTTGCAATACATAGTAAAGCTTTGTCGCTAAGAAAGTATTGCAAGCTTCAGCTCTCCCAAATATCGAAAGTCAATAGGGAACAAATGTCTGGGCCTGTCGTTCAAGTTTAGGGACGCGTTCCTTCCAGTAATGCGCACTGAATTTATATGCATGGAATCGTACACCGAGGTATGTTGGAGGAGTTCTTGTCCAATGAATCCCTGCAAAGTGGTTCGGTGTGCTACCCCACAAGCCAAACCACTAAACTTTTAGAGGTATTTAAACGAGCTCCTGTTACTACGCCAAACTTTTCAATAGTATATAGCACATTTTCTACACTTGGTTTATCTGTGCAAAAGAATGCGACATCGTCTGCATAAGCCAATACTTTAACCTCACTGCCTAATATTCTAAAGCCACGAATGCAACTCGACTGTATTATACTTAAGCACAGTGGTTCTAGATAAAGTGCAAATAAAAGAGGTGACATCGGGCATCCCTGTTTCACAGAAGAGCGAATAAAAACTGGCTTGGAGAGTTGACCATTAACTATCAGACGAGTTGAGCATTCATTATAGCATAATTTGACGCCTTTAAGAACAACTTTGTCAACCTTAGCTTGTTCGAGAAGAGAAAAAAGGAAGGAATGACGAACACGATCAAAAGCTTTTGCAAGGTCTACCTGTAGCATTGCAAGATGTTTTTGAGAACCATGACAGTATTGAAGCACTGTTGGAGTGACATGTATATTGGTTTGTATGGATCGACCTCTGATCCCACATGTCTGATGAGACCCAATGAGGATTGACATAGCAAATTGCAACCTAATTGCTAATACTTTTGCGAAAATTTTGTAGTCCACGTTTGACAGCGATATTGGTCTGTAGCCCTCGACGAAGCGCAGTTTTTCCTTGTCAGTTGTTTTCGGTATTAACACAGTGTGGCTTTTGCAAAAAGATTGTGGGAGTGTATCCATGTCACAACTCATCTGAAAAATATTCAGCAATATAGGAGCAAGTGTTTTCTTGAAAGCTTTGTAAAATTCGCCTGAGATGCCATCAGGGCCTGGTGTTTTCAATAAAGGCAAGTTGTCGATTGCTTGCTCGATTTCCTGTATAGTAATGGGCCCATTAATGACTGCACAATCATTGTCCTTCAAGGGGTTCACAAGAGAAACAAAACTAGCCTTGAGGTGAGCGTCAAGATCATCAGGGGGAGAGCTAAATAAACTGTTATAGTACGTTTCGAACGCCAAAGTAATGTCTCCGTTGTTTTTTATGAGCACATCGTTGAAGTACAAGTCTGGAATAACTTTATATATCGCATGGCGTTGCTCATCAAGTAAAGCTTGGCGCGTCGGTTGCTCAGAATTTAAAGTGCGCTGGTTCCCAGATCTAATACGTGCCCCTTGGTAGCGAGCAGCATCATATCTCTGTATTTGGCAGTTAATATTCTCAATGTCTTTGATGTACTTCCCCGGCATTTCGCATTCCATCTCATAAAGATTGCAAGGACTTTTAACAAGTATCTTTTCATCATTCTTTCTATAGAAAGTTCCAACTTTGTTACCGATTCTCTGAACTACTTCGACCAGTTTTTTGTCAGGCAATGAGGGAATACCTTTGATTTCCAGATTATTGTTCCTGCTGTATTGCTTAATCTCAGTAAGTTCTTTCTGTGTGGTCGAAAGTGCCCAGTCTAGTTCCGCCTTTTCTTTCTTTAGGCAGACATGCTCTTTCTTTAAAAATGCTAGTTCTTCTCTCGTTGTGCCCATTTCTTCAAATGACTCATCCGTGCATTGTATGCTTTCCTTGAGGCTATCTATTTCTTTTTTCTGATTTGCATTTAGGTCGCACACATATCTCAAGAGTTCTTGAATTGTAGTGGGCAACTTTTCACCCATTGTGAACAGCAAGCGATCCAAACTTAAAACGTGTGAGAGTATGAAAAGAACGCTACACACCTACAAGTATTTGCGAAATTGGTTGAGCTTTTCGTCGAGGTATGGTTGCCTTGATCGCTCGCTGTTATAACAGTGCTTGTAGAATATATAGGCTCCGGCCCCGGCTGGCGGTGGTCAACGCGGGCGAAGATGTCGATTTGATGTGTGCTGAGGTAGGTGATGTCTGTTGCAGGCGGAGGCTTCCAGGATAAGCGCCGCAGCTTGCGCCAGCTACGGTGTGATACTGTGTTCCTCGGCCGGTGTATTCATGGGGTGCTAATCTGCAAGTATTTGCGAAAGTGGTTGAGCTTTTCGTCGAGACGTGGTTGCCTGGATCACTCGTTGTTCAATATTCGCATTTAAAACGCATGAAATGTATTCGCATTTCAAACGTTGGTGTTCTTTGCCTCGGAGTACGAACATCGCATTTGTAGTGATGGAAGCCCAACATATTTATACGAAGCAGCCAATAGTAGCTGCCTCGACTTTACATAGCGTTCTCACTCATTTACCAGAAAAGTGCCCTGGTTTTAGGATTAGGATAATTCCACACCAAACGTCTCAGCCATTTTGGCGACCATTTCAAAGGTATCTGAAAAACGTGTGCTGATTTACTGCATTGAAAACAGTGAACTGGTAGAATAATTCGGAGAGGAAACATTTTTAGTCACGTGGCAGTCAGCGAAAAGTTGTTTGGGCACTGTGTGTGAAAAATATAATTTTAATAGTACCGTTTCTTCTTTCTATACGAAAATTGTTATGCATGTTAAATAAACGTGCTTGTGTAAGCTGTTTGAAGCTCAGTAATATTAGTGCAATTTTTCTTGCACATACGCCTCCAAGAATTTAGACAATTTGTGTTATGTTTCCATTTTTATTGCAATACTGCTTCTGTAAGAATATCAGAAAGTGAATACTTACTCCACAGAAGTTTTTTTTTGAGAGAAAAATTTTCTTAGATTTCTCCAGTTGCAAAGCTTTACGAAATATTGAAAATTTCACAAAATTGTCATTTTTGTCCATAACGCGAAGTAATTTGCACCAAGTGGTGGTCCGATTAAAATTACTTCTTTACTTAAATCAAAAGCAAATAAGCAGTTTTTGTCTGGTGAACTTTTACAATAAATTTTTTAAGTAAGCAAATAGTTCGTGAACTTTCCCATTGGCGCTTTTATTTACGGAACATTTATTCAATGAGTTTGCACCATGTATATGGGTGTTTTGGAATTAAACGTTTGTTTGACACGGATGTACCCACGTAGAGGTCTGACGCATCTTCATCTGTACGCCTAACGCAAAAGAACATGACTTAGCCCTTGTAACCGGAGAGGTAGTTGGGGTACATTTGTACTTCACATACGCTGAATTCCGCGAAAATATCTCATTCGCAAGTACGAAACACCGATTCCCAATATGAACTCCTTCAAAGCCTCGTCACTTGAGAAGAGAAACGCCCAGGTTTACTCTTCCCAGTAGTACCCTAACATGTGCCTGCAGCTCATGCATTTCAACTGAGCGCTTCAAGAACGTTACAAGTACATTTAGTAGCTTTCACTATGAGCAAGGGAATACAATCAGCTTCGCACTGATATGTTTCTTTACGCACCAATACTTGTAATTAAACATGCACCTCTATTGGCACTCTTCAGCGTCATAATAAAATGCTTCGCTTCACCGACCCCTGATGCCCGCATCAGTACCCCATGCAAGGCCGCTTAAAGGGAAAAAGTGTAAAATATATAAGCCGCCTTTGTGAAGGCAGAAGCGTGAACGTCAGTCGTGCCTTGAAAAGAGCCCGCCTCAGCTATTGTCGGCGATCGTGAGGTCGTCATTTCGATATCTTGGTTTTGCCTGATCTGGTTTTACCATTCTTTAAAAAAATTCTTCGTGTTTTCATTTTATTGAATCTGTCATGCATAGATGTCCGTAAATTGTTCGTGGATGCTGGTATGAAATTCTTTCACGTAGAATTGTAAATATTGAAATTTATGACATTTTTTATTTGAATTCTATTTGAATTCATCGTGTTCAGTTGTGCTCAAAGGTGAAATAATGGAATTATTCGCACGCTAACAGATGTAAGATGCTCGCTAATCGTACTGCACATGGGGTGCATCGCTGTTACAGTAGTATTTACTTTGGACAACTTTCCCAATGTTTGTGTTACACTCAATCGGTCTTCTCAATCAGGCGAGCGAAAACCATGAATATATATGGAATTGTGAGCATTTAGCTGGAATCTGTCACAAGTTGTAGCTCCAGACTTCTCACTTTGCTTTTATAGGTAGTATATCTGCACTTGAACTTCAAGAATTCCGTGAAATGGGAAACTTGTGTTCTGTAAGTATGCAGAGGCTTCAACGCTACTATTTAATTCAGTCAGGTTCTGCGAGAATCATGCAAACACTAAGGTGCTGATCTTTATTTCCGGTGATCCTCAGTAATAGACGGTGTACTTGATATTTCACAGTGAAGGATATACAAGGTTCGGATATGCAGGGCAAAGTTTTATTGAGAATAGGTAGCGTTAAATTTATTTTCTCAGAAACTGGAATATATACACTTTTGAAGCTCAAACGAAATATTTAGGCATTTCCTTGACAACGCGTTCAATAGCATGGACTACAGCGAAGAAGAATTTTTGCTCTATAAAGCTCTTCCTTATTTCTCGTGCACAAAGGCCTCTCATTGTACGATTCAGATTCCGGAGGCAATTTCACATCCTTCTCAAAGTTGCATGCTCTAACAGGAGCACTCTCTCAATGAATGTCCTTAGCAGACATCCAAATAATCCTTCGTCTGCCTCACTAGGAGATTACGTCTTTACAGCGGGAGATAATCTGGTGCGAGACTGGCGTTATCAGGGTGGGGCCTTCTTTACATTGTCGAATTTTGTAAGACTTGATTTCAGCCTAGCTGGTACAGAGTCGTATGCAGCAATATGTTTGTTGTTATAGCGTCATTGCCATTAAAACCGGCATGACTACAAAGGGTCTTCGCCAGCAGCGTTCCCTTGCTTTCATGAACGCAGGTACACAATAAGGTGCGTGAAAAGACGAACACAGCTGTAAATTAACCAGCAAAGATTCAGATGTGTAATCCGACTGTTGTAGTTTCAGTTGCTATCAAATGGACGTTGTCTTTTAATTTACGTTTTAAGAACAACTTTGTCAACCTTAGCTTGTTCGAGAAGAGAAAAAAGAAGGAATGACGAACACGATCAAAAGCTTTTGCAAGGTCTACCTGTAGCATTGCAAGATGTTTTTGAGAACCATGACAGTATTGAAGCACTGTTGGAGTGACATGTATATTGGTTTGTATGGATCGACCTCTGATCCCACATGTCTGATGAGACCCAATGAGGATTGACATAGCAAATTGCAACCTAATTGCTAATACTTTTGCGAAAATTTGTAGTCCACGTTTGACAGCGATATTGGTCTGTAGCCCTCGACGAAGCGCAGTTTTTTCCTTGTCAGTTGTTTTCGGTATTAACACAGTGTGGCTTTTGCAAAAAGATTGTGGGAGTGTATCCATGTCACAACTCATCTGAAAAATATTCAGCAATATAGGAGCAAGTGTTTTCTTGAAAGCTTTGTAAAATTCGCCTGAGATGCCATCAGGGCCTGGTGTTTTCAATAAAGGCAAGTTGTCGATTGCTTGCTCGATTTCCTGTATAGTAATGGGCCCATTAATGACTGCACAATCATTGTCCTTCAAGGGGTTCACAAGAGAAACAAAACTAGCCTTGAGGTGAGCGTCAAGATCATCAGGGGGAGAGCTAAATAAACTGTTATAGTACGTTTCGAACGCCAAAGTAATGTCTCCGTTGTTTTTTATGAGCACATCGTTGAAGTACAAGTCTGGAATAACTTATATATCGCATGGCGTTGCTCATCAAGTAAAGCTTGGCGCGTCGGTTGCTCAGAATTTAAAGTGCGCTGGTTCCCAGATCTAATACGTGCCCCTTGGTAGCGAGCAGCATCATATCTCTGTATTTGGCAGTTAATATTCTCAATGTCTTTGATGTACTTCCCCGGCATTTCGCATTCCATCTCATAAAGATTGCAAGGACTTTTAACAAGTATCTTTTCATCATTCTTTCTATAGAAAGTTCCAACTTTGTTACCGATTCTCTGAACTACTTCGACCAGTTTTTTGTCAGGCAATGAGGGAATACCTTTGATTTCCAGATTATTGTTCCTGCTGTATTGCTTAATCTCAGTAAGTTCTTTCTGTGTGGTCGAAAGTGCCCAGTCTAGTTCCGCCTTTTCTTTCTTTAGGCAGACATGCTCTTTCTTTAAAAATGCTAGTTCTTCTCTCGTTGTGCCCATTTCTTCAAATGACTCATCCGTGCATTGTATGCTTTCCTTGAGGCTATCTATTTCTTTTTTCTGATTTGCATTTAGGTCGCACACATATCTCAAGAGTTCTTGAATTGTAGTGGGCAACTTTTCACCCATTGTGAACAGCAAGCGATCCAAACTTAAAACGTGTGAGAGTATGAAAAGAACGCTACACACCTACAAGTATTTGCGAAATTGGTTGAGCTTTTCGTCGAGGTATGGTTGCCTTGATCGCTCGCTGTTATAACAGTGCTTGTAGAATATATAGGCTCCGGCCCCGGCTGGCGGTGGTCAACGCGGGCGAAGATGTCGATTTGATGTGTGCTGAGGTAGGTGATGTCTGTTGCAGGCGGAGGCTTCCAGGATAAGCGCCGCAGCTTGCGCCAGCTACGGTGTGATACTGTGTTCCTCGGCCGGTGTATTCATGGGGTGCTAATCTGCAAGTATTTGCGAAAGTGGTTGAGCTTTTCGTCGAGACGTGGTTGCCTGGATCACTCGTTGTTCAATATTCGCATTTAAAACGCATGAAATGTATTCGCATTTCAAACGTTGGTGTTCTTTGCCTCGGAGTACGAACATCGCATTTGTAGTGATGGAAGCCCAACATATTTATACGAAGCAGCCAATAGTAGCTGCCTCGACTTTACATAGCGTTCTCACTCATTTACCAGAAAAGTGCCCTGGTTTTAGGATTAGGATAATTCCACACCAAACGTCTCAGCCATTTTGGCGACCATTTCAAAGGTATCTGAAAAACGTGTGCTGATTTACTGCATTGAAAACAGTGAACTGGTAGAATAATTCGGAGAGGAAACATTTTTAGTCACGTGGCAGTCAGCGAAAAGTTGTTTGGGCACTGTGTGTGAAAAATATAATTTTAATAGTACCGTTTCTTCTTTCTATACGAAAATTGTTATGCATGTTAAATAAACGTGCTTGTGTAAGCTGTTTGAAGCTCAGTAATATTAGTGCAATTTTTCTTGCACATACGCCTCCAAGAATTTAGACAATTTGTGTTATGTTTCCATTTTTATTGCAATACTGCTTCTGTAAGAATATCAGAAAGTGAATACTTACTCCACAGAAGTTTTTTTTTGAGAGAAAAATTTTCTTAGATTTCTCCAGTTGCAAAGCTTTACGAAATATTGAAAATTTCACAAAATTGTCATTTTTGTCCATAACGCGAAGTAATTTGCACCAAGTGGTGGTCCGATTAAAATTACTTCTTTACTTAAATCAAAAGCAAATAAGCAGTTTTTGTCTGGTGAACTTTTACAATAAATTTTTTAAGTAAGCAATAGTTCGTGAACTTTCCCATTGGCGCTTTTATTTACGGAACATTTATTCAATGAGTTTGCACCATGTATATGGGTGTTTTGGAATTAAACGTTTGTTTGACACGGATGTACCCACGTAGAGGTCTGACGCATCTTCATCTGTACGCCTAACGCAAAAGAACATGACTTAGCCCTTGTAACCGGAGAGGTAGTTGGGGTACATTTGTACTTCACATACGCTGAATTCCGCGAAAATATCTCATTCGCAAGTACGAAACACCGATTCCCAATATGAACTCCTTCAAAGCCTCGTCACTTGAGAAGAGAAACGCCCAGGTTTACTCTTCCCAGTAGTACCCTAACATGTGCCTGCAGCTCATGCATTTCAACTGAGCGCTTCAAGAACGTTACAAGTACATTTAGTAGCTTTCACTATGAGCAAGGGAATACAATCAGCTTCGCACTGATATGTTTCTTTACGCACCAATACTTGTAATTAAACATGCACCTCTATTGGCACTCTTCAGCGTCATAATAAAATGCTTCGCTTCACCGACCCCTGATGCCCGCATCAGTACCCCATGCAAGGCCGCTTAAAGGGAAAAAGTGTAAAATATATAAGCCGCCTTTGTGAAGGCAGAAGCGTGAACGTCAGTCGTGCCTTGAAAAGAGCCCGCCTCAGCTATTGTCGGCGATCGTGAGGTCGTCATTTCGATATCTTGGTTTTGCCTGATCTGGTTTTACCATTCTTTAAAAAAATTCTTCGTGTTTTCATTTTATTGAATCTGTCATGCATAGATGTCCGTAAATTGTTCGTGGATGCTGGTATGAAATTCTTTCACGTAGAATTGTAAATATTGAAATTTATGACATTTTTTATTTGAATTCTATTTGAATTCATCGTGTTCAGTTGTGCTCAAAGGTGAAATAATGGAATTATTCGCACGCTAACAGATGTAAGATGCTCGCTAATCGTACTGCACATGGGGTGCATCGCTGTTACAGTAGTATTTACTTTGGACAACTTTCCCAATGTTTGTGTTACACTCAATCGGTCTTCTCAATCAGGCGAGCGAAAACCATGAATATATATGGAATTGTGAGCATTTAGCTGGAATCTGTCACAAGTTGTAGCTCCAGACTTCTCACTTTGCTTTTATAGGTAGTATATCTGCACTTGAACTTCAAGAATTCCGTGAAATGGGAAACTTGTGTTCTGTAAGTATGCAGAGGCTTCAACGCTACTATTTAATTCAGTCAGGTTCTGCGAGAATCATGCAAACACTAAGGTGCTGATCTTTATTTCCGGTGATCCTCAGTAATAGACGGTGTACTTGATATTTCACAGTGAAGGATATACAAGGTTCGGATATGCAGGGCAAAGTTTTATTGAGAATAGGTAGCGTTAAATTTATTTTCTCAGAAACTGGAATATATACACTTTTGAAGCTCAAACGAAATATTTTAGGCATTTCCTTGACAACGCGTTCAATAGCATGGACTACAGCGAAGAAGAATTTTTGCTCTATAAAGCTCTTCCTTATTTCTCGTGCACAAAGGCCTCTCATTGTACGATTCAGATTCCGGAGGCAATTTCACATCCTTCTCAAAGTTGCATGCTCTAACAGGAGCACTCTCTCAATGAATGTCCTTAGCAGACATCCAAATAATCCTTCGTCTGCCTCACTAGGAGATTACGTCTTTACAGCGGGAGATAATCTGGTGCGAGACTGGCGTTATCAGGGTGGGGCCTTCTTTACATTGTCGAATTTTGTAAGACTTGATTTCAGCCTAGCTGGTACAGAGTCGTATGCAGCAATATGTTTGTTGTTATAGCGTCATTGCCATTAAAACCGGCATGACTACAAAGGGTCTTCGCCAGCAGCGTTCCCTTGCTTTCATGAACGCAGGTACACAATAAGGTGCGTGAAAAGACGAACACAGCTGTAAATTAACCAGCAAAGATTCAGATGTGTAATCCGACTGTTGTAGTTTCAGTTGCTATCAAATGGACGTTGTCTTTTAATTTACGTTTTCATAACAATCATATTGTTTTCATAACAATCATATTGTAATTACTACGATACGTTAAAAGACTACAAATACCTTCGCCTAAATGCAGCTAGGCTGAAGTGTCGTTTTTTGATCGAGGCTATGTCTATTGCGGGCACACGAGCACATGATCTATCCCACTTTCGTTCATTCATTACAAGGGTTTAGTTCCGTAACTCTCGATGCCTCGAGGTATCATACAAGGACTTATATTTTAACTGAGCGCTTACAAAACGCGCACTCTTTGTGTGATGTGAGGAAAAAAAGAAAAGAATGGTAGTCCACACATGGCTAGAAGGGACACTGGCTTACGCCACCAGAATGGCATGAACGAAAATACGCGATGATTTCGAAGGAGGACAGCCACCACCACAACAACAATAATAAAGCATTACAACCGTTATTCAAGTTAAAAGTTCGATGCTTATGGTTGGCAGGCTGACTTATACTGTAAGAAACACCGGCACAGTTAAATGACAATAAAAAACCTGTCACACAGATTTTCTGTCATCATTTTTGGCTGGGTTTTCTCACCGAGAGATTAGAAACACTGAATAGCACGCGGCAAGTGTGCTTTTATGAGATGGCCACTGGGATAGCCATTGGAATACTGCGTCATGGTAATCATTTCGACTTCTTTACCTATTCTTTACAGTGGGCTTCAAGTCACTGAAAGCAATCGATTTTTCACTTGGGGTGCAGTGAAGCCCCGCCAGTTGATGATGCGATGCCACAATCACAACTCAAATGCTTGAAGTTGACATATAAATAAAATAAAAAAGCTCATTGAAACAGTGAGTAACCATACATTTTAGATGTGCTTGTATGACTGCTTATATTTTTGCAGGTACCAACACCGAAGGCTTACGGTGGCGCTTGAAGAGACGGGGAGTATCCTGGCGATATTTAAGAAGCATGCTTCGCCAGATGGTGACAGCAGCTGCCTCTCTCTGATTGGGTTCTTCGCCGAGGCGCTCTTCGCAAGGTTGGCTCACCGGCAGCACTTTTAGGAGCCTTTCAATCAACACGCGGATAGATGGTGCAATCACCCATTTGAATCTAGTCTTATGTTTTTATGTAGCCACTTGCACAACACTGGTATATGTTACAACGAATAATCAAGGGTGCTGTGTCGAAAATACCATAGGCGACAGACAAGATCATTGCTGTTTGAAAAGTCTGTCATCCAAATGATATGGGATATTTTGCATAAAGCTGGTCGATGAAAGTATGCGTGGCATAAAAATGCAAATTACTGGCAACCTAATGTCAAGCATTTTGTGTAGGTCGTAAAATAACACACTGGAACGCAATCGCTTCAATCATCGTAACTGTGACGGCCTCCGAAGATGAAGCTGTGCGCTACGAGAGCCTTCCTAACCAGAGAAAAGCCTCATATGTTCGCTAATGTGGAACCTGATTTTAGAGTATCTAAAAAAAAGAAAGAACGGCAGATCCCAACTTACCTTGGGAATCAATGTTATGCGAATCATGTGAATGGAAAGTTAATGGGCTGTAATTTTTTGTTGAAAAAAACAGGTTACAAAATCACGCTAAGGATATGTAAAATGTAGTACGCACAAACATATGCTAAACAGTTGCATGTTTAGAGTTGCGTAGCAGTTCCAACAGCAACACAGTTATTAGGGACACCACAAGCGGTAATTTGATACGTAGCGCTGTTTCAGCAAGTATTGTGACACTGTAAACCACTAGATTAAGGAGCTTCAGTGGATGGCACTTCGCTACAACTGTCCTTCACCCGACGTCACGGCTGTGCAATAGAAGTATGTATGTACTGTTTACAATTCAGCCACATGGCTGAGTACGGAAGTAATAGTGTCAGTCCTAAAACTTTTTTATGACAATACAATTCTTCAACATTGTGAGAAGCATAAGCAATGATGTTTAAGAGAGGGGCTCAGACTGTGCTGGTAGGTGAGAAGGAAATGAGTATTGGTGTCAGGAAACATTGCTACAAAAGCAAGCGAAAGAACAACTCATTTTTTAAAAAAGCAAATTCTCTATCACTTTGTGGTATGCAGTGAACAACCCTGTTTCATTTCACATCAGTGATTGATATCCACTTTGAACGTGATAGCGGCTGCTTGTCTTGGAAAAAACCGGTGTCGATGTCGTTGGTTATGAGAAAAAATAATTGTTGTTCATCACTGACAAATCAAGAAAGATGAACATGAAATACCTCTGAATGCTATCAGGTCCGAGCGTGTATCAACCCAAGGCTTGAAGCATAACAAGCAGATGTTCTGTTGCACAGAGCTATGTCATTGCTTGAAAGTGCTTCAGAAAAGTACATGAATATCACTCAGTACAGTACATGAAGTACTGTACATAAGTACACTACATGAATATCATTCAGTGAGAGAACCTTAGAGTCGAGTCAGGGGTTGCATGAGCCATCCATTGCGTTGTTAGCGGGTGTTTTAAAGGTTCACACGTTGCAAGGAAGTCCGACCTACTCAAATACTATTAGCAGCGAAATTGGAGGAAGCTTGAGTTTTCCTTCCAAGACTACGGGGTGATAGCATAAGTGGCCCTCGTGCGCATCGTCTTCCGTAATGCGAACCTGATTCGGTTCACGGTGCGTTGCTCTACCATGTTGCAAGGAAACGAACGACTGTGCACGCAATGTTGGCCGTGTCAAAGTGTTATTGAATGCCTATCACAAGCGCGCTTGCTAATCGCCCACGAAGCCAAAATTATTTATTTCTAAATCAGCAAATAGTGCACTACACGTCGGTAGCGCAACACGCGAACCTACAGGCAGCTGTTCAGCTTGATGATGGTTCTTTTGCTGCTGGAGATTAAATACTCGTTTGTCTGAGCACTGTGTGATCGGTGGGTCTCTAAAGCACCCATGTGTTTCTCAATCCACAACTTCTGATGCGCGGCATGATTCTACGCTTCTGCCACAATGTATGATTTCCCAAGAACATTCCTGCTACATGGAATTCATACAGCGTTTTTTTTCGAAGCAGTTTTAACACATTAGCTAAACAAAACAGTTTAACGAAGGGACAATATGATCATTTATCATCACAAGTGGC
The DNA here is from genome assembly GCF_013339725.1 of Rhipicephalus microplus. NCBI lineage: Eukaryota > Metazoa > Arthropoda > Arachnida > Ixodida > Ixodidae > Rhipicephalus > Rhipicephalus microplus. The sequence continues at coordinate 76,052,254 of NC_051174.1, read as the reverse complement.
GAAAACAACGCCGACGGTGGAATATGTATCAAACGAGCTCTGTAACTGTATCGCATTAAAAACACCCTAGAATACAGCTGCCTTTAGTCTCGCGTGTCGCTTTTCGGACGCCCAGTGGCCACATGTCTGATTTGCAGAAAGAAATACTGCGGCGTATCGGGAATAGTGCGATTGTGCTTGCTGTAGGCATTCTGGAGTAGTCTGACTCGGCGAATGTTGAAGGCGCAGACATTTGTATTTTTGCAGCACGGCGGAGACAAGGGTCGGGAACCGAAGTGATGCTATAGCAGAATGTTTGCCGCGGTTGTGTAATGGTTGTGGTACCCGGCTGCTCAGCCGAAAGTCTCGGCTTTGTTCCTCGCCGCAGCAGTAGCGTTTCGACGGATGCAAAATGGCAGAGCCCGTGTACTGTTCAATGTCAGTGTAGGTTAAAGAACACTGGATAATCAAAATTCTAGTGCTGAGCACTATGGTTACTCTCATAAATACCACCATAATTCTGGGACTTCAAACCCACATCTTATTAATATTATTATATTGTCACGATGAGTCATAAGTACGGGGGATTTATTAAACCACCGGGTAGCTAGCTCTAAGACGATGCGTCAGTCATGGCCAGTTGGTTGGTTGGTTGGTTGGTTCCTCAACACCTTGGCGCAACCCACTTAGGGGGATAGGCCATGAATGGGACGGTGCCTTGTTTTTTAAATTAATTCACTTCTTGAAAGAGAGGGTTGGATTAATTAGGTAATATAGGTAATAATAAAAGGTGTTAGATTTCTGAACAAAAAACCTTGAAAAGGAAACATAATAAACATACAAAATAGAAAAAAAAATATTCATAAAACAACTGAAGTTACTTATTTTGAGCATTCCATTCTTTTAGATTCTCGTAAAAAATTGTAACGGCTGGCTTTCGAGCAGAGAAGAAACACGCGATCTGCTTTTTCCTCCAGATTAAGAGCCATTGTTGCTGTCGACCCATTACGTGCTGGTGGCAATATTATGAATAATATATCAATAATAACAATATATTATAAATATTTTTTTATTATGTGTGCATGAATAAATTAAGCGGAAGTCAGCGCCAAATTTCGTACTTCTCCAGGGCTGTTCACGTGCGTTTCACCCAACAAAAAGGCCATGCGATAATGGCATCACGTGATGTATTCACGTGACATCATGATGATGTCACATTTTTGTTAACGTTGGTTTAGTGCCGATGCCTCAGGTGGGTTTCGTCGCGTGAACGTTTTTTTTTTTGGCATCACCGGTTTCGAAGTGGACGGTCATTTTTCCTGTTTGCTGGTCCACCTGAAGCGTCAGCCTCACTGGGGCTTGGGCCTGCTTCTCACATGACTTGAATGGATGCTTACCTACGCGTAGTTATTGGTGAGCAAACAAGTATTCACAAATAGGGGAACAAACAAGTATACAAATTGTGTGATTTACTAATATACCTCTAAGTACCAGCCTAGCAAATCATTCTCGCTTCTAATTGAAAAAAAAAAAGAACTTTCTGAGTAAATTGGACTGCACTTTCAAACTGATATGACAATTTAGTTTTTTGTATTCTGACATTGCTTGATTACTAAATATAAGCTTTTGCAACCTTTTTATGACTTGTTTTTGGCGTATGTTTTCTTGTTTTTATTATTTTATTCTTAGCATTTCATGTCCAATTCGTTATCTACCATATTGAAACAGTGGTCTCATGTAGATTTGCTTGATATATTTAACGCAGTAATAATTTAATGAAACGTGAAGCGGTGTTATATCTGTGAGAAACCAAGGTACAATGTGCAAGCTTCTTTTAACAATGTACAGTAAGCATTATCCTACTGTAAGGATACGCTGTACTTTCTTGTTTTACCGATTCTTTTGAAGAAGGGATTAAACAAGTTTATTTATTTTAAACAAGTTTATTTATTATTAAACATGATATAATTTCCTATCGCTGCACGACTGTAATTACTGATAACCCCGTCTCCCCAATACCTGATACGTAATAAGCAGCAGTAGAAGGCTGCTTTCCCAGCTTGAAACCCAATTTCGAGGAGGCCATCCTGGTTAGGACAGAGTGAGCTGCGGATAGCTACCATGTGTAGCAATCTTTACCTACATCTATGCTTCTATCCTTTTTTCCTTCAAAAGGTAAAAATAGTTTTTAGCACCCCCCCCCCCCCCTCACAAAAAACTTTTTTTCTTTCAGAAGCCTGGACATAACATGAAAAAAGCGTCTTTGACGCTGTACGAACGACCACAGCTCCTTGGCGGAGTGCTGCTTCGGTGCTTTTTAAATATTTATGCACACAATAAACAAACAAAAATGGTTTATTTTTCTTTCGTAGCGATATGTGGGATCACTGAAAAGCTGAGTTGGCCAAGCACTGCTGTGAATATCATCCATTCGGCCTATGAAGTAGAAAGTTTGCATTTTGAATGGAAAAACAATGTGGAATCCTCAAAAGGGAAAATCAAAAGTGTTGGGACTAAATAGCAAGGCCCTCCGAATGAAATGAACCAAACCCACGGGCCTTAATGAGCGTGACATTTTGCGGTTTCCTCATATTACCGTTCTAAGATGTGGGTATGCGTGATGCATATGAGAGCGTTCTGGCGGTGCACTGACTGGTGGCAACATTCTTGTTTTTGAATGAATCGTTCTCACATTGCGTCCTCTCTTTAAAATTTGCAGAATTATTGGCTACTGAGAAATGTGCACCAAGCATGTTGTTGTATTTTCAATAAAAATTCTTGATGTTGAATATTGGCACGCGCTTAGGGTTTGAACACACGTAGAAGCAGACGCGACTCTCAAATTGTGAGACACGAAGAAACACGTCTCCGGCTGGCGTGGGTTGCTCGTCTTTGTCTTCTGCGTTAACTGAAACAGAACTGGTTCGCTGTTCGCTGGCACAGACACCAGGTGGCATTACTCATCCTCCCAAGAGAGCATCGACCCGATACTCAAACAAAAAGCGTACACAGCAGTGGGTCGAAGTAGGCAACAAAGACAAACAATAAACAAACTGGCACACGAGAAAAAGTTCGCATCCCCGCGTTAAGTAAGGGCTTTAGGTTGACGACGTGTGAAGTCGCTGGGCGAGGCGCTGAGACAATGGTGAGCATCCGTGTGAAACCGCTTCGTAGTTCCCCTCGCTCACATGTCTGAGTACTTTATAAGGTCCAAAGTACTTCCTCAAAAGTTTCTCGCTCAGACCTCATCACCTAAAGGGTGTCTAAACCAAAACTTGGTCTCCAGCGTTATAGTTAACTTCTTAATGGTAAATTTTGCACCACCATGCGTTTGCACTCTGTTTACACGGACCAGTTGACGCAGTTCCTGAGCTCGCTGAACTTACTCATCCATGTCGGGGGTGAAATGGTGGAGCTGGTAGATGTCCTCGTACGGGATCATTGCGTCCAGCATTGTTCAGACGTCTCGACCTTGGACGAGCCGATTGGTACGAACGAGCTCAATGGTGTGAAGTGTGTAGTTTCTTGTGTCGAAGTGTTGTACGTAAAGTTAAGTATGGCAGGATGTCGTCCCACGTTTTGTGCTGCACATCCATGCACATGGTCATCATGTCGGTTAACGTTTTGTTGAGCCTTTCCGTCAAAACCGCACCTCAAGCTACGAGGGTGGGTGCAGTGGTATTTCGATGGTATGTGTAGCTCAACCCGAAGATGTCATCGAAGAGCTTTGCTGTAAAAGATATCTCTCGTTCAGTAATGTAATGTAAGGTAATGAGTCGCCAGGCCGAAGCACAATTTGATACATGAAAAACTGGCAACTTCAGACGCGGCCACACGTGGCAGCGCCTTCGTCTCAGCGTAACCCATCAACTAATAGGTTGCAATAATAATCCATTTGTTTCCGGTGGAAAGAAATGGCCGTAGCAGGTCCTTTCCACCTTAACAAATGGTGTACGCGGCAGATCAATCGGCTTTAGATAGCCTGCAGGCTTCAAAGATGATGTCTTGCGGCGCTAGCATTCACGGAATCTCTTCACGTAGCATTTGACGAAGGCAAATCTTTTAGGCCAGTAGTAAGGTTGTGGCACTCTATCCAAAGTTCACGAGTAGCCCATGTGTATCATGTATTGGGGCTCATCATGGCAAGCTAATGGGGACGTCATCGCGGAGGGCTTCAGGCATGGGCAGAAGATGAGATCTGTCGCCAGCATCGGTGTTCCTTTTGCATATAACGCCATTTCCTAGGCAAAGCGATAGCAACGTTCACGACATCAGACAAGGAATGGGCGTGGTGCCACCTTTTAGGTGATCTGTAATCTGTCTTAGATCAGCGTCATTTTGTTTATGAGCGATCAGACGCGGCCCTCCAAGATTGTCTACGAAGGTGCCGTTTTATATTGCGGCTGTACTGTCGGATTGAAGAGGTGCTCCTCCTAGTGTATCGGAATCTTCCTGCTTTTTGCCAGACTTGTATGGGATGGTGACATTAAATTGCTGTAGGTGGAGACTCCACCGTGCTAGTCACCTTGAAGGGTCTCGTATATTGAACTACCAGCTGAAAGCACTACATTCATTGATCAGTTACCACATTAAAGGGTCTTCCATATTCATATCATTAATACTTTGTAATAGCCCAAATGACCACGAGAATGCCTTCTCTGATGCGGAATAGTTTGTTTCTGAGCGAGGCAGAGGGCGGATTGCGCAGGCTACGAACCGTTCAATCTCGTTTTGTCTTTGTACCAAGATAGCTCCAAGACCAATATTGCTGGCATCAGCGCCAACTTCTGTTGTCAGCATCGTCCTCGAAATGACTGAGTGCAGGAGGAGAAGATAGCCGATGTTTTAGTTCACCAAAGGTAGTCTGCTGTTGGTCAGTCCAAATAAATGATGTGGTCACGCGTGAGGCGTAATGTTCGCTTGGCAATTTTGGAAAATTTCCAATAAAACACCGGTAATACGCAAAAGGACCCAGAAATAGTCAAAGACTTGTTGACAGCTGGAGCTGAAAAAGTGCCGACGGCAGCAGTCTTGTCAGGATCAGGCCAAACACCAGCGGCGCTCACGACATGACCAAGGAATAGTTCTCCGAAGCAGAAATGACATTTATCAGGCTTGATAGTGAGATCAGCCGATCAAATGGCTTCGAGTACATTTCGAAAGGGGCGAAGATGCTCGTTCATTGTTGGCAAAAAGACAACGACGTCATCGAAGTAGACGAGACACCTTTTCACATAAGGTCAGCCACGACGGTATTCATTATTCTCTAGAATGTGACTGGAGCGATACAGAGGTTGAAAGAAAGCACTCTGAATTCATAAAGGCCTTACGGAGTAAAAAAAAAACAACGTTTTTTTCGGTCACGTTCGTCAACCTCCATTTGGCACTAACAACTCTTTAAGTTGATGGAAAAAAAGTACTTCGCACGCCGCAGCCTGTCTAAAATATCATCAAACCTGGACAACGGGTACACGTCTTTCTTTAGGACATTGTTCAACTTCGTGTAGTTGAAGGGTGCCATTTTTTGTAGACAATGATCACTGCTGATGATTAGGGCTGCTTGAAGCTGCACAAATTCATTGTAAAGCATTTTATTGACTTGTGTTTCAATTTCGTGCCATTCGGTTGGAGAAAAACATTGGGACTGCTGCCGTATGGGGCACGCGTCGTCGTAGGTGTTTTGTTATCCTTGTTTGATGTGTCTTGCACAGCACGTGTAGAATTTCAGCCCGCTGAAACGCAGCTTGTTCACTTCAGAAAGCGTTGGACTGATCGCGATGCTGCGAAGAGTTTTTTCAGCAGTGCCAATGACCTCGGAATCAATACATTCCGTGACATTGGCGACTGGGTTGGCGTGGGCGATGACAGTTCCAGGGAAAAGGTGCTGGTGGCCGTAAATAAAGCTTCTGACAAGAACGCCGCAGTGATTATCATGAAGGTCAACAAGACTTCTCGCTAGGCAGACACCTTGGGACTGCAGGAGCCTGTGAACGCTTTCCAGAACAGCTTCACCGTGCATCCCTTCGTCACATGCCGCCTGAACCACGACACTTCCACGGGGTGGTAACGTGACGGCGTCGTCGATGACGCGAAGAGACTCTCGGAAATGGCTGGGGTCCGCATCAGCTGCTGTGGCGTTTGCGATCAAGAATGTCACTAAGCATCCTCGAGTATAAAATATAGCACCGTGATCCCTGAGAAAATTCATGCCAATAATCAAGTCTCGAAAGCACTGATGGAGAACGCTCAAAGTGGCAACAAACGTGCAACCGCAGGCTTGTACTTGCGTCGTGCACATACCGAGTGGTGAGACGATATGCCCGCCAGCTGTACGAATCGGCGTAAGGTTCCAAGGCGCCATTACTCTCTTCAGCAAGACAACCCAGTTTTTGCTAATTCTTGAATAGTCCACATCAGTGTCCACTAAAACACTGACCTCGCGCCCATCTATAGTACAACAGGAATATCGAGGGAAGCTCTTGCCTAATCAGCCGGTAAAGTCGTCATCGTAGTATAGTCGGTATCGTCAGTCCGCGTAGGTTGGAGGCCTAGGGCATGACCAGTCTGAGCGGCCTTGCCAGCGAAGGTCACTGTGGCTAGTTTTCTTGACGCGGGCTAAGCTACCAGCCCTGCACTGCGCCCGAGTAGATGCGACGGTTAGGCGAGAACCTCCGCGAGGAAGTAGAACGTCAGTGGTTCAGTGATGTTGATCCACGCTGCTGGGCAACGTAGTCCATGATTTCAGGAGGCCGCTATACAAATATAGTAGGTAGACAGTTTGCCGAAAAACGCCAAAGCCTCAGCTCTCGATAAGTGCACTGTTGGTAGATGTGCCTAGCTTCGCGATAGTGAAAGCAAGGAGGACGTCATACGGGGACCCGCCACTCGTCTGATTTGTGATGAAGGCGAAAATTCTGCAGGCCTGTATGCTCAGATTTCGGTACACATTAAAATACCCAAGTTGGTGTACTTTTCTGGAGCCCTCCACTACGGCGTCTCTCATAATAATATGATGGTTTTCGGACGTTAAATCCGACATATTATTCAATCATCGATACAAGCTTCCCAATACAACATATTGCCACGCCCGTTTCTGATTTCTCACTTTTTGTTTTATTTGATTTTCTCCCTCAAAGCTTTCCAGCAATGTTGAGCTCAAACTGCAGCTCAATAATTCATATGGTTCGTGATTATTTAAGATAATTTTTTTCAAGATTGCGGGCAATATGCGAACAGTCGAGCTTATCCCAGTGCTTGCACGGCGACAAATGATAAGGTTGGAATATTTGGGAGCACTGGTATAAATACTGACGCATTTCACCTCTTGGCAGTTGATCGACGGCCGGCGCTCTCTTCCTCGCCATCAGTGTCAGAATGCATAGCTGTAACCCGACTTTATATTTAACGGCCAGAAGTTCGGCTGAATAGGTAGTTTTGTTTTTCGACAAGCCGTTTCTGCTTCGTCAGCGTCTTGACCCCTTGGCGATGTAATATCGCAGTATTATTGTGGGACAAAAGTGTAATTGGTTTAATGCGTCAGAGAATGTCATTATCATAAGGGGTTAGTGATTTCAATCTGGTCACACATTAAAAAAGTCGCCTACTTTACAGCGCCTATTCCCCCAATACGACGTATTTGCTTCATATCAAGTTCAAAAATGTCTCACTTGCATGTAACTTCGTTGATGAATGAATGCTATGCACAACACAGAATGCAGCCATACGCGGAAGCTTCTTATGCAACTACATTCAAGTAGATTGATTGTATTGTAGTTATCCACACTTTGAACTTCTCGAGTAAGACCTTACAATAAAATGTATGCACTAAGTGCTTGAAGTACGAACTATGAATAGCATATTGCCATCGTGTTGAACTCCTAAAGAAGAAGCTTAAGGGTTTCCATTTTTCATTTTATTTTCACTTTTCGATGACTGAGAAGCTAATAAAACACGCGTGCAAATAATGAATTGAGATATGAGTCAGACTTTTGTCTAGGTCACTTAAGGCTGTATTTCTGCAATAATGACTTCTGCATCAACGGGATACGCGTAAAGACTTACTCCTAACACTCATACGAGGAGAGATCCAGTGTTCTGTGTCTGCTGTTTCTTCAACATAAGTTCATGCTACGTTGATGTAGCAGCATTGACGTACTTGTCTGGAAGTGAGTGCATATAAAGCAAGTGCGAACCAATGCAACACTGAACTTGGATGCATCTACGTGTATCGGTGCCAGCTGACAGAAAAAAATGAGGCTATACTTGCTTCATTCTCTGTTCCCATATGTATTCTTGTTGGCAATAAGTGGTGAGTGACTCGTACGCTATAGAGGTTAATACTTTGTCATGTTATACACTAAGATTTTTATTTGCACGCTCTGTTGGAGAACTGTAGTAGAAAAAATGGCCCGAATCTACATGTTACACTGTAGATGTCGTCGAAAGACGGTAGTCTTGCGTCGGGAGAGAGTGAATGAAACGTTTATTTGATGTTCTGCGCAAGAAAATTGGTCAATGGTATTCTGAAGGCGCTGGATTAGATTGCCTCGAGCATGTAACGAAGGCGAACAAGCGCATCCAGGCACATTAGGCTTTGAGCGTCATCTGGCAGTTATCTTCGAAAACGAAGGCATGCAGCCCGCGGAGAAAGATACGCGCCAGTCTCGGAGGTGATAAGGTGTAGAATGCAAAGCGATGGGCTGGTGCCACCACTGTGCCGTCGTAGCAAAGCGTTGGAAACACCTTCTTGAGTATCGCGTTGCACTGTCAGCGCAGTGCGTTAAACGCTACAGTCCTAAGAGTTACTTGTGTGTGCCTCTTCTGTAAAAGGCAGACATACAAAACATGGACATGTTGTTATGGCGCCTCAGATATGCGCTATAGTTTCTTTTTTAATTGAAAATCACACAACGATGAACGCTAAACCTTGAGCAAAATTGGTGGGCGCTGCAGATGGGGTTGACCGTTTGGTGCCGTTTGAGGAATCGTTAAGGCGGGCAAACAGACAAATGTACAGCCAGACAGAGAGACCAAAACTTTTTTGTTGAAGGTCCCCCAAAAAGACTATCGTCTTTATTAACGGAATAATATGGAATATGGAATACCAAGACTCTGATCTTTGAAAAGTTAGAGGACGATTGAGCTTCGAGTTTAAGAGTGAAGGTGATTGCAAAACGTGCCCCGTTCACAATGATTTATCAGTCATTACATGGCATGGTTTCTTCGTTCACACCCCAAGTGTCCTGCAAGGACAGTAACACCTATAACCCAGATATCGGGTGTCAGAATTATATTATACCACTTTTCACAAGTGCAGTTGCAAAGTGACCACGGCGCTATAGTTCTTCCTTTTTCCAATCAACTATATACCCACTGCACGTTCGTTACGTAACACGCTAGCCTACAGACCTGATTTTGATGATGGTTTAGCTGTAGATGATGTTTTAGTGTTTCTGAGCGTTTTGTAATGATTGGGCATTCAAACAACCCTGATGTGCACTTGTTGAAATGTCAGCTCTCTGTGCTACTTCCAACAGCGTACTAATTGCGTGCTACCTTTTTCTGTAAATACAGAAAACCCCAAAACATATAAAGAAACGACCCGTGACGGCACTTAAACCCGTGAAAGAAAGCAGTGCCCTCGAATAATCTTACTGAAAGCATCCACTTTGCCTCTTTTTCATCGCCAGAGAGAGCGTTTGGCATATTATCAAGGGTAGAGGCTGGGTGACAACAATATTGTCACGGGGTCGTGACGTGGCCGAAGACAGGAGACTTCGTGTTGGGATTTAACTGTTTATTTGGGCGAACCTGTGCCCGGTAAACGGAAAGTCCAATTACAGCAGCAGTCTCGCACAGATAGCAGTCTCGGACTGATAGCGGCGAACGGAGCGTCGGCCTTCGATCAACAACTGACAAGCGGCGAAGCGCGTCGGCATTTATACTCCCGCCGTCGAATGTTCTAGCGCTACCGCTGGCGGCGGCGTACGTTCCAGAACAATCTGTACCATTCGCACAGTGGGCGTGATCTTATCGAAATGATCTACTACAGTCCGGAACCCTCTCGAAAACTGCAGGCGCGGTTTGCGCTGAGAATCGTGTGGTGTTTTGGGGCGATAACAAAAGCTTGGGAAATGGAACGCGGCATTGCCCCCCTCTGAAAAAGGCATCGTCTCGATGCTTTAACTAAAGATGAAGGTACAATGATAATGCAAGAAAGTACAATGAATAAATTACAATACAACAATAATACAAAAAAGCACTGTTTCAGTTTGTGAACGCGCATGAAACGGCTTTAGGCGTGCGACATGGACGACTTCAGGTCGCGATCGGCGTCGTTGAGAGTTCGTGATGCCGTCGGGGACAACCTCGTAATCAAGTGGGCCGAGACGTCGAACCACCCTGTACGGTCCGAAGTACCGTCGCAGAAGCTTTTCACTTAGTCCACGTCGGCGTATCGGCGTCCACACCCAAACACGTTCACCGGGCTGGTATTCCACGAAGCGTCGTCGAAGGTTGTAACGGTGGCTGTCGGTCGTCTGTTGATTCTTGATACGGAGCCGCGCAAGTTGTCGGGCTTCTTCGGCGCGATGAAGGTACTCGCTCACATCGAGGTTTTCTTCGTCGGTGACGTTGGGTAACATGGCATCGAGCGTCGTTGTCGGGCTCCTTCCGTAGACCAATTTGTATGGAGATATCTGCGTCGTCTCCTGCACCGCCGTGTTGTATGCGAAGGTCACATACGGAAGAATGGCGTCCCACGTCTTGTGTTCGACATCGACGTACATTGACAGCATGTCGGCGATCGTCTTGTTAAGCCGCTCGGTGAGGCCGTTGGTCTGTGGGTGGTACGCTGTCGTCCGGCGGTGGTTTGTTTGGCTGTATGCCAAGATCGCTTGAGTTAAGTCGGCAATGAATGCCGTTCCTCTGTCGGTGATAAGGACCTCCGGGGCACCGTGACGTAGGACGATATTTTCGACGAAGAACTTAGCTACCTCGGATGCACTGCCTTTTGGCAGGGCTTTTGTCTCGGCGTAGCGGGTGAGGTAGTCGGTAGCTACCACGATCCACTTGTTTCCGAAAGCCGACGTCGGGAACGGCCCCAGTAGGTCCATACCAATCTGCTGGAAAGGTCGGCAAGGTGGATCTATTGGCTGCAGAAGTCCCGCTGGCCTTGTCGGCGGTGTCTTGCGTCGCTGACAGTCCCGGCATGTCCTCACATAACGAGTGACGTCGGTGGTAAGACGCGGCCAGTAGTACCTTTCTTGTATCCTCGCGAGCGTGCGAGAAACACCGAGGTGCCCTGCCGTCGGATCGTCGTGCAAGGCCTGCAGGAGTTCTGGTCGCAGAGCTGAAGGCACCACAAGGAGGTACTTAGCCCGAAGCGGTGAAAAGTTTTTCTTTTGTAGAAGACCGTTTCGTAGAAAAAACGACGCAAGTGCGCGCTTGAATACCTTCGGGACTTCGGCGGTCCTGCCTTCGAGGTATTCTATTAGGGCCTTAAGTTCCGGGTCGGCCCGCTGTCGTTCAGCGAAGGCGTCGGTAGTGATCGTTCCCAAGAAGTAGTCGTCATCCGGGTCGTCGGGTAGCGGTTGGTCGAAAGGCGCACGAGAGAGACAGTCGGCGTCGGAGTGTTTTTTGCCGGACTTGTAAATGACAGTAATGTCATATTCTTGAAGTCTCAGGCTCCATCGTGCGAGGCGACCTGAAGAGTCCTTCAAAGTGGCTAGCCAACACAAGGCGTGGTGGTCGCTCACAACTTTGAAGGGCCTGCCGTAGAGGTATGGGCGAAATTTCGACGTAGCCCAGATGATGGCGAGGCACTCCTTTTCTGTTGTGGAATAATTTGCTTTGCTTTGGATAGCGATCGGCTGGCGTAACTAATAACCCTTTCAAGTCCGTCAGCCCTCATCACAAGAACGGCGCCAAGACCTACGCTGCTTGCGTCAGTATGTATTTCTGTCTCGGCGAATTCGTCAAAATGGGCAAGTAACGGAGGCGTCTGGAGGCGATGTTTAAGCTCCTGGAAAGCGTGTTCCTGTGGCGTTTCCCACTTGAACTCCACGTCGGCCTTGGTAAGGTTAGTGAGAGGATCGGCGATGCGGGCGAAGTTTTTCACGAACCGCCTATAATAGGCGAACAGGCCCAGAAATCGGCGCACGGCTTTCTTGTCAGTGGGCGGCGGGAAGTCGGCAATGGCGGCTGTTTTCCGTGGATCAGGACGAACTCCAGACTTGCTGATAACGTGCCCCAGAAACAAGAGCTCTTCATACGCAAATCTGCACTTTTCTGGCTTCAGTGTGAGTCCGGAAGTCTTGATGGCTTGAAGTACAGCTTCAAGGCGCCGAAGATGCTCGTCGAAACTTGAGGAAAACACGACGACGTCATCCAAGTACACAAGGCAAGTCTGCCACTTCAATCCTGCCAGTACTGTATCCATAACGCGTTGAAAAGTTGCAGGTGCTGAACAAAGGCCGAAGGGCATCACCTTAAACTCGAAGAGGCCGTCCGCTGTTATAAACGCAGTCTTCTCTCGGTCTCTTTCGTCGACTTCGATTTGCCAATAGCCAGTCTTGAGGTCCATTGACGAAAAGTACTTGGCGTTATGGAGCCGATCAAGTGCGTCGTCTATTCGTGGGAGAGGATACACGTCCTTTCTTGTGATTTTGTTCAGGCGGCGATAATCGACGCAGAAACGTAGGGTCCCATCCTTTTTCTTCACTAACACCACGGGGGATGCCCATGGGCTCTTGGTTGGCTGGATAATGTCATCCCGCAGCATTTCATCAACTTGTCTCTTCATGGCCTCACGTTCTCGCGTCGAAACCCTGTACGGACTCTGACGAAGTGGACTGGCATTTTCCTCGGTTATGATGCGATGTTCCGTGATTGGGGTCTGCCGAATTTTCGATGACGACGAAAAGCAATCTTCGTATTGCAGGAGCAGGGCCTTCAGCTGTTCTTGCTTATCGTTCGGAAGTCTGGGATTGACGTCGAAAGCTATGGGAGGGGCTTGGTTCCTCTGAGCAGGTTCCGCAGAATCGGCGAGGGCGAAAGCACTGGTGGCTTCGACAATGTCTTCGATGTATGCGACCGTTGATCCTTTGTTCACATGTTTGTACTCATTGCTGAAATTCGTGAGCATAACCATTGCTTTGCCTCCCCGCAGCTCTGCAATTCCTCTTGCGACGCAAATATTTCGGGTGACCAACAGATGCTGACTGCCTTCAACGACGCCTTTGAAGTCAGGTGATTCGGGAGCGCCGACTGAAATAATGACGCTTGAGCGAGGCGGAATGGTGACTTGTTCTTCCAGCACATTCAAGGCATGGTGTCCAGACGGCGTGCGCGGTGGTAGTGCTTCTTCTGTGGATAACGTTATCGACTTTGTTTTTAGGTTGATGACAGCACCATGGAGGCATAAGAAGTCCATGCCAAGGATGACATCTCTCGAGCAACGCTGTAGGACTATGAAGTCTGTAGGATAAATACGGCCGCTAATGGTGACTCTCGCTGTGCAGATTCCTGCAGGCGTTACGAGATGACCTCCGGCTGTGCGGATTTCAGGGCCTTTCCAAGCTGTCCTAACTTTCTTTAACTTCGCGGCGAACGACCCACTGATGACAGAATAGTCGGCTCCAGTATCGACGAGAGCGGTCACACTGTGGCCGTCGATAAGAACGTCGAGGTCGCTAGTTCGCCGTCTCGCATTACAGTTAGGGCGTGGCGTCGGGTCACGGCTGCGTCGGCTTGTTCCGCTGCTTCCATGTTGCGTCGTCAGGCCACCTTCAGTAAGTGAGCTTTCGCCGTCAGGGCTTTGCCTGGTTGGCGTTGTGTTCGGAAAGCTCCGTCGCGGCGTCGTCGTCGTCGGAGGATCTTCGGTAGTTTGTCGCACAGCAACAGCACCTCCACCGGTTGCTGCCCTTAGTTTCCCGGATATGGGCTAGGAGACCGGCCCCGCGTTGGGCCAGAGTACTGTCGGTGGTGCGGTGACTTGCGGCGGCTGGGTGACGGCGAACGCGAAGGGCTTCGTGGTGTCCACCGAGTTCCTGTCAGGTAGTCGGCGATGTCACGTGGTCGTTCTCCTGGCTGCGGACGTGGTGCATCGACGGCGAAGCCACGCAGTCCCATCTGTCGGTGCTGGCAACGGCGGTAAGTGTGCCCGGCCTCGCCGCAGTGGTAGCACAGTGGGTGGTGGTCAGGCGTGCGCCAAACGTCGGTTTTCCTCGGCGCACTGCGCTGGCCCGCTGGTGAACGGTAGGTCGTCGGTGGGGGTGGTGGCGGCGGTGGTGTCTGGCGACGGAAGTGCGACGGGGCGGCGTTTTGGCGTGGACGGGGAGGAGCGTTGTGGCGCACTGCAGCGGCGTAGCTCATAGTTTCTGGCTCGGGCAGTGGTGTATGGGGAATTCGAAGTGATTGCCGAACTTCTTCTCGCACAATGTCGGCGATCGAATCCACTTGAGGTTGCGCCGAAGGCAACAGTTTGCGCAGCTCTTCCCGCACGATCGCTCGGATCGTTTCACGCAGGTTTTCGGAGTCACTGGTTTGAGCAGCAGCGCATTCTGGAGTCAGGCGACGATTATACTGTCTGGTGTGCATGTCAAGGGTTTTTTCGATGGTGGTCGCCTCGGATACAAATTCTTGGACGGTGTTCGGTGGATTCCTCATTAGTCCCGCGAAGAGCTCCTGTTTGACCCCTCGCATGAGAAAACGAACTTTCTTCTCCTCAGGCATGTCTGGGTCAGCGTGACGAAATAGGCGGGTCGTCTCCTCTGTGAAAATTCCAACCTTCTCATTCGGTAGCTGAACCCGGGTCTCTAGTTGAGCAGCGGCCCTTTCTTTGCGAGCGACGCTCGCGAACGTTTGCAGAAATGCGCTGCAGAAGACATCCCACGTTCGGAGCGTGGACTCACGATTCTCTAGCCAGGTCCTTGCGGTGTCTTCCAGGTAGAAGTACACACGCCGGAGCTTTTCTTCGTTGTCCCAGTGGTTGAGGGCGGCCACACGGTCATATGTTTCTAACAAGGACTCCGGGTCTTCGAACGATGACCCATGGAAAATTGGTGGTTCCCTGGGTTGATGCATGACCATCGTGGGCAGGGATGCGGCGGTTGTCATTGTCGCTGCATTCGCGGTCATGGCCTTGGTCTTCCACGCCTTGTCTTCTAGAATCCCGTACTCCGGTGGTAGCCCTTGCTGTCGGCGGCTTGTTCGCTGCTCCTGGTTGGCGTCGGTGTCTTCTCCGCGACGTGGGCTGCGTTCACGCTTTGACGGGGGCGTGCGGTACATGAACGAAGCAGCACCTCCACCAGATGTCACGGGGTCGTGACGTGGCCGAAGACAGGAGACTTCGTGTTGGGATTTAACTGTTTATTTGGGCGAACCTGTGCCCGGTAAACGGAAAGTCCAATTACAGCAGCAGTCTCGCACAGATAGCAGTCTCGGACTGATAGCGGCGAACGGAGCGTCAGCCTTCGATCAACAACTGACAAGCGGCGAAGCGCGTCGGCATTTATACTCCCGCCGTCGAATGTTCTAGCGCTACCGCTGGCGGCGGCGTACGTTCCAGAACAATCTGTACCATTCGCACAGTGGGCGTGATCTTATCGAAATGATCTACTACAGTCCGGAACCCTCTCGAAAACTGCAGGCGCGGTTTGCGCTGAGAATCGTGTGGTGTTTTGGGGCGATAACAAAGCTTGGGAAATGGAACGTGGCAATATGTGTCTCAGTGTTGCAAGAATTTGTTCCGCTTTATTGTAAGTCGCAATCACCATCTCATGGTCAAATGTTTTCAATGCTAAAGCAGCAGGATGACTGTTCTGACTAGTTCAGTTAGAGTGCAACTGTATAAGATCAAGGCGGTACTTTTATGCGAACGTGAAGTGGTAGATGGAGGGATCCGTATTTTAACGCGACAGCGTTAAATAGCTCGTTTTACAGAAAGTTTGGCGTCAGCGTCGTTGGTTGAAGGCGAAAAATTGTCATCTTATGCGTGACCGAATGATCGAGAACAATGCCCTTAGAATAAATAAATGACAAAAATTCCTGGAGCAGAGGGGGGACCAAACCAGTGTTGCTGCAGTCCGAGTGGAGATCAAATTTGGGTCGTTTGCGTGACAAGCGAATGTTTTACCACATGGTCACGCCTAATTTTTTGCTGTATTGCCTGTTCATAGGCGCGTACATCAAACCACAAGCACAACGAAAACAATCAGTAACAACCCGACACAAACTGCATATTCCCTAAGTGCTGGTAAAGGCTCTACCCTCGACAACCTCTCAGGTACAATCTTCTGAGTTTTCTGCAGTTCAACAAACTTGGCCATACATTCGCGGAAATACATTTGTGCAGACCATGTATTCTGGTTGCAATAAAAACACGCCATACGGGCCCACCATAAACAATGAAGGCCACATAACATAATCAAATCTAAACGCATTCCCTCTTTGTCCTCTATTGGCAGAAATCCCATACCATGTGGATTTAAAGGTAATTGCGTTTTTAACGTCCTTTGAAATACATCAAAAAATATGTTTCTCCCAACAATGTAAGAAAACATGGTATATGGTTTCCGGTTTTTGCAGATAAAGCAATTTGTCCTCGAAGGTGGTTAAAAGCCACAGTCGGCTGCAAATGTCCTGACAGATAATGCACCTTTGTGAAGCTCTGTTTGTGGAAACAGTGAAATGAACTTGCTCTGCTTAGAAATGCAGTGAAAGTAGCTTTCATGCTTCACAAACACACGGGTTCTTTATATATGCTTGACAATGCAACATGAAATATTGCAGTAATAATGCCTGCTACTGACGCCCATTGCTAATTGGCGTCAGAATATGTGATTATCATAATCGCTCTATTGTTGGAAGCCGGTAACCCACAACAAAAGGCGCGCACACTACTGCGCCTATTCCCTTAAGGCTACATAAGGGATGAATAGCAAATTGGAAAAGATTTCATGAGCTAAGTGTTTGAAGTATGCCCTAGGAACAAGATTTGACTATCCCAAGAGAAGAGAGAAGAAACATTTATTGATATGAAAGCTATTTTTTATGGTTATGGTGGATGGTGCCCTTATTCCACAGCTCCACTGGCTACTGCGACTCTCCGTACGGGGCTCCCACGACCGTAAATCGGTCGTGAGAGCCCCGTCTCCCACGACCAATTCAGGGAAACGCTATTCAACAGAGACGAGATGGCAGCCTCCGGACGTTGTGTGCACTGATATGTAATGTGCCCCAATGTCGGTGTTGCTCCTTACCACGGACATGTGTCGCTGTATCTGTAAGAATACATTCTGTGTAATCTGTGTGAACGTCGAAAAAGGTTTGTTTGCAGGTGACGCCTGTCCCGTGCTTCTCGCTTCTTTAGGTTAGGATAAGGGGGGGAGGGGGCTTTAGTTCGTCTAACTAGTCTTTGAAGTTTAGGAATTTTTCTTGGCACGCCAGATGTCGAAGTGTCCTCTCAGGAGGTGTGGTCCGCAACTTGGCCTGTAATGCCTCGAGCCAAACGGTCCACTTGTTTGTTCCCCTCAACCACTGAATGCGCCGGGCACCAGGTCACACCATGATGCATTGTGATAGTCGTCCCCAGTATGCGTAATACGCAGACCGGTAAGACCCCGCCAAGGAAAAGAGAGCAGGCATCCTGCGAGTCCGTCAGAATGAGTGCCAATTCACCCTTGGCCTCCGCAGCGCGTATGGCCACAGCTATAACCGCGGCTTCGGCCGTTGCACTTGATCTCGAGTGAATTGACACTGCAGTGGTTGTTCGCCGTTGATTAGTCACAACTGCAGCGAAAGCAGAGGCTATATTTTTGTTTCGATTGTGTGGGCTCACGTCTGTAAAGTACGCTCTAGCATCATACCACCATGTGTGTGAGGTGGCCGCCCAGCCGTATCTCCGTGTCGCGTGATGTACTGGGTGCATGTGACGGGGGATCGGGGCCATGTGGACACTCTCTCGGATTTAAGATGACAGTAACGTGGTCCAATGCCCGCAGAACTGTGGCGAGAGTTGGTATTGCAGTATTTGTAAGACTGAACGGCCCTGTGGAGTCCTGCTCAGTCACTCACGCTGAACCATTAGCGTAGCCACTGCATATTCTTTGTACGTGTTTGCCATGCCCAATTAATGCAGACGGATCGTGCTTGTGTTGTCAGGTAGGTCGCGTGTTGCTTTACAGGCGATTATGATTGGTTTGTCTACTTCATCGATTCCATGACGCCACGCAGTTTGGAAGGAGGAGGAAGCAATAAAAGTAATAAAGGCAAAGAGGTTAACCAGACAGACATCTGGTTGGCCACCCAACACTGGATATTCAGGAAGGGGACAAAAAATTTGAAAAGAGGGAAGAGAAGGCAAAGAAATAGGGGAGAAACCAACAGTAAATATACTGCAGCGTGTAGACCTCTACCACAAGTCAGAGGCGTTCACACAAACACGTCTTTCTCAAGAAACACAAGAGGGTTTTCACTGCCTTGTGGGCTGTCGAGGAATATGGGCGCTGCTCTAAAAAGTGTCCTTTCCGTAGAGGTCATGCACCGTAGCACGCTGCAAAGCTTCGGAGCATAACAGAAATGGGCAACGTGAAAGTTCAGCCCATGGTCGCTACAGGTTGTAACCGCACTGTCGGCGGCATTTCTAATGTGGATTGTAGTCTGGAAAGGCTGAGTGATGTGGCTGATGAGAAAAACGCGTACTAATTGTATCGTGTCTGCTTCAGTCATGCCCTCTCGGCTACGAGCGACTCTGCGAACAAGCCCCGTAACGCTCCGGACCGTGCGTCTGAGCACAGAGTGCTGTGCTTACGCTGCCCATTTCCAGTATGTGTATGTCAAGTATGCACCATTGGGATACACACTTGATAGGCTCTCCCTGCAAAATGAGCTGCAGCTTCAGATATCTGGCTGCGCGGGTATGTCTGGGTGTGATGTGGATGCACGCCAATTTGTCTGGAGTGTACTTCATACCTGCTTGTTTATGTAAACTTCAATGGTGCAGAGGGCTTGTTGAAGTGTATCTTCTCTGTGGCCGTATGATCTCTTGGATTCTCAAAGCGTGATATCATCCGCATATATGATACACGCAAGGTCTTGGCCCTTCTGCCTGTCTAGTGCCGTTTCACGTAGCTCGATGTTGAAAAATCATGCAGACACTGCGGAATCAGGGCGTCGATGAAGTATATATAAACATTCTGGAAGAAATCTACAGGGGATCAACTGCTACCATAGTGCTTCATAAAAAAAGCAACAGAATACAAATCAAGAAGGGTGTAAGGCAGGGGGACACAATCTCCCCAATACTATTTACCGCGTGCTTACAGAAGGTTTTCAGAAGCCTAGAATGGGAGCAGTTAGGGATAAGAGTTAATGGAGAATACCTTAGTAACCTGCGCTTCGCCGATGGCATTGCATTGCTGAGTAACTCAGGGGACGAATTGCAACTCATGATTACGGAGTTGAACAGGGAGAGCAGAAAGGTGGGTCTTAAAATTAATCTGCAGAAAACGAAAGTAATGTACAACAACCTCAGAAAGGAGCAGCGCTTCGAAATAGGTAATAGTGCATTTGAAGTTGTAAAAGACTATGTCTACTTAGGGCAGGTAATAACCGCAGAGCCGAAACACGAGATTGAAGTAACTAGAAGAATAAGAATGGGGTGGAGCACATTCGGCAAGCACTCTCAAATTATGACACGTCGATTGCCACTATCCAGGGTAGATTATGACAGGTAGATTGCCACTATCAAATTATGACAGGTAGATTGTCACTATATAACAGCTGTATCTTGCCGGTACTTAGCTACGGAGCAGAAACCTGGAGACTTACAAAGAGGGTTCAACTTAAATTGAGGACGACGCAGCGAGCAATGGAAAGAAAATTGGTAGGTGTAACCTTAAGAGACAAGAATAGAGCAGAGTGGATTAGGGAACAAACGGGGGTTAAGGATATCATAGTTGAAATAAAGAAGAGAAAATGGACATGGGCCGGGCATGTAGCGCGTAGACAGGATAACCGCTGGTCATTAAGGGTAACTAACTGGATTCCCAGAGAAGGGAAGCGGGTTAGGGGGAGACAGAAGGTTAGGTGGGCAGATGAGATTAAGAAGTTTGCGGGTATAAATTGGCAGCAGCAAGCTCCGGACCGTGCGTCTGAGCACAGAGTGTTGCGCTCACGCTGCCAATTTCCTGTATGTGCATTCTAAGTATGCGCCGTTGGGGTACCCACTTGATAGGCTCTCCCTGCAGAGTGAGCTGCAGCTTCGGATACCTGGCTGCACGGGTATGTCTGGGTGTGATGTGAATGCACGCCGATTTGTCTAGAGTGTACTTCATACCTTGTTTATGTGACCTTCAATGGTGTTGATGGCTCGTGTAAGTGTATCTTTTTGGTGGCCGTGTGATCTCTTGAATTCTCAGAGCGTAATATGATCCGCATATATGGTGCACCAAAGGTCTTGGGCCTTCTGCATGTCTAGTGCCATTTTACGTAGCTCGATGTTGAAGAGCATTGGGGACAATATGAATCCTTGAGGCGTAACTTTATCCGGTAGGTGATACGGCACAGAGCACGCTGAGCTGAGTCCTTTTCGCCCCGTGTGGTCGGTAAAAAATCATGAACATAGTGAAAAACCCTCTACCCACAACTGACGCCGCATAATTCCTTTGGTATTTCGGTTTGAGAGACGTTATCGAAGGCCTTTTCGACGTCGAGTGCAAGTACAATTTTATCCATACTACCTGGTGGAGGGTTGAGAACCTCATCTCTCAGAAGAAGGAATACGTCCTGTGCAGGGATTCCTTTGCAGAAGCGAAACATACAGTGAGGAAGGCATTTGTCTTCGAAGTAAGATTCACGTCGGGTTAGTATGGCACGCTTGAAAAGCTTGCACATGCGCGACGTGAGCGATGTGGGTCTCAAATTATTGAGCTCACGTGTTTTTTCTGGTTTTGGTATGAACACAATATTTGCAGCCTTACATTCAATTAGCAGTCTCCCACCAGCTTTGTAGACTGTATCATTGAAAAACAAATTGGCAGATCCTACGTACCGTGGGAATTAATGATATTCAAAGCACAAATGAGGAAGGTTGTTATCTCACTCTAAAATCAGCATAACGTTAGCAGGTGGAGATATTTTAAGCCGTATATGACTTTCATGTCATGATTATCATGTTTGGACGTGTCGTTTACGTTCATTGTTCATTCACATCCCGTAATGTCAAACTTGGTACAAGTAAAGCTAGCGAAACGGTGATGAGCGCTTTATGAACGGCCCAATATACTCCTACGTAACGTCGACGCACGCGCACGCTGGCTGCAGCGACGCTAAGATAGCACAACGCGCAGCCCTCTATATAGCCTGACGCCAGGTGCGACCGGAGCGACCAGTGTCCGTCGGCGTGGCCCGGTGGCAACCGGCGCGAAATATGACATGCTGCATTTCGCGCCGATGACGTTATTCAGACAGCAACACGTCTGCCTTCTTGACGAAGGGACACCAGACGCGCATGCGTCAAACTAAGGCAACGTGGGGCGCGCCTGCAAATCGGCGCCTGGCGTGGCATCGCCGGCGTGATTTGACGAAATAAACGCCGGCACGGACGTGCGCCGCGCCAGTGTGTGTCGGCGCCTTGAGTGTGGCATCTCATGATTATCATGTTTGTACCAGGAGGATGCTCTAGGTGCCGACCAGTGCGAACGCGCGAAGATCGGCTCCTGCTTTCAAGAATGCGTTCCTGGGGTATTCACGAATTTGTCGCCAAGTTTTTAGTCACATCGTGTGCCTAAGTTCTCACGAAATCAGCAGATACCACCTTTGTGCAGGTGAGTGGACTTTTAAACCGTTTTTGAGACATTTTTTACACGGCAACGCCACCGGGGGATTCAAGCCTAACCAAGGAGGCGATTGTCGCCGATGCGCCAGCCCGGCGCCAACGCGACTCAACGCTCTGCGCGTTCCAGGATCTGCAACTGAGAATGAAATACCAAGTAGATGGAGAGGACGTCTCTCCAGAGGATTGCACGGAAGACATGGGTTGGAAGGAAGCCGAAACGAGACGCTCAAGGAATAAGCAAGCCGCGGTTAGCGTTCCTGCTGCCAAGGGTTCGACCAAGGCTGGCGTTGCGGGAGACGCTCGAGCCAGTCGTAGTAGGTATGACACCAAGCATACAATCGTGCGAGCTGGACGCATGCCGCCACTACCCAAGGACTTCAGCAAAATTGTGCTACGACCACGTGGAGGAATAAATATCTCGAGAATTGGCACCGGAGCCGTGTCAGACGCGATAGTACTGGCGGCCGGCATCAAAGAGAAAGAGGCCATGCAGGACATCATCTGTTCCAACTTGCAGCAGAACATTATGGTGGCAAGCACTCCGGACCAAGACAGAGCTTCAAGATACCTCAAGGTCAAGCAAATTGACATTGGAGGCAAAGTTTTCGAGGTTAGCGCGTACGCCGCGGCACCCCATGATACTTGTAAAGGAGTGATTCGCGGGATCCCCGTAAGCGATACTCAGGACATTTTGACCCGAAAGATTGTAAACGCGAACAACCCGCTCGCGCTGCAGGCGAAGAGAATCAAGGACACCGGGACAATCATCATAGCGTTCGATGGACACAAGGTGCCCAGATTCGTGAGATATGGACCTTCACTTTTGCAGTGCTCCCTCTACCGCAAGAACATCAATATTTGTTACGTCTGTGGAAAGCTGGGACATCGGTCTGACGTCTGTCCGATCCGAGCTGAAACAATCTGCAGAGGCTGCGAGATCGAGAACCCAGATAGCCTGCACCAGTGCAATCCAAGATGCAGGCTGTGCGACGGTCACCATACCACGGCAGACAAGGAGTGCAAGAACAGGTTCTTAGTGCCATACGTCGTCAGACGCAGACGTTGGGAAAGATCGCGAGCAGCCGCAGAAGCCCGAGACGCATCAATCACATCGAGTCCAGACATCAATGACAAGCAGCTTGTTCCAGCCTACGGGACCCAGAGCATCCAGAATACACAAGAACAGGAAAGGCGGCCCCACTCCAGGGAGAGGTCGCGTTCCAGAAGAGGTTCTAGACCCAAGGCCCGCTCCCAATCACGGGGGTGCTCGAGTTCTCAAGGTCACCATCAGGGCCGGGATCAGCCTGGGCGGCACCCGAATGGCCAGCTGCCTGGCGTTCAGTTCGAGATCACGGCTTCATACCCGGGGAGGACGCCTGCAGTTACATCGAAAGGCAGCTGGGCTGAGCGAGTGCGCAACGGCGGGGCAGAGGTGATGACAGGTAAGCTGCCAAAGCATGATAGAATTGCACAGCTAGAGCAAGAAAACGCGCGACTTACAAAATCGAATGAGAGGCTATCAGCTGAGTTAAAGGAAATAAAAATTCTTCTCACTAAGCTAACCAGCGCGCAATCTTCACAGCCAATGCCTCAGCCAGTTGATGTCCCTGTGGGTGAAAACGTGGGGGACTCGAGAACCACGAAAAAGAGGGCAGTCATGGCAGAACACGTGGAAGCCAACCAAACGACCATGTCAGATATGAAAGAGGTGTTTGACACGCTCAGCCAAGTAGTAGCCAATCTTAGCGAGCAGATGGGTAGGCTACAATCAAGCGTGGTGGCACTGGAAGAGCATATGACTTTGCGCATCACAAAGGTCGAAGCATATCTGCACAACACAGCAAGGCCTCCTCATGCACCAAGCTCACCCCTTCGGCCACCAATACTAGTGGTACCAAACCTGTCGGCAGGTGCAGCATCAGGCTCTGGCCGCCCATGTAATAACCATGATGGCAGCGCTAGGTGAAGCATTTCGTATCTGGCAATGGAACTGTAGAGGTTACCTTGAAAAGAAGGCAACCCTGCAGCAGTATATCAGGAGCAGCCAAGAAAAGCCTCATATTATATTATTACAAGAGACCCTTTCACCGCAAGCAACGTTGCCTGGACTTGGGACGTTAAACCCCACAAATCAATCAACGTTGCCTGGATTCCGGCCTGTAATAGGCGATACCGAAGGGAGGGGAGTCTGCACCTTCGTATGCAACAAACTAACGCACGTAACCCACGACCTCAAGATAGAAGCAGGCCGGTTGCAACACGTCTTGGTAGAGATCGTGCCGGGTACCAGCAACCGTCAGAGCATTTTCATTCTGAATATATACAGCAGTCCAAAGGAACAAAAGCAAGGGTTCAAGACGGTTCTAAAGAAAGCTGTTAATATCGCCGGGGAATGTCCACTCGTCATAGCAGGTGATTTCAACGCCCCTCATCATACATGGGGTTACAAGTACAACACTGGGAAAAGAAATCGACTTCGGCAAAGTGCCAGTGAACTTGATCTCACCCTAATCACAGACCTCAGCCTACCAACAAGGCTTGGTACATCTTGCTGCAGGGATTCCACCCCTGACCTTATATTTGTAAGGAACATCAAGAAGGCCCAGTGGATGAACCTTGCTGTAGACCTAGGGAGTGACCACTGCATTCTTGCCACTACCTTCTCCGTGGAGCGTAAAAAGCAAAGAGAATTCCACTTCACAGACTGGGAAAAGTTCAGGAAGATAAGGATGGAAAGGGAAGAACATGGCCACAGACAAGGCTTGGAGCAGTGGGTCAAACAGATTAAAGATGACATCAAATCCGTCTTCTCCGCCATTACCACAGATTTTCCGGATGAAAGAATGGATAGCCGGCTCGCTCATCTTCTTGAGGCAAAGCAAGCACTACTGAACCGTTGGAAGGGTCAGCGCCTGAACCGAAGACTGAGGAAGAAGATATCTGAGGTAAACAGATCAGTCGAGGAACATTGTCGTGCACTATCGAGGCAGCAATGGGACAAAATCTGCAACTCCGTCGATGGTCAGATGCGCAATGGCAAGACATGGAATATGTTAAAGCATCTCCTCAACGAAAACACCACCAAAACAAATCAAAAGCATCATATCGCTCGAATTTTGCATAAAGAGATAGGGCGCTCTTCAGAACAGCAAGTTGTCCAGCAGCTCGTGCATAAATACCTCCCTATCAAAAGAGGATTGGCACAACCAAGTAGACAGTACCAGGGCACGCAAAATCCAGGTCTTGAGGGCGACTTTAACATCGAGGAGATCAGAAGAGCCTTCCATGATCTCAACGGCAGGTCGGCCCCTGGCCCGGACGGTATATCAAACAAGGCCCTGCGTAACCTTGATGACGATTCAATTGAAACCCTGAGGGATATGATCAATTCAGCATGGAAAGAAGGCAGGGTGCCAGAGCAGTGGAAGCTGGCCAGCACGATCCTTATTCCTAAGCCAGGAAAGCCCCCTAATTTGGACAACATGAGGCCAATATCCTTGACATCATGTATCGGCAAGGTCGCAGAACATGCCATACTGCACAGGATACACAAGTACTTGGAAGATAACGACATATATACACACAATATGGTTGGATTCAGGGCAGGGCTATCCACACAAGATGCATTGAAGCTTATCAAACACCAGGTCATTGACAATGAAACCAGAGACGTGAGAGCCATTCTGTGCCTAGATCTAGAAAAAGCGTTTGACAACATCCACCACTCATTCATACTCGAAGCAATTTCCAAGCTTGGTCTAGGGAAAGCCTTCTATGACTACGTATGGTCCTTTCCTACAGATCGGAAAGCCGTGATGAAGATTGCAGATATCGAGACCGCAGCAATCGAACTAGAAGCAAGCGGCACGCCCCAAGGGGCAGTGATTTCACCAATGCTGTTCAACATTGCCATGATTCGATTGTCAAAGAAATTATCGAGCATTGAAGGATTGAAGCACAGCATCTACGCAGATGACATTACCATCTGGTGCACAGGTGGAAGCGAGGGGCAGATTGAGAGCGCTCTGCAAGAGGCGATTGACACCGTAGAAGACTACCTTCGCCCTTCCGGGCTCAAGTGCTCCTCGAGTAAGTCAGAACTTTTGCTTTATCGGACTGCACGCCGGGGACCGAAGCCCAGGGGATGGAAGCCGTTAAACCAGATAGATATCCACCTCCGTGCAAATCAAGGGGATGCCATCCAGAGGGTCGACTCCATCAAAGTCCTGGGAATGCTGATAGAGTCTACCGGCGCCAACAGCAAATCTATAGCCAAGTTAACTCGGAAAACAGACAGTGCGGTGCACCTCATACGCAGAGTGGCCAACAAAAGAAATGGGATCAAGGAAGACAACCTCATCAGGTTGATGCATGCGTTTGTTCTAAGTCACTTCACATACGAGGCAGCAATGCACAACTGGTCAAGAGCAGAGTCCGAGACACTGAATGTGCTCCTCAGGAAAGTTATCAAGAAGGTCCTGGGCCTGCCCATACATACCAGCACTGAGCGTCTGCTTGAGCTTGGCATACACAACATGCTCGAAGAAATAGCAGAAGCCCAAGAGAGAGCACAGTTTGCAAGGTTATCTACTACAAGGTCGGGGAGAATGATCCTGCAGGAGTTGGGCCAACACCCAATAGCAATCAGACGCAATTACAATGACATCCCTGACAACATCAGGGAGACTATCACGGTATCTCCTATACCGAGAAACATGATCCGGAACACAACGTCGGAAGAAGAGTAGCGAGGGCCAGGACTATACTTCGTCAAGTCTCAAACGAGGAACGAGGGGTCGTATTTGTTGACGCGGCTTCCTACGCCAATGGGAAAGCGTTTGTGGCAGTGGTAGTCGATGGGGCTGGCCATGTCGTCAACTCAGCGACGGTCAGGACGAAAGATCCAATCATTGCGGAACAAGTGGCCATCGCCTTAGTACTCAAGAGGGATAACATTGAAGTCGTCTACAGTGATTCCATGGCAGCACAACGGGCGTTCGCCAAGGGGACGGTCTGCGAACAAACGCTGAAAATACTGCAAGGCAAGAACATAACACATCATTTTCTGAGTTGGTTCCCAGCTCACCTTGGACAAATCAACAATTCCCCTCCCAATCTCAACGAAGCAGCACACGAGGCGGTGCGAGAACTCTCCAACCGCGCCTCCCCGGGGATGCGTTCTACCGGTGAAGGTGATAACCGGGAAATTCTTACAACATATAACGAGCTCGCTAAACATTTCTACCTGTCTTGAAGGATTTTCCCTCCACCTCACAAAAATCTAACCCGGCCCCAAGCACTCACATTAAGGCTTTTGCAAATGCGGGTGTACCCTACTTTGAAAATGTTACACATCATGTACCCTGACCTATACCCAAGTAATCTTTGTCCACATTGTGGGGAAATAGCTTCATTAGAACGAATGCTCTGGCAGTGCACCAAATTCGCTCATTTATCGCACATCACCTCTGCCAGATGGGAGGCGGCAATCCGCAGCTCATCCTTGGCAGATCAGCTCTGGGCTGTCCACCAAGCCCGCGAGGCGGCTGAGGAGCTTGGCATCTCAGTCCCCACGTGGGAGCTGCCCGCAACACAGTGATCTGTGTTTGGGAGGACCGAATAAAAGTTTATCCAATCCAATCCATGTTTGTACCAGTCACATACCTTCGTCGTCTATTCACGTGATGTAATGCCAAATTTATCATTTGTAAAGCTAGTGAAACGGCCGCGAGCGCATCATGAGTGTGTCATGTAGTCATGTTGTTACATGACGCGCATGTCATGATTATGATGTTTGGACGTGTCGTTTACTTATGTCATCCGTTCGCGCCACGTAATACCAAGTTCGGTACATGTGAAACTAGCGAAACGGCCGCGAGCCCATCTTGCGCGTAGCATGTAGTTGATTGCACCCGTCACATACCATCGTCATCCATCCACGTCCCGCAATACTGAATTTGGTACAGGTGAAGCTATTGAAATGACCACGAACGCATCATGACCGTGCCATGTAGGCATGTTGTTACACGACACGCATCTCATAATTATCATGTTTCCACCAGTCATACATATATACGTCATCCATGCATGTCCCGTAACACTAAGTTTGGTATATGCGAAGCTAGCGAACGGGCGCGAGCGCATCATGAGCGTGGCGTGTAGTGATGTTGTTACATGACACGCATGTCGTGATTTTTATGTTAGAGTCTGTCGGTTGTGTTCGCCATGCAGTCATGTCATACGATACCAGTTCGCAAACTTGTCATCTGAACAAAACCGCCGCAAGAACAGCGAGACCCCGAAATTTAAATTATTATATTCATGACATACATGTGACGATTTTGAGGTTATGACTAGTCCCTAATGCTCATCATACAGTCATGTTATGCCATACTAATTTTGGTATCGATACGACTATTGAAACGGCCAGGAGAACTAAATGTCGTAAGCGGCTAGATAGATAGATTGATAGATAGATAGATAGATAGATAGAAAGATAGATAGATAGATAGATAGATAAAAAGATAAATAGATAGATAGATAGAAAGATAGATAGATAGATAGATAGATAGAAAGATAGATAGATAGATAGATAGATAGATAGATACGCTTAAAGACACAAAAGTTTGAAAATAAATGCTTGACATAGCTTTTTTAGTGTAGTGTCACTGAGGTTGCGTAGCATAGCGTTCGTGACTTGATCCGTTATGGGTGCTGTGTTCTCCGTGAAAGTATCCATCTAGGCTGCTGCATAGAGCTCGGGGAATATGATCGGGGCATCCAAGCTAGAGTTATCCTTTCCCTGATATTATTGCGAAACGGGTAAGGCTGTCTGCTCCTGCCAGGTGTAGAAGTTTTTGATGTGTTCGATAAGTTCCACCTCCGAGCCTTGGTATTTGACAATAACTCATCGCATGACATTTGCTGTCTCAGTGCACGTGCTGGTTAGGTCTAACATGCAGTGAAAAATGGCCCAAGTTTTCTTTGTCCAAAGAGTTCCGCCGAGAGAGTCGCAGAAAGTGTGCCAGTTTTGGGTATTTAGCCCTTTTGCATACTTGTTAGCCTTTTCCGCTAGCACAGCTATTGTGCGTCTTAGTTGGTGATTGTGACACTGCGGTTTCCAGAAATTTGTGAGGCTTATTCGAGCATCCCAGAGGTGAGAAAAATGGCTGTCTATTGCCAGTGTTTTCGGTGTGGTCTGAATCCACCTTGGGAATCAACATACTTGCACAGCGCAAGACTACCAGTAGTTATGACGTAACTACAGAAGAAGAGACAAGGACAGAAAGAGCGCTGCGGTCTCTTCTTCTGTAGTTACGTCGTAACTACTTGTAGTCTTGCGCTGTGCAAATATGTTGATTCCCATTAACCAACTAGCCCAAGCACCTCTTTTATCGAATCCCTTTTGTTGTGGCAGCGTGGATTTCCCAAAGGAACGTTGTCCAACTTTGTGTAGTGGCTGGTGGCGAGGAGGCAACTAGTTGCTGGCATTCTTTGAACTTCTGCCAATCTGTGAGTTGGGCTTCCCCTAGAGGTTGTCGAACCTTGGCATTGTTTATAGATATAAATAGGAGGTGATTATCACTACCTAGTGTCTCCTCCTGGTAACGCCAAGTTACACCCTTCTCAATGTTGAGAAAGGTAAGGTCAGGCATGGTGGGTTGTGCAATGCTGTTCTCCATTCGCATTCGGGTAGGAATGCTTGGCTGTGTTATAGCAAGAGTTTCTGGGACTGGGTCTCGCTTAGTAGGTTGAAAACCTGAATTGTGTCTCGGTCATGCTCCCATTGATAATGCCAGACATGGAAGCGCCTGAGGAAAATTAAGCGATTTTTCGTTGAGATGAACGTAGACACTAGTTTTAGAATTGCAGAGAAATGGGTTGTATGATCTCCAGAGGGACTCTATACGTTAGTTATGAGGCATTTAGGGCGCCCCTTCTTGACTGTCCAGTTTGTAACCATTTGATGTTAGATTTCTGCCCCAGATGCTTTGGTGATAGTAATGGCTAGGTCTTTTCGGACCAATGTTGCAACTTCTGGAAAGTCTGGACTGTTCTAAAAGCAGAAATGCTGAATGGGCATTTTACACTTTTCCGCTCTCTGAAGGCAAATTAGGTCAGATGGGTTGAAGGCTGCCTTGATGCATTGTGTTAGTACAGCATGTCTCTTGTGAAGCGATCGACAATTCCAGTGCCAAACTATGAGATTCTCTTGATGTCGACTTGTTGGCTTAGCCAGAGTACGGGCTCTCTAAGGGTTCTTCTGTGTCTGTGGTTACTGTAACCTCTGTATCCCTGCTATCTCAACTAGAGCTGTTGTGCCGTTTTCGTGTTTTTTTTTGACAACTTTGAGGAAGTCATCAAGATACCTTCTGAGATTTCGAAGCTTAGCAAAAAATTATTGCATTTGCGCGCACATTTGATCCAGTTTTCCTGCAAGCTGTTGGAGAGAGGGTGGAGGTGGCGGCGCATTAGGCTGGATTTGCGGCTCTGTGTGTGGTGTGGCCTGTGTGTTCAGTGGCTGTGCGACCGTGTTTGTCTTTTGTGTTCCTCCCGGCGCCGTCCTCGGTGTTATCTGGCGTTTAAGCGCTTTAAGTTCATTTCTCACGGTGTTTAAGTTTGCCCTAAGTTGTCAGTTTCCCGCTGTTGTTACTCTTGTACTCCTTATTTTGTGTGATAGGTTTTGTCGTGGAGGACGCGACGGCTGCCCAGCTTACCTCGAATGGTGGCGTCACCGGAGTGACGGCCCTCTCTTTCGGTGATTCCCCAGATTGTGGTGATGATTTCTCTTCTCGCTGAGTGGCCCCTCGTGGGTGAGAGTAGGATCTGCTTTGACGGGTTGCCTCCGACTTGGACCAGGCGCTTGCTTGCCGAAGGGTTGGCAGTCTTGTATTACCTGGTAGATCGCGTTGGCTGTGTCAGCCTTTGGCGAATTTCAACTCCTCTTCTTGAGAGCAGAATCAGCGTAGGTACTGTGTTGCGTTTTCAGGCTTGTCGACACGTTGTCTATCTTCAAGGGGTCTCGGTCGCTTAAGGCATCGTTGGCAGCTCCGATCTCCGGTGATGTGTGCACCCCCGCATAAAGCACACTTAAGTTTACATAAATGTCCATCCACTGGGTCTCTCACTCCACAAGTGCGGCACAGTTTCAAGTCTGGTTGGGGACAGACATCCGTATGATGTCCCTTTGCATGGCAAGTTTTGCACAACTGCACGGTAGCGCGGTAAGAATGACATGGAAGTTCACCACCATTGTAGTGAACCGTTCGCGGTAGCGATGGACCACTGAAAGTAAGGACCGCACTTTTTGTGTGACCGATCATTCTCGCGTGGACGAGTTTGAAGCCTTGAGTTCATACACGCAGATTAGCCCTAATGACTTCTGCCGGCGTTTGGGGTGAAAGTCTATGTATAACTCCCCGAATAGCGTCCTCTTTAGTGGCAGCGTATATATTGACTGCATGTGCACACTCGTTGACTGGGAGGAAACTGATTTGGCGGGCCATTTGCACAACGTCTGACTCGACGTCGAAAGTATGGTGACTTTGGAACCTGGGTTTTTAAGGAGCGAAAGTTGCTCACTTCTGATTGGGAAGTTGCAGGCGGTGACGATTGCTATGGCCAGGGCTGTTGTGCTGATAGTCTTAAAAGGCAGTCCCTGGTGTGTTCGCACAACAATCTTAAAATATTCTTTGGGAAGCTTCGGTGTCCCTCTTTGTCGTTGATGTGGTTTTGTCGGGCTAGTGCAGCCCATCGAGTCTGTTCCTCTGTTGCACTCTCGCGCTGGCTGCTTCTTTTGTCTTACCGTCAAAACTGTCTGCCAGTCGTCTTTCAGCCACAGGCGTTCCTCATTGTGTGGTCGGATTTGGTCTGCTATTTCGTCGTGTCTGCCACCCATAAATATTAAGCCTGGTTTCGTAAGGTCCATGTTATACGCAGGGGTGGTCTCGCCATGCTTCGAGGGCGCTGCGGCTCCGAATGAATCTAGCGTCCCCGTCGCCATGCGGAGGCGCAGTGGCTGCCGCTTTGAGTTGTCAGTTGGGTCGGCGACGCTGCCTCGCCATTCCGAGAGTTGAGGGTTGTTGTGTCCTGTAAGCCCCATCGAATACCGGAAAATTATTATCAACGTGTTGCCTGTGTCTTCACGAGTTGGTTTGTATCCTGGTTAGATGAGTTGAAGCATTTTAACAGCGAAAAAAATGGCAGCATATCCACGGAGTGAATGATGGAGAGTGGGGCGAAGAATTCGTCCGTCCATTCATTCTTGCTTCCGTCCGTTCATGCGTCCGTCAGTGTGACCGTCCATGCGTCCATCAGCCCGTCCGTGCGTGCGTCGGTTCGTGCGTTCGTCCCTGCGTTCGTCCATGCAGCCGCCTCTGCGTCCGTTCATGCGTCCATCCATGCATCTGTCTATGTGTCCGTTCGTCCATCTATTCAACACTCCAAGTACCACCATCTCGTATCTTTTCATCATATATTCCCCATATAGAAGCACCGCCATCCAGCGGACATTCCAAGGACTTAACAAGAGGTGGCACACGCACACTTTCTTACGGCTTGCGCTTCGGGTCCACTTCCCACCTTTAACCACCTCGAGTTCATGATATATACTAGTTCACTATATTCATGGCACTGCGGCCGAACGCTCGCTAAACCTTTCTAAAACCAAGGAGGTTACGCCCAGCGAGTATGACGTAGCAAACTTTTTCAGTCAGATAGTGCTCAATGTACATGCCAATGGCTGCTAATGGGAAATGAGAGGCGGAGAATTCGGCTTTTACTTTCTTACGGCTTGCGCTTCGTATCTACTTCCCATTTTTAACCACCTCGAGTTCATTCATGGTATATACAAGTTCATTGTATTCATGGCACTGCGGCTCAACGCTCGCTAAACCTTTCTAAAGCTAAGGAGGTTACACCCAGCGAATATAACGTAGCAACCCTTTCTTGTCAGATAGTGCTCATTGTACATGCCAATGGCTCCTAATGGTGATCGCAGCCTGCGCGTTAACTAAAAGCCGAATGCTCCTGTCTCTCATTCCCCATTAGCAGCCATTGACATGTACATTGAGCACTATTTTTTATTGTTCAACAACGCACAGAAGAAGTTTCTCACCGGCACCACCTTGGAGGTCAAAATGTTATACTTGTTACATACTTCGGGGGACGAACGGGTGCCGCTATAAGAAGTTTTGCCCCTAAAAGTCACAGCTTTGCCACAGAGACGAATCATTGAAAGCGATAGCAGTGAATTGGAAGGTTACGCGCAGAATGGCAAGCAGATCAAAACATGCCCCACGTTTCTCACGTACACATAACGCACGAAACGTACTCGCAAGTGAAAGAATCCCAAAAAAGCGTTTCAGTTGTTCTTTTGCTCTGTCTGAAGAGAGGACTCTTTCCGCAAACGGAGAGTTCGCAACGCGTGCGTACCTTCGTACGCCCGGTAACTACAACAGGATCGTTCCGGCGAAACCAAAAGGCTAACCGAAACGTATGATCCTCCTCACTGCAAGATAACGGCGCGCGATCCAGCGTCCGCTGCATTTTTCTCTAGGCAGAGCAAAGTACGCACCCGAGATGAGCGCGCACCGCCACGTCGTGACTATGTGAAAACGCGCGCTTAATGCGCCAACTTGCTGGTAACGCTGAAAACAAGAAAGTTCTCCGAGATTCCCGGCACCAGCGGTAAGTGGTAGATTTAAATAGCTTCTCGTTTGAACGTTGAGAGACGTGCTCCTCCGCAGCTCAACGGCTAACGCCTCGTTCATGTATCGGTTGTCTCAATTTCGATTCCGCGTGCCAGTCTTTTTTTTTGTATTTCTTAATCGCGTTTTTATATATAATAATACTATACATATACGATGAGTGACGGGGACGCCGACACCGATGCCGGTGGCAAAATCTCAACCAAGAAGAGTGTCCATACGATTGCTTTCACAACTAAAATTGGCAGATCCCACGTACAATGGGAAACGATGATATGCGAAGGATGGATGAGAAATGTTGAGCACTTTGAAATCAGCACAACGTTACGAGGGGGGAGAGGAATGCTGTACATGAATTCCATGTCATGATTATCATGTTTGGATGTTTCGTTTAACTTCGTCATCTATCCAGGTCACGTGATACAAAATTTAGTATGTGCGGAGCTAACGAAGCGGCCGCTGCCAGCTTGATATGAGCGTGGTGTCTTGTCATGTTCTTACATGACACGCGTGTCAGGATACCATGTTTGCACCAGTCATATATTTCGTCATCCAACGACGTCA
Source organism: Rhipicephalus microplus (assembly GCF_013339725.1). Taxonomy (NCBI): domain Eukaryota; kingdom Metazoa; phylum Arthropoda; class Arachnida; order Ixodida; family Ixodidae; genus Rhipicephalus; species Rhipicephalus microplus. Next base: position 76,018,165 of record NC_051174.1, on the reverse strand, counting down.
CGTAACACCAAATTAGGTATCTGTGTAGCTAGTAAATTTGACGTATCCATGTGGGAGGTATTGGCCAGATACTGCACCAGGGTGGCCAATCCTTCTCTGATGAGGGAGTGCGTTCCCGGCGGTGGTCATCGGTGAGGCCGCACCTCAGGCCTCTTAATCGAGTTCCATCAACACGCGGATTTTTTTTATCCGGTTGGGAACTGCGCGGCACCGGGATTTGAGCCACGGACCTCTTGCATGCGAGGCGGATGCTCTAACCACTACGCCATCGCCGCACCCGCTTGGAATACCAATACAATAAATTAGAAAATGTAAAACACTGTGCACATGTTATGTCCAATAACATACAGCTAACCATACAGCTAACCATTAACACAAAGCTTAACCATGGGTGCCGGCTGGGGGGTGCAAAAGGGCCACTTACCCCCTCAATCCACACCAGCAGTTGCCCCACCCAAACTACATTAGCATTCTCCCCCACCCCCAGCCACGATGCAACACTGGTTTGCAAACTCCAAGACACAATCCTGACAGCGCTCATGCACTTAACACCAGGCACGTCGCTATGAAAAAAATAGATGGTGGTGGTCGTGTTTAGGAGGAAGCAAGGAAAAGACACTAATTTCCGCAACCCATTTTGAAGCAGGAATAAGCACCGTAAAACTCGATGCGCGCGTGCGCACACACACACACACACACACACACACACACACACACACACACACACACACACACACACACACACACACACACACACACACGCGCGCACGCGCACACACGCACACACGCGCACGCGCACACGCACACACACACGCACACACACGCACACACGCACACACACGCACACACACGTACACACACGCACACACACGTACACACACACGCACACACACACACACACACACACACACACACACACACGCACGCGCACACACGCACACACACGCACACGCACACACGCACACACACGCACACACACGCACGCGCACACACGCACACACACACACACACACACACACGCACACGCACACACGCACACACGCGCACACACGCGCACGCGCACACACGCACGCACGCGCACACACGCACACACACGCACACGCACACACGCGCACGCGCACACGCGCACACACGCGCACGCGCACACACGCACGCACGCGCACACACACACACACACACACGCACACACGCGCACACACACACACACACACACACACACACACACACACACACACACACACACGAAATTTCAGTCACACGTACTATACAGACGTAGGGACAAGACCAGCTGTTAACGGGCGTCGACCCGTAAGTATTGAACAAGAACAGAAAAAAAAACGTTGTGGGGGGAATGAGATATGTGCGGGCATGGCGCGGCTATGACGGCGTGTCCTGCGCCAAGCGCACACGTGTTCACGGCGCGACGGGTGATGCGCAGAAAGGCGGCGAGAACAACGGCCACCGTTATTTCCGAACGATAGGGAGATCAACAGAACGCGGACACAACGGCACCGCGTCGGCTCAGCGTGTTAGGAGAGGAGGAGAACATCTGCGCATTCATGGACGGGCACGTGCGGCAGCAAACGCTATACACCATAAGAAAGAGCGCGGAATGACGCAAAAATAGAAATAGAAAAAAGCTGGGGCAAAGCAGCGCGATTAGAAAAGCAAGCGTTCGGTGAGTGATGCCAAGACTGATTTCATAAGCAGGGCGGTGGCACCTTCAGACAAAACGACTGAGGTGCTGCTCTTGCGAAGGTGCGTACTAGCAAAATGGCCACGAGCGCATATTGAAGGGCCCAATATACTCCAATGTAGCGTTGACGCACGCGCACGCTGGGCACAGCGTGCAATGTTAGCAAAACGCGAGCACTCTTTTGTCTGACGACAGGCGCGACGAGCGTCCGTCAGAGCGGCCGAACGGCAACCGGTGCGACATGCGACATGCTGTATTTTGCACCGATGTGTTACCCAGGCAACACTGCGTCTCCCACTTTTCATGATGGAGGGACACTGGACGTGCTGAAACGCGCAGGCGTCAAAGCAACGCAGTGCGGCGCGCACCTGGCGTGGCAACGCCGGCGTGACTCGACGAAATGAACGCCGGTGAGCACGCGCAATGCGTGACGTCGAAATATATTGACACCTTGACTGTGGCATCTAGTCACGTTCTCACATGACACGCTACTCAAGATTATCATGTTTGACCCTGTCACATGCCTTTGTCATCCATTGGCGTCACGTAATACCCTATTTGGCATAAAGCTAGCGAAAGGACCGCGAGCGCATCATGAGCGTTGCATGTTGTCATGTTGTTACATGACACGCACCTCATGTTTACAATGTTTGGATTTGTCATTTACCTATTTCGTGCGTTCGCGTAGCGTAATATCGGGTTTGGTACATGTGAACCTAGTGAAACGGCTGCGAGCGCATGATGAGCGTGGCATGTAGTCATGTTGTCACATGACACGCATCTGATGTTCATCATGGTTGCACCATTATAATACCTTCGTCATCCATTCAGCTCCCGTAATACAAAGTTTCATATAAGTGAAGCTAGCGAAACGGCCGCCAGCGCATCATGAGCGTGGCATGCGGTCATGTTGTTACATGATACGCATGTCACGATTTTTATATTAGGGCTTATCGCTTGTGTTCACCATGCAATCATGCCATACCATACCACTTCTGCAACATGTAATGTGAGCTAAACCACCGCAAGAGCTCCAGGGCCATGAAATGTAAATCATGACATTTATGACATAAATACCACGATTTTCCTGTTGTCAGTAGTCAAGTATGTCATTTATACAGTCGTGTTATGCCATACCAAGTTTGGTATTGATATCATTATCGAAACGGTTAGGAGAGCTAAAAGTCGTAGGTGGCTAGATAGATAGATAGATAGATAGATAGATATGCTCAAAGTTGCCCAAGTTCACTAAAAAATGCTTTGCAGTAAAAAAATTGCCCGCAGCTTCCCTCGGGGGAACACTGAGGAGGATGCGGAGCATATAATTGGTTAACGGGGTGTTAAAGTACGACTTACTTGGGTCGAAGGCTAAATTGGTTAACGTGGTTGTGAAATGGGGTGTTAAATTGCGACTTACTTGGGTCGATGGCTAAATTGGTTAACGTGGTTGTAGGAGGGGGTGATAAATAAGTGAACACGTACACACGTATGCGAAAGGGTTGCGCTGGTTGAAGGGACGTCGATCATTGTGTTTGTGGATTCGTTGGCATTCATTTCACCGCGACCTTGGACGTCGACGCGCCGTGCAAACCAACCGACGAGCGGCAACTGAGCGAGTGAGCGCCGACCTTGAGTATATATACAGCGCGACGGCGCATGCACTGTCAGCTGTTGAATGTTCTCGAAGCGCGACGGCGCATGCGCGTCCACTGGAGAATCAGGAGAATTGTAGAATGTTCTCGAAAGGGAGAAGCGCGCGTGGCACAGATGGTGGGTGACGGTGCATGCGCGCGTCAGCTGTCGAATGTTCGAGAAGGGGGAGAAGCGCAACGGCGCATGCGCGCGCGTCAGCTGCCGATGTTCTCGAAGCGCGACGGCGCATGCGCGCGCGTCAGCTGCCGATGTTCTCGAAGCGTAACGGCGCATGCGCGCTACATTATACAGCTAGCGAATGTTCGTGAAGAGGAGAAGCGCACGCGGTGTGTAGAGGAGGAAGGGTGCACAGATGGTGGAGGAGTGAAGCGCGCGCGGTTTGTAGAGGAGGAAGGGATGCACAGATGGTGGAAGGAGGAGGAGGAAGCTTGCGGACGGCGCCGCACAACAAGCCTCGAGTATTAGATGCTCCGCATCTAAAATGATATTAAAACACACAGAGCAAGCCGTACTGTGCCAGCCGTACTGAGCTGCTTTGCGCCTGTTAGCGTTGCTGTAACCATCGCGTTCAACTCCTAAAGGTGAAGCTTTAGGGTCCCCTAATATTTTTTTTGTGCTTTTTCTTCATTGCTAATGGCTAAGTCAAAGTAAGCGTGTGTGAAGGCGCCTGTTTCCGCTGTGCGCAGCGGTTTATTTAGGCGTTCTGTTACAGCAGAAAAAAAATGAGCTTGCAATCGGTACGTTGTTGAATGTGGCGCGGACAGATGTCGTTTTAACTTGTGCACTTCTGGCTCATAGACATTTTCATAATTAGGCGAGTTTACTTTGAGTTAAAATCATGCTATGAGAAATTATATATTGTGATAAAGAAAGTATTTGTAGCGGCTTCTGAAATACACTGCTGAAAATGTGCACTAGCATTGCTTCACCCAAAGCCGTTCTTGTTTTTAAATGTCACTGCGTGATAATTAGGAGCCCTTACATATAGCTACTACCACCAGATGCATCTTTATCATCGTAAACACGTTTAGTGCTAGGTCATCAAGATCATGAATTACGTTCAGTGTCATGTTGAATTATGCATATAGCTCTAGTAACGCGTTCCCCCTTTCTATACTTTATGTTACTGGTGTTGCGTGCGTTGATGCTGCCTTGTGCACTTGGTACCACATTGTTGGTACGCTTGAGCTCTAGATCTCATATATTCGGTTGCACTTGAACGCGCATATTCAAATGGACAAGTTTAATCTCGATCAATCGCACCGACTAGCGATAATGCGGGACTGTTCATTACCTCATGCATTTATGCCGTTGCAGCTTGCCGCTGATTAGTTTATTGGTGACAAACGCTCTGTGCACTGACCTTTGTGTAAAGTGTGCATTGCTTGCTGTAATTTCAGTTTTCATTTCAAGGCCACAATACGACAAAATAAAGGTTTTCACTTTTAAGACACTGATTGTTCCTTTCTTCCACGTCATTAGCTGTGATATGATGTGAAAACAGGCTGCGTGAAAGGGATCTTTAACTAGCAGCACTACAATGCTAATATCAAGACATTTTCACTCTGGGGATGACTGATTGTACATTATGCGCCCTTGATACAGCGTAACTGACGCATTTGACAAGAACTCGACAGCTATAAAAGGAATGCAAGAAATTGCACAAATCAATTACGCCATCATGCATCTGCATGATTTCACATAGATCATGACTCCATATCTTCCTTATGCCATGGTCTTTTGTGTTTGTATCAAGGTTCCGTATTTGGTACCACGTGTATTTTTATTTGGGCATGAAAGCATGTGCGACATTGAATTTATTGTTTTCAAGAAAAATTTTGGTCAAATAACAAAGTATGCTGGACTGTAACTTTAGTGCATTGATTTGAAGCACAATCAACTAATAAAGTAACAAAAGACCTGTAAAATGAATACTTTTCAGGAAATGGCAGTTAAAACCTATCGATATTTACACACAGTCGTTTCAAAATGAAGAAAAAAAAGCAGGACTAAATCGAACGTGTTATGACTCACCGATTTATGATTTGTGATTGCAAAGAGAAGCAGAGAAGATTTCTCAATAAGATAGTTTTAGTTAGCGTGTTCCAGTTCTTCACTATTATGAAGAGAAGTTGATTTGACGATAGATATGTGGGGATTAATGTCCCAAAACCACCGTATGAATATGAGGGACGCTGTAGTAGAGGGCTCCAGAAATTTCGACCTTCTGGAGTTCTTTAACGTGCACCCAAAGCTAAGCACATGGGTCTACAATTTTCCTGCCTCCATCGGAGATGCAGCCGCCGCAGCCGGGATTGGATCCCGTGACCTGCGGGTCAGCCGCCGAGTACGTTAGCCACTACATGCACTACCACGGCGGGGCATGAAGAGAAGTTATGAAGGTTATTAAGTTAATAGCGTTCAAGGCCTCGTATCGCACAACTTCTGGTATCCGCGTCAGTGTCGGCATGGGTGCCGTTGCTTGTCCGTGGCAAAAAAAAAAGATGCAAATGAAATACATACTAATATATCAAGGTGCCAGTGAGAATAGAACCGAGGTCATTTGCATGGCAAGCAGGTGTTCTCCCACAAAGCCGCGTTTCTGCATAGAAGTACTTTGAAAATAAATTAATCTACTTGAAAATACAGGGGCAATAACTCCTTCTTTACGAACGTATGCGTCTTGTATATAGACTTCAAAGTATAACATGTAATATAGCAATTATATTGAGTGGCACAAGTGTACATTGTCGTCGGTCGGCAGAACAAATCATTATGCTGAAGACGTCGTGGTTTAACGTCACCCCCTTTACAAAAGGCACATACGTTACTGCCCGCGTTCCCGTAAGACAACGTACTTGCTGTATAAGCTCGAAGCGCGAAAAAAATTTCATGCGCACAATCGCTCGTGGTTGAAAGCATGCTACCCTTTACACATAATGGAGCCATATGCGAAAGCTTGACTGTCACAAGACACCACTACGAATTTCATCGGTTACATTACTAGGGACAGAACATTGATATCGTGTTAAACTCTTCAGGGTGAAGATTAAGGAGTCTTCAAAATTTATTGTGAGAGTATCGGCTGATTTTTGTCATTTCCCGGATATGCATACGTGCCTATATATGTATAAATACACGAAGAAAAATACTTCAGTAGAAAAAATTTAAAGCAACCCAATTGGAATTCTAAACGGTGACTATTCGTTGCAGAGCTCTTACAACATAGTATGCATGTATGCCATATGTATGCCCAAGTATGCCATACCAACTAGCCCAGTCAACCGCTCTATTACGTTACATTTCTAGTCAAACGGGCTCTTTTCTCTGTGTTCCTTTACATCCATCCGTGGTGATCACCCTCATCGCCATCGCAACATGTCGCGCTCGCGCCTTTACCTTTTGCATTCGCTCGAAGCAGCTGCCCCCGGAGGTGAAGCTTGTTTTTGGTGGTTTCCAGCCCTCGAATGGCCATGGCACGAGGGTGTGCAAGATACTCAGGGCGGAATGGCTCCGGCAAGCAAGAATGTACAGGGATGCACTGTTCCTTCCTCTTCTCCATGATCAACATGTCATGCACAAGAAAACAAGATGGCGAGAATACACAGGCCGCATTGACCACGTGGTAGACTATCTTTGGCAAGGTGAATTACGGAGGCTCCGGTCCCAGTTTTCAACGACGCGACGTGGCTCTACTGGTGTCGTTCATACGTATGGTGACATAGCCCTCCCAGACTTCGTCATGAAGACGTTGGGTCTAGGTCCAAAGTTCGCGGTTGAGAAGAGGCGGACACCCACTGAACTTTTGGCCACTGTGCGCCAGGTCGCGAACTGTGCTCCACCAGAAGACACCGACAGATGCGTCTCAGAAGGCCTCGACGTTCTTTTAAGGGGTAAGCCAGCTAACAGTGGTGTACCAGTAGGAAAAGTTGCTGCTTACCTCATAGACAATGCTCTTTGTGTTGTACCTTCGGACAAAGAGGGAGGGTTTGCTGTGTTACCGAGAGGCCTGTACTTTGAAAAGGCCCACCAAGCAATTTCGTCCGTCTTTCGGGTGTGCGAAGGCATTAATCTCGCTAAAATCAGATCGAGGGCGAAGAATCTGTGCTCCGAGTTAGATTTGCCGGTTCTGGCGCGAGAAATCGGCAAAAGTGACAAGCTGTCCTTAAATATGTTTTTCACAACCAAGACTCACAAAGAAGGAGCACCTTTCCGCACAATCGTTTCGGAAAGGAATTCTTGGCAGTATGAACTAGGGCGGTTTTTGCAAGATAAGTTGAAATTGTTCCCTGTAGAAGACCCCTTCAGAATATTCAACTCTGGAGAAGTCGTCAACTTTCTGAAGCAGCATCCAGGCGCGAGGTTTAGAGCTTTTTCGATTGACATAAAAGACCTTTATTATTCCCTTCCGCACGAAGGTTTGTTAGCATGCATTGATGAATGCATTGACAGTTTCGGCGCGGTGCCATTTCAGAACACCACGGGTATTTCGTCCAAAGGTTTCTTAGAACTTTTATCTTTGTACATCACATCAACGTTTGTAGAATGGAACGGAAAAACATATATACAGAAAGAAGGTGTCTCAATAGGATCGTCCATAGCTCCTTTTCTAAGTGACTTGCTATTAGCCAAATTTGATAGGGCATTGAATGTGAAGCTTGGTGAACTATCTGTAGTAAAGACCTTTCGGTATGTGGATGATTATCTGTTAATTTTGAGGTGTGATTTAGAGACCTTTCATTCCAAGGTCATGCAGGTGTTGCAAATCTTTCGCGAATGCCTCTATCCACTCGTGGTGACGCACGAGATGCCGGAAAGGGATAGCATCCGCTTTCTTGACCTAAAGATTTCTTTTTCGGAGAACCACACGTGCTGGTGTTACGAGCCTCGCTCGCAGAAGCCTGTTCTTCCGTTCTCGTCTGCGCATAGCAAATTAGTAAAGAGAGGCATTGTTCAATCATGTTTTCACAATGCTTTAGAGAGGTCGTGTCACCACGTCTTAGAAGCTAGTCTCTTGGCACAGTCGGAGCGCCTAGAAAGAGAAGGGTACCCTCGCACTTTGCTCATTTCCGTGGCGGAGGCAATACACAGAAAAAGGAAACGATTGGGCACTGTTTGCAACAGTGATGGCACCACAGCGGAGAAGAGGGAAAAGGTAGCGGTTATTCCGTACATGCATTCTGTGTCACACCGCCTAAAGAAAATAGGACAGCGCCTCAATGTGAAAGTGGTCTTCAGTGCCCCTGATAAGTTGTCCCAGTTGACAAACAGGACCTGCCCCGTAAAGAGTATGAGAAAACGGTGTATGGTGAGGCACAGAACGCAGTTTGTGGACTGCGCGTTAGGCGTCGTTTACAGGACCCCTTTTTCTTGCGGTGCATGTTATGTGGGCCAGACGGGCAGATGCCTTAACGATCGCTTACGGGAACATGCCAATAATGTTCGTGGCGGAAAAGATGGCTTCTTAGCGCAACACGTGAGCACGTGTGGGTGCACTCCGCTGTTTGAAAAAACAACAGTTCTATGCAAGATTAAAGAGGAAAACGTGCGTATAATTTATGAGGCTGCTCAAATGGAGCTTGAAAGCAGCGCATGTGTAAGCAAGCCTTCAGTTGCCCTTTCAGATAAAGAGATATGTTTCTTGAGATGCGAGGGTAGGCGCAGCAGGCATGGCGTTAGTTGATAATTTGTATCTTAAAATACGTCATTTTTTTCACTCTTTGTGCTCCATTGCATATTAACGGTCTTCCCGTCAATAAAATTTTAGTTGGAAGTCAGTGCTTGTCTCGTCCCTTTCTTGTCTTTTGTGCATTTTTCGCGCTGCTAAAACCCAAGCTTACAACATAGTTCGGAGCAATATATCGCCGAAACCTAAACAATAGCTCTTCAATTGAAAAGTGCCCATGTGACGTGCACCATGAAGTGAACTCTTCTGTACAACTCATGATAATATGATATAGAGGAAATGTCACAACATATCCACGGAGTGAATGATGACGAGTGGTGCAAAGCGTTCGTCCGTTCAGCCATACGTCCATCTGTCTGTCTGTCCGTCAGTCTGTCCATCAGTCTGTGCGCTCTTCTGTGCATCCACTCAAGCGCCCGTGCCTCAGTACGTCCGTCCTTCCGTCCGTCCGCACGTTCATCCGTCCATGCTTCCATCTACACGTGCGTCCATCAGTCCTTCTGTCCGTCTGTCAGGCTGTTTGTTTACCTTACCATCTGTTTGTCGGATACAGCCAGTTACGTCTGGGGCAAGACAAGGTTAGACTTAGAGGAGCTTCGTCCCTGAAAAATTAACACTGAGTTCACTTGGTGCCAGACTCCACCGCATGTAAAGAGACGCAAAGAGTCAATACAAGGCCCGTAGTTTAGAAAAATAAGTAAATACACTATCTTCCGCTAAAGGGAAATATGTCTATGTACACGTGAAGCAGCGGGCGCTACCACTTACACTGGCGGTGGCGTTGACGTTGGCACTCATCGCGGCGTTGTGCAGCACGCAGTGATGAACCGGTGTCTCCTACTAGAAAACTCGAATCTCTGCTAATGAGCGAGCAGAGACAGAAGATTCTAATCAGACACACAGAACCGCAGTCCACTTTTAGTTAATGCTCACACCCATAATTCTAATTTTTCAACAACGCAGAAAAACATTTCCCACTAGCACTACCTTGAAGGTCAATATCACGTGGTTATATATACATGGTGGCCTGTGAACAGTAGTGCAGATGTTATATTCATTTTTATTTCAACCAAGAAACTCGCTAGCACACGCTGCCAACGTCGATGTGGCGAGCCGTGAAACCGGTGTGCGTAGGACAGCTGAGAGAGTGTCAGAGAGGCCGCACATGCGCGAAGGGTATGTAGACGCCGCGGGAAATGATGGCTAGAGAAGAGGGAAAGGGGAGAGCGAGCGTAGGCTAGCAGACGTTGCCTGCGGTGTCGCGATGCTACAGACATGAAAGTAGGAGTGGAAGAGGGAACGCGCATGTGCTATAAGGATGATGACGCCGCACACCGGATAGAACTCGACCATAAAATGCATCCCACCTAAAAGAAAGAGCGTTGGTTTCTGCATTGTAAACATTTGCAGCACGTTCCTCAATTACAAACATGTAACAACTAAGATAGTTCTTAGATAACCCTCGTTTTGTGTATACCTAGGCGTTTTTTTTCCTATGGTTCTTTTTTGTGCTACACCAGTGTGCTGAAAGTATTGATCTGCCGGTCGTTCTTCGTGTGATATCCTAATTTCTTGCTACCATATTGATTGCTTCGTCCTAGTGGCGAAAGAGTGACTTTTTTCGGTGGTTAGCACTAATAGTGCCCTGACCCATGATTACTCGCTCCGGTAAGTGGGCATAACTTCAAAGGTACTGCGCGTCAACTTGTTTTTAGCCATGGTAGTTGACGTATATAAAGCGGGCCAACTGTTATCCGTGTATCTACAGTACTGATAACAGGAGAAGAAGAATACATGCCCGAAAAGTCAATAATGAAGCTAAAAATGGACAATGAACAAGAAGTGCTTCCGCTGCATACAGCGATAAAATGTGAAACAATCTAATTCAATATTTCTAGTTCCACGCAGTGCTTTTTTTCTTGCTTTGTCGTCGTGAGTGTCTTTGGCTAGAAAACCTTCTCATCATGTGCAGAAAACTGTTTAAGTCAATAATATATAAAAGTAATCAGCACGTTCATCGTCTCAGTTCTTACCGTGGGGTGTATCATTGCAGATTCCCAATGGATGGCCTTGGGCTCCCAGCTTTGCGCATGTGAGTTTGCCAGCGGTGTTGCATCTTTTTACAATTAGCTGACAGGAAGACTTGTTGGGGTCTTCGAACTCAACTGCACGCACCAATGTTTGCGCGTTTTGGTAGAATAATTTTGTTATGAGAAGGGTTCATCTGAAGATAAGTAGATTCTATGACAATTTCTTGTAGCGTTATGTACTAGGACACGCAATTTACTTTTCTGTATTGGATGATGATTCACCCTACAGGGTCAACCACTTCGAGTGTTAAAACCCACTTAGTATTCAAATAACTAAATTTGATCACGTATTTCAATTCGCGATGAAATTCTGCAATCGCACGTTCGACTTCAACGTGCAGTGATTGATTGATTGCTACGTAGGGTTTAACGTCCCAAAACCACCATATGATTATGAGTTATGCCGTATTGAAGGGCTTCGGGAATTTCGACCACCTGAGGTTCTTTAACCTGCACTCAAATCTGAGCTTCAACGTGCAGTGACAATCATAGCTAATTCTAAATAGCATCCAGGGCTCACTTTTTTGATCGACAAACGCGCAGTGCTTGCTTTCATGCACAAAACTATGTCCAGATATCCTGTACAATAATGAAACATCAAGCATCATCCTCATCAGCCTGACTATGTGCATTGCAGGACACAGGCCTCTCACATGTTCCGCCAGTTAACTCGGTCGTGTGCTTGCTGTTGCCAATTTACACCCGTAAACTTCTTAATCGCATCTGCCCACCTAACCTTCTGTATCCCCCTAACCCTCTTGCCTTCTCTGGGAATCCAGTTAGTTACCCCTAATGACCAGCGCCTGCCCTGTCTACGCGCTAAATGCCCGGTCCATGTCCATTTCCTCTTCTTTATTTAAACTACTATGTCCTTAACCCCCGTTTGTTCCCTAATCCACTCTGCTATCTTCTTGTCTTTTAAGGTTACACCTACCATTTTTAGTTCCATTGCTCGCTGCGTCGTCCTCAATTTAAGCTGAACCCTCTTTGTAAGTCTCCATGTTTCTGCTCCATAGCTAAGTACCGGCAGGATACAGCTGTTATATACCTTCCTCTTGAGGGATAGTGGTAATCTACCTGTCATAACTTGACAGTGCTTGCCAAATGGGCTTCACCCCATTCTTATTCTTCTAGTTACTTCAACCTCGTGGTTCGCCTCCGCGGTTATTACCTGCCCTAAGTAGACACAGTCTTTTACAATTTCAAGTGGCCTCTTACCTATCTCAAAGCGCTGCTCTTTTCCGGGGTTGTTGTATATAACTTTCGTTTTCTGCAGGTTATTTGAAGACCCACCTTTCTGCTCTCATTATCTAATTCCGTAATCATGAGTTGCAATTCATCCCCTGAGTTACTCAGCAATGCAATGTCATCGGCGAAGCGCAGGTTACTAACGTACTCTTTATTAACTCTTATCCCTAACTGTTCCCATTCTAGGTCTCTGAAAACCTCCTGCAAGCACACGGCAAATAGCATTGCGGAGGTTGTATCCCTCTGCCTTACACCCTTTTTGATTGGTATTCTGTTGCTTTCTTTATGAAGCACTATGGTAGCAGTGATCCCCTGTAGATTTCTTCCAGGATGTATATATACGCTTCATTGACGCCCTGATTCTGTAGTGTCTGCATGACGGCTGATATTTCTACTGAATCAAACGCCTTCTCGTAATCTCTAAAGGCTATGTATAGTGGTTGGTTATATTCTGAGCATTTCTCTATTACCTGATTGATAGTATAAATGTGGTCGATTGTTGAGTAGCCTGTTCGAAATTCTGCTTGTTCCTTTGGTTGATTGAATTCTAATGTTTTCTTAACTCCGTTAGCAATTACTTTTGTAAATAGCTTGTATACTACGTAGAGCAAGCTGATCGGCCTTTAATTCTTCAAGTCTTCGTCATCTCCTTTCTTATGTTTTAAGATGAAAATAGCATTCTTCAAAGACTCTGGTAGTCTTCCTTCAGGGGGCACCTTGGAAACAGGGTGGATAGTTTTTCTAACACAATCTGTCCTCCACTTTTCAGCAGATAAGATGTTACCTGATCCTAACCAGCAGCTTTGCCTCTTTGCATGCTTTCCAAGGCTTTTCTAACATCTTCTATCATTACTGGTGGGGTGTCATGTGGCTTACTGCTAGTTCTTATAGTATTAAGGTCGTGGTTGTCCCTGCTACTGTACAGATCTCTGTAAAACTCCTCCGTTATTTTAACTATCCTATCCACATTAGTAGTCATTTTGCCTTCTTCGTTCCTCAGTGCATACATCCAATTTTCCTTTATCCCAAGTTTACTCTTCACTGCTTTGACGCTTCCTCCATTTTTGAGAGTGTGTTCAATTCCCTCCATGTTAGACCTCCTTACATCGGATACCTTAAGCCTATTACTCAACTTCGAAAGCTCTACACACTCTATTTTGTCTGTTGTACTTATGGCTTTCGTGCTTTGACGCTTCCTATTGAGATTATTCGTTTCCTGGGACAGCTTGCCAGTGTCCTGTCTAACTACAGAATCTCCAACTTCTACTGCAAACTCCGTAATGATATTAGTCAGGTTATCATTCATTGCGTCAACGCTAAGGCTGTTTTCCCCGATAAGAGCCGAGTGCCTGTTCTGAAGCGAGACTGAATTCTTGTACTTCCTCCTTCAGTGCTAGCTCATTGATTGACTTCTTGCGTATCAGTTTCTGTGGTTACTTCTTCAAGTCTAGCCGAATTCAGGACCGTACATATTTATGGTCCCTGCATCGTACCTTGCCAAGCAATTTCACATCCTGCACGTTGCCTGGGTGTGCACTTATTATAAAGTCTATTTTGTTCTTAATTTCGCCATTAGGGCTCCTCCATGTCCCTTTACGGTTTTTCTCGCTTTCGGTAGGAGGTACTGAAAATCCTTAAATTATTACGTTCTGCAAATTCTACTAGTAGCTCTCCTCTGGAATTTCTAGCACCGACGCCATAAGCTCCTACTGCCTGGTCTCCAGCCTGCTTTTTCCCGACCTTTGCATTAAATTCTCCCATCAGTATAGTATACCGTGTTTGACCTTACTCATTGCCGATTCCACGTCTTCATAGAAGCTTTCAACTGAAGCGTCGTCATGGATGAATGTAGGCGCGTAAGCCTGTATCATCTTCATCTTGTATCTCTTATTGAGTTTAATTACAATACCTGCCACCCTTTCTATAATTCTATAGTATTCCACTATGTTACCAGCTATGTTTCTATGAATTAGGAACCCCACTCCCAGTTCTCTTCTGTCAGCCAAGCCCCGATAGCAAAGGACGTGCCCATTCTGTAGCCCCATATATGCCTCATCTGACCTCCTAACCTTACTGAGCCCTATTATATCTCATTTAACACCATCTAGCTCCTCAAATAGTACAGCTAGACTTGCCTCACTAGATAATGTTCTAGCTTTAAACGTTGCCAAGTTCAGAAAACATCAATATCTGCTGTAAATGCAACATAAATTTTTGAGATTAATCATAGACCAAGATTTATCATGGTCGAGACATGTCGCACCATTGAAATCAAAATGAAAAGCCTTTTGTTTTCTTTTTCACAGTGCGGAAGGAGCAAAGTAGAGCCCGTCGTAATCGTCGTTTCTTCAGTTACATAATGCCCCGACGCGGTGGTCTGTAGCTAATGCACTTGGCTGCTAACTCGCAGGTCACGGGATCGAATCCTGGCTGCAGCGGATGCATTTCCAATGGAGGCGGAAAAGTTTTTTTTACCCGTGTCTTCTGATTTGGATGCACTTTAAAGAACCCCAGGTGGTGGAAATTTCCGGAGTCCTCCACTACGGCGTCTCCCATAATTATATGATGGTTTTGGGAGATTAAACCTCACATAAAAATCGATCAATCAGTTATATATTGCTCTGTTTATAGAATATACATTGTCGTGGTGTCGTCACGTCAATCAAGGGGAGCAGACTGCAGGTAGAATAATAAGCGCTTTAATCGGGCCGAACTTGTGGCCACGTAAAAGTCAGATTACAGCAAGAAGCTGGCACTGATAGCGGCGAGCAGGGCGTCGGCCACCGATCAACCGACAAGTGGCAAAGCGTGTTGGCATTTATACACTTGCCATCGAACATTCTAGCGTTATCGCTAGCGGTGAAGTAACTTCCAGAATAGCCTGAAAATTTCACGTAGTCAGTGTAATTTTAAGAAAACGATCTACACTGCCTAGAAGCTTCTCAAACATCTTAGGCGTGGCTTGCACTGAACATAGTGTCACAGGGCGATAATAAAATTTGAAGGAAGGAACGTGGCAATATTGTAGAACAACCCAATGTTCTTAAAGATCACATGACGATGGAAACACGCTAGAGAGCATTTACGCTCAGGGATTGCGAACATGGTTGAGCCTACCACGCTGGACGTCAACGAACGGAATCATTTCGGAAGCTCGGGCTTGTCTGATGAGTGTATACATGCGATGCAAATCACTAAGCGGCTATCTTCGCTTCTTGACCTGAGGATGTACGCCTTAGCCTGAATTTTTGAGTCAAAGTTTAGAGCACCACTTTGCACCACCCATCTAGGCTGCAGTTTTTCACGAGCAATGTATCGCAATAAAAAACATTAAACAATCTGCTATCAACATGTTCTGTACTGGGCGTTTCTCGAACACCTCCGTCAGTCCTACCTAAACCACATGTTAAACTGAGCATTCCTGGGTTTATGAAGAATTCTCCATTATCATGCACTTTTTGCCTAAAATTACTCACCCTACATCACATTTATACAGCGTACGGTGGTAACTTGCACGGATGCGATTACACAAATGGGTTCTGGAAGTAAGATTCCGCATGCCTCGTAAATAAAAAAATTGCCCGCAGCTTCCCTCGGGGGAACACTGAGGAGGATGCGGACCATATAATTGGTTAACGGGGTGTTAAAGTGCGACTTACTTGGGTCGATGGCTAAATTGGTTAACGTGGTTGTGAAATGGGGTGTTAAATTGCGACCTACTTGGGTCGATGGCTAAATTGGTTAACGTGGTTGTAGGAGGGGGTGTTAAATGAGTGAACACGTACACACGTATGCGAAAGGGCGGCGCTGGTCGAAGGGACGTCGATCATTGTGTTTGTGGATTCGTTGGAATTCATTTCACCACGACCTTGGACGTCGACGCGCCGTACAAACCAACCGACGAGCGGCAACTGAGCGAGCGAGCGCCGACCTTGAGTATATATACAGCACGACGGCGCATGCACAGTCAGCTGTTGAATGTTCTCGAAGCGCGACGCCACATGCGCGTCCACTGGAGAATCAGGAGAATTGTAGATGTCGAACGCGGTGTGTAGAGGAGGAAGGGTGCACAGATGGTGGAGGAGTGAAGCGCGCGCGGTGTGTAGAGGAGGAAGGGATGCCCAGATGGTGGAAGAGTGGGCGACGGCGCGACGGCGCATGCGCGCGCGTCAGCTGTCGAATGTTCGAGAAGCGGTGCGGACGGCGCACTACAAGGCGCGAGTATAAGATGCTCCGCATCTAAAACGTCACGTCGCCACGCCACGGTGGTCTAGTAGCTAAGGTACTCGGCTGCTGATCCGCAGGTTGCGGGTTAATATCCCGGCTGCGGCGGCTGCATTTCCCATGGAGGCGGAAATGTTGTAGGCCCGTGTACTCAGATTTGGGTGCACGTTAAAGAACCCCAGGAGGTCAAAATTTCCAGAGCCCTCCCCTACGGCGTCTCTCATAATCATATGGTGGTTTTCGGACGTTAAACCCCAAAATTCAATCAATCAATTTAAAAAGACACGTCGAAAGTATGATGCATTGGATTAGTTTTATTGTGGCATTGACAAGACGCTGATATAATCGGTGGCAGTGACACCAGTCCCAACTGCGATATTCGTCAGTTCCCAGAAATACTAGAGCTCGTATTGGGCACATGCCCTGAATGCGCACGTTAATGATAGCGAAATGGGGTGTCATCTGTTATGGTATCGTCGGTTCGATGCCCAGTTCTTCACTGCTTAGATGTGTGTTGTTCAGTGTAAAAGAAGAAGAAATGCGCACACTGCTGCCGCTGGGTGACTACCGGTTGTGCAGTGATTTTTTCTTGTATTTTTTGGAGAGCTGACAGAAACTATCTGATATTTCACAAAATGAAGAACATTGTTGGGAATGAAATACAGAAGACTAACGAATAGGTTTAGGGTGCACCAACCAGCGTACGCATGCGGTTATTTATTTGTTTATTCATTATTTTATTTATTGAGCAATGCTGTAGGCCACCGCGTGGTCGATGCAGAAGCGGTTGTGTATAACACAGAATAAACAAAAAAACTAAACATAACAATTCGAGCAAAACAAATTAAAGGCAGTAAAAAAATGGGAACACAAAAATCTCATGTACAGTTATGAAATATAATACAGTTTTGCCAGTTCGCATTCAAAATTACTGGCATCAAAAACAGTGGGGGTGTGGGGGGTGGGGCAGAGCATTTCATACGGACGCAGTTCAAGGAAAAAGTATGTATTTATGCGATTTCGTTTTAGCGAAAATCGGGGCAGGGTGCCCTACTGTGGGTGTGTCTAATCTTCCTAGTGAGTGGGGACGTACACAATCAGGCATGGTCACATTTGTATTTCCGGGAAGACTATTATGAAGAAAAAGCAACCTGTTGACTATCTGCGCGATTCTAAAGATGGGATGCTATATTGCCTCATTAATGAAAATAGCAAAACAGTCATTCTATACATATTGAATATGAAGTGCACTGCTTTTCTTTGAGGCCGTTCGAGTTCTGCACATAACTTTTGGGGAGGGGGTACCATACAACTGAAGCGTATTCCGATTGGGCTGTGAAGTAAATATTATAACCTAAATTTTTAGCGCTAGGAGGTGCGGTTTTCAGTTTCTTTTTCAGAAACCATATCTTCTTAAGCGCGGAGGTACAAGTAGACGATATATGTGATGACCAGGTTAGTTTGTTGTTCATAATGACACCCAGATACGTACACTTGTCTACCTCTTGTATATCACGCTGGTTAACAAAGTAAGTAACGTACTAGGCATTTTCTTTATTGTAATACGCAGAAGTACATTGTTTTCTGTGTTTAACTCCTTGCCGCAACGAATGCACCAGTCCCCAACAGCCTGCAGGTTTTGTTGTAACAGAACATAAGCTTTCGGAGAACGAAGACAGAGAAATAGGAAGACACAGGACGAGCGCTCGTCCTGTGTCTTCATATTTGTCTGTGTTCGTTTTTCACGCTGTTTACATTGAACAATTATTTGTTATCCAACTTGCCCAATTTTCGATACTACTCAGTGCAAGTTCTATTACACAAGGCTCCTTTTCATATACAGCGCTTGTCCTGTGTCTTCCTAATTTTCTGTCTTCGTTCTTCGCACTGTTTGCCTTGAACAATGAATTTTTACCAACTTGCCCCATTTTATATACTATTTGGAGAACGAAATTCTTTAAATACAACCTGCGAACCGTCGAATACACGCACCATTATTATGTCTGCCAAATCTATAATATAATTAAAAAACAACTAGCTTTAAAACACCAAGCAATTCTCCAGTGGAAAAACTTAATTATGTATTTTTATGACAAACGAAAAAACAACCTTAGAGTCACGCTCATATAGCCGCACATGGTTAGTAATGTCAACATACGTTTGCAAATCGCACTTTCGAAGTAGTAAACTGCTCTGCCACAAAGAACACCAATTTATTACACTGGTACATATTTACGGCGTTGTCATTGCCTTCATCTCCAAATGTGTCAAAAAGTTGAGCGTGGAAAATACTTGCAAATAGCATAACGGTTTCGACTACCTATTAGTAACGACAGGAGAAGTAAGGAAAGCCCTAGAAGCAATGCAAAGAGGCAAAGCCGCTGGTGAGGACAAGGTAACATTGAATCTTCTGAAATATGGCAAAGAAACTGCGTTAGAAAAACCAGCCATCTTATATACGAAATGTCTCTTGACAGGAAAAGTATCAGAACTTTAAGAGAACTTCAATATCATTTAATTCATTAGAAAACAGACGTCAAAGACTTGAAAAATTACAGGCCGATCAGCTAACTGTCCCTTCTCTACAAACTATTAACAAAAATGTCAGGCGTCCGTCAAGATCCGTGCGTTGCCGTCTCCCATAGCAAGAGCTGCGGACTCGCACGCCCCTAGCAACTGGAGCCTGCACCCTGTCACGATTAGGTGTCGCCAGCTGTCAGCAACAGCTGCGGGCACGTGCGCTTATCGTCGCTTGTAACAGCCGGAGTTAACCCCTCCTTGACTTGAACGTGACTTGCCACCGTCTCAATGCGGTGCGTTTGAAATGCGTTTGTAGCATTTGTGTTTATAAGACGCGGACGCTATGGCCGTCAAACACAATGACAGGTTCACTGGCTGGGCGCTTCTCAAGAATGTTCGGAACTGTGTGAAATTATCTGGGAGTGAGACGCTGTGCGGACGTGTTTCGCATGAGCTCCGGCCCGGTGACCGACTATCGGCGGACGCGCTTTTTTCTGGACTTGCTGTCAGTGGGCTCGTCTGCAGGAGGTTGCCCTGTACCTACGGACACCACTCGTTTAGGCAAGTTTGTCCCCGTTTTTGGAGTTTCCGAGATTTTCCTATCAACCCCGCGGTGGCAAGGCTAGGCCTATCTCCTAGGCCAAGCCTGGCCTGGGCCGCGTCGCCCGGCGTCTGACTTGCGCCCGGTGACCGTGGGTCTTGTTGGGCTGAAGATGGAGTACTACGTCGAAGGGTAGACTATAACACCCGAAGATTTTGAAGCGGGAGAGTGGGCTCCAGTGCTGAAGGCACAGGACCGATTTAAGAAGACTCGGCATGGCGACAACGCCAAGAGTAAGCCTTGCGAGACGCAGGCCGGCAGCGACGGGCGCAAGACACACGGAGCGCAGCAAGTCAAGCGGGGGAAAGCGCCGGTATGGAAGAAACGCGGACCGTTTCTCAAGTTGCCAGCCACGGATTTCAAGATTGTGTACAGGCCCCAAAACTGGGACTTGAGTGTTGTGACAGCGAGATAACTTGGATGTGCACTGAGAGCAGCAGCGCGTCTAACGAGTGCGAGTGCCGCGGAAGAAGACATTGTGCGGGTTAATGGCACAAACAACACGTTGACGGTGAGCACACCGTGCAGAAATCGCAGTGGGGCATATGCGACTGTGAAGACGCTCAAGCTGGGTGATCGTGACCTGCCGGTTTCGGCGTTCGTGGCGCCGTTGGAGAACTCCGTGTGGGGAGTGATTTATAATGCTTATGATGGATGCCCAGTGGAAGAAATTCGGGTGGGATTCCTGAAGAAGAATGAAGGCATAGACATTCTGGACGCGAGACCTCTGGGAAAGTCAAAGGCGATTCAGATTACGTTCGGGGGAAAACACTTACCCCGGCAGATTACTTACTGGAACTGTCTGTACGCTGTGATCCCGTACAGAAATTTAGTCGAGACCTGCTACAACTGCAGACGAGTTGGACATCGAGCGGACGTTTGCTATCGTCCGAAGAGCAACCTATGTCACCGTTGCGGGAAGGACCATCCTGCCCCGCCAGAAGGAGAGCCACCTACGTGCACGCCGGTCTGCATCATGTGCCATGGTGCGCATCACACAGGGAGCCGGAACTGCAAGTTTCGCCTGGCTCGCAAGCCACCGACAGGCCGACAGCAGAGCATCGAAAGAGAGAGCGAAGCTGGCAACGATAAGCGTTCCTCGAGGGCCACGGAGCGGTCACCGAGGGGTAAAGAAGGCAGAAGCAAAAGCAGGGACCGGTTGAGTTCCTTCCCGCCATGGCCAGGGCGCGGGGGCGGCCAAGATGGTAGACGAGCATCCAGTACCAACAGCTGCGCACGCGACACCAACAAAAAGGTGAGCTTGTCAGGCACGGCCTCCCAGAACGAAACCGCTCGAGAGAGGGAGTTAGCAGCGCTGGTTCAGCGACAGGGAGACTTGATTAAAAGAATGGAAAACAGAATTGCAGAGATGGAACGCGCACTTAGAAACGACCAACGGCAGGGCACACAGGCACCAGCAGTACAAGGCCTTCAGAAAGCGACGCAAGAGGCGTCTGCTCGCGTACAGGAGAGTGCAGCTATGGAAGTGGAGAATCGGGGGACAGTGAAGAGACCACTGCCGGGAGATGAGGTAGCTAACGCAAAACGATTAGCCGAAACGTCACCAGTAGACATGCCACAGCCTGTTTTTAAGGTCATTAGTCTTAAGTCGGATGTAACAACACTTGCGGATAAAGTAGGCAAACAAGGGAAAAATTGCCCGCAGCTTCCCTCGGGGGAACACTGAGGAGGATGCGGACCATATAATTGGTTAACGGGGTGTTAAAGTGCGACTTACTTGGGTCGATGGCTAAATTGGTTAACGTGGTTGTGAAATGGGGTGTTAAATTGCGACTTACTTGGGTCGATGGCTAAATTGGTTAACGTGGTTGTAGGAGGGGGTGTTAAATGAGTGAACACGTACACACGTATGCGAAAGGGCGGCGCTGGTCGAAGGGACGTCGATCATTGTGTTTGTGGATTCGTTGGAATTCATTTCACCGTGACCTTGGACGTCGACGCGCCGTACAAACCAACCGACGAGCGGCAACTGAGCGAGCGAGCGCCGACCTTGAGTATATATACAGCACGACGGCGCATGCACTGTCAGCTGTTGAATGTTCTCGAAGCGCGACGCCACATGCGCGTCCACTGGAGAATCAGGAGAATTGTAGATGTCGAACGCGGTGTGTAGAGGAGGAAGGGTGCACAGATGGTGGAGGAGTGAAGCGCGCGCGGTGTGTAGAGGAGGAAGGGATGCACAGATGGTGGAAGAGTGGGCGACGGCGCGACGGCGCATGCGCGCGCGTCAGCTGTCGAATGTTCGAGAAGCGGTGCGGACGGCGCGGACGGCGCACTACAAGGCGCGAGTATAAGATGCTCCGCATCTAAAAGACAAGATAGGTTGGAGGCTCGAGTCGAAAAGATCGAAGCCAGATTAGACACAATAGAGGAGCGTCTCGGCATGCTCTCCACTGAATTTAAGGATTCCCAAACCCAGGTCATGGGCATGTTTCAGCAGCTTCGTACTCTATTGGAGGCAAGACTGCCTCCCGTAGGTGGCCAAGTGCCATTAGTCAACCTGGTGCCTCATCATGGCGCCTCGCCAGCAAATTGAGGTTTGGCAGTGGAACTGCAGGGGCTTTCGTCAAAAGCGGGGTAACCTGCAGTTGCACGTACAAAATCTGGACAGTAAACCAGACATAATAGCCTTACAGGAGGCTAGTGGTTCAGTAAAATTACCTGAATTTAAGGCATTTACAGCGCCAGGAACTGATTCAAGGGGTGTATCACGCGTCTTCACAGCCGTGCTAGTCCATCGCAACATCACTGCCATTCAGCATTCCGTAGATAGCAGCAAGGAAGACTATGTCTTGCTTGAGATTTTGCCTAAACGAAAGTATGAGAAGAGTCTGTTTTTACTTAATGTGTATAGTTCTCCAAAAGATAAAGGATTGGGCTTGCCACAACTCCTGATTCAAACTCAACGGTTAGCAGCTCGCACTCCGCGAGATTTCAATGCGCCTCACCCGGAGTGGGGTTACATTCGAGCCAGCCCAAAGGGCAATCGGCTTTGGCAAGTTGCTCGGGATCTGCGATGGACGCTGTTAAACAATCCACAAGATCATACGAGGATAGGCAACAGCATAAGCATGGATACCTCCCCAGACCTTACGTTTTTTAGAGGCATCAGTAATGCAAAGTGGATTAACACGGGACAAGCGCTAGGAAGTGATCACTATATCCTTTCCACGACGTCTAGCGCTGCGAAGCATAAAGACAAAGTGAGGGGGCATAGAATTACAGATTGGGACAGATTTAGGAAAAACAGAGCAGACACTGTAAACGGGAAAATTAATGACCTGGATGCATGGGTACAGGCGCTCAAGGAGGATGTAAGTAATACCACGGTAGAAGTGCCAGTCGAGCAGGAGGAGTTTACCACTGACTCGAGACTATTACACATGTGGGAAGCGCACGCGAGTCTCTTGAGAAGGTGGAAGAAGCAAAAACATAATGGCGTCCTTCGCAGAAGGACTGCAAAGTTAGAACGTAAAATCGAAAATTATACAATTGAGTTGCAAGCCAAGCAGTGGGGCCAGATTTGTGATCGCATGAATGGACAGTTTGGATGCAAAAAGACATGGCAGCTGTTAAGGCATCTTTTGGATCCGGCAGCAACATAATCGGCGCAACGGGGGCAAATGACTCGGTTAATGCATCAATATGAAGGCACAATTGGAGAGTTTATACAGGAACTCCGGAATCGGTACATAACTGATGGAGTAGACGGTTGCTTACCGCACTACTCGGGGGTGGAAAACGCAGACCTAGATGAAGAGTTCACAATTGCGGAGGTGGAGTTTGCCATGGGGCAGCTGCGTACTACGTCTGCCGCAGGTCCGGATGGAGTTACTAATAAAATACTGAGAAACCTAGATTTCAAATCGGTCGGCGTGATCATTGACTTGATAAATGAGTATTGGGGAGATCCCAGCACAATGGAAGCATGCTAGGTATATATTTATTCCGAAGCCAGGCAAGAAACTCTGCTTGGAAAACCTGCGCCCCATATCGCTGACATCATGCGTGGGCAAATTGATGGAGCACGTGGTTCTCAACAGGCTTCAGAATTATGCAGAGGACAAGGCCATCTTTCCCCCAACTATGATAGGTTTCAGGGCCAATTTGTCCACACAGGATGTCATGATACAGTTAAAACATGATGTAGTCAATCCCGGGCATGGCACGGGCACCAAAGCTGTATTGGGGCTTGACCTGAATCAAGCTTTTGACAATGTTTCGCATGAGGCAATATTGAATAACCTATCGGAAATTGGCCCAGGGGTCAGGACATTTCGCTACATCAGATCATTGTTGGAGGGCCGAACCGCAGAAATTTCAATAGATGTCAAATCGGACTCATTCGCGTTGGGAGGCAAAGGGACGCCGCAGGGTTCAGTTTTGTCACCGTTCCTGTTTAACATCGCCTTAATTAAAATACCGCCGAGGCTGGAGGAGATACCGGGACTGAAACACACATTTTATGCAGATGATATTACTCTATGGGTAACCAGGGGTAGTGACGCGCATCTGGAAGAAACACTGCAACAGGCAGTTAATATTGTCGAAGAGTTGTCAGGGGAGGCGGGACTTTCATGCTCTCAGCCAAAGTCCGAGCTCTTTGTGGTTCGGGACAAACCCAGAGGGCTACATGCAAGACACTATATTCCGCCACCGCCGTTAGAGGTAAAGGTAGGCCGTAGGCCGGTAGCTGAAGCTCAAACGATTAGAATTCTTGGCCTATATCTGCAGACTAACAGGAAGAATAGGGTGGCCCTTGAAAAACTTAAGACCACGGTCAATGCTACTGTCAGGCTAATCAGAAGAATCGCTAACCGTAAAAGCGGGGTTAAAGAAAAAGAACTCTGTAAGCTGGTACAGGCGTTTGTGCTCAGCAGGATTACTTACGCGACACCTTATATGAAGTTGGATGCCGCAGAAAAAGGTAAGGTCGAGGCTATGATCCGGCAAGCTTACAAGGCAGCGCTTGGGTTGCCTAACAACGCGCCTACAGAAAGGCTGTTAAAACTAGGGGTACACAACACCCTGGATGAATTATGGGAGGCGCATCTGGTGATGCAGCACGCTAGGCTTTCGACAACCAAAGCGGGCAGGATTATATTGGAAAGGATTGGCATTGGAGCAGAGGCTCCCACTGGGGACACTAAAATTCAGGTGCGGCGAGAGTTACATAAGGCCCTGTACATAAAACCTTTGCCCAAAAATATGCATCCGATTCACCATACGCAGCGCAGGCAGGCAAGAGCCAGAGCTTTACACGTTGAGTACGGCGAGTACAAAGCGGCAGTCTATACAGATGTTGCGGAATATAAGGACAAAGACGCTTTTGTGATTGTGGTGGTGGACAGGCGGGGGCGCTTGATCGCTTCTGGATCGGTCAAAACCCGCTCCTCGGAAACTGCAGAGGAAGCGGCAATAGCGCTAGCTATAACTAATTCGCAGTCAGATTTGATTTTCAGTGATTGAAAGACAGCCATCCGAAATCTGGCGAGGGGCAGAATATCGGCGACCGCTGCGCGATTTCTGCATAGGGCCACGGGACGAGAAATGAGAGAAATAGAAATTGTCTTGGTACCAGCACACTCTGGGAACCCTGGGAACGAGGCGGCTCACCTGAATGCTCGAGGTTTCGTCAGCCGGGTAGGTGAGCCGCCAGTTCCGGGGAGGTCCGCGAGAGATGGGCTGCTGTCCTTTCATCACATAACGAATCATTATAAACTAGAGCGGAGGTTTTATCTGCCCCCGCACAAGCGGTTGACTAAGGCGCAGGAATGCGTCTGGAGAAAACTGCAGACGCGATCTTTTCCCAACCCTTACGTGTTGAACAAAATGTACCCGGAGGAGATTAGGCCGCAATGCAAATGGTGTCAGGCTGTGGCAACATATCATCACATAGTTTGGGAATGTAGCATAGTGCCGCCGCCGGTGGATATTATGCGTGATCCCTCTCTTGATCACTGGGAGGCCGTGTTGACCAGCTCAGACCCAGTCGTCCAGTTAAGGGTCGTGGAGTGGGCCACACAGGTCGCCGCCAACCTTGGGTTGATGGCCATCTAACACGGAAACATCCTCAGTTGCTTTCTGACGAAATAAAGTTTTTCCATCCATCTATCGGAACTGTGTGCTCGAGACGCCAGTGCGAAACGCCAGTGCCATGCCGAGGACGCTGTTTGTTTTATTACTTCCTAGTACTTTTTATCCACGCACGCTAGCTAATTCAGTTGGAAACACATGCCTCGTTTCTCGCGAGTAATGAATAGATGAATGGAATAAACTTTATTTTGTATTCCGAATGTTAGTGGGCTAAGCTCCCGCCTATAAGTGTCGCCTAAAAGGTCTTGCGTCCTAGCAGCTTCCTCACCCGCTGTTTTGCCCATAGCTGATCATCCAGGGCTGAACTGAACAGCACGGTCAGCCAACGCGTGCGGAGGTTGTCGGTGGAGGCCGCGTTTTCATCAGTGTGTTTTAATCCCTGACATTCCCATAGTATACGTTCTAAAGAAGCTCGTGACTGACAATCTTTGCATTGAGTGGTCGCGTAGATCTCTGACTACACAGCATGAAGTAACGCTTGATTTATAGGCACCCGGCAATGCAGTTTACGAGATCTGATGGTAGCGCCAGAACACACAGCCTAGCGGGTAGGCGCAACAAAACCGAGTCTTCCAATGCGTAGCCTAGCGAGTAGACGCAGCAAAACGGAACTTGCACGTGCATATCATTTTCTTTTTTAGTTGTGAGCAAGCGATCATGGCTGATTATGTAGGCGCCCAGGAAGCGTTCTTTGCAAACATGCCAAAAAGGGCACTGACACTTGAGCGTGTCACTGTGTTCAGCGAGCGTTCCATTTTCTTAGTATCCCTGGCGGTCGGTACGAACAATGCTGAGGCTGCCCAAAGTAAGGTCCCTAGATGAAACAAGTTTCCAAGGTTGCGACACCCTCCCTTTTCCTCCTCGCTTATTTGCCTGAAGCGCCCCCTAGAAGGTTTAAAACTTTCATCCAAAAGCGAATGTTTGGGTTCTGTTGCTACGGTGAGTAGATGTAAATGAAACAAAATGAAACGAAATAAGACGTAGAATAAACAGTTACCTTTATGGACATAAACGGCACAACACAAGAGCAAGCGGGATGTGCGTTACTCAACCGGCAACGTTGGGCAGTTCTATACTTTACACCACTAGCCATGGCGTCTCGCGTAGTACATTTTAGTTCCACGGCTGCGGTATTTCGTCCAGTTCTAACTAGTCCACTTCTCCGATTGTGTTTTGTTCGTGCTGTGACACAGTGAACGTGCTTCTTGCTGGATCCTGTAAGTGGCCACAGGGCGTGACGTTGTGACGATTGATTACAACCGGCTTGTGCACACGCAAGAAAAGAAAAACCTACGACCAGACTGGTACGAACACTCGTCCAGCAGCACTGCGATGACGTTTTTTTCAAATGTGCCCATTTAGACAATCGTGATGCCAAGTGATTCTGATGCGGTGCTGGGAACTTCCTGAAAAGTGAGAGTTCTACTGGTGAGGTGTCTCGAAGCAGCGCGTTTCGGCTCAAGCAGGAACTGGTCAAGAAAGAAATGTTTCTGAAGGTGCGTTGATTACAACCTACAGCTGTTCTGTATACGTGCATACCCACATGTATTTGTACCAACTGGCATGCACTAGACACGCATTAGACGCGCGCCTGACGTTTCAATAAAAACCGACAAGTGAACTCGCTTCGCAGATCCGCGTCGACATACGTTGACGGAGTTGCACGAAAGTATTCGCGTGAAATGGTTCATAGTTGCACTTCATGGTGCGCTTCATCTCGGAAAGCACGAGGTAAGTTGAAGAGAGCGAAACCATTTTCTGTTGTTTACGGCAACGCAGCATTGCTGGAAAACGCAGATGTTGCATTGAACGAGCATGGCGAAACAATTTTGGTCGACTTAGCGCACACCGAAACGCTCCTCCTCTTCAGTTTATGTTCTGGCTACGATTTTGTCTTTGGTCACGGCGAGAATCCGGCTGGAGCCATATGCGCATGCGTACTCGTTTTGAACCTTTTGCATTATAATAAATAACACCACCAGCCATTTGCAAGATCACGTGCAAGCAATGCACCAATTACAGACGCGGATGGCAGAGAAAAGGAGGAGTAATCGAGAGAGTGAGGAGGACGGCTCGAGAACAATGAGTGACGCTACCTTGTTTCATCTAGGGACCTTAGCCCAAAGAGCTTCGTTGCGCCCTCTGGTTCACTGTCGGGTGCTGTAAAGGATGGGGCACTACCCGGTCTCTTGTGGTAGCGTGGTGTAACCGGGTAAAGGAAACGAACGCTGACAAGAAGAGGATACGGAAAACAAACAGGTTTATGGCACTATTTACACATATATACAGCAAAGAAAGCTTAGGGGTTTCTCGAACCACAAGCGTGCTGGTTGAACGTTACATAGTTCAGAGCGACGTCCAGCACTCTGCGGCGTCGTTTTAAGCCCTGTCGGGCTCCTCCTCTCCGAGTGGAGCACCAATCACACACACACAACAGGTCAGGGGGACGAGCATGCACGGTCCACGTGAACGTCCAATATTGAGTCGTGAACACTGCACTGCAAGGTGGCGCCAGCAGGTCTCTTTCTCGTCGTGTGGGTGCCGCCAGTCGAGAGGTCCCACGATCCTGACAGCATACATCAAAGGGTCCGCCAATTTGTTCGCTTATTTAGCGGGGTGATTTGCGGTGGCCGCCACGGTCTCTTCCAGGAAGATGCTGTCTTTGTTGTCCTCTATGGAACTGTTTACGATGTCGTGGCGACACGACGTCTCATCCTCCGGCGAGCAGAGACAATGCCTGGTGGGCATAGGCAGTCGGCTGGTCGGCTACTTGATTGAGGATTAAAAGAGCGCCACTCCCCCGTCAGCTCTGGCGCCGGTCACGCCAGCTTCCCCGTCGCCCGATGAGTCGCCGAGGGCATCAGTCATCGCTTCTGCTCGAAGAGACGACAAAATGGTCCATAGTTGAAAGTCAGGAACTCGCCTTCGCTTGTCACATTGTCTGGGTAATTGTTCAAATCTTCGACAGCGTCTGGCAGACTGGACGCCGAAGGGATTGAGAGACGAATCTCCAGGCCAAACCTAACAGTGCCTATAGAATATGGCTTGTGGTTGTCGCCATTGGACAGACTGTGCCCTGTTGAACTTATGGTGAGGAGGGGGTAAACACGCCTATGTAATATATAATGTTTTGTAATTACATTGAACATTGTCATTCGGTCCTTAAACTCCCACACATTTGGAAATTCTGACGAGGGATCAACATTTGTCGTAGCCCAGAAAGTGAGTCCCCGAGCTACGTTTTGTGCCACCTCGGTAGGGTTGATATCTCCCGTGGTGCCGGGTATGTGAGCTGGGAACAAGAGAATGCAAATGCATCTGTCGTCTTGGTTGGTTTCGCCAGTTTTAAGAATACGCAGTGCTTCACAGGAGATTCTGCCATTTGCAAAGTTATGTACAGCTGCTTGTGAATCGCTGATTATATGACACGCGTCAGTTTGTGATATGGCCAAAGCTATAGCACTCTCTTCCGTCGTTCCAACGCGTCTCGCGTGTATTGTCAGACTGGTGCTGCATTGTTTGTTGCGGATAACTAGAGCCGCGACGAAGAATCTTGTGTTTGTAACGAGCGGCATCTACGAAGACCGTTTCTTTGTTGTTTCCGTAGTTCTTTGCAACATCTTGGCTCTGCTCAGCCTTCTACCTGCGTTGCGCACGGGATGCGTGTTTTTAGGTAATGGAGGCACTGTGAGCTTAGCCCGCACGGCCCGAGGAATTCCGCATTTGGTGCCAAATTGTGGGCGGTAAGGCATGCCTAATATTTTTTCAGGATGGATCTACCAGTCTTGGTTTTAGAGAGGCTCTCGTACTGTGCAATACGTTGTGCCTCTATCAGTTCCTCAAGTGTATTATGTAAACCTAGCTCTAACAGCCTCTCTGTACTTGTGCTTTGCATAAGCCCCAGCGCTTCTTTGTAGTTTTTTGTAGTGAGGCTGTTTAATTTCATTTTTTTCTGCTTCGAACCGTCTATGGTATGCAGAAACATACGTTATGTGGCTGATGACAAACCCATGGATGAGCCTTATGACATTTGCCTCTTTCATGCTGTTATCATCATCATCATCATCATCATCATCATCATCATCATCATCATCATCAGCCTGACTACGTCCACTGCAGGACAAAGGCCTCTCCCATGTTCCGCCAGTTAACCCGGTCCTGTGCTTGCTGCTGCCAATTTATACCCGCAAATTTCTTAATCTCATCTACCCACCTAACCTTCTGTCTCCCCCTAACCCGCTTCCCTTCTCTGGGAATCCAGTCAGTTACCCTTAATGACCAGCGGTTATCCTGTCTACGCGCTACATGCCCTGCCCATGTCCATTTCTTCTTCTTGATTTCAACTATGATATCCTTAACCCCCGTTTGTTCCCTAATCCACTCTGCTCTCTTCTTGTCTCTTAAGGTTACACCTACCATTTTTCTTTCCATTGCTCGCTGCGTCGTCCTCAATTTAAGCTGAACCGTCTTTGTAAGTCTCCAGGTTTCTGCTCCGTAGCTAAGTACCGGAAAGATACAGCTGTTATATACCTTCCTCTTGAGGGATGGTGGCAATCTACCTGTCATAATTTGAGAGTGCTTGCCGAATGTGCTCCACCCCATTCTTATTCTTCTAGTTACTTCAATCTCGTGGTTCGGCTCTGCGGTTATTACCTGCCCTAAGTAGACATAGTCTTTTACAACTTCAAGTGCACTATTACCTATCTCGAAGCGCTGCTCCTTGCCGAGGTTGTTGTACATTACTTTCGTTTTCTGCAGATTAATTTTAAGACCCACCTTTCTGCTCTCCTTGTCTAACTCCGTAATCATGAGTTGCAATTCGTCCCCCGAGTTACTCAGCAATGCAATGTCATCGGCGAAGCGCAGGTTACTAAGGTATTCTCCATTGACTCTTATCCCTAACTGTTCCCATTCTAGGCTTCTGAAAACTTCCTGTAAGCACGCGGTAAATAGCATTGGGGAAATTGTGTCCCCCTGCCTTACACCCTTCTTGATTGGTATTCTGTTGCTTTCTTTATGAAGCACTATGGTAGCAGTTGATCCCCTGTAGATTTCTTCCAGAATGTTTATATATACTTCATCTACGCCCTGATTCCGCAGTGTTTGCATGACGGCTGATTGTTCTACTGAATCAAACGCCTTTTCGTAATCTATGAAGGCTATGTATAGGGGTTGGTTATACTCTGAGCATTTCTCTATTACCTGATTGATAGTATGAATGTGGTCAATTGTTGAGTAGCCTGTTCGAAATCCTGCTTGTTCCTTTGGTTGATTGAATTCTAATGTTTTCTTTACTCTGTTAGTAATTACCTTTGTAAATAGCTTGTATACTACAGAGAGCAAGCTGATCGGCCTGTAATTCTTCAAGTCCTTGTCATCTCCTTTCTTATGTATTAAGATGATGTTAGCGTTCTTCCAAGACTCTGGTACTCTTCCCGTCAGGAGACACCTCGTAAACAGGGTGGCTAGTTTTTCTAACACAATCTGTCCTCCACCTTTCAGCAGATCTGATGTTACCTGATCCTCACCAGCAGCTTTGCTCTTTGCATGCCCTCCAATCCAAAGCTTTTCTGACTTCTTCTATCATTACTGGTGGGGTGTAATCGGGGTTACTGCTAGTTCTTATAGTATTAAGGTCGTGGTTGTCTCGGCTACTGTACAGATCTCTGTAAAACTCCTCCGCTATTTTAACTATCCTATCCATATTGGTAGTTATTCTGCCTTCTTTGTCCCTTAGGGAATACATCCGACTTTTGCCTATCCCAAGTTTCCTCTTCAATGCTTTGACACTTCCTCCGTTTTTCAGAGCGTGTTCAATTCTCTCCATGTTATACCTTCTTACATCGCATACCTTACGTCTATTAATCAACTTCGAAAGCTCTGACAGTTCTATTTTGTCTGTTGTACTTGACACTTTCATGATTTGACGCTTCTTAATTAGGTTCTTCGTTTCCTGGGAAAGCTTGCCAGTGTCCTGTCTAACTACCCTGCCTCCAACTTCCACTGCACACTCCGTAATGATACTCGTCAGATTATCATTCATTGTATCTACGCTAAGGTTGGTTTCCTCACTAAGAGCCGAGTACCTGTTCTGCAGCGACACTCTGAATTCCTGTACTTTCCCTCTCAGTGCTAGCTGATTGATTGGCTTCTTGCGTATCAGTTTCTGTCGTTCCTTCTTCAAATCTAGGCGAATTCGAGACTGTACCATTCTATGGTCACTGCATCGTACCTTGCCAATCACTTCCACCTCCTGCACGATTCCAGGTTGTGCACTCATTATAAAGTCTATTTCGTTCTTATTTTCACCATTAGGGCTCCTCCATGTCCACTTGCGGTTTTCTCGTTTTCGGTAGAAGGTATTCAAAATCCGTAAATTATTGCGTTCGGCGAATTCTACTAGTAGCTCTCCTCTGGCGTTTCTAGTACCGATGCCATAATCTCCTACTGCCTGGTCTCCAGCCTGCTTCTTCCCTACCTTTGCATTAAAGTCGCCCATCACTATAGTATACTGTGTTTTTACCTTACTCATTGCCGATTCCACGTCTTCATAGAAGCTTTCAACTGAAGCGTCATCATGGCTGGATGTAGGCGCGTAAGCCTGTACTACCTTCATCTTGTATCTTTTATTCAATTTAATTACGATACCTACCACCCTTTCATTAATGCTATAGTATTCCTCTATGTTGCCAGCTATGTTTCTGTGAATTAGGAACCCCACTCCCAGTTCTCTTCTGTCTGCCAAGCCCCTGTAGCAAAGGACGTGCCCATTCTGTAGCACCGTATAGGCCTCATCTGTCCTCCTAACTTCACTGAGGCCTATTATATCCCATTTAACACCCTCTATGCTGTTATGCTTATTCGTAAATCTTTTGATTAGGCGCATCGTTTGCAAAACATTCGCTTCGATATTGCGTACCGTTTTTTCATTAGTGCCTTTGGCTTCCAAAATTACCCCAGTAGCCTTATCTTGTCAACATTGGGTATGCTGTGTCCATCTCGTGTTTTAAGTTGTATGTCTGTGTAGGTGTGTGTGTTGTGGTGCTTGGGAGGTCGGCCCTTTAATGTTGGTCTGTATAGTAGCAGCTCAGACTTTTCGGCTGAGCACGTGAGACCAGTTCCTTCTAGGTATTGATCTACGGTGTCGATCGCTTCTTGCAAACGTTGTTCAATGGACCCATGGCTGCAGTTGCTAACCCCCAGAGTAATATTATCTGCGTATATTGTACGGTGGAAACCTTTTATCTTCTCTAATCTACTTGGGAGGCCAGTTAGGACTAAGGTAAATAACATATGTGATATTGCCGATGCTTGAGGTGTCCCTGCACTACCGAGCGATATCTCCTCGGAAGTGAGGCCTCCTGCAACGATTCTGGCTTTTCTATTCAATAGTAAGTTCCCGATGTAATTATACGTCCACTCAGCTAAACCTAAGTTGCTGACATGATTCAGTATGGCTTGGTGGGTGATATTATCAAATGCCTTTCTCAAATCAAGCCCGAGGATTGCTTGAGTTGATCTGCTAGGGTGATCTATGATGTGGTGTTTTAATTGTAGCATGGCGTCTTGTGTACAGAGATTCTTCCAAAACTGTATCATTGTACATGGGAGTACGTTGTGCTCTAGATAGTTAGTCAATCTGGTCAGTAAGGCGTGTTCCATTACCTTACCCGGGCAGGCAGTTAGTGAAATGTCTTCGGTTTTCAAGCTGTGTTTGCCAAACTTGGGTATAAGGACGACGTGCGCCGTTTTCCATGGCTGCGGTATGTGGCCTTGTCTCCAGCATTCATGAATAAAGTCTGTTATTTGCCAATCGACGTATAGTGTAGGTTTCGCAGTGTTTTGTTCGTGATGGCGTCAGGACCCGGTGCCGACGTAGTATTTAGTTTGTGTAGAACTACTCGTGACTCGGCTTCGTTGACTTTTTCATCAAGGTCAGGATTTGGCGCTCCCACGTAATCGGCGTGAGGAACATGGTTGTGCCTAGAATACGTACTTAAGCGCGACCTCTTTGAGAAAGCCTTTTTCTGTGCCTTTATTTCGTTCATATTTATTTGCTCATAATAGAATTTCGTTCATATTTCTTTGCGTACCGTTTTTTTTCGTCTTCTGGGTTTAGGAGGTGTCGAAGTAAATTCCACGTTTTGCCTAGGTTCAGTTGGTTGTCCATGGCGGTACATGTTTCTTCCCATTGTTGGCAGCAAAGCTGTTTTGCATATTGTTCGATTTCATCGTTAAGTGTAGCTATCTTTTTTCTTAGTGCTCTGTTATATTTTTGCGTTTTCCAGCATTTTTGCAGCCCTTGTTTGGCCTACCACATATGTAGTAGCGTACTTTCCAGAATTTCAAGCTTATTTTCCGATGGAACTATTTTTGTTGCCTCTGAAATATCCTTGTTTAGATTAGCTGTTCATTGGTCAATGTTTGTCATGCTTTCTGTGATGCCCTCTCGTATTATACTGAATTTATCCCTAGTCAACTAGCCCAAGCTATTTGCCCATGTGTTTGGTGGGCCCCCAATAAGCTGCATTTCAATTATAGAAAGATCAATGCCGAAGTCTTGCTATGTATTCAGACATCGCGCAGATTGCGTGTTTTTTATAGGAGTAAGGTCAGGCGCGGTATCACCACCGACAATATTTCCTTGCTTAGTGGGCATTGCGCGGTCTGTGATGCGTATTAGGCCTTCCTGCTGCGAGTCGAGCAAGAGATTCCTGCCCTTGGAGTTGACGTGTTTATAACCCCATGTACAATGGGGGGGGGGGGGCATTAAAGTACCCTCCGATTATTACAACTCGGTCACCCGCTATGGTAGGCGTGCGCTTAAACAGAGTTAAAAATCTGTGCCGTGTAAATTTTGGGTTAATGTACACATTTAGGATAAACACACTGTACCCTGTTTTACTTGTGGGTATGATTACAATTAGTATATTTTATATATCGGTAACCTGTGTCCTGGGTTGCACGTTGCACTGCCGTGTAGTTCCTCCACAATAAAGATGTAAAGGCTGTAGCCTCCCACTCGGCACTGCCGATAGAGCGGTCGCCCGAGAACTTAGCGATGCCACACGGCTCCAGTAAGAGTATTGTCACGTTACTCTCGACAAACTTGATAAAAATGGGCTCGTTTAGTCGACTACTCAAGCAGCGGCTCAGAGAGATCGTCTTTGTCTTTTTTCACTCCTCGATCTCACCCAAGCAAACCATGTGGCAATAGTCCCCCCCTTTGAAAGCGTCGACTCGATGCTCGTAAATAAAAAAAAAATGAAGGTATACACACGCAGATATACAGAACCAAAAGAGGGAGAGTGCCACTACTCGCAGCGCAAATGAGAAAGTTTTGCCAACGCTTCCGCCAAGCGCCAAAAGAAAAGGCATTAAAACACAGGAGAACACAAACAGCAGCAGCAACGCAATGTCACGGCATGTCGTAGCACGTGAAACTACAAGGGCTACTGCGTGAAGTAGGGCTTCAGCCGAACGACATGCACGGTTTCGGGCCGAAGCTGTCGACGAGAAGACGCTGCGCCATCCGGAAATACTTCGTAGGTAAGATCTGTGATTCGTCTAAGAACCTTGTACGGTCCAAAATAACGGCTTAGGAGTTTTTCGGATAAGCCTGGTCGCCGGACAGGGGGATCCACACCCACACTCGGTCCCCAGGGTGGTAGGTGACATTTCGATGGCGGAGGTTGTAACGTCGTGCGTCTGCATCTTGTTGGTGACTGGTGTTTATGCGAGCTAGCTGACGAGCTTCTTCGGCGTATTGAGTGTATTGCTCAGCATCTTGAGCAAGTTCATTGCTTTGGTCGCACGGAAGCATAGCATCGAGCATGGTTCGCACGTTGCGTCCGTAAACAAGTCGGAAAGGCAGAAATCGCGTTGTTTCTTGCGTTGCCGTATTATAAGCAAACGTGATGTTTGGAAGAATCTCGTCCCAGGTTTTATGTTGTACGTCCACGTACATTGACAGCATGTCCGCTATGGTCTTGTTAAGCCTCTCTGTCAGTCCATTGGATTGCGGATGATAAGCCGTTGTTTTTTGATGACTTGTGCAGCTCAGTTTAAAAATGTCCTCCATCATTCGTGCTGTAAACGACGTCCCTCGGTCCGTAATCACGCATGACGGGGCACCATGCCGTAGGACGATTTGGTGCACGAAGAACTGCGCGACTTCAGAGGCCGTGCCACGGGGTAACGCTTTTGTTTCAGCATAACGCGTAAGATAATCTGTCGCAACTATAATCCATTTGTTTCCAGAGGACGACAAAGGGAAGGGCCCGAGAAGGTCCATTCCCACGAGGTCAAACAGTGTCCGTGGTGGTGCGATCGGCGGGAGCAGGCCCACGGGTCTCACAGGCGGAGTCTTGCGGCGCTGGCACTCACGGCAGCCTTTCACATATCGATGTACACTAGTTGATAGTCGCGGCCAGTAATACTGTTGGCGTACTCGGGCGAGAGTTCGCGAATAGCCCAAATGTCCTGACGTGGGCTTGTCGTGGCACGCCAGGAGGATTTCATCACGCATGTCGGTAGGAACAACGAGTAGGAAGGCTTTGTCGCTACCACGGGCGTTTTTCTTGTAAAGAATGCCTCTTCTTAGACAAAAAGAGGACAGTTCGCGAGCAATGTGTTGAGGGACCTGAGAGTTGCGGCCTTCCAGGGAATCAATGACTGGGCGTAATTCATCGTCTGCCTGCTGCTTTGACATAAATTCGGAGTCA
Source organism: Rhipicephalus microplus (assembly GCF_013339725.1). NCBI lineage: Eukaryota > Metazoa > Arthropoda > Arachnida > Ixodida > Ixodidae > Rhipicephalus > Rhipicephalus microplus. Next base: position 75,981,606 of record NC_051174.1, on the reverse strand, counting down.
CTAACTGCTCCGAGAAAGGCATCTTCATCTTCGGAGCCCCTGACAGCGTTCCCCACAGGTGCTCGAGAAAGCGCGTCGGCGTCTTCGTGTTTGCGCCCTGACCTGTACACAATCGTAATATCAAACTCCTGCAAACGCAAACTCCACCGTGCGAGACGGCCGGATAGATCTCTGAGATTTGCCAGCCAGCAGAGCGAGTGGTGGTCAGTCACCACTTTGAAGGGACGACCGTAGACGTAAGGCCGAAATTTGGGCGTCGCCCACACGACTGCGAGGCATTCTTTTTCTGACGTAGAAAAGTTGGTCTCAGCTCGAGAAAGAGTACGACTGGCGTAAGATATCACATGCTCAACGCCGCCGTGTCGTTGTACAAGGACAGCGCCAAGTCCAACGTTGCTGGTATCTGTATGAATTTCTGTAGCAGCGTCCTCATCAAAATGGGCAAGAACAGAGTTGTTTGCATTCTCTGTCGTAACTCTGTGAACGCTGTATCTTGTTCTGCGCCCCAAGTAAAGGGTACGTCATCTCGGGTGAGTCGCGTAAGAGGTTCAGCTATCTTAGAGAAGTTGGCGATAAATCGGCGATAATACGCGCACAAGCCGAGGAAACGGCGTACTGCTCTTTTATCTGATGGGACAGGGAAGGCGGCGGCAGCAGCAGTTTTGTCTGGATCAGGTCGCACTCCATCTGCACTAATGACATGTCCCAGAAATTTCAGCTCTTCATAGCCGAAATGGCATTTTTGGGGTTTCAGCGTAAGTTCAGCTGTGCGAATGGCTTCCAGAACCTTTCTCAGACGCTTCAGATGTTCTTCAAAGCTCTCGGAAAAGATGACCACATCATCGAGGTAGACAAGGCAGCTTTGCCACTTCAAGTCAGCGAGAACTGTGTCCATCATCCTCTGAAAAGTGGCTGGTGCAGAACAGAGGCCGAAGGGAAGAACTCGGAAGACATAAAGTCCGTCTGGAGTCACAAACGCGGTTTTTTCTCGGTCTCGTTCATCCACTTCAATTTTCCAATAGCCACTCTTTAGATCGATGGACGAAAAATACTTCGCACGTCGTAACCTGTCGAGGGAGTCGTCGACCCGTGGAAGCGGGTAGACGTCCTTTTTTGTGACGCTATTAAGCTTCCTGTAGTCAATACAGAATCGCAGCGTTCCGTCTTTTTTCTTTACTAGAACGACTGGCGAGGACCAAGCGCTGATGGATGGTTTAATAATCCCGTCATCAAGCATCTCTTTTACTTTTGTCTGAATAGCCTCGCGTTCTTTGGCAGAAACGCGATAAGGCTGCTGCCGGATGGGGCGGACGTCATTGTCGGTAATAATTCGATGCTTCGTAAGGTGTGTTTGACGGACTTTAGAAGAAGAGGCGAAGCAAGATCTAAACTCCCTTAAAAGGTCATGAAGTGCAGCCTTTCTCTCGTCTGACAGCGTCGAATTAATGTCGATGTGGTCTAGAAATTCCTCATCCTCATGCGTTTCCTCGGACGCGAAGCACTCCGTGACGTCGGCAACAGGTTCTCTATAAGCTAGGGTGGTTCCACCGAAAAGATACCGGTGCTCGTAATTGAAGTTTGTAGCTAGTATCGTTGACTGTCCGTCACGGACGCGCACAACACTTCGGGCGACGCATACACCTTGGAGCAGCAGAAGTGATAAGGTGCTCTCAGCCACCACGTCGCCGTCTTGGAAGTCTTCACAAGTGACTTCGATGGGAACAGTTGATCGAGGTGGCAGCGTCACACTGTCGTCAGCAACACGCAGCGCAAGTCTACGGCAGTTATCAGCGTCTCGATCTGTTGCGCCTTGAGTCGAGAAGGTCACGATGCGCTCACGGAGATTTATGATGGCACCGTATTCCCGAAGGAAGTACATGCCGATAATCAGCTGACGCGAACAGTCGGGAAGAACGAGGCAGCTGAGCACAAACGTTGACGCACGAATTTTCACTCTTGTGGTACAGCGACCCAGCGGTGTTACAACGTGTCCTCCAGCTGTTCGAATTCGCGTTTCATTCCACGGCGTGATCACTTTCCTGAGATTTTTCGCTAGCCTCCCGCTGATGATCGAATAGTCTGCACCAGTGTCTACCAATGCACTGACCTGAAGACCGTCAACCAGCACAGGTATGTCGAGTGACACGCAGTCACTAAGTTCAGATGCGGATGTCGGCGTTTCTTCGGCACTGCGATTATTCTCTGGTTGAATGTCTTCCATGTTGCGTGCAAGCGTCGATGGGAGGTCTTCCGCACTTTGAGTCCCAGCGACCTTGCCCCCGAAGGCCGCTGCCTTCAGTTTTCCCGACGAGGGCTCGGGGAGCGTTCCCGTGCCGTCACATCGAAACGTGACCCAGTGGCTGCGGGTCTCCTCGGAGATAGTGACCGCGATTGCCGTCGTGTAAAGGGTGCACGCTGTTGCGCGAGATACTCTTCGATATCCCTTGGCCTTTGACCAATTTGGGGACGAGGTGAATTGACGGAAAATCCACGCAGGCCAAGTTGCCGGTATGGGCATTCGCGGTAAATGTGACCAGCCTCACCGCAATGATAGCAGAGGGGTCGTCTGTCCGGCGTATGCCAGAGATCAGACTTGCGCGTCGGTGTACGGCGACTATCGATGTCCAAATAAGCGTGCGCTGACTGAATCGCGACTGACGGCATCATTGTCTGGATCGGGACGTATGGCATTGTCTGGATCGGGACGTGCGGCACTGTCTGGATCGGGACGTGCGGCACTGGCTGCATCGGGACTCCTTGACCCGAAAGAGGAGTGGCAGATCGCAAGGCTTCCGCGTACGTACGACGGTGACTGTCAGTAGACACAGGAGCCATTACCGGATCAACCGACGTGGGCGGAAAACGATGGGCGTGCAGCATCTGCTGGACCTCGTCGCGGATGACACTGGTGATCGAACCAACATCGATTTGTCTTGTCCTGTACATCTTTTCCATTTCTTCCCGGACGACAGATCGAATGATCTCGCGAATCCGTTCGGGGCTCTTGCTCCCAGGGGTGGCGAAAATTTCGGGAGTTGAGGCAGCATTCACTTGACGGTCAAACTGGGCAGACCGTTGGTGCAGTACTCGCTCCATTGTTGCCGCTTCAGTAAGGAACTCAGCAACACTTTTGGGGGGACTACGCACCAAACCAGCAAAAAGTTGTTCCTTCACACCACGCATGAGGTGGCGCAACTTTTTTTCTTCTGCCATAGCAGGATCCGCTCGCTTGAAAAGCCGTGTCATGTCCTCGACGTACATCGAGACGGTCTCGTTGGGCATCTGGATGCGTGATTGTAGTGCACGCTCCGCCCGTTCGCGGCGGTTGGGACTCCTGTAGGTCTCCAGGAAACGACGCTGGAACTCGCGCCAAGATGTCAGAACATCATCCCTGTTCAAAAACCACGTCTTGGCACCGTCCTTTAAGCAAGTGTACACGTTCCGGAGCTTCGCGGCATCATCCCAGTAATTGATCGCTGCGACACGTTCGAACTCACTCAGCCAGTCGTCAACATCTTCATGCTGCTCTCCGTGAAAGGGGCTAGGCATGAGCGGGTTCTGGACGGTGCAGTAGATCGGCGTGGAAGGTGTCGAAGCTTGCATGGGATCTTGTGTCGAAGTCATAGTCGCTGCATCAGTGGTTGGTGTCTCAGGCGGTAGGCCTCGTTGGCGGTGGCTTACTCTATGAACAGGAGTGTCCACGGGTGCAGGGCTTGTGTTCCGGCTGCTGGACGGGGTCTTGGGCATCGGGTGGATTGCGAGACGTCGTACCCAGCAGCTCCACCAGTCTTGTCACGTTACTCTCGACAAACTTGATAAAAATGGGCTTGTTTAGTCGACTACTCAAGCAGCGGCTCAGAGAGATCGTCTTTGTCTTCTTTCACTCCTCGATCTCACCCAAGCAAACCATGTGGCAGTATGATATCTGATTTTAAAAGCGAAGCATTTCTTAGCGATCTTCGGCGACGTTGAGGGTATCTATCTATCTATCTATCTATCTATCTATCTATCTATCTATCTATCTATCTATCTATCTATCTATCTATCTATCTATCTATCTATCTATCTATCTATCTATCTATCTATCTATCTATCTATCTATCTATCTATCTATCTATCTATCTATCTATCTATCTATCTATCTATCTATCTATCCATCCTATCTATCTATCTATCTATCTATCTATCTATCCATCCATCTATCTATCTATCTATCTATCTATCTATCTATCTATCTATCTATCTATCTGTCTGTCTGTCTGTCTGTCTGTCTGTCTGTCTGTCTGTCTGTCTGTCTGTCTGTCTGTCTGTCTGTCTGTCTGTCTGTCTGTCTGTCGTCTTCTATCTATCTATCTATCTATCTATCTATCTATCTATCTATCTATCTATCTATCTATCTATCTATCTATCTATCTATCTATCTATCTATCTATCTATCTATCTATCTATCTACGACTTTTAGCTCTCCTGGCCATTTCAATAATGGTATCGATACCAAACTTGATATGGCATAACATGACTGTATCAACAACATACTTATCTAGTCATAACATGAAAATAACGAAATATGTGTCATGAATGTCATGATTTACATTTAATGGTCCTGCAGCTCTCGCAGTGGTTTCATTCACATGGCATGTTGCGAAACTGGTATGGTATGACATGAATGTATGGCGAACACAAGCGACACACCCTAACATGAAAATCACGACATGCGTGTCATGTAACAACATGACTACATGTCACGCTCATGATGCGCTGTCAGCCATTTCGCTAGCTTCACTTATGCCAAATTTGGTATTACGAGATGTGAATAAATGACGAAGGTATGATACTGGTGCCAACATGATAAATACGAGATGTGTGTCGTGTAACATGACTACATGCTACGCTCATGATGCGCTCGCGGTTGTTTCGCTAGCTTCACATATATGCAAATTTGGTATTACTCGATGTTAATGGATGACAAAGGTATGTGCCTGATGCAAATATGATAATCATGAGTTGCTTGTCTCCTAAGAATATGACTACATGTCACAGCCTAAGCGCCAATACATTCTGACGTGACGCGGTACGTGGGCTCGCCGGTGTTCATTTCATCGCGTCCCGCCGCCGTTGCCACGCCAGGCGCCGGTCCTGCGATATGCTAGCAGGCGCTCGCCGCGCTGCGTCACTTTGACGCATCATTTCAGCGCGTCCGGCATCCTTTCGTCACGAAAAGCGGGAGACTCAGAGACTCATTGTTGTCTGGGTAACGCATCGGCGCGAAATGCAGCATGCCGCAGTTCACACCGGTTGCCGCCGGGCCGCACCGACGAACGCTGGTCGCGCCGGTTGTGCCTGGAATCAGACTATAGAGGGCTCGCGTTTTGCTAACGTAACTTCACTGTTCAAGCGTGCGCGCAGCGTCAACGCTACATTGGAGTATAACGGGCCCTTCGTGATGCGCTAGCCGGCGTTTTGCTAGCTCCACATATACCAAATAGGGTGTTACGTAACCTCAATGGATGACTAAATATATGACTGGTGCAAACAGGATTACCTCGATACAGCGTGTAATGTAAGAACATGACAACATACCACACTCATAGCGTGCTCACGGCCGTTTCGCTAGCTCCACATATACTAAATTCTGTATCACGCGACGTGAATAGATTACGAAGGTAAGCGACACGTCTAAACATGATCATCATGCCATGGAACTCTTGTAAGGCATCATTTACCTCCACCTCGTAGCGATGCGCTGATTTCAAAGTGACACATCAACCTATTCCATTCGTGCTTCGCATATCATCGACTTCCACTGTACGTGAGATCTACCAGTTTTTTATACATTGCAGTATCCATCATAACAAAAACAATGATTTAAATATAGTATGAGCGCCGCTTTAGGCAACAAAGTTTTTTGGTACAAGCCGCTGGTACCGAGGCTACAAACTTCATAGCAGCCGTTGCAGTGAAGTGAGGTTGGGGAACTCACTTGTCGGCAAGTGTACTTTGCAGAGAGTGACACTAAACTTGCTCGTGTGACAGCGTGCGAATGACACTCGTGGCTAACTGTACTCGCTCAATGTGCACTCAAGTTGCTACGTGTGGCAAGGGTGTTAGCTTCCAGCACTTTCGCCGGGACGAGAGAACAATCTTTGCAACTCTACTCGCACTGAACGGATTCTTAAAATTTTTGCGGCATTGAACTCGTGAGGCAATAAGATTTTCTAGTGATTTGATTCCATGGTTACCTAAAAAAGCGTTTGAGGGCCCCTATAAAGAATTTTGTTCGACAGGTGTCTCGACAAAATTGAGTTCCATTCGGCGATAATAGCGCATGCTGGTCCAATCTACTTTGTGTGTGTTTGTGTGCGTGCATGTGTATGTAGCAAAACATATGAATAAGTATGCACTTAGCAGTTGAAGGGTGCACTAGGGGCCGGATTTCGCTGTCGCGTTCAACTCTTAAAGGCGAAGCTTCAAGGTCCCCCAATTTTTCACCAGTACTTTCCAAATTAAGAAAACAGGGACTCTAAAAGGGGCCACAGATGACTCTGGGTTGGTCAACCGAAAGACAAGTGTACTTATATAAAGAGAAAACACGCTTATGCCATGGCCCCAAGCTCTCATTGTCTGACCGTGAAAGATTGCACGCTTTGTAGCCACATTTATTCAGCTTATGTAGGCCGCGCATGGCTCAGTGCGTGACTTCGAAAGCGTGGTCTCAAAGTACACAGCGGGTGGGGGGTGGGGGTGGGTGGATGCTCATTTTGTAGCATTTTGTATTAGCTTAATTTCTGCAAGAATGTGCATACGTATTTTTTTTTCGCTTTTAAGGGCTGCTACATAGTTGTGTTAGGTATTGTTTTGGTGATTATCTTTCAGTTCTTTCTTTCAGTTGATACAGGCGAAGGAATATTATGCATCAACCACACCTTGAATTCAGCAGTATGCCCTGGTGAGTTGGCTACGTCAGTCATAGATATTTGGACAATACATAGTATCTAGTTCTTGTTGTTATGCTTAACATTCTTTATATACGGTTTCATTGTTTGTTTTCTACGCTACGTTGGTTTTTTCAAGGCACCAACCTTTATTTTTCTCTTTTTTTGAGCCACGTAATACAAATAGGCTAAACTGTTTAGCCTATGCAGCAGCGCTGTGAACGCAACTCTTTCGAGTTGTGAAGCTGCACAATAATTGGTGATTATTTGCATTCTTCATTTTGTATCCAGTTGAACAAGGCGGTAAGAGAGCACCCTGCGTAGAAATTACTTCACACCTCGTCCTGCAGGAGAGATTTGAACCCGGATGCTATACAAGCGAAAGTAATGAATTGGGTAAGTCATAATAACTCTGATTTTGGTGTTGAACGGAAGAAGTACGTTCACATCGCCATAGGTTTATTATGCACCACACCTGATAGGTAGGTTTCCCCGTGCAGTATGAATTGCCGTTTAGAGAAGTAGTCTGTATTATAATGCCACAGAAAGTCCCTCTAATTCTTTTTTTTTTCATTCTCATACATTCATGATTTGTATACAATATTTGATTGGCATGATATTTACCACTGCCCAGTCTTTAATATCAATGTAAAACTTCGATAGTCATCGTGGCGCATTTATTTTTTAAGGGGAGATGAAAAGCGAGTTTTTTTTTCCAAAATTACCAAATTACCAATTTTTTATTTTTACCTGTTTTGATAAGATTGGTACCTCTACTGGTATAAAAAAAAACAGGTCCAGACGTAACTAGAAATGCTTTAAAATTGCATCTAAAGAGCGCAAGGTGCCTGTTAAAAGGTCCAAAGTGTGCAGTCTTCGAGCACCTTGCCGCCGATAACACGCCGCCCCTCGCCATTGTTGATCGCATTAGCCGAAGAGTCGAGCCTCACTTTTCAAGTAACAATAGTTTCTCTCACTGATGCAGTGCAAGAAATAATAAACAGAAACACGCTTCGGCGTGTTTTTCGAGCACCGCGACTGGCTCACGACGTGGCACGGATCGGGGACTGCCACTGGCCGCTGCGCGCCTGTATGTGCTATGAAGCCTATTTGCGGGGTCCATGTTTTGTCAAGCAGCACAGCTGAACAATGCTTTTCTCGTGCAATTATCTCCGTAATGAATGAAAAAAGCATTGCTTGCAAGTGAAAGCCGTTGTGCGGCGTACTCTGTAGGAATAGGCTACGAGCAGCTGGTCCGATTCGCGGCAGTTGTTGGCTTGCGAAAACCAATGCATCAAAAGTAATTCACAACCGTCAGCCGGAAAGTTCGTGATGCGGCAATGGATGACGTCAGCCCCAATCTTTCGAGGTCGAAAGAGCTCGCAGTGAGAGAACTTAGCAGGGTCGACATTGCCATTATGTACGAAGGTATCTGGCACAAACATAGCAGCAAAATGGGATGACACTGGACTTAGTTTGGATTTCGCAGTCCTGTTGAACTTCTTTCTAGCGTGAAGTTGGCACAAGGCTCTGCCAGATGAAGCGGAAGTTTGGCAAGCGTTTCATGGCCCTGTCTGTGAGCAAAATGTCTGTGAGAAGTGAGCTCAAAATAGCTGAGAGGGACAAACTCATGGGGCTGGCGTATTTTAGTCACAGTGGCCACGACGAGAAGGATTGTTCTTTTTGGTGTGAAAATTTGATCAGATTTAATGATATGTTCCATAAATAAAAAGTCAATTTAATTCAAATCTCGTTTTTCTCAATGCACAAATTTTGTCATTTTTTTCAATGTGCCCCTCCTTTTTCGGCAACTTATAGTACTCGAATCTGCATTAAATTTTGCCCAACGTTTTTTCAAATTGCAATTATCTAGTTTGAATTTCAAGAGTTTATCGTATAATAAAAAATTGTGTAAACCTTTACTCGGGTAGAGGAAATATGAAATTTTTACGTCTATTATTTTTCACGCCCATTACATATTTTGTATGTGTTTCCTAAATAGTAATTTGCATGCTACACCTTACTTCAAACAGTATGAGTGATGAATGGTAAAAAATTACGGAAGTTTAGAGATAAAAAAAGGGGAGGCAAAAGGGTTAAGATTATCCCTTTGTCATTTCGCAGAGCAAAACTTAAGCGATTTGCAGAAAAAACAATATATTTGAAATCAGCATAAAAAGTTCTATAAAAAGCTCGTGTCCTTAAAAAAGTATGTTCGAGTAGCATCTGCCCTTAAGGAGCCGGCGAATAGTTCTGCAATGCGTGAGCTGCACAGAGATGTGTGGTACATGATAGTTGAAAAGTGGCAAGCGCAGATTGGATCGAGAATTCACTGACCAGACATAACAAAATTGCCACTGAGACGGGGCCGCGTCAGTAAAGCAAAAATTGGCAAAAGTGAAGCTTTTGGACCACCCATGACGTTCTGCGTGGTCATGGCAAGAGATAGACACGCGAGAAACTTTAATAAAGTACTGAGAATTCAGCCAGTGCCGCCCTAGAAAGGGCCCTGTGTCTTGTCGTAGACTAATGCCAATCTGGAGCCAGAAGGCATTGCCACTCCACTTTTTCAGGGCCCTCTGAACAGCCGTTGACTGGTCTGCCAGTTTTGAACTCTTGATGAAATTCTGCCAGTTCTCGTTGTTGTTGAAGTCCTGTAACACAAGGCTCAGCCAGAGCATACGGGCCGTAGTGCAGAATTCAACTTGCAATCCGGGAAAACCGGATCTATCTTATGCGCAGCCTGCTAAGGAAAACCCCTCGATGGATACAAACCTGACTGAAGCACTAGGGGCGTACGAGACTACTATACTTTAATGAAGATAAGAAGCCAGAAACGTCACCACTCTCCTCTGAAATGAGCCGCCACTTATCAAAACCTATTGTGAGGTTGACCTTGTCCAGTAGCCTCAAAACCCGCTGCGGCCCTTCCTCTGTCAAGGTGTGTGAGTTCTTGCACAGAGCGGGTGGCAATATTACTTGGGTTCTGGTGACTCGGCAGCACGTCGTGTTCCATGTGAGCCGGGAGCCAATTCAGCTAAGTGATGTGTTGGACAGTTTTTGCAACTGCTTTCTTTTTTAGAATGGCTACCACCTTGTTATCTACGAGGCACAAAGCAAAAATGCTGTCCACCACGCAGGAGTCCGTATACTACATAGTCGTTTGTTTGCGAAAGCAACATATTCAATGACATCATCCATACTAGTTCTTACCAACGTTGCGGAAAGAAGTCGACTCCTGTTGTTAACCGAACAGACTGAGAATTTACCCGATCATCTATACTGAGCCGCATCTACAAAAGATGCCCACCGCGGTGGTCCAGTGGCTGAGATTCTCGGCTGCTGACCCACAGGTCGTGGGATCAAATCCCGGCTGCGGCGGGTGCCATTCCAATGGAGGTGGAAATGTTTTAGGCCCGTGTGATCAGATTTGGGTGCATGTTAAAGAACCCCAGGTGGTCGAAATTTCCGGAGCCCTCCAGTACGGCGTTTCTTATAGCCATATGGTGATTTAGGTACGTTAAACCCCGCATATCAGTCAAATCATCTACAAAAGATGAAATATTCAACATGCACTTTAAAGGCGCCTCACGTCGTGTTATCCACGTTTCCTTATTAAACTCTTGCTGATCATGTAGAGGATATAAATAAACGAAGTTGTTGCCTCTAACCTTAATGTAGAGTTATAACACCTCCTTCTTCGTGAAGCTAGATCGAATACTTGCTGTCTACAGAAGACACCGTCCAGCACTAAAGGCGAAAAGCCTCACAACCTGTGCAGACTTTGGGGCTTTAATGAATTCGGGTGCATTGCTATGCACACCGAGCTCTATCGGTTTTTCATGCTTTTCGCACTCAGGAAGTCGAGATCGTCCCTCTGTTTTTTTTCAGTGTAAAGCTAAAATAGCATAAATGACGTGAATAATGAAGAATAAGCAATGTGCCGTGAGCAGCTTGACCACACTAATACCCTTTTTCTTGTTACAGACTGTCATTGTTAGTTCCAGAACACTTTCAGTTTTAAACGTAAGATGACCAATGACCTTGGCGTTGCAGCCCCTGGAGTACAGCAGCAGTCCTAGCATTCGCATCGAGTCAGCACTGAGACTCTTTTGAGAATCCCTCGGCAAGAACTTCCCTTTTATCAATTATATGGACGCTCTTGGCTAGATTTCGACGCCGGCATCGGTCTCAACATCAGCGTCTGCGTCACTCGCCTTATATGTATAGTATCTAAATACTTTGAAAACAAGAAAAAATATTCCAGAAAAAGACTCCGGCACTCGCAATGGAGCGTGGTACCTCTGAAGTGTGAGTATGAGGCGTTAGCTACCCAGCTGCGAAGCACCACCTTCGCCAACATTCAAACGGCAAGCTATTTATATCTACCACTTAGTGCTGGTGAAGGGTATCTCGGGGGAAACAATCGTGTTTTCAGCATTGCCAGCAAGATGGTGCAATGAGCGCGTGTCGCCACATCGGCATGACGCGGCGGCACATGCTCTCATCTCCCACGCGTACTTTGCCACACCGAGAGGAAGAGAGTGAACGCTCAGTGCACGCCCTTTTGTCACGGTGGGGAGAATCATACGTCTTGGCTGGCCTTGGGCTTTCACCGGAACGAATCTTTTGTAGTTACCCGGTGCACAATGGTCACTGCAATCACTGTACAGTTTTTTTGCGTAAAGAACGCGCTTTTCAGATAACGAAATAACAACTGAGACGATTATACGCATTGATCTGTACCTGTGAGTACGTTCCGTGCGTCATTTATGCGTGAGAAGGGCAGGGCACCATTCGATCTGCTTGCGAGTCTGCACGTGACTTTCCAATTTGTTGCTATCGCGTTCATTGCTTCGCCTTTGTGCCAAAGCCTGAATTGTTCATCAATGAGACAGAAAAGGACTGGTGGCGTTTGATACCATCTTGTAATGAACGAAATGCGCTCTATTTGTAGGCAGTCTGAGTACTAGGGAAGAATGGTGCTCACGAATCTCGATGCCCTCAGGCTCATTACTAAATGTCCTTATCGTGGCTCCTACCGTATACAACATTCTTTTGATTTTCCCATTAGCTGTTGATTTTATTTATGGTTTATACAGTATCGAAGTGTGACCTTTCACTCCGACCTAAATTTTTTGCAATTGCGGTCATTGTCTACTCCTTATTCGCCACAGGTACGAAAACTGATGAGACTAAACCACCGGATTACCCGGTAAGTAGCCTTAAAAATACAAGAGTAGGCAGCCTGGAGCTTTAAATACCAATAATGGGCTTTTATGCTGCAAAACGACGATATGAATATCAGAAACGCCGTAGCGGGGGCTCTGGTCATTTAAAATGACTGCTGTTTAACGTTCACTGAAACTGCACAGCACTCGGCCCTCTTCCACTTCACCTGCTTCGAAATGCGACCGCTATGAACGGAATGAAACTCGCGATTTCGGGTCAGAAACCGAGCACTACAACCACTACACCACCACGGCAGGCGTCCTAAAATATGCCATTACCAGCGTATTCAAATATTTCTGCCAAATACTGCTCTACGTCTGCTATCGACTATTAGAATACGACTATATAAATGTAGAGTATACATTAAAAACTATGTGCAATGGCCTAGGTTTCACATTACACAAACCTTTAAAGTACAAAATGATAAGGCGTTCTTACAAGTTTGTTTCGTACGAAAGCAGATCACGTTATATCCACCCCAGCATGGTTTTAGCTTTGTAGCGAGAGCTACATGGACCGCATTCTCACCGTGCACTGTGGCTGGTGGCCGCACCGCTTGTCGCAACGTGCGACATGACGTCGGTGAAGGAGCCAGTGAAACTGCCCTTAAACAGTGTTTTTAGTTGAAAGTGAGCGTTGTATAAGTTTGTTCTACTCTGTAAAACAACATTGCAACCGCGTTAATAGTTAATGTCAGAGTTTTGTGTCGTTCAGCGTGTTATAATCTATCTGTGTTCAGTAGCACTGTGAGAACTACATTGTCTAAGTGAGACTCAATCTCAGTCATATTTTTGTTATGCGAGTTAAGTGGGCACTGCGTCACACCTATCATGTATTGCATTTGTTTGATGCTTTTCTTGAGGGCGACCAGCATGTCCTTTACTCCAGATTAGACTTTGCTGGCTATGTTTTCAGTCTCGGTGGTAGCGATGACCCTCTTCTTAGAAGCCACAACCATATCGCAGTTATGTTCCCTGACAGGAGATGCTTCCTGATGAGGTGACTGACTACCACTGCTCTTATTCTTCTCTGTCTCAGCTATTTAGAATGAATGAATAGACTTTATTTAAAGTCCGGCAGTTTTACCGTGAGAGGTGGGAGAAAACGGGATTAACCCCTGTCCCTTCCTACTCTCCTATCTCGAACAGTATTTTTTTCCAGACGGTTTCCTTCATGAAGTGCATTTTCTCTTTTGAGAGAAGTCATTTAACTGATACTGTCCTTGCTAACGCCTGTGGATTGTGTTGCAGATTGTTGATGCTCTGCACTGTTAGCATGATCTGGGAGTGACCCCGATACTAGCTTTCGAGTAGTATTGACTCGGTCAGCCCAGCTGAGAGATCCAGCCTTCTCCCCGGAAATGTCGACGCTTTCGGGTTGGGTCCGTCCACGGGAACTGAATCTGGGGTGTGACTGAGACCTGCATTTCCCTTTATACCCTGGGCAATGTCGGGAACTTGAACGAAGATGTCACTGGCTTGGGTTCCGCGCCATGATAGGGGTGGCTGCAGGCTTTGTTCAGTGCTTCGGTTTTCATACTGGTCCATGTCTTCGGCAGGACGCGCTCTTTCCCAGCGTCGTCGCCTTACAATTTAGGGTATCCGAAATCACTGTTTACAGTACCTGCGTGCTGTCAGGTGGTCGCCGCCATAGAGCGTGCACTGTGAAGGGCACTGGTGGGAGTTGTCTAGTTTGAGTATCCCACATCTATAGCATATGGGATTAACAGGGGTTAGGCAAACGTACGCTCGATGTCCTAAGCGACCACATGCATAACCTTGTCGACTTGCTTCCGGTAGAGCGAGCATTGCACGAGAGTAGGGCCATATCACACAAAGAAAGGGACTTTGAATCCATCGAAGCATATGAGGGCGACACTTTCGATACCCATACTGGCAGAAGTCTTCTTCAAAACGATAGCTTTTTTTATTTTTGTACCGATGTTCTCTGGATTATGTTTTATACTCATATTGGTGTTTTGTAGCTAAGAACAATTTGCCTTACGCTGACGAAATGTTCTGTGCTCCGTCATTCTTCAGCAGCTGTTATGCACCAGCATTCTACAGACTATGCTATATGCTGCCGTACTGAGCACAAGCGAGAGGCAGCGAATGTTTAGAAGACCAACATGCTGGCCTCATCTTCTGCGTTCTGGCTTGCTACTCAGCACCGAATCCCACCATAATCAATCACAAACGTAAATGGTGGAGCCAATCATGCTATATTGAAACACCGAGTAGTACGAAAGAAGTCGAAGAAATGGTTGCCACGTTTCTTTCAGTGGGTGATTCATCGAGTACCGTCTGCGCATACCATCACTTGCGATGTCAATTTTTTTACCATTAAGCCATGGCCATGGTGATGAATTTGCCGAGTAGACTAAGAGAAACCTAAATAAGTGGCTTTATGAGCATCTAAACAACTTTTACAATCAGTGAAATTACCATACCGCAGAGTTTAGAGACGACTATTCCATGGAAACGACAGAAAACGGATTGGTACACGCCAAGTGATAGTCTTGTGAGTGTGTGGGAAATATAAGACGAGCTCTTTTGTATGTACCATTCTCTTCTATGTCGTCGTTAATATTCGGCGTATAGAAGCGTCAACCCTATTTCCAAACCCAGTGCCACTGGGTACGAGCGTCCAGTGCCTTGCTGGATTATGGGCCCAGTTTGAAGCTTGGTACTGGGAAGCGGAAGAGGCTTGTTACAGGGTGGCGCTGGTACACAGCGCAAAACGGCTTTAGAGCGTCGAAACGGAGGTGCGTATTCGCTATAAATAAATATATAAGTAAAATAAATGACATCAAGCGCATTGACAATTAAAAAAAACGGCTGCCTAGACGATTCTATCTCACCTACCGGGTTACTCTACCCCCTACACCACGCCAGTCCGTGTCTAGCTGCTAGTAAAATAACCATTTATCGCATGAACATGGTGTTCAACTTCATGTTTACAGCTCGTACAGTGAACATTGACTCGATATTTGTTTCCCTATAACAATCGCGTCTTTATTGACGTTAACGAACGGCAAGACCTGGTGACGTGATAGATGTATCACGTAGCAGATGTATCAGAAGAAACTCTTTGCTTCACCGCACAGAAACATTGAGGGTTCGTCGGATTTCATGTATCGCTTGTACGTTTTCACCAGTTTCTCGGAAGCTGAATGAATACCGTGCCATCCACCGGCTATCGAATTCTTTTAAGTTGATGTGACCCGTCGTGAATATACGGGATCAAAATCAAACGTCACAACAGACTGGCTATGCAGACATGCAACGTGTTCTTGTTTTATACACTTGAGCAGCTGTTCTGGCATAACAAATACCATGGTGAAGGGGTATTTTGCACGTAAAAGGCACTCAGCCTGTGCCGAGAAGCTGTTTTGTATAACAAGCGGGAACGATTTCTTAAGGCTATTCAGGGCACTTGATTTTATAAAACATCCTTTAACGAGGCTCGAGTGCACAGAGGTATAGGCTGAGAGTGGCAGTGTGTTTCCTTGTCTATAAAAGCCGACATGTCTGGTTATTTAATGGCTTATGTGAAGGTCCAGGAAATGAAAATAATACGATGCAACTCATGCATCCACTTAAAAGGGCACAACTTCTTTGAAGATATTCAGGATTCTAGAAGTCACAGGCTTTCATAACAATCAACAAAACGGAGAAATAGTCTGCAAACCTATAAAATATATCAATTGTTTATCACTCACGTGATTATGAATATGGCGCTCATGATCAATTGCATAGTTTCTTTAGCAGTGGTGCTACGCATGAACCTGTAATGACCTCATTTCATTCAGTTGAAATGTTATCATTCCTTGCGCCAAGCAAATAGTTTAAATTGAATTCTAGCATCTATATGCATAGAGAGATGCCACTCTACGTGCCCGCTAAAACACACCATACTACGTGCCACTTCACGCCACACACGCCACACCTTTGCCCGCTGCAACAGCTGACGCTGTTCAAGCTGCCTCGAGCTGAGCGTGTCTCCCAGGAGGAATGTGAGGGTGAAGGATTGGGGTAATAGCTTTGTGATTGTTAACAATCCCAGGTGCAGTAATACATCGCTGGCTTCGCTTCCTCGTAGGGAAAGTATGAGGAATATTAAAACCCGTTAATATAACCATCTACTGCATTTTGAAAGGCCCTTAGGTGTAAAGGCACTCTTCTACGCTTTGTAAAATCTAATCATGCGGAAACGGAATAATAGATATTTTGACGCCAGTTGAGAGCAACTTTAGTTATCGATCATTGAACTTTGGAAAGCTGATAACAGCACCAAAATCTTTAACTAAAAATGAATAGTCACTGCAACTTGACTTTGCATCGCACCATGAACACAGCAACAAATTTTCGACAAGTGACACTTTCAGTTAATATCGCTCGGAGAATGCATTCTTTCTTATGAGCCTTAGCAGCAAACAAGGCATCTTCACGTACCTTTTTAATTTTTTTCTATTTGTTTAAACAGAATGTGTATGTTAAGTGCTTCGCAAAGTTTCTATGATTTGTGTTTTGCGCGAGTAAATGAAACATCGTCCACCTGTTTGAAAACCGATTCAATACCCTGACAGTCTTAGAATTAAAAACCTCTATGGGGGGTTGGCCACCCATTTTGTTTTTTAGAAACTGAAAGGGAGAAAAACTGCACTTTCATCAAGGAGACAACAAAAAGAATTGAGAGCGTCATGTTAGATGGTATATAATGTTACAACATAACTGCATGTGTGTGCTGAGTCAGCGCCTTCTCTCTTGTTCTCTTCCGTGTTGCTTTCTCACGTAAGCGCACAAAACAGCTGCAGCAATAAAACTTTTTTTTCTTTCCCGTTCATCCTCGCACTGACGAAATACTGTCAATGATTCCTTAAATGGTCGTAGAATCCACCAACCTACAACAAAATTCTCAGGCATAATTCTTCCTCATAGGCTGACACAGGCCCACATCATCATTACAGCGGATATAATGACTCACAAATGTGTAGTGCGTGCTACGCTTTTCCCTAGAATGATGAATTATAATATTATGGACAATTCTAGACTATAAAATATTTAGAGGATTCATGGCATAAGGAGTATTGTGCATCTGTGCTTGTATTAGCTCTACGAAAATTGCTCAAATTCTATAAGAAAGACTGCTTTTCCGGCTTTTTCCGTGACTGTGCTGTCCGTTCCACGCAGATCAAGTGCTTTTTTGACCACTGAGACATCTCTCGTCATGTTTATTGCAGAATGGCCTATCATTTGCTTATAAAATGTGCCACACAAGATTATAGACGAATTGCACCCTTGATACCGACCACACCAAAAGATGCAACTCACGGATTGTGATGGTGCTGTACCAGGCGAGACCAATAGTGGAACGGCGCTTTCCCAGTAGCAAAAGGTCGGCTTCTCTGCAGCGAATAAGAGTTCAATGTTACTGCGCTTCCTCAGCCCGCACTATAAATCAAATATAAAACAAATCCTCAGCCCGCAATATAAACATATCACGCAGTGCCAATTAGAAAAGAGAAATCAACAGGGCAGAGCCAAACGAAGTTTTGAGGGGAAAGGACATGCAGGAAAAGCGGAGTACACTCCCAGTCGAACCGGAAAAGTGGTCTTGTATAGGTTTACAATGTAATTCGTGTTGATAGTTTGTTTAGCCGAGTTTATTCTTCAGTGAAGAATTCTTCCAATGCGCAGCGTTATGGGGCTGCCTTGGAGTTCTTGCTTTTTTGTTTGTTCTGAGAGTAGGAGTTGCCTGTTGATTTAAACTTCTCTTCCAAAATGAGTATTCTGTAAAAGTAAAAGACTTAAGATTACGGCCTACCCTTCCTTCCCACGCCCCGTCAAGGTCAAGCTGGTTTGGACCATAGTTTTATAATTTTTTTTGGTGGCAGATGCGGAGTAGGCATGTGCAGTTGGAATTATTCTTGAATTTTGTTTCATTTATATAATGTAATAATAACCAGATTTAAAGTGCGACAGAGCACGTGAACAACAAGGGCATAGCTCCGGCTTTTGAAGGAGCTATATACAGTAATTATACTAAGCCTTGGTGTTAACGAAACCTGACGGTGGCACAGGGTGCAAGAAACAGTCTGGACCTGAAGGCAGCCACTATGTCATCATGAAAAATATGTTGCTGCTCATTAGTGGCTTCACTAGCTCTTTTGACGGCCTAAAGATCCGGCTGCAGTTAACATGGACAACTTTTTAAAGTTTCGGGTTAGTCAATGTGAAATTACGTTTAAATATACAAACTTTTGTGTCGTTCTTCATCGCCGAAGTGTGGGGTTTGTGGCTAATATTGTGTTTAGAAGCGCAACACAAACAATCTTTGTATTATAACTTTCTCAAACACTGAGGGACGCGTAAGAATTTCGAGAAAGCAATGTAATGCAATTTCAAGAGAAAGATTGAACTTTGTGAGAAATACACAAAGTGTGCCTTCCGGCTTTCTACAGAATGGTGCTTGCTTCTGCCTGTGGTTCACTCGCTATGTAAACTAAGTTGCTGTCAAGCAGCTAGCCTCCAACGCACAATTTCAAAGACAACCGGTTGACATTGCATATCAAGCTCAAGATCATAACGTTTATGTCACTGCTTCACCTATTCTGTCTGTTCGAAATATGTAGCGTTATGTACTGAAGCATGAACTTTTTTTCAGCTTCCTGCTTCCCAAAATATGCTCTACCTCGTGGGTTACTCGAAGAATCTTAGTATGCCACAGTACCAATGTGTAGCGTCTTCCTACTTGTTTTACCAGTACGGTGGGCATTATCGCAAACTGCTCTTGAAAGAAAAAGCGGTGAGTGACTCATATAACACTAATTACTTTATCTTTTGAGCCGGGGACCCTCCCTAACTTCCAACAACACAACAAGGCATTTATTGAAGGTGTACTCATGACGGCTAAACTGCCATAAATAAATATCGCTAACATAGCACGCCCGGTGACAACAATGAATATACGTTGAACACAACCACGCATACAGGCTTTATTCTTGACGTGTTCAGTTTCGCTTTTTGTTTCGTAGTGTGAGATACATGCAGATCACAACAAGGCTCGGCCCTAAGGACCTTCGCCCATAAAATTGTAGCATAGACAAATACTCGCCCACCACTTCACAAGAAACCTAACGCCACATCTGCGAATTTTTTTTTCTCTGCTCCTAATGTTTCAGGTGTGAAGTATTCATGAAATGCACATGCCTCATAACTTCTTAGAAAATGGTGTTATTTGAAACTTGTTTTCTTATATAATGCTAGTTGAGTGCTCGCGTAGCTAGCTAGCATTTATAATGTTGGCTGTGGACGTACAACCCTCAGCACGCTTAACTCAAAAGTTCTACAACGTAGCCTTGACGCACTTCGGCTGACTCCAGTGCCGCGAGGCGTTCTATAAGCTATATTTGCTACAGCTAAGGATGAATGCAGCGTGGGTTGGCTTCACAAGTAAATTTCTGCTTCATTTCTGCTGCTCGATGTGTCTAGTTTGCTCACTTGGCAAGTATGTCCGCACCGCTTTTCGATATTCTCACTCACACACACAAAATTATTTTGACCTATTGCTTATGCTGATATTCAATCAAGAGGACACACACCGAGACAAGCTTACGGTAATGAGCATTATGGGCACAAGTGAAAGAGCAGCGCCGAACACAACGTGGGAATAAAGGACTAGCCTAGTGTGCGTCTTCCACCCACAGGGCAGGCACAAGTGAAAAGGAAGTATGCTTGTGCAATCGACCCGTGCTTCTTGTATTCTAAGCTGTGGTAAACAGCTTCTAGATTGCGTGCTGTGGATGTCTCTTCGCCCGTTCGAATCGCCATACTTTCCTGCAAAAAAAAACAAAAAAAGTACGGCACCTTGCGCGTCCGGCTGCATAGAGAAGGTGCGTTTTATGTGGTTTACGGGAGAAGCGGAGAGCGCGGAAGAAAGAGCGCACAGCACATTGGTATGCACATTGCTATTTATTTATTGCGAGCGAGAAATAATCAGCGCCCGGATCTTCTGAATGCACTGTAGAGAAACCCTTTTTCGGTGCTGAAGGAAAGCTTCGAGAAAAATTAATTTTCATAACCAGTGTAAGGGCGTAACAGTTCGCATACGGTCATACCACTTTTCTTCTCCCCACATTTCGTTTCACTTCGGTGCGAAATACCTTAATTCAAGAAATAGAAGAGTGTTTTAGCATTCTTTCTTTCTTAAAGCGTCTATGGGTAGTAACTTTGCTAATTTTAGTCGACGAATCATACGTATTCCTATTGTCAAACATAGTTTTGCGATTTTTATCGTACAGATAATTATGAGGTGTTCACCCCAAGCATGGTGCTCTATAGGAAAAATATAAACTGCATGCCCAGGTCATGTTGCTGTAGTAGCGTCAAACGTAATATGGCCGAAATATTGCTGCATGCTTTGACCGTTCACCTACATTTAATCCGTGAGTCAATGACAGAGAAAACGCCTGTGTGATTGTCCCTCTTTTCGTTGTCCTAATTTTGCTGATATGCTGGTGGCGCAATGTCGAAATATATATTGTACTAGCAAGTAGTAGTTGTACAAAACGATATATATGCTTTTATGAGTGAAGTGCGTGAGTCAAGTGATTTTCAAACTTGGTGCGGCAAGACGGGCTACTGAATATATGTTACCTGCGCCAGTGAGGTGAAAACTGGCGATTGAAAAGAAGAAAAACTCCAAGAAAATCCCAGAAAAAATGCAGAGCCACGGCATCGCAGAAGGTGAAACAGGGAGAATTGTGCTGGTGCTTGGAGAAACGTGGCTTTGGCGCGGCGTGCGAACTCATCGGGTGCAGGTACCGACGCGTCAAGGCCTCCACCTAGCCGTTGACGACAATCACGTTGTCCTGGTGACCATTGAACCACCACCGAGGCTACTGGTGAGTTGCTAACACGGCCTAGTTCTGGTGTTCGAACAGAAGACAGCGCCACAGGTGACATCGTCTACCGGGAGCGAGAACGAGCCGTCGGGCTACGGGCCCAAGTTAGTGCACTCCCACAATGGCGGCTTCCTCACTAGACTATTAAACGGCGTGAGTCGCTGGTGATCCGTGTCTGTCTCCTCTCGAGTTCAGACCCCAACACAAAAACATTCACTCGAAGGACCATTTAGACTCGTAGAGGTTTCCCCTCGTTAACGAGAACTAACAGTGCTTGTTCGTTTACTTTTATTTGATTCATGCAATCCCCTTTTCGTGTTTATTTTTTGGGCATATATGTATATATTTCATGCGAATCGAACGCTCACCTCTTTTTCCTGTCGAAGAATAACATTTTATAGCTAGCCCAACCGGCATTATTTAAGGAACCTGTCACATACACATAAACCAGATAGGCTAAAGCGCCCGTACCCTGTAGGGAATGTACAAGGAAAATGATGTAGTTTTTCCGGCAGGGTGGTGCCCCTATTCCAGTTGCCCACTGGCACGAGCCATCTGTTCAGCTTTGTGAATCAGTGGAAGCTGATCCACCAAGGCTGGGCTAGACAGCAGCGCCTCCCATTCATCCCTTGTGCCATTTGTGTCGCCGTGATTTGCACACTCGCAAGTGATGGTAAAAAGTGTTAGGGTGACTCCCCTCCCCGGGCATGTGTCTCTATACGCCGTGGAGAGTGTTCAGATTTGTTTAAGTTTTCGTCTGTACTCTTCTTCACACATTCGCCGCCACAGCGCTGAGCTTGCTCTGATATGTCCAGAAAGTAGCAAAATGTCGAGCCTGAATGACACGTTCATTTGTGAGTGGAGTCGAGACAGCACCCGAAACGTCATTTTTCTCTATAACCTCGTCGGGGAAAATAATTTATCTTTATTTTACCCTCCGCTGTTTTTGAGGGGTCGCACATGCAATACAAATTTACTTATCAAGAAAACTGAATATTTATCCAGGAAGACATTCTCAAAGAGCCAGCAACTGACTTGTGACTGCTACATAACGGCCTGTGTTGTATGTCAAGCAGGCCAAACTTTGAACTCACGTTGCATTTCTTT
The DNA here is from genome assembly GCF_013339725.1 of Rhipicephalus microplus. Lineage (NCBI taxonomy): Eukaryota > Metazoa > Arthropoda > Arachnida > Ixodida > Ixodidae > Rhipicephalus > Rhipicephalus microplus. The sequence goes on along the minus strand of NC_051174.1, from coordinate 75,959,430 downwards.
CAGTAAAAGCTAAAGATCTCAATTTTCGTGTTTAGAACGCTTAACATATCTTCTAAACACCGCAAAGCTCACAATGGCAATCAGCGACTACAAATGAATAAATAAAACATGTGGGAAACCAGCGCAGTGCCCTCGCAGCACCAGCGACGTTCTTTCTAGACGTATGGTGACTGCGTCAACTCTCGTGCCTGTCTGCTGCTTCGGCCCTGGAGGAAGTAGTTGGAAAGGCAAGCTGCAGAAGCATGGCGGTTTGGGCTAGTTGGTAGGTCATGACGATTGTTATAGCATGAGTTCAGAACAATGACAAAAGGACAACACGAGGACCACTACACACGTAAAACAGTCTGAATAGATATATATGTAACTTGGAAACTTCGCATGTGAGTGCCAAATCTTGTGCGCTATGCAAGTGCTGCCTTCGGGCCAGAACCGATGGACGCTACGTCCTCATTTAAGTGAATGTGTTTAAACAACCGAATACGTTTTGATAGAAATGCTTTCACAAAAAAGAACAGATTCGTCAACATAAAACAAAAAATATAATAAACGAAGGGAAAAAAACGAAACCCAACAAACTAATATGGGTTGGAATAAAGTGAATTCAGGCCTAATCTCAACATTTCAATTGATTTGTTTCCCTTAGAAAATCACAGATTCATATGTAGGGTTTAACGTCCTAAAGCCACCACCTGATTATGAGAAACGCCGTGCCAGAGGGCTTCAGAAATTTCGACCACCTGGGACTCTTTAACGTGCACACAAATCTGAGCACAAGGGCCTACAGCGCAGCTTAGCCTTTATCGAAAGTGCAGTCACTGCAGCTGGGAATTGATCCCGCGACATGTGAGTAAGCGGCTGAACCTTAGAAAATCGCATCCGGCTTAGCAAACGTTCCTGTGGCTAAAGCCATTTCCCGTTGTTCGAATGAAAATGGCCAGCGAAAGGGATAAACTAAAGCCAACGTGCCGAGAAGTCCTTCTATCTGTCTTTTCCTAGGATTTGTGCATAACGTGCATGCTAACAGAAAACGATGCAGAGATTCAGTGTGGTTGCAGTGGAGACACAAGGGAGACTTTGCAGACCACACACGTGTAGGTATAAATCCAATAGTGGGACTCGGCATCATAGTGTCGTAGTTGATGTGTTCTAAAGGAGCGCCATGAATATTTCCAAGCGTACTTAAAATAAGAAAAATCTTACGTTGCCTGGCGAGACTTTTTCCGAGTGCTGGTTGTTGTCGGCTCAGTTGTTATTTTTTTTCACTTCATCACTCGGCACATACTCATGGGAGGGAAGCGTTCGAAAAGAAGATGAACTTATTCCAAAATTTATGTGTTGTACTATTCACAGCTTCTCGAGTTAATAATTGCAAAGCATTGCTGATTTGAAGTGTCAACCTCCAGTAATAAAATATGTAATGCGCACTGAATTGAGCAAGACATTTTTTTAGCCTCAGTGACATAGTCCTGAACAGTAAAGGAAACATTCTTGCAGCTGTATTACGATGCTTGTATCATGACTGCTAGTGTTGCAAATGTGAATACTTCGCGGAGTTTAGAAAAATTCAGTTGCTATATCACAACTCTTTCCGTATGCTGGTGTTCTCTTGCCTCAGCATGTACGTTGCCTCTCGTGCATTTTGACATGAAATTTTGAAATCATTGGGAAGTTGTATGAAAGTGCTGAACCATTTTGTACCCTCCTCATGCAAGCAACGTCATCGGCGCGGCAGCCGTTGCGACCTTCGGTGGCGAGCGCCATGGTGCGGAAGAGGAGCGCGCTGCAGCCACCTCTGAAATTAGGCTATCTTTATGCGATTGGGATAGCCACAGAACAATCTGTCCATGCGCCATTTCGGAGGCAATATCTGACTCCTTTCCAATCATTCAATTGCCGTTCTGGAAGCAATCTCAGATGTCTAGAACATAACTGTTCTCTATACAGAAGGCCATCAAGTCACCTTGAGCATATCTTTGTGGTTGAATGTCAGCTTAAATGCCCTATCCCTCGTCCACGAGACACCGCGTCTTATGGTCGCATTGAACAATGTTGCTTCTAAACGTATGCGTGTCTGTACGCACACTGTTCCAGCATTTCTTCGAACGAAGCTCATAGAGTGCGGGCTGGTGTCTGCTGCAAGTCATTCAGTAGAATGAGACGGAGGTCCTGACTTAGTTGCCATAGCTTCTTGCCTGGTTTGTTCGCCTGAATGTAGCCCCAGTCAGGGTGCCTGGAGTTGGAATCTCCCAGTATAAGCAGTAGGACACCTTGAGATAGCCTTGTGGTTTTCAGCAAGAACAGGTTGAAGTCGTCGTCGCGTTTCCAAGCTGCGCACTATACGTTAATGACAGACTGATAGAAGCGAGCTTTTTTGTGGAAGTACTTCCCTTACAGTGTGTGGAATGTCCGAGAATTCTAATTCGTATTGTTTTGCCGTGAGGCTCTTGTGGACGAGCGTGCTCGTATTTGGGGCTTCGTAACTGTGCAGGTCGGTGCACTGTTAGAAAGCGATGTAACCAGGCAGTAAGAGAGCAGCTGTTGTTTTATGTAGTAAGATGACGTCTAGAGGCGGTTGGCGATGGGGTAGTTGTGTTTCTTATACGAGTAGCTGTGGGTGGGCTTTCTTTTCACGGAAGCGCCTGCAGTTCCACTGCTAAATAGTCAAGTGCGTGCTGGCCATGACATCAGCTGGAACATTACTTGAGGGCATCGTGGGTTCGCTGTGCTGAGTGGAAGAGTGAGAGGACACTCGGTTGCGTATGATAGCTGGTGCTCTGGCCATGCTTTGTTCGATTACTGCAAAAAATGTGTCTGTGGCAATTTTGAGTGCTTCTAATCTGGCTACGGTGTTGTTTAAGGTGGTTTGCATGTTTGAGAACCGTGTATCTATGTTCGTTAGGCGTGAGTTCACAGTGACGAAGGCTTCTGTTACGGCGGTGCAAATCACGTCGGTGACCGTGGTATGAACAGTCGTGCGGAAGGCTTCGGCAACAGATGTTGATAGTTTGAATATTTCTCGCCATCGTATTTCGCCATCGTATATTGTAGCGTTTCCGTCAAAGTCATTGCTTTACGTTTGGCTGCTGCGGCTGGTTGGGGCTGTGGAGTTGATTTATGCCCATATTCTTTCTATGGGTATTTGCCCATATTCATTCTAGGGAGCAGTTCTGCACAAGCAGCATTTGGATCTAACCTTGTTGCATCGCCATTTGGGATTTCAACGCATTGATTGTCTGCACAAGTTCCTTGACGAGCGGGTCATGCGTCGAGGCACAAAATTTCGATGACTGCGGGGGAAATGATGGAAGCGGAGACACTGCACTTTGCGCCCATGCCACACTAGCGTTGCTTGGTGATGCTTTTGATAAATCTACATGTGGGATGTGACATGATAATCGCGTTATTGATTGCAACCTTGAGTGGGAGGTTGCTTGACCCTGACGAGACCGTGACTGCGATCGGCTGTCCAGTTTCATCGGTGTTCGTTATGTCTCTATACTGGGGTATTTACTTTCATCCAAGTCAGGTGGCGTATCATCATTTGAGGTTGGCTGCGTCGCTGGTGACTTGGTTTGAAGCGTGTTTTCTTCTTATGCTGCATTAAGTGGTTGAGGCTTTTTGGTGAAGTGGTACTGGTATTTTGAGTTGTACGCTAGGTCTCGTCGTTGACAGACGATACATTATGCTTGGCGTGTTGATGGCGTTCTTTGCGGCAGTGGCTTGTGGTCTTCACAACGTGGGCAGCGTCGGCGTTTAGGTTGAAGGCACACATCAGAGCAGGTCCCGGTTTTCCGGCAGTTGAAACAAGCGTCTAAATTGGATAGAAAGGGTATACTCGGATGAGAACTCTATGGCCTACAAGCCATCTAAGTAGGTGGCCTTCGAGCAGTGTTATGAGTAAATTCTTTGTTTTCGCCATGCGTCTGCCCCCCACTTTTGGGTAGTCAGGCCTGGTGTCTTGAAGGTCCTTCAGCGTCTCATCATCGGTGGGGAACGTGTGGGCGTAGAAAGAGATGCCTCGTATCGCATCATCAGGACGCGGGACATACATGTATAGCTTAATCTGCCAGTCTTCTCAGAGAAGGATTGACGTGATATATTGGTACGCGTTTGCTTGCTCAGTCATAGCCACACTAACGGTGAAAATGGTTTTCGTTCGGTGTATGTGTACTTGGTAACGCTTGGCGATGTCCAGGTTACACAGAGTTGCCACTTTAAGCAGTGCTCTCTTCGAGTTTCTGGGTGATGTATGCATGGCGTCAACGGGTGTCTTGGGACGTCCCAGAATGTTGTACGTGTGCGACGACATTCTTTTCAAGTAATGGCGTTTCAGTTCCGGTGGCGGCCGGAGGGTTAGTAGAGTTCGGGGGGCTTTGCTTGCTTGTGCGTTGTTCATTTGGTCTTGTTGCTTCTGTGCCTGGTGACGTTTCGCCTGGGCTCAGAAACCCTGAGTTGGTGCTCAGGAATTGTCTGACCATTCCTCGAGAGAGATAGCGACGCCTCCCGGCGGTAGCGACCGTGGCATCTGGTGTAGCGTCCCTAGGCCTAGGCATGCAGTAACGGCGCTTGCTGGCGTGCCTGAATACATGAATAGCTTACTTGAAAATGGTGACCAATACCCACCAGAATGTTGTATCTCTGGGACCAGTATGACTTGGCGAAACTATTCGTACAAGAAATCTTCAGCTATGGGGCCGTCTTCCTACTGAAACATTGGAAACCACCGGAGGTTGGTGCAGACGAGTCCGATCGCTTCCAGCGCTCGCCGCATCTTCTAAAGCAAGGTGGCTTGCCCCGAGTGCCTGGCAGAGGTTAAGAGTGGAAGCGACCTGCTTTGCTCGACCTAACCCTTCAACGATTCACGCAGTCAGCGGTATCTACCGCAGACACAATGTCCAATGTTGAACGTAGGCCCGAGTGCTACGTTGTGGTTCCTGTTCTGCATGTCCTAGAAGACTGCCCTACTTCATAGGCCCTGATTTCGACACCTGCCTGCTCCTTCAGTGCATAAACCTGAGCGTCGCCCTGCTCTTCTCAGAATGCTTGTGGTGCCGACATTTTTGCGTTACACCCCTAAATAGACAAGCCCCGCATAAGCTCTTAGCGCTCCCCTTAAGGAAATGCCATACATGGCCCTTATACAGGATATATGTGGCCACATATAAGCATATATGTCAGCATATGTGGCCACATATAAGCATATATGTCATCGTAAGGGGCTTCCATTTACCATATATGGATGTATATCTGGTGGAGTCGGTTCATGTATGGGGTTATATACAGCCATATATGACGCGTTTGGCCCATATAAGGAGTCAAATCCGGTCTTGATAATGCACGGCTACACCATATATAACATATCAAGTGGATCCTTATTTGTGGAAGTGCTCCCTTATATGTAATTAACCACGTATATATTTAGCCCCATGATCACACTTTTATGCGGATTGTAATATATAGAAATTTGTACACAATGCTGACCTGCTGATTTTCTACGACAATAAGAGTAGTAATGATATATGTTGTTTCTGCCATGCAAGAAAACCAAAAGTTCTAGTCAGCTTTGTGTACGTGATAGTTGCAACTATGCATGCATTCTAGTAATTTAGGTTGTAAATTTTTCACGGCATTTAGGTTTGAAACAATAAGCTGCAATTAATACGACATAAATAATGTATACGAGAGCAGATATGTTTTACGAGGAAGGAATCATGTCAGGTCACAAAACGTATGGAAGCTCCTGAACCTCACTAATATTATCGAGCAATCCTATATATTATTCTGTAAAAACAATTGCATGCAACTTATATTGTTCACATTAATGCATTATTTGGAGTGGCAGCAAAAAATAGTAACTTCATCGCATTTTTAGCTTCCACATCGGTGGACAAAACTGATGAATTTTGAAGGTTTTGATGGCTGTATACTCCCTTCATATAGCAAGATATCAAATAATTCTGTCGACCCCTCATCTGCGATTGCTTTCAGCGGCTATTTACCATAATTTCATGCGCAGTGCAATGTTTAATGGAGTATTTTCAAAAACAAAAAAATAACTTAGTGAATGCAACTTGCAGACACTATTATGATTACATTCAAGATTGAAGTTGTTTTAATTTATTGCAAAAATACATCTTACGTTTCCTTTGCCTACATGTAATGTTGTTGGCTGTGCACATAGTAAATTTATTGAACATTTTATGACTGCACTAGTTAACAATTATTTTGTGTAATGTTTGCAAGCGTAAAATAAATCTCACGTCATACACATGTACCTTAAGAAAGGTGCAACTGACTCACACGTGCTACACTTTTAATGGACCATGTATTGAAGTGCTGAAGCTTTATAGCAAAAGTTAAAGTAGGCTGCTGAATTCACAAAATTTCTATTTTATGTGGGTGTGTAATTACTTGGTCGAGGTCACTAATGCGCACGTGCCATCATCAGAATTAGTTTAAACATTGCCTTGCGAATGAAATTGGTATGACACATTTTTGCGGGCTGGCATGATGCCTAAACCAAACTATTTATTATGTAAACAGCCCCTTGCTGTGCAGCCGCGTAATGATTAAAACTGCTTGCGAACATATCCTTTCAACACCAATACTGTGGTGCATTTACCTATGAGATATGTATGCCGGTACATACCCAACAAACTGCGCAATATCACACTCACGTATAGAGATTCATGGGCACCCGGAAACTAGCATTTCATTCAATGTGGCCAGATATTTTCAGCCATGTCAGAATTATATGTGTATTATTATTTTTACTGTTATTATTACTTCTTATTATTATAATTATTTTTATTGTTGTTGTTGTTATTGTTCTTGTTATTATTTTTGTTGTTGTATCTCGCAAAACGTCCAACGTTTTAATTTTATATGCTGTCAATACTGTGTCGTTATGTAATTTATATGAGATCAGTGATCTCGGTGTTCTTTTTTATAGCATGCTGAATTTTTCTACTTGCATTAAATGTGCTGCCATGCAAGGCCTTCGTTCTCTCCCTGTTGGCACAACATCTCTCGTGAATCCGGTTCTCCTACAGTTTTCTACAAGTTGTACATCACAGTTTGTCGTGCTGAACTTGAGTACATAAGCTTATCTGATTTGGAATGTCCTTGCTAAATCCAGCAGTAGCGCCACTGAGTGAGTCCAGAAAAACTTCATAAGCATTTACGCCCATAGTTTTACTAGAATCCTTTTAACACTGCTAGAATATTACATTTGCCATCACCTAACGACCGACAAAATTGCGCTGAGCTGTCACTTCTTTACAAGCTAGTTCAGGGTGAAATATTCTGCTCTTCTCGGCTGTAATAATTTTCAAACTCCGCGTAAGTAATCCAGAGAGAATCGACCGTTGCTTGTAGCTGCCAGCTTCTTTGGGCTCTTTGGGCAGCTTTCTGGGCCCGCGGGAGGAAAATCAGGTCCATTGTCCCAAAAGCTCGCCTGACTGCACTGTAGCTGTTGGAAAGTTTGCAAGGGGTGCGCATAGTAAAAAATACAAAAAAGAGCACCCGTCAAAGGCGTGGAAAATTCGGAGAACGTTGTTCGAAGAAGCGCACGAGGTGCCCTGCATCCATGCCGTGGCCTTCACCAGCCTTCACCAGATTGCCGCGGCCTTCACCAGATTGCCGCGGCCCATTTGAAGTAACGACGAAGAAAATAGTTTGCGCAAACATTCAGTCGTATGGTAAGAATATTGCGTGAATAATTGTTAAAAAACTGAAACGTCATTCGCCAATAAGCTCAGAAAAACTTAGTTCTGATGAAAAGTTCGTAAATCATTGGTCTCAAGGAGTAATGTAATGTTCATTCTAATGTTCATTGTAATGTTCATTGTCAAGCCTCCATGCACTGTATTCATCCGCGCCATTGTTGCTTTTTTGCTCGCCGGAGCCTTGGCTGCATGCTGATCGAGTTTGTCAATTTTCATTACTCTTGCCCTTATTTCGTGTTCAACTACTGCTCCAGTTTACACAAGATAATCACGCAGCTCTCAGGAATCTGCTTCGCTGAACGTGGGGAAATTGTGGACGGACGTGGAAGTGTTTTTGTGTGCGTGTGCGTGTGTACGCCACTGGATTGGCCATCGTCAACTTCTCGTGCGAAAAAAAATGCACACCCATGCTTGCGGGCAAGTGTTGTTTCGAAAATTATCCCAAAAGCAGTATGAATAGACGTAGTGGCTCTAAGGTGTGAATAGGTTATCAGGATTAACAAGCTCCTTGAAATAGAAGTCTCGGTTAAAGGTTAAGGTAAGTTCATCATTTTCATTACCTTCACACGCTGTTCATAAATATTATGATAACTCAGAAAACATAGCGCATTGCATGCTTGCTCAGTTTGTTAACTTCCAACTAATTGTGGTTACGTCGTTAGGCTGTTTTGTTTAAGCGATACCACAACACTTTCTTATTTTATTTCTTGCAGACAGTGCTATATTTATTCGAAAACTCTACACCAGAAAAATGTGGATTTCGTACTACTGTACTTTTCATAAATATATAGTCGTAAACATACTTGTCTTGTATTTTGCTCGTTTTAACGCTTGAGGAATTACCAAGGATAAATTACAACTTGCGCAATTGAAAATAAAGAACAGTAGCATATTTCCAACTCCAAGGGTGTCATGAGATTTATGAGCCCGCGTTTGAATTTGTCTTGCGTTTGAATTTGTCTTTTATCGTCTACGTTTCCCTTGTTTTTATATTAACGTGTGTTTTGATAAGGACACGCAATGAAAATTTTTTTGCTAGTTTGGTTCTTCAAATCAGGGTGCGATGCTCACAGATCGAAATGAAAAAACTTAAGAATAGCCAATAATTTTGTTTTCACCATCTGTACTTCGGGTGATACAAGTGTAAATTTGACTGGAATGCGTACATAACAGGCAGCATTATCGTTACTGATGTCGCAAGATAGCGTGGTTATCTTGAGGAACTGCACATATACATAGTTACACAAAATAATCTGTTGTCGCGTTTCAATCCGTCAACACTGTAGATAGTTTTACGCGAGCCGACAAATAAACTGGTCTGGTGCATTAGGGCTTGCTACTGTGTGAAAAAACTGGGCAACCATTAAGCTCCGTTTTTCAGAGTTGAACGCGGTAGCAATATCCTGTTTTTTTTTTCGTGCGTAATTCATTCACTCAGTATGTACTTTTTATTGTATGATGCTACTTAAACAATTTTAATTGTGGAATAGTACTGTTTAGTTGAGAATGTTGAAAGTGAAACAATGAAGATTTCGCACATGGCTGCATTTTTGTGTAAAAAAGGGAAAGCATAGATTAAATCACGAGCAATATTACGTTATTACTGAGTTGCGCGAAAAAAATTGAAATACAAAAGGAAGATAACTGAACACAGCGCACACTGACAACTGAAACTTTGTTGGAGAAAACAGACATATGTATGAGGTTATGAGATCATGTGCGGTAAAAAAATGATTAGATGAGCATACAGATTGTATTGTTACGCACAAGGAGGACCAGGACGTATATGGCTGAAGGGGACCGTTTATTTTGGTCGCGAAGAGAAGCAGCGGAGCCGCCAACAGGTTGATGATCGCAGCGTCGTCGTCTTCTTTCTTCCTCCAGCTTGGGGCAGTCAGCATGTTCAGCCATCTTCGCTTTCTTCCCAGGCATGCGTAACATTCCTCCCCTTGCAGACGAAGCCCGCCGGGCGAGGTAACTGATTCACCTTGGTGTGTACGACTTCAATCGAGCGACATTGGCTGCTTGGGTTTTAGCGGCTCTTCTACCACTTCTCGTTAGGCGAGCTATTGTGTATGTAACTTCCGTGAATTTATCGAGAACGACAAACGGTCCGTCGTATGTGGCCAAGAACTTTTGGCATAACCCGCGTCTTCGTACCGGAGTCCACAGCCACACTTAGTCGCCTGGATGGTAAGTTACAAGCCGGTGGCGGATGTCATAGGGTACTTTCGATTTTTCCTGTGATGCCAAAGTGCGTAGACGAGCAATACGATGCGCCTCTTCTGCAAGGCAGATGATTTCGGTGACTGGGAGGTTCTCGTGCGCCGAGAATGGCAAAACTTTGTCGAGTTTGTGCCGTGGCGGTCGTGCGTACATCAAGAAAAAGGGGCTATAGCCTGTTGTCTCGTGCTTAGCGGTGTTGAACGCGTACGTTATAAATGGTAGCACGTCATCCCAGTTCTTGTGGTCAGATGCCACATACATAGAGAGCATGTTTACAATTGTTCGGTTGGTGCGCTCCGTGAGCCCATTTGTTTGCGGATGGTATGGCGACGAGTGACGAAGGCGGGACTCACTCAATCGAAGCAGCTCTTCTACTATATCTGCCGTAAATTGTCGCCCACGATCACTGATAATCACGTGAGGTGAGCCATGTCGGAGGATAACGTGCTGCAGCAGGAACACAGAGACGTCGCTGGCAGTTGCGGTTGGTATGGCCGCCGTCTCGCAGTAGCGCGTGAGGTAATCGACACATACAATTATCCAGCGATTGCCCTTAGCCGACTTTAGAAAAGGGCCCACGAGGTCAATGCCCACCTGTTGGAAAGATGTGCTTGGAGGTGGCAAGGGCTGTAAAATACCAGCCGGAGCAGTAGATAGGCGTTTGTGGCGTTGACACTATGTGCAGCTGGCCACATACGCCTCGACTGACTGTCGCATTCCTGGACAATAAAAGCGTTCCTTAACACGATAAAGCGTCCACGCAGAACCTAAATGTCCGGACGTAGAATCGTCGTGCATAGCACCTAAAATTGCTGTCCAGAAGGCTTTCTGGCACTACCAGGACAAAACGTGCGCCAGTGCTGGAAAAGTTCTTGTTATATAGGAGTCCGTTGCGTACACAGAAATGGCATGCCGTAGGAGCTGTGCAAAGCGATGAGAGCCTGGTGTACTTTCGCTGTTCATCTTTGAAAGTACTGAGGTCGGGAAACTTTGGTGACTCAGAAGCTACGAGGTGATCGAGGTCATCGGCGTCACACTCTGTAGTGCTCAGTGGCATGCGCGAAAGGCAATCTGCGTGGGCGTGTCGTTGACCACTTTTGTACGAGACTATGAAGTTATACTCTTGGAGCCGAAGTGCCCAGCGCGCTAGACGGCCGCAAGAATCTCGAAGGTTGACGAGCCAACACAATGAGTGGTGGTCGGTGACGACTGTACAATGGCGTCCATATAGGTAAGACCGAAACCGCTGAATCGCAAACACTACCGCGAGGCATTCTTGTTCTGGGACAGTGTAATTCTGCTCGGGCCTACTCAAGGAGCGACTTGCGTATGCAATCACGTGCTCGCGGTTACCATAGCGTTGAACTAGGATGGCACCAATTCCTATGCCGCTGGCATCTGTGTGCAGTTCGGTTGGAGCTGATGGGTTGAAGTGTTGAAGAACAGGCCGCGACATCAGGAGGACCTTCAGTTGACGAAAAAAGGAGTCGCACTCCAGAGTCCACTCGAAGGGAGTATTCTTCCGTAGCAAACATGTCAGCGGATACGTGACATCGGCAAATTTAGGTATAAAGCGGCGAAAATAGGAGCAAAGCCCCAAAAAACTGTGGAGCTCCTTCACAGAGCGCGGCACATTGAACGTTTCAACGGCTGCTGTCTTCTGGAGATATAGACGGATGCCCTCCTGATCGACTAGGTGTCCGAGAACAAGGGTGTGTCGGTTCCGAAGGGGCATTTATTTGAGTTAGGAACAAGGCCAGCAGTTCTTATGCAAGTCAGTACAGTATCCAGACGTGAATTGTGTTCGCTGATGGTGCGGCCAAAGATGACGACGTCGTCGAGATAGCACATGCAAATGCTCCACTTCAAGCCACGAAGAACAGTGTCCATAAATCGCTTGAACGTCGCCGGCGCGTTGCACAGTCCAAATGGCATCACGTTGAATTCAAAAAGGCCGTCAGGGGTTACAAAGGCTGTCTTTCCTTTATCTTCAGGATGCATGAGAATTTGCCTGTAGCCTGATCTTAAGTCTACAGAGGAAAAGTAAGAGGCTTAATGCAGACAGCCTATGGCATCATCAATACGTGGAAGAGGGTACACGTCTTTTTTTGTTACAGCATTCAATCGGCAATAATCGACGCAAAATCTTCAGGATCCGTCTTTATTTTTAACGAGAATTACTGGAGCTACCCATGGACTTACCGACTCTTGAATGATACCGTTTTCAATCACTTCATTCCCCTGCTCATTAATAATCCGCTGCTCGGATGGCGAAACACGGTATGGTTTTTGTCTAATCGGATTGGCCAAACCCATATTGATAGTGTGACATGTCCGAGAAGCAGGGATTAGGGGCGCTTTGTCTTTCTGCGCAAAAGTCGAATGCAGAGACGTGCTTCGAAAGTACATTGACCAATGTTCGGCGTTCACTTGTGCTCAGCGGCTTATTCACCATTGACAGAAGAGCCGTTTTAAAACTGTGACTACGATGCTCTTCCGGCGCATCTCTAAGCTCGGTCACCAGTAAGGCTCGTGTTGTTTACTGACTACGGCTAACTTTAGACCATCTGGTACCATCACGGGTTCTGTAGAGCAATTGACAGTCCATAAACCAGCGCGTCCACGTCTGATCAACACCACAAAATGTGGGATCAACACATTCTTTTTCATGCAGTTGGTGTACACTGGTTCTACGTTGGCATCAAAGTTGGCGGCATAGCTGTTGCTGCAACCAACAGGTAAACGAACGGTTGGTAACGGTGGTATGATAGTGTCACCACAGACACACAATGCCGTCTCACCATCCACAGGGTTTTCCAAGAGTGCTGGCGGAACGTGATCACTCAAGACTATTGTCCCTGCGCGGCAGTCGACAGTCGCATCACACTCCCTCAAAAAGTCTATACCCAAAATAACATCATGTGTCACCTGCGGAATAATCACGAACTCCGTTGGGATAACGCAGCCTCCGAGAAACACGTCAGCTTGACACACACCAACAGGATGCAGTGCCTCACCACTCACTCCGCAAAACTTCGAAGCTTGATTCCACCTAAATAAAACCTTCCGCCCCAAGGTGTCTTTAGAACACGCACTCGTGACCGAAATGGTTGCCCCCGTATCCACCAAAGCCATCACAGGCACATCGTCAACAAAAACACGTATATTGTTCTTGAGCATCAACACAGGAGGTATTTCTGATATTAGCACGTCTCCGGCGACCTCACCTCCATTGGCTGCGCTTGCTAGTTTTCCTGTGCAAAGGAGACGTGTTGCGACGCCGTGGTGAAGAAGAACGGGGAACATGAGGCCGTGGAGGCGTCAAGCTCCTGTCAGATGTAGGAGAGTGGTTCCGGAAGCTGCGTGTCCAGTAGTCGTCGCGAGGCAGCAGGTGTGTTGCCTTAGGGTCATCGTACGGTCGATCAGACGATCGTGTGAAGTGTTGTGGTGGGCCATAGTACGTTGCTTGCGGGTAATCGCGAAGTCGTTCGGAAGGCCGTGCGAAGTGTGGTGGGTAGCCATATTGTGGGGCTACACGTCGACGGTTGCGAAATCGCGAAATATGTCCTGGTACACCACAGGAGAGGCAAACTGTGAGAGGTCGAAACTCTCTTTGTTCGTCGATGAATCGAACATCGTCTTCCCTGGCGTAGTGGGTCGGTTCATTCTGTACATCATAGGGATATACCGGGCGTCGGTCATGGCGAGGAGCTGGCAAGCGTGGTGCTCTCCTTGGCTGTGAGGGTGCGCTGTACTCAACAGCTGCTGCACTAACCATCGATTGCCAAGGGGTCGTAGAAGGCGGTGGCGCAGTCACAGCCTCACGTGACACATATACCGAATGTTGGTCGTTTACAGAATGGTGATCAACTGCTGAATGCGTCTGTTCTCTATAGCGAAAAAGTTCTTCGCGAAAAATCTTTCGAATCGTCGAGGACAGGTCTGGGCAGGTGCTCGTGTCGATGCTGGCAACCGTTGTAACATTTGTGAGCCGGCCGAACTTTGGAGCAATCCTGCGCATTTTCAGCTGTTCGAAAGTTCGGCATTCCGAATCACGTCGGACACCGAGCTCAGGTGCTCTTTTCCGATGAGAAAATAAAGACATCTTCGGCTATGCCTTTCAGAAAATGCCCTACTTTGTCGTCTTCGGACATCTGATCATTGACCACCTTGCAGAGCTTCAGCACATCCTCTATATACGTGGTACATGTCTCACCTGGAAGCTGCGCGCGTTGAGACAATGTCTGCTCTGCCCGCTCCCTTTTGACACTCGAGTCGCCGAAACACGCTTTCAGCTCTGCAACAAAAACGTCCCACGACGTCAGTGTGTCCTTGTGGTTTTTGTACCACACGAGCGCAGTATCCGTAAGGCAAAAGACCGCATTGCTGAGCTGAGTGGCGGCATCCCAGCCGTTGGACTTGCTGACTCGCTTGTACTGGATGAGCCACGCGTCGACATCCTCTCCCGAGTTTCCTCCAAAGGTAGGCGGGACTCGGTAGTAGGGCACGGAACCCATTGGAGTTGGCCTTGAAGTGTTAGTTGGCTGATCTTGTTACGCATGTCTGGGAAGAAAACGAAGATGGCTGATCTTGGGCCATTACGATCGGTGCAGGCGGGAGTCCGGCTAGGCGGCGGCGGTGGCGTAGTCCAGGTAGTGAAGCTCCCGTCGTTGGGCTTGTCTTACCCAGCACCTCCACCAGTCTGTTACGCACAAGGAGGACCAGGACGTATACGGCTGGAGGGGGCCGTTTATTGTGGTCGCGAAGAGAAGCGCCGGAGCGGCCAACATGTTGATGAACGCAGCGTCGTCGTCTTCTTTCTACCTCCAGCTTGGGGCAACCAGCATGTTCAGCCATCTTCGTTTTTTTCCCAGGCATGCGTAACAGTATTAAACATGCGTTTCCAGAAACGCTACCTCAGCGGCATGCAACATAACACTGAGTTAGGTGACACATGAATCACCAGCTTTGTTTATGAAATACGCCTCTGAGATTTCATGCGCTACCGTGTCCCTGTATCAAGCTTTAACTACCGTATCATCGAGCAAGGGCGCGCAGCTGCTTTCTCTACAGTGTGATGATCGGTTTGAGAGTGGTGGTTCCTTTAGAGAAGCTTTGTGATGCACAATTTTATAACTGAATCCTAAATAATACTTCACGCACGACAGCGCAGTGCTGTACACCGCATGATGATGTCCACACGGTTAACGAAAATGATTAAATGTCTGCTCATTCAATCATATTTTTCCACCTCACGTGTTCTCGTAACCGCATACATAAGTCTGTTTTCTCCAATAAAGTTTCAGTTAGTGTGCGCTGTGTACAGGTGTCTTCCTTTTGCACTTAAAGTTTTTTCGAGCAACTCAGTTAAGATGATTTACCAACTCGCCCAGCAGACCGTGCTTCGCAATATTATGTGTGTAAAATGTTTTTTAGCTTTATGCACCCACTACGGAGTCGTGAGGGAATACGCGCAGTAACGTGTGTGCTTTTTGTAATGGTTGGCTGTCTTTAGACCGCGAAGTCACGTTGGCAATAACGTGTTGTGATGCCCGATGACAATGCACGCTTGTATCTTGCAATACTACTGCGATAATAAATATTGTGCTGTGAAACATGTATACAGGATGCGTGTATTTGTTAAGCACGACAGTTATATTTCTTACATTTCCAACCAGAGGAAGTTATTCATGCTTTATTTCCAAGCAGATGCACATAGCTGTGTGGTAGTGCACTTGCTTGCCATGCAAATGGCCTGCATGATTTCGATCATCACTCAAACCGGAAAATTTATAATACTTGTATAATTGTATTATTTGCATTCTCTGAATTTTGCTCATGGACAAGACGATTTTTCACTGAGAGCCACCAATGCCTACACCGGAATTTTTGCTGTACGAGCTCTTTACCGCTGTTATATTAATGATGCATTTTCGGCAGAACGGAAAGTGGGTTACGTTTACAAAATACATTTTTCGTGTCCCGTTGGCAAGAAATATCGCTAAAAGCCTCCGTTTCCACGCGCACATAGACCTATAGACACCAGTTTCAGCAGTCGCGCTATAGGCCATTCGTAGTCACAATAGTTGCACACGACAAGCTTGCATACCAATAACTTTAGACCGAACTCTTTAAAAGTTGATTATAAACTCAATTAAGTTATTCAATGCACACGCAGTACATACGGTCAACAGCAAGTCAATATTTCGTTTTGACTCACTATAGACGCTCCATTGACACGCCAAAAAGTTTTACATAAACACACTGTGAAAAATCCTTTCATGAAACTCAAATGGAGTTCTTTTATGCTATTTATTACTCTCAAGTCGGAATCGATAAAGCGGAATATTTACTTGCCCCGTATCATGTCTCAGACCATGTTCACCATAGGTTTCAGATAAGAAAATCGCATGCAAGACCGACGTATTTCGGAATATTTTTCACTAAAAAAATCAGAGAATAAAGCCTTCTGCCTTTCAGCATTGCCTCTACTATATCACATTATTTGTTTTATTCTATGTTAGAATTCGTGTGTTGCATTTTTGGTGTGTGACATTTATTTATTTATACATGTATTTGTGTTTCCGATTGTGGTTGAGGTGACTTTGATTATTTGTTCGGCGGACTGTGTATCTTTTGTATTCTACTTTTCGTAAATGCTCACCCACTGTAATGCCAATCGGTGCTGTGGGTAATGAAATAAATTGATAAATAAAAAAGTGTCAACAAATAAGCACAAAATTTAAGCACAAAGAATGTATTTTTTCAGGGAAAGTGGACTAACACTGACATGTGCCTACCACAAACTTTCAATATAATGCGAAGTTAAATTTTTAGCAATTAATTATTGAGAATAACTCGAGATATACTAAGGATAACAAAATTGAACCAGAATGTTCAGGGTGTATGTACTGCCTTTGTTTTGGAGACGATGGTGACTGCATGCAGACCTTTCAACAAACAGCTATATTTCTAGATGAAGAATGATTTGAGCAGCTATAATTTTTGCCGGCGACACAAGCTAAACTAATTTAGATGATTGATTGATTGATTGATATGTGGGGTTTAATGTCCCAAAACCACTATATGATTATGAGAGACGCCGTAGTGAAGGGCTCCGGAAATTTAGACCACGTGGGGTTCTTTAACGTGCACCCAAATCTGAGCACATGGGCCTACAACATTTCTGCCTCCATCGGAAATGCAGCCGCCGCAGCCGTGAGTCGAACCCGCGCCCTGCAGGTCAGCAGGCGGGTACCTTAGCCACTAGACTACCACGGCGGGGCTAATATAAATGAATCATCTGAATAGCTATGTGTAAAAATATCTATATAAGGCCATATATTAAACCATCCATATGAGCTTACATAATGCTTCTATATATATAGCCTTATATAGAATATGGCCATATATAGCCTTATACAGCAACGCCCATATATGGGTATATAAGGCCCATATGTGGCTATATTGGGCATATCAGGTTTAATGGGGCCCATACATGGGGATTCCATATAAAGCCTGATGTGCCAAATTCCGGATGTAGCCATATATGGGGATTTTATATAAGTCCATATATAGGATTTTCGTGAGGGTCTCCAATGAGAGGCTGTCGTTGTAGGACGTTGTAGGCATGTGTGTTGCTTTTCGAGGTTTTTTCTGTGTAATATCGCGTTACGTTTCTGCGTAGCATCTTTGTTGTGTGTCTGTTTTCGTGTGTTGTTTTGATAAAGGAAAAGAGACATTAAGCAAACTCGTCATTCGCATTTGGAACATTGCTGTCTCCTAGGCAACGTTCTTCTATGCCTATATCTATTCAGAAGAACCGCCTCACACTTACAACCTGACGAAAGTGTACCTCAACCATAAAAGCCCCAGTATTTTTTCTTTACCGAAAAGTTTCCAGATTTAGATATATTCGTGCCTCCGATCAGGAATAGGTGCTCGATTATGGCCTTTCTGTGCAAGGCAATGTGTGCTGCGCTATGTGTATCGTGCGGTCAATCTAATGCTACTATGCTGTGGGCAATCAAGTTCTCTTTTGCAAAATTTGTGAACACTTATTGACTGTATGCAACAAATATTCATGATGGTAACATTTGTAGTTTCTCGTTTTCTCTTGTCCTTTTCAGAGAAGCGGACCGTGGGACAAGTATGTATTTTTAATGAAAATTGTATACCTTGTAAACAAGCATTGAAACGCCCTTTAATAATTATGCAACAGTTGTGGGGCAATACCTACTGCAGCTTATGTGAGGCAGTGGGAATCATGAAGCAGTCAGATAACCCTGTTCGAAGAACACACATTTGAAGTGTTCTGGTGGGCTCCAGAGAATAATTATGCGTGGTGTTCAAAATGACTGTTTTTTCACGATGATTGCAAAGAAGCAGCAAGCCTTATGATTACACTGCAGTGAAATTTTCACAAATAAATGTGGTAAACTGGTATTTAATTCACTGGTATAGCTTGATGGAAACACATAATTAATCATAAGTGGAGCAGTGTATTCCTTAGTATTAATGTGTAGTGATTGGTGAAAGGCGTTCACAGGCACGTTTCTCTAAGAAGGTTTTTATAGGGGAGATGTAAATCTTTTAGGTATGCTTCGTTCAGTTACATGAAAGCTGTTGTGGTCATCAACCACCATGTGCTCCCTTCTGTGTTTTCTGCCTCATTGCCACAGCAAGTGTGCTGAATCGTCTCGTGCAAAATGCAATTAACCTTATGTGCAAGTGAGCGAGTACAAAAAAGCAAAATAAAAAAGCAAGAAAGGCAGAAAAGAGAAAGAAAGAAATACACCCATTCAGATAGAATAACAAACACACATAAAAAGAGATTGAAAAATGACCAAGCATAGGCATACATAGTACAGCATAAAGTCTTAATCGACGGCTTCCCATACGCGCAAAGCCACGAAAGCACTCTTGTACTTTTTAAGGACCACCAGACTTCACGACCGCTTATGAAAGAACTGTGCGAAACCGTGCTGTGTAGTCTCGAGCTGACTATTCATGCTTCTCCTTTTTACTCCTCTTCTTTTCTATCTCTTTCCGTTCTATTATTATTCTTTTCCCCCACTCCAAGTGTAAGGTAGCGAACCGAGCCAAGCTTGGTTAACCTCCCTGCCTTTCCTCTATATTTATCTCTCTCTCTCTTAATCTCACTGTCACCCAAGCAGCAGAACTGTGTGCATTCTGGACCATCTCTAGCGTAGAGCCGGCATCTGCTATAAATCCCAGATTCACAACTCCAGAGAAGTTTGTGAACGTGGGCCGTGCAACTTTCACAGTACGAGCGCAACGTGAATTTCTCCTACCGCTAAATTCCAGTCATTAGGTGCGCAGAAAGTACCTTCACAACTTTACCAGATGCTGAAAAACGTAAGAATGGACATGACTACCAAAAAAGGAGTAGTACCCAATGAGCAGGAAAGATTAAGCAGAAAAGCAGAGAAATTTGCCAGTTCTTAGACCGGCTCATTGCCAGCACTTCAATGGCTGTTGCAAGTTCATTATATTTATTAATTTTTCTGATAGTTTATTCATTACTGCCACCTTTTATGCGAATTTTTTGGCAAGAGTGGATACACATATGCATGTATTATTACATTTTACAATTCAAGAAAACAACTGGAAGAACTTTTAACAAAAGCAATGCATCGAGAGAAGCATTATTTGTGACACATTCAATTTTTCTGCACATCCTGATAAAGTTATCTTTTATATTTACTTAAAAGCTATTCACTCCACGCATTCCTAAAACTTCTGGGTCACTTTGAAGCCCCATGTCGTGGGGAATAAATTTACTGGCGTGTGGATTAAATCATCTGGCGGTTGCATGAATTTCAGTGGCACATGGAATAAAATGACTGGCGCTTGGGCTAATTTGAGTGGTGACTGAAATGAACTGACTGGCACTTAGATCATTTTTGTTGGCGGTTGAAATAAATTGAACGGGAAAACCTGTAGACCAGTTCTAAAATAGAAACATTGAAAACATGAGGTAATGTAACACTTAATGTTAATGGCAACACGTAATGTTAATGGCAAACTCGCTCACTGAGAGTGAGTGAGTTTGCCTAAAAAGGCACGAGCGAATGATACTTCGTGTATATAGTATAGCAACTTGTTATAGTATAAAGCTAGCTATGGTCTGGCAAGGTGAGGATAGTGGTGAGGGGGAAGAGTGAATGCAGATGCGCATTAGGTACCACAGCATAGCTCAATGCAGTGTAGAATAGAAAATGGTGGGTAGGGGAAGCGAGAGTGAGGAGAAGTAAAAGAATAAGGTTAACGCTGTTAGCTCCATGCTCACTCAGTTTTTGCACCCCTTCTACTTGGCTGCGCCAGTTTTTGCTTGGCTACTAAGAGTTATCGGAATACTTTGTTTGCCAGATTCTCATAAAGACTAGCCCTGGTGAACTTACTTTGACATAACCGTTCAGTTGTTTAATACCGAAGCTCACCCATCCTTTGAAGACGTGTTTACGTCACAGAATTACATCAACAAAACCAACACCATCAATTCAGGAAGAACTTCCTGTGGAAGCTGTATTGACAAAAATTGAATTAGCCCTGTTTCTACCATCGGCGATGTCTGGCAGGCATATAGCCCCCTGTGCAACTCTCAGACACAATAGGGAAAAAACAGAAACACATATGTTATATATCGCACTTTCCCGATGCAGTGCTCTTGGTTGTAAAAGTCATGCTATCTGAAGTCATAAAGTAATGCGGGGCGTTCGCGATTTGCTGGGACAAGGTGCCACTGCTTTGATTCAGTGACATTTAAATAAGAATAGTGTAATTTCACAGACACTTAACGCCTCATGCATTATTGGATTTAGCACTAGCTTAGCTCGTATCGGGCGTATCTATTTAGAAAAAAAACTCGTCACATACTTTTGAAGAGAAGGACGATGAACGGGTGAAACAGTGGTATTGTTCGAAGTTACGACAAATCGTGCGTGGCTTTGATCAGTTACCCTTCTTAGTGAGTGAAAAAACTGTGTACATATATATACAATGTTTATTAGTGACAAAACGTGTGCTGTGTTCAGTTATGAATTTCGTTTCACCTTTACTATTACTGCATTGCGCTATAAGATCAAGCCTGAATTTTTTAAATGTGAGATCTGTGCACGTGTCCCTGCTGGTGGTTGTTTGTTTGCAGTCATACGAAATGCATGGTAGAGCATGTCAAGACGTCATATACTGTATAGACCAGTCGTTGTCCATGATATTCCCCGTCATCAGCCTCATGTTCATGATGTGCAATGGGCACCATGAATTCGGTATCCCAAGATAGCAAAAAGAACATCTGGGGTCTCGAAGCTGCTTGTTCTCCATGATCATGGGCGTTATGGTCATTGTTATTGTCATAACGTATAGTGGATACCTTAAATCGGCTGTGCCGTGATAGCTGAGAAAAATTGTTTGGTCAGAACTGCGACAGTTATTCAATGTCATCATCACCAACGTCATCGTGCTTCACTATGGCGAACGCCAACGTGGATGAACAAGGCTCGACCTTAAAGTTCACGGCCCCTAATAAGTCCCTCCTAGATGACTGACTGCCGCACCGCGTTTCTTGCACTCTGAGAGAAATCATGGCCCCGCTAGAGAGGAAAGGCACCCGCCACGGTGGTCTAGTGACTAAAGTACTCAGCCGCTGACCCACAGGTCGTGTTATCAAATCCCACCTGGGCCGGCTGCATTTTGGATAGAGACGAAAATGCTGTAGATTCGTTTGCTTAGATTTAGGTGCGATTTAAAGAACCCCAGGTGGTCGAAGTTCGCTGTGCTCTCCACTATGGCGTCTCTTATAACCGTATGGTGGTTTCGGGACATTGAACCCCACATATTAATCAAGTAGAGACAGCATTTGTCGTGCTTATTTTAGTGTTTCACGAAGCTTTGTAGGAGTTATTATCAAATACCACTGCTCATTATGTTCTTCTTCAGGGCATCCTTGTTTGATATCTACCGTACGTGGTGTCCAGGTATACTTTAAATTGGCTATGACACGATCATCCACTAAGTTGTGGCTTTTCTGGAAAATTTCAAATATACGGTCTTCTGCAAGTGTACCTGTACGCAAACTGGAACATTGAAAAGCTAGTTTATTGAACAATAAACCCTAGATGTCACCTTCCATAAACTCTGCAAATCACCAGTGACTGCCATTTCGCCATGACGTATGTGACGTTCTGTGCTACTTGGAGTGGAGCTGTTGTCTTCCACCTAACTTTCAGTCACTATGATCTTAATATTTCCAATGCTGAACTCAAGAAAGTACTAATAACTCTATTGTACTTGTTGCTGAGCGCAAAACAAAATGATTGGAGATGCTCGCAAAGCGAGTGGCTTGTTACGCCAAGGCTCACGAGTGCACCAGTGTTGTCAAATTCTCAGATCCACCACGTTTTTATAGAAATTTTTTTCACGAAGTTTTCATGAAATTGGGCCAAAAGTGCGCCTGGTTGTTTGTGAACGTCGCTGCATTAACCCACATGAACGACTACAAGTGAACATTGGGTGTCACGACCCCTGTAACAACTTCGGCTGCAGCAAGAGTTAAATTATGATCATGATCATTAGTCGTCCGGACAGAGATGTGTCACTAGGCGTCAGAATATACAAAATACCAAGAGGCAATTTAGGTGTGAATAAATATCAATGTACTGTAACAAAAAATTCACTCTTGTGAGGAGACGTTTAGGTATTGTCTTATTTGCAGAAGCCTGAGTACTGTGCTTAGTCAGTACGTGTTAAAAATAACCAGATGGTCACAACCCCTGGGGAGCTCTCCTGCGGTGTCTTTCACTGCCAAATCATGATTTTGAAACGTCAAACACTGGCAAACACTATTACTGTTACTCGTCTGGGTCGTACCGATTCCGATGACAAAGGGATCAGCCATATTTTCATTATAATTACTTCGTAATTGAGCCACCAATCATCTAGTGATTTCAAACGCAATTTTAAAAATGTTCATGTGAGCTGCGTCATTCATCTTTAAATATAATGGTGCGTTACCAGGTAAGAAGACCTCTATTTGTTATTATGAAAGCACATCGGCGTAAATCGGGCTTTTCCGGTGCGATAGTACCAATCCGTTGTTGGGAAACTGTTCATGAGTTTGCTTTATTTATTTTTCCGCCATGCGGCCTTCCACAGCCCCCAATGGTTACCGATACGGCACGCGGCCATAATAATTCCATAAGCCTCGTATTGGGCTAGCATCGTAGTGCTCTTAATGAT
The DNA here is from genome assembly GCF_013339725.1 of Rhipicephalus microplus. Taxonomy (NCBI): domain Eukaryota; kingdom Metazoa; phylum Arthropoda; class Arachnida; order Ixodida; family Ixodidae; genus Rhipicephalus; species Rhipicephalus microplus. Next base: position 75,936,217 of record NC_051174.1, on the reverse strand, counting down.
ATTCCGGTTCACTCTCAGCGATGCTCCGAAAACACAAAGAATAGATGAATTCTGAATAGCAGAACTTCTAAGTCTTTTTTGTTTCGCCTTGTAGTGTGCAAATTCTCATTATAGACCCCGAACATCCTGTTCTCTTGGGGCTCTTCGTCGTCTGCTTCAACCCTAAAACACGGGTGCCAATTAGCCCATTGTGAAACGCAATCGACCTTATTGGCCAGATAGGAAATACAAAAAGGAAACAATAACGAATAAAATATGTGAAAGCTAAGAAAAAAGAAGTCGAAAGAAAAAGAGAGAGAAAAGTTCTAGGAGCATGAACTTTCCAACCAAGGCTAGATCTTAGGCCAAGAACTGCAATCTCAAGGCGAGAGTCATAACTTTTTGGCTATCCACACACGCTAGCAGCTGAGCACAATGATTTGTTTAGTGTCTGACAGCAATGAGGTCGGAAAGCCAAAAAAAGAGAGAGGCAAAAGGTTGACGCCTAAAGAAAGGAGGAGGGCAGATAATAAAGAACAACCCCAATAGAACGAGAAAAATTGAAAGGACGAAACAGTGTCATTCAGAAAGAAGTATAGATGAAAAGAAGTAGGCACATGAAAATATGAAAAGTAACCTACACCTAGACAGGTAGGGAACAGAGAGAAGAATTCACCTCATATCCAAGGAGATAATGATGATGAGTGGGGTGAAACATCCTTTGGTCTACCCCTCCATCCATTCGCCCGTCAGTCAGACTTTCTGTCCGTCTGTCTGTCTGTCTGTCTGTCCGTCCACAAGCGACCACCATTTCGCCATGATGTATGCGACGTCGTTTGCTTCTTGGATTGGAGCTATAGTCTTAACCTAACTTTCAGTCATTGAGACCACAAGATTTTTAAGGCTGAACGGAAGAAAGCTCCATTATGGCCATTGTAGTTGTAGCTGACGTAACATGCATGCGGCTTGTTGTAGCTGACGTGTCTGTCTGTCTGTCTGTCTGTTTGTCTGTCTGTCTGTCTGCCCACCCGCGCCTGCCCGTCTGTTTGTCCATCCGTCAACTATACGAAACCCTCTACCTCCATCTAGTGAAGATATTGCTGAGAACGATTGGCGTAGTAATCCTCACGACGAAGACGAGAACAGCAGACAGATGTGTGGGAACACCTAATTGGGCAGCTCAGCTCGACTAACCAGTTACAAATACATTGATTCCCCCCAGTCTCCGTCGGCTGGGTTCGTCTTGCTCGTAACACTTTTGGTGGATCAGATCCCCGTTTTCGTCATGGAGCTTTGTAGTGGGCGCTCACTCGCGGCTTTCTACATGGCCTCTCTGAACTGTACTTCTTCTTCGGTCAGAAACCTGCTGCCCTGCCTGCCAACCCACTATCCACAACAACTTTTGCGACGCTTCTCACCGTCAAATATACTGGCAATATATCAGGCTGCGAGAGTTCTGATGTCGACAAATGGCTACGCCTCTACAAACGCGTCAGCGCCACTTACAGGCGGGATTCCACCCTTATGCTTGCGAACGTCACCTTTTATCTCGACCGAACCCCTCGTGTCTGGTTCGACAACCATGAGCATGAACATACGAGCTGGGCCTGTTTCAAGAAAAAGATCCATGAGTTTTTCGGGAATGGCTTTGGTGGTCGTCAAGCTGCGAAGAATGAGTGGTCCGCTGTCGTACAAACTTCCATGGAATCATAGATCAGTTACATTGAGGCTGTTTTTGCACTATGCCGTGAAGCTGACGAAAACATGTTCGAGCCTCACAAAGTTGTGCATTTTCTAAAGGGTACTGCTGACGACGCCTTTAACTTGTTGGTAGGATTCTATGGGCAGCGTCTGAAAGGAGCGGGCGTGTTTTGAGCGCGCTCTGACGATATGGACACTTGGCCAGTGCCTCGCTGTCAAGCCACCACCGTAACTGTTGCTGTGCTAGGCGCTTGTTCACTCGTTATCTACTGGCTTCAGCTGATACTGAAAGGCTCGTTGGCGGCACCAGGACCCGGCTATAGCTGCTGGTGGCCATTGCTGCTAGTATGACTGCCTTCAAGGTTAAGAGCTTTCACGGCCTCAACCGATGTGTCCCTACCTGAGAATATGGACCTACAAGCTTCAGGTCAAATGACTGCCTCAGTGACACCGGCGACTTCAACGAACGATTCGGCAGCCGCTACCATTTCTTCATCAGTACTGCTGCTGCCGGACAACAACCCATTCGCCCCTCTAGAAGAGCTCGAGGAAGAAAATATCATTGAAGGCGAGCCTGACAATACTTTTATTCAAGCTCGCATATTTTTTCTACCGCACCGAATGGAAAGAAACGTGCGTGAGGCTCGCTTTTACCGACTTTCGAACGACAGCACACTAGCGTGCCTCGCGAAAAGTTGATATCTTACCATTGATTGTTTATTTTATATCTTGTGCACATATCACCTAGTAGCCCGAAAGTTCACCTCGTTTTTTGTTAACCGGATAGTTTAGGAGAAAAACAATAAAACTTATTCTGCACAGAGGGACCAATTTCGTCTCTTGTCATTTTAAAACGTTAACGACGATATAAAAACACAATTATTAGGTTCGTGAAGACGATTTTTCTAGTAAATGTATGCGTAATGAAGAGTGTAGCAGCATTGTTAGAAGCTTGTATGCTGAAGCAAAGTGTTTCGAAAAAATATCTTAAGAGGTGTCATTTTTTTAAAAAAAATTTTTGATTTGACATTTTTCTCACTAGGCTGAATCAGCTAGTGTTTTATACCCTTGTGATTTATTAAACATAATGTTAGCAATACTTTCTGTCAGTACAGTGGTTATACCTCAAACACACATTTGTATATATGGCCTTAAACTCTCAAATTTATCGACAGTAAAGCTTATGAAAAAAATCAGTATTTAAAAACCTTCGCTTCAATATCGCATAAATTCTTATGAAACGTTCCTCATAGACTATAGAAAAGGAATATTTAAAATTATACTGCGTTATTTTATTTGCGGCGAGCATTTTAGGAAAGGAAGTTTCAGCTTTACGAGCATGCACTTAGGCGATAATGCATGAGAAATCGCGCTAAAAATTGGCATTGAGCTTCTGGGTCGTTTGAACAGGACCATATTTACAGAGGAAAAGCAGATTTGGTAAACAGGAATGAGCGTTTTTAGCGCGCCCTTCTGAAATACCTGAATTTGCTGTTTCAAGACGAGGCTTGAAACCCAGAAGTTTTTTTGCGCCTCAGTTGCTCACCTCGGTTACATGAGGCAGCTATTACAGTTATGTGCTTTTAACGTTTGGCTGAGAACGCCTTAATGAGAATAGGCTCGCGAGAGGAACCACCGAAGCATAATGAATATATAGATTTAGTAACGCTGCTGCCGCTTCCTTTACCTGAACGCGGTTTAGCATTTCCTTCTCCGGTCGCCTGCTCAACAATTTAATGCGCGTCTCCTCTTGTAGGCAATGTATAATATTATAGCAGTTCAACTATAGGAAACACCAAGAAATCTAATTTTAATGGAGCGTCATTTAGTAAAGCCTAGCAAAGCACGAAATCTCATTCTCCCACCTAAGAGCGGCAAGCTTGGGAGTGATTAAGTCGGCATCTGAAATGATGTTGTAGAAGATCATATGGCTGAAGAATGTGAAAGTGGTCAATGAAAATGGGGAATACCCACACTATTCGTTACTTTAGGTTTTTTTAGTGCATATTTTTGCCACGTGTTGCAGACATGTTTTTGGTGAAGTTGGTCAACCTCACTTAACGATACAAATTATGGTTGTGTTTTCTTACTGTCAAGCACTGCTGTAAGTCATCTCAATAGTTGCAGCACTATTGAGCATACCATGGCTAGTGTTTAATGCATTCCTGAGCTTACGAAGGAATCGGGAGGGGTCATTCCAAGTGCTCGTGTACTACCTTCCATGGACCTATGCTGGTGTTAGAACTTTTTAATACATCGCGTTGTCTGCAAATATGTACGGACAGCCTTAGAATGTGTCATTATGTGCTGCTCTTCCGACATTAAAGCTGAGCGAAGCCCACCAGAAATGTGCCTTTACAGAAATTTATTCCTCAGTGTGTTAGTTTGCTTTTTCTCTGTAAGTATGGCCCTGTTGAAACGACTTAGAGGCTCAAGGCCACTTTTTTTGTCTGTTTTCACATGCGTTTAACGCCTAAGTGCATGCTCAAAAAGCTGAAACTTCCATCCGTTATATTGTCTGTGCAAATAAAATAATGGAACAAGTTTTTGAATATTTTTCTGTCATCTATGAGGAACGTTTTACGAGATTGTAAGAAAAATTGAAAATGGGGTTTCATAAATATTGATTTTAGAACTGGCTTTACTGGTGACGAGTTTGAAAGTTTGAGGCCATTTATAAAACTATATGCTTGAAATACAGCCATTGTATTGAAATGCAATATTGTGAACATTATGTTATAATAGGCAATTAAGTTACAAGACACTTGGTTATTTAGCTTAGGAGGAAAAAAATTCTCAAAGCAAGCAACTTTGAAAAAAAATGTATCCTGTTCAGAGATTAAAAAAAAACACTTTGCTTCAGCATACAAGCTTCAAACAATGCTGCTTCGCTCTTCGTCACACCTAAATTAACTAGAAAAAATTGTTTTCATCAAGCTAATATTTGTTTTTCGTATCATCGGTAAGTTTTGAAAATAAAGAAGGACGAAAGCGGTCTCTCTGTACAAAGTGTGTTCAATAGTTTTTTTCTTCCTACACAATGCAGTTAATAAAACAAATGAAGTTCACTCTCAGGCTACTGGGTGGTATGTGCACAAATTATATTGTAAGCAATCAAATTTAAACTATAAACTTTTCAATCTGTGTCAATCTCTCGTGAAATCACCCTTCTCTTGTCACCGTATTGGATACATTTGTCGTCTTTGTTGAAGCCGTTGGGGTCGTACCGCAGCACCGCAGCAGCGCTCTTTCAATGTCCGGCCTGCTTATAGTCAGAAGACGAACCCCTATTATTACGCTCACCAGAAACTTGTGACTCACCGCTACTTCCGCCCCCCATCCCCCCAAAGCGGTCAGTCTTGTTCTCCCCGCCACCCACCTTCCCCCGCTTACCCTCGACGTTTCCCGACGCTGAACTAAATGTTGCAGCCTTTGGAGGTGGCGGTGCATCGATTGGATGACCCAAAATTCTGTACTGACCATACAATCTAAACAAAGCCTTAAAGACGTGCAAGTCGACGGTGTACCTGTGACTGCTCTGGTGTTCACTGCGCTCAACTTTCTGTAATGACCACCTATTTCTGTCGCAAGCTCAACAAAGTTCGTCCGCGTTGCCGGCTGCGGAACTGCATCCGTCGTTGAAATATGCACCGCTCGTGTAAGCATCGCTGATCGCCACCACACAGTTGTTTTGTTCGCCGTCCCCGAAAAGTGCCCACAAGACGTTATCTTAGGCTTCGACTGTGTGTCGGCACATTCTGCCCTCATTGACTTCTCAGCCAGAACGCTCCATCTTCAATTGCCCATGACATAACCCGCTGAAAAACGACTAAATCGCCTCTGTACTGCCGGATATGCTCGTTTAAAGCCTCAAACAATGACCTAAGTCGAGTTCGTATCAAACCCGCCCATTCCTGACGGCGACTATGTACTGAGTCTTGTCGCTGGTGTACTCATCAGCTGCAGTATTACTGTACCGTACACCATCCTGTCTGTCGTAGGGAACTCCACGTGCCTCACAGTTATGAATTTCAGTTTGACAACTCTGGTTCTGCTGCAATGAACCGCTTCGGCGCTGCTTTCCACTTTTGAAGACAACACAGTGGATGTTTTTACTTTGGGCGCTCCTTCCGACCCCTCTGCCCAGCCCCACTCCACTCATCGCTTCGACAGTGTGATTAGGTCGATGATTTCTCCTAAAATAACAGCGCAGAAGACTGAAGAGCTCCACGGCGTTCTGCTGTTCTACATCAACGTTTTCGACCTCAGCGGCCGTCCGTTAGTGGAAGCTACTGGAGTGACCCACCATATAAACACTGGTCATGAGCCTCCTATTCATATGCGTCCATATCACGTGTTGTTGATGGAGCGTCAGATTATCCACACTAAGTTTGACAAAATGCTTTCAGGGCCAACACCTCCTAAAAAAATTATCCCCGGAACGTGAGGCGCGAACTAACTGCCCCAGTCTGTGAATTTACCCTCCTCCTTCGGTACGAAGGAGAGTGTTTCCGGCGGCCGCCTCTGCGAACACAGCTATGCTCTTACAGTTTCCTCCGAGCAGCCGTGATGTCACGCGAAAGAGCGTTACGGTTATGTAGCGTGACTATAAGCGGTACGTAGGTGACCGGTCTCACGCGGGGGCCGGTCGCAACACAAGGCAGGAGGCATGGCCTCCGAGTTCGCGTGGTGGAAGGCATGGTGGCAGGAGGCTTCCAATTGAAAAGAGAGCGACGTTCCAGGCATGGTTTTTCTAGGAGGCGTTGGCCAGGCACATCATCGAACCATATTGCATTATGGACATCTCCTATTGTGAGTGTCGCCAAGAAAGGTGCCACTTGGCGTTTCTGGGTCGATTATCGCAATTCATACAAAATTACAAAAAAATACCGTGACTCTCTACTACGAATAGACGCTGCACTTGATTGTCTCTACTGTACCCACTATTTCTTCTCTATATATCTACGTTCCAGGTACTGTCAGATTGACGTGCATATCATGGGTCTGAAAAAGATGCAATTGATTATACCGGCGGGTGATATCAAATCAAGGTCATGCCTTCTGGCTTCTGTAACGCGCAAGCCACGTTTTAACGGATGATGGACTTGCTTCTTAGAAACCTTAAATTGTCCACCTGTTTGTGCTACTTCGACGACGTTGTTGTTTTTTCACTTACATTTGAAAATCATACCGAACGCCTATCATTCAGCTTAGATATCTGTCGTCATGCTGGCCTTCAGCTGAACTCATCCAAGTGTCGCTTTAGGCGGCACCAAGTTGCAGTTATTGGCCATTTAGTAGAAGCGAACGACATACAGCCCAACCTGGCAAAAATCAGCGCAACCTAATCTTTCTTGTAGGAGAATTTTCAAAGAATTGACGTAGCTTCTTGGGGCTTTGCTTTTACTTTGTCGCTTTATCAAGAAATTGGCGGACATAGTCAGGCGTCTTACACCACTCCTTAAGCAAGACGCCTCCTTTTCATGGGGCCCCGAAGAGGCAACTGCGTTCTCGAATATCATCGCGCAACTTACCACTGCGCAGATTTCGGCCCACTTTGACCATACTGCTACTAAGATTCGTAATGACGCAGTTATCCATGACATAAACGAAGTTCTAACGACAACGTGGCCACTACTGCGTTATCGTATACAACCGCTGCCTCTTGTTTGTGCCCAAACCTAATTATTTTGTCCCAGAGCGCAAACGTTAGGCTCAAGTCAGGGTGGTCGCCAAGTTCAGGCCATACCTATATGGACGCCCATTTTCGGTAGTTACAAAACACCATGCAATCTGCGTGCTGAACTCTCTTAAAAATCTCTCGAGGCACCTTGGTCGCTCGGCTTCGCGTCTGCAAGAATTTTTATACTCGGTCGTGCACAAACCTGGCCGCCTGCACCACGATGCCTATTGCCTCTCCCGGTACCGCGTCGCCAATCCTGCTGACCCCAACATGAACCCGGTGCACTTCATCTTCTCAGTATCTGACTACACTCACATGGGGGAAGAACAGGGAAAGTATCCACTCCTGCTCGACATTATCAGCTGCATGGAGACTTCCCAAACAGACGCCCCCATTTGTCACATAGTCTTTCAAGAGGATGTCCTATACGACCGCAAAGTATCTGACGGGCCTGACCTTATTGTCCTGCCTAAGCGTACGGCGAAGCGTCCTCGCTGAACCTAATGACACGCCCACAACAGAACGAATTGGCGTATCGTGCACACACGAGCGTGTATGGCGCCGTTCTTACTGCCCAGGCCTTGCTCATTCCTTGCCCATGCCTTGCTCAGTCGGTACGCTGATATTTCTCCACGTATGAGAAATGTCAACATCGCAAAACACTATCGTTGTTACCCGCTGCCCATCACTAACCGATTGGCATACCCACGCAACCTTTTTACTGGGTTGGGTTAGACCTGCTCGGTCCTTTTCCTGAAACAACAGGAGGCAACAAGTGGATAACCATCACTAATGATTACGCCACAGGCTACACTATTACTGAAGACCAACCGACGAGTTTTGCGACCGACATTGGTGACTTCCTATTAGTGATGTTATATTGATTCATGTTTCGCCAAAACAGCTGCTCACAAACCATGGCCGTACATTTCTTTCCCAAGTCATCGCCGACCTCCTGGGTTCCTGGAACTACAGCTTACCACCCGCATAGCAATGCCTTCACAAAACGCTTTAATCGTACTTTTGTATATATGCTTACAATTTATGTATCAACGGATCACCGAGACTGATATTTTTTTCTACCTTAAGAGACGTTCACGTACAACTCGTCCCGACACGACAAAGCAGGTTTTTCACCTTTCTACCTACTGTACGGAAAGGAAGCCGGCTTTGCCGTTATACAGCATTATTTCCAGCACAACGTTTGCCAACGAGCATGCTCGTCACGCTATTTTACGAGCCTAACATGCCCTTAAGCTCAACCGTGCTCGTCGGACGGCGTCGAATAGCAAGCCAAGACGTCGCTACGATGCTTCGCATCGCCACGCACATTTCGCTCCGAGTATCCCTGTGTTACTCTGGTTTCCTCATGTCAGAGGGGGGGGGAGAGGGGGCTATCTGAAAACTTTTTCGGTTGTTACACAGGACTTTACTCTGTACTGCGGCTGGTAACACCTGTTACTTATGAGATTAGACCCATCTCATTGTCGTCATCAGTTCAGTGGAGTGATGTTCACGTGTCATGCCTAAAGATCTACAACTCTGCTTCCGAGGACAACCTATAAAGCTTTGGGACGGTGCTTCCGCCAGCGGGGCTCTTGCTACGTGCCAGTGGCATAGCGATTCACACGACGAAGAAGAGGATTACAGCAGACAGACTGGCGCGAGCTCTTCGTTTTGAAGCTCAGCTCAACTAGTTGTAGGTGCCTTTATTCCACCATGCCTGTGCCTAAGGACATATGAACACAATGTCATTCATTGAACAATTCATTAGCTAGATGCAGCTACATACTACTAGTATTACTACTGCTATTACTACGACTACTACTACTAATATTACTACTACTTTCACTACTACTGCAAAGAAGAGAAGGAAGCTCTTTAAGCCTAAAGCGAAGCTCTTTTAAGCCTAGAGCGAAGCTCTTTAAGCCTAAAGAGCTTCGCCCCTAAAAGAAATAAGAAAAAAAGCTTGGGAATAAAACTGCCCTGTCTGCAGATCTCCATTAAGTTCTTCATTTACAGTGTCCTGTTTGCTCCTTCTATTCCATGCCAGTTACTGAAAATTCAATACTGTGTGCCTCTTAGAATAACAGCATAGAAGAATCTTTGTACATTTCCTCGTCAATGCAAGATGCACAAACATCTTACGCGTTAAGGCAGTGTTCTACTTCACGCACAGGTTAAATATATGCGCATCATGTTTGCCTATGTATTTTATATGTCGGTTTTGATGTTTCAGTATCTTGTGTTTGATAGCGTCTAATAGCGTTATTTATAACTGCAGGGGCTGCTATTGTTATAAGATTGGGGTGGCAGCCGTATATATCGCCACGAGAGTCCAAGCTTAGGTAGCGCACAATGCTTGCTTGCGTGATAGCAGTTTTTATTTTTTTTCCGGACTAGCAAACTATCGTATATTTGAGGCTGCCGATATTTTATTCTGTGATATTTTGTAGTTTTCTTTATTGAAAAAAACTTCAACTTTCGTTGCTTGCTATTAGTGTATTTTAAAATCTCCTTTATTTATTATCTCTTGTTTGGTTTGTCCAGAGCTTTGCAAGTGCGCATTGGCAAATATCTACTGTTTCCTAGTTAAAATTAAAAACTTGCGTGCTAGTACAATATAACAGTAAAAAAATAACCACCTCAAGCCATCAAGAAAAAAGCTTTACTACTAAACAAACATCAGAAAGGAAGCATGAGTATAGTAACCTATGATGATTCTCATCTAACATTGACAGCTTTGAATTAAAGGCACATATACCAAAAAAGCAGTTGACCATTGACGATGTCTTCAAAAGGTACGGTCACCAGTGAGCTTGTGGACCTTAAGCCTCTGGTTTATGTTTTTATCGTCCAGCTATTGTTTGAAACACTTTACTTTTCGAACGGCATTGAAATAAATGCCTAATCTGAATGTGGACTATAGCTTTACTTAGACTCTTTTGTCTGGGAGCTCTTGATAATACAAACTTCTTGATATTTCAAACAAAATGTAGAAATCTCTTCAAGTTCGAAATAATGTGGGACGAGTCTATCTTTAGATTCTCATAACGTAAATCAGCTCTGACATCTGGTGGCATATTTCCGAAGCCTTACTATATTTCCGTATTGATTTAAAACTGTGGTAAAGGTCCAGAGCAGAGCGCGATTACTGTAAGCCCGGGGATGGTTTTCTTAGTATTTTAAGTTCTTTGATGACATGAACTGAGGCCTTATTTTGCATTGCGAAATACTCTTGTCATTCACTTTCAGGGAAGGAATCCTTCGAATTGAAGCCACACTCTGCCTAATGACAATGAATCTATCATGGTCCTGTAAGTATATTATGTACCAATACATATCTACAGAATAATTGAAACAAAGTTACGTACGTTGCTGCTTCTTAGCTTTATATATATTGAAAGGCCCAGTATCCATGATAATTTTTATGGAAGTTTTCTTCGTTAAGATATCTGGCGAAAACATTCGACAGGTCTCATGCCATGTAGGAGTAGGTGCCAAATGACGCAGCCAGTGGAAAACTGGCCATGGTGCTTTTTTCTTGCTTTAACCTAAGCATAACGAAGCTATTTAGTTAAGTACTTTTTTATCTTGTACTGCAATATTATCCTCATCATAAACAGTTATGTGCCGCAGAAATGGGGTAACCCCAATAATTATGAAAAACACCGGTCAACAGATGAGTATGTTTCAAGGAAATTAGTGCGGCTCACCAGAAAACTATTCCCATCACTAACGAGATTGCGTCATATAAATTGAGTTCTATCACTACGCACTACTTGAACTAAAGAGGAAAAAAGGCAACAATTAGCCCAACAAATGGCTGCTAAGCAATTGTGGCCAGCCAAAGATCTTGAGCACGCACACCTGGAGAATTCAAAGGGGCAGGAATGCAGTGGTGCCTACGAGAAGACTACAAAGCAACAGAAGACCTGCGCCAACGACAAAATACCCGTGTGGTCTCTGTGACTCTTTGTTGGAAAGACAGTCTCCGCCAATATCATTCCAACAGTCCGTGAGCATTGGCCGTAGTTCTTGTGAAAAAAAGGACAGCGTGTTGAGATTCTGTGTAGACTACGGGAAACTGAACAGCGTGACCAAGTAAGTCTACCTTTTGTCACGTATCGATGATATTATGGGTCTGCTACAGCATGCCACATGATTCTCGTCATTAGATATAAAAAGCGGCTATCAGCTAAAAAAAGTAAACGGAAAAGACTGCTTTCGTAACTCCAGGCGACTTATATGAGTTTTAAGCACTTCCATTCGGCCACTGCTGTGTGCCAGCGATATTCCAGCGCATTATGGACAGTGTTCCATTGTGCCTCAAATGGCAGCCATGCTTAGTCTACTTGAACAACATTGTGCTATTTTCTGCAACGTATCAACAGCATGTATAATGACTATGTTCAGTGCTTCACGCTATCCATTCGGCCTACTTCACCAATAAACCCGAAAAGAGCCACTTTGAGTTGTGAACGCTTCGTTTTCCTGGTCATGAAATCAGTGCTTATGGTGCTGGTTCGGACCCCGGCAAGAGTGCGGCTATCGCGTGATTCTCGAAGCCGAGAGAAAGAAGGAGGGGTGTCGATGTCTTGCTTATGCGCATGCAGCCGGCGATTTGTAGAAAGTTGCTCAAAATTGGCAAATATCTAACCAAACTCAGAATGAAGAATCATTTGTTTGACATATAGAACAAGAGAGAGCTTTCGAGGAGTTAAAAAAACGTTTAGAAGCCCCACCGTTCATCGTACATTTCGATTAAACTGTAGACACGAAGGTCCTTAGAGATTCCAGCAGTCTAGGTTTCAGCATGGTATTAAATCAAAGGTAAAACGAAGAGAAAGCCATAGTCTATGCCAGTCTCACGCTCTCAAAAGCTGAAAAGAACTATTTCGTGACAAAAACAACAGTTCTTGGCAGTTATATGAGCTATCAGCATGTTCTGGCCATACATCTACGGAAGGCCGTTCCGTGCCTTAGCGACTACCATTTACTCTGCTGGCTGGCAAGCCTAGCGACCTGTCGGGACGACTCGCGAGATGGAGCCTCAGGCTTCGATATTACTATATTACAGTGGTATATAGGGCTGGAAGAAAACTCAGTGATGCTGATTCAAGCGTCACTGAGAAAACACAGTGACGCTCGCCACTCGACTATACTTCTCCAGAAGAGGACGACTTCTCATTCCGTTGTTTATTCGGGGAGTGGGATATCGTTGAGCATTAATGAGTCGACACGTAACTGCCCCCATTGATAAAGTATCTCGAAGGGCATGACTCCCAAGTTACAGGTGTATTTAAGAGAGCATTATCTTCATTTTGCCTCCATGGTAATGTGCTGTACAAAAGAAACTTCGGTCACAACAAAGAGAAGTTCTTACTTGTCGTGCTGCTAGACATGAGTCATGAAATCTTACAAGCTTGCCATGATGTACCGTGCTCGATTCACACGGGCGTCAGATGGACATCTGCCAGAATCGAACTGAAATATTACTGGCCCAACCTGTTAGCCTTGGTACAGCGTTATGTGAAGACATGCCACGAATTTAAAACATGCAAAACACCACCTCTGAAAACGGCCGGGTTGCTCCCGCCCATAGACCAACCTCACACTATATTGTAATAAACTGGATTGGATCTTCACGAGCCGATGCCATCTTCAGAAAAGAGGTAGATTATTGCCACAGCCGACTATTCATCACGGCATGCTGAAACTGGCTGCTGTGAATGACAAACAGTGGCGGAAGTTGCGAAGTTCTTAGTTCACAACATAGATCTCTGACATGCCACCCCAACCGTTGTCATCACCAATTGTGGAACAGCCTTCAAGACAGAGTTGATGCAGACTTATTGTTAGGACTAATACCGTTCATAGAAAAAGGACTGCGTATCATATCCGAACGAACAGGTTGATAGAACGCCTAAACCACACCATTACTGACATGTAGATGGACGTAGACATTGATCATATGACGCGGGACGAAATCCAACTTTATGTAACGTTCACTTAAATGCGGCAGTAAAGGAGACCACCCACGTTCCTTCATTAACACTGGTCTATAAGCGCATGGCAAGTAGAACACTCGACGCCGTGCTGCCAGTCGACAACAACAGTTATGAGCCATCCAAATTTGACGGCTTCCTACAAGGAGCTGATGAAGCGTGCCTGCTGGCGCAACGCTGACTATGTCAAAAACAATGCAGGGACGCGAGTTACCACAACCTGTGTCACATAGAAGTGAACTATCGCTAGAAGTCAACTGTGGGTGTAGACAGAAATATGCAAACGTGGCCTGTCAAAGCAACTCCCTTGCCACTACTTTGGTGGAAATAAGGTTTTTCGTCAACTCAGTGACATAACTTATGATGTAATTGCCGACGAAAAAAACACTGATGACAGGAAAACCATGCAGAAGCCGTACATCTAGCCCGCATGTAGCCATACTTCGAAAGGTACTCAATAAGCATTCCCCTTTGTTTATTTACCCCAATTTCGCATTGTGACGATGTGCATTTCAGTGGGGAGTAATGCCGCAGAGACAACGTTCACTGAGGTTGTACCTGGAGAACCGGTGAGTTTCTTTGTAAGCGTCAACAATGTTGCACGCCTTTCTGAGGCACCACGAGAAACGCTCGTGGTACTCGGACTCGTTACAGTGGCCTGATCGGCAGGTTGTCAGGATGGTGTCTGTTGTTTGCAGCGCTTTAGTAAACTCTTATTTATTAACACAAAAGCATTTGTACCGAGGATAAACTTGGCCACGACCCCACACGGCTCCGCTGGCAAGATTTAGTCACTAATATCACTAACGATTGCTAACGGAGCGCCGTTTAAAAGCACCATATACCATTTTGTGGGCGTCAGAGCTCCGTCGCTTCAGAGCATTTTCGTCGTAAACAACCAGATGTCATGACGACCACCTGTGTGGCTCACTCTAAAGGTCATCGCGTCTCGCGTTTCGGAGAGCGCTTACTACACGGAGCGTGGTCTGGTCATTTGGGAAAGCACTAAGGTCACTTCTCTTGCTGCCACAGCCCAATTTTACAAACTTATTACGCTGTTCGCGTGAGAGAAAGAAAGGAAGAAAGAAAGAAAGAAAGAAGGAAAGAAAGAAGGAAAGAAAGAAAGAAAGTAAACATTTATTTCGTAAAGCTTGTGAATGATGGTGGGAGGATCCCGTAATCGAGGATCCCTTCAGCCTGGACCGCCCACCGGGCTAGAGCAACTAGTTTCCGCTAATAAGTTAGAATTTTGATGGTTGTTAGACCTTGTCCTCTGTATACTTGTGTGCTCAATTTGTGGGCCTTGCTGTTTGTACAGTGCGCTTTAAGCGTCGAGTTGTGACAGTTGTTAGTTTGCGCTTGTATTGTGCATGCTAATTTCGCGTGTGCTCTCAGCTTGAGGTGTGCGTGGCAAGCTTCGAGCTGCTGCTGCTTTGCTCGCCATTTGTTGCGCTGGTTTAAAGTTTGTTGCTGTAGCATTCATTCGTGTGGACTTGTGGCAAAAGAGTGCACAATAAATGCTCAACTACATCTCTGTGAACACTCGTTTTCCTTTCGCCTCTTTTTCATCAATTTCTAGGAAGAGGGATCCCCACACTTTTCTCACCTAGTTTTCTGCGCGCAAGTTCCCTGTTAAATTTAACTATTGTTGGTGTTCCCAATCTCGCACTTTGCTACCAAATATATAAATATATATATATATATATAAATAAATATATATATATATATATATATATATATAAATAAATAAATAAATATATATATATATATATATATATATATATATATATATATATATATATATATATATATATATATATTATGTGGAAGATAGAGGGCACGGACACATCACCCGTTTCTGGTCGGCCTGCGCTATTATCTCCCTTCAATTTTTTTCCATTTCACTAACCCGGTCAAGGCCTTCTTGTGCTCTTCCTCATTAAATGGGCCTCGACTGCGAGTGTGATGGGCTGCCGACACCGACAATGTCTGCACTGGGCGGCATGGTCTGTTCCAGAGTGGCCGGATTCTGCTACGTTGCCCTCACCTGGAAACTTGCCGGGTAAGGTTGCGGTGACCGACACCGACTATGTCGTAGAAGTCACAGCTACAAGATACAACGTGATCTGCCTTGGAGTGTCACCGACGAATGGTCGGTGATCGGTCGGAACTTGTTTGCAGCGCAACACCTCGCCTGTCGACAGTCTTACAGCGCGCACGTTTTATTTACTGAACGTAGATGCCAACATTGCCGGACGAGATGCAACCTGCGCCTTGGTTTCTAAAGACCGTTTGCTGCATGCTGCTCCGATATCGTTCATGCCCAGCTTATCAGTGACCGGTTTCACGCGAAAGAAGAACTACATTTGGATAAAGGCGGCCCTCTTGCGATGCACTGGTAGTCCGAGTTCAGTGTTCTCTGGCATATGTGGGCTCCCATGCCACAGGGTGGGGCTGGTGAACATCAGGTTCCCCTGGTTGGGATAAACTGGAAGGGTCAGCTATACTTGGGTACCTGTATGACAAAACAGACACACGTTCGGCAACCGATGCATTGTTTGTTACTTTAATTGCTTCCAGCGGTATGCTCTACGGATAAGGTAGACTTCTGTATATTTAGCCAATGACTTCTTTTCTAGCGAATTGGCTAGGCTTTCACGTGACAAGGACCTCTTTCTTCAAATTTATATATAGGTCAGGCTTTCAAGGTGGCTGTTCGTGAAGTTAGGGCCCCTTCTCTAACTATGTCTGATAGAAAGAGGTCGTCCAGACTCGGCTATGTGATGGTAAGGCTTGTGACCGCTTCTTCATTGGCTGCGAATGCGATATAATCTCAGCGTGCATGAGAGATGGTATCATGTTAGTTACAAACACAGAGTTCGAGAGTTGAAGTGGCAGGCCTTACCTCTGTGATGGGTTGGCAGGGCAGGTTCTTAATCTGGCTGCCAGTAAGTGGCAATGTACAGTTGTATTCTCGAGCTGCGTCTCCTTCTAAGCTTCATCCTCAATAGCAGTCACGTAGAACTAGGCGGTCGTGGACCATTGATAGTTACTCTGTTCAGAAACAGTTATGAGCTTGCCGCTCCAGTCTGCCGAGGTCTCTTACCACAAGCTTTCGTATCTACGCCACGCAGTGGCAGTCACTCAAAGACAGTATTTCGCCATGCATGGCTTCTTTCAGTCCGTCCGGTCTTCGTCATCTCCAACAACGTTTACAGTCGCCACCCATTTATCAGCGTCGTCTTCAAGCCACGGAAATCCGGCAGTCCGAAGGCAGCTGGTGGTAGGAATACGGCAGGTGAAACTTTGGGACACGATGACGTCGTACGGCCTAGTTGATATGAGTGCCGCGAAGCTGTACCGGAGCTCTCTCTGGCTCTCGGGTGGGTTTTTCTATGGTGTTACGAGGCGGCTGCGGTGACTGTGGCATCAATCACCTGTAGGTCTAGCAAAGCCGCAAGAAACAGGACAAAGGTCAACGCCGCCAATGCATTAACCACGATGCGCAGTCGCGCAATTATCCGGCAAAGCTCGGAGGTTCTTTAAGTCGATACACACTTGTGTGCAGTGGCTGAGGTGCTGTTTGACTACAGAGCTAGGCGTTGCCGACGTGTTACGCGTGAATGGCATGTATGCACAACCGTAGCGCGGGCACTCTCTTGGTGGCATCGAGGCAAGAGTGACCTTGAGCCATTGAGAATGCCTGGATGCCGTAATAATTGTAAGATGGCGTAAAATACCCTCAAGACTCTTTTTATGTCTCGAGTATGTGGCCTACAACACAAAAAAAAGTGGTGATAATTAGTACGTACAGACGAGATGATAGAACGCATAATTGATGCCCACACTTATTTTCTCCGCTCACTTGAGCGGCCGATCCGGTCGACACTTCGGCGGGAAAGTTACGGCGAACAAAGCGTCTCAGACATGAAACGGGGAATATCTCGGAGACACAGCAACCACGATCCGAGGAATCCTCTACGGGAGTGACAAGGTACTTGACAGGAAATGTTTGTTCACAAACAACGAAGCGTCAGGAAAAGCGTGACTAAAACAGGCGTCCAGAGGAGTACTTCATCTCCAGTACCGTAGGTGTCGTCTCGATGAAACCTGTCATAGCATTGCTTGTGGCCTTGTTGACTAGCTTGCGTGTTGAGCCGAACGTGTTGTCGTGTGTGAGTGAGCCTGACGATGAAATGTTCTGGTGTAGTTGTTAAGGTTCTCGTAGGTACATGTAATAGAGGGGCGTCGATGGTGAATGTAGGTGCATCCATAGGCGAGCAAAAAAGGTCGTTCGTTGAACAGTGTTGTCGTGTGCAAACGTTAAGAACGGCAAGACTTTTTTTCCAGTTATCGTAATTTCGTTCGATGTATATAAATATCATGTCGATTAGAGTTTGATGAAATCACTCAGCCGGGACATTTGTTTGCGGTTGGTAAGCTGTTGTCGTCTTATGAAGAGTGCCACAAATTTTTAGAACTTTGTCAAGAATTGTGGCGAGGAAGGCAAGGCCGTGCCTTGGTCACTAAACAACACGCAAGGTACACCATGACAAAATACAATGACTTCTAAAGAGAAGACGGAGCTAGTGCGTACAGGAGCAGTGTCTGCGTGTCGTATGAGCAGGTCGATGGCTTTGACGGTCCAGCGGTGTCCCGCTAGCGTTACGAGAAGTGCGCCATTGAGGTCTATTCCAACAACGACAAAAGTTGTTTCTGCATGTGGAAACGTCTATAACAGGCCAGCAGGAGCTGAAGTTGGTCGTTTTTGGCGTTGACAAAGTGAGCAAGAAGTGACAGTTATCCACAAAGGTAGAAAGACTAGACCAGAAGAAACGGCTCCTAACGCAGTTGTAGGCCTTCTGAAAACCAAAATATTGAGATGATAGATCATCGCACTATGCTTCAAGAACTTGTTTTTGCAGCGAACAGTAAAATATCGGCACCCACTGATGCCCATTCGTATTGTCAGTATAGCGTTGCAGGACATTGTTATCTAGCTTGAACTGCTGTAGCTGACGACGTAATTTTGCATTAGGTGGAGAAGGCGAGCCATTCAAGTAGAAGTCGTCACAATGGCATGAGGCAAACTGAGCGCTGCTGTTGAAAGATAGCGATCCAGCAACTGCCAGGGGTGATAACGAGATTGAGGCTGCTTGATCACCTGAGGGGCATTGAGGGTGCATGTTTGGAGATGAAAGTAGCAGAGGATAGCGAGAGAGAGCATTGGCATCCTGATGCTGCTTGCCAAAGCTGTACACAATGTCAAAAGTGTACTCTTGCAAACAAAGTGTCAAGCGATAAAGGTGCCCAGACATTTTCTTGAGTGATCGCTCAAGAAATGCTGGTTGTCCTCGAGGACAAGCAGCATGGAGCGTGATGGTCTTTAAGCGCAGTGAAGTAGTGTTTATACAGATACACTCGAACTTTCTGGATGGCCTAAATGACAGCGAGGCAATTCGTTCCGGTATGGAGTAGTGTTGCTGCGCAGGTGGTAATGTGCAGTTGACATACGCATTTACTCACGTGACGTGTAGCCACGCTGGAGGAGGACAGCACACAGCATCTGCGTGAAGGAGCGTGGGTGCACTCTCGTCGAAGTGATGGAGGACGAGGTCTGATGTCAAAGCACATTTAAGTGCTTGTAAAACACACTCGCACTCCTCAGTCCAAGTGAAGGCCGTTCCCGAAGTGAAAAGCTTGTGTAACTGTCCTCAATGGTAGCAAAGTGATGGATAAAGCGGCGGAAATAAAAAAAAACCATGCCCAAAAAACTTACAAATTGTTTTTGATTGCCTGGACGAGGAAAATAAATTACGACAGCAACCTTGTCGGGGTCGAATCGAGCACCGTCTTCGCTGACAAAGTGACCTGATACTTTATGCTTGTGCTGGTGAAGTGGCACTTTTTTGTATTGAGCTGAAGGCCAGTGTTCGAAATGCACGTTAGAACTTCGTTCAAACGCTTAAAATGCTGAACAAAAGCCGTAGAATATATAACAATGTCGTCTGGATAACATGAGCAGGTTTTACATTTGAGAACACGTGAGACAGTATCTTTCATGCACTACAATGTTGTCGGAGCATTGAATAAGCCAAACGGCACGACGGTGAACTTGTTAAGCCCGTGAGGAGTTGGAAAGGCTGTTTTTTCTATGTCTGCTTCGCGCATAGGTATTTCCCAATACCCGGATCAGTGGTCAAGACTGGAGAAATAATCTGCATCCTCTTGGGAGTCGAGAGCATCATCTATGCGTGGCAACAGATATGCATTTTTTTGTCATTTTATTGAGCCCTCTGTAATCAGGACAAAAGTCGATTCTTTTTCCAGACCAACACCCACAGGAGACGTGCTAGAGCACTATGAAGGTCAAATAATGTTCTTTTTGAGTGTGTCAGCGAAGCTTTCCTCAATTATATGGCGTTCCACCGAAGAGACACGGTATGGGCGGCGGCGTACAATGGAACTGCCATCGGTCTAGATGCTGTGCTCTGCAACGATGGCACGGCACAAAACCTTGAAATGAACGTCAATTGAAAGGCTGTCTGTTTGGAGAAGGTCTAAGACGTCTCTTTTTGCTCAGCAGTGAGGTGGAGACTTACGGTAGCATTTAAAGCAAGAGTGGCAGCTTTGATATCAAATGTAGCAGACAAAGACGGTGATTCTGCGTAAAGGAGAACCGGCGAAAAGGGCTTGCTGTCAGCGAAACAGCTCACAGCAGTGCCCTGGTACAGCATCACTGGCGAATAAGTTGGGTTCAAGTCGGTGACAAATGCCCGTGATGAAAGCGCGGAAAGTCAGATGCGATAGTAAGTACTGTCCTGCAGATTTGAAGTGAACCGGTAACGATAGCATCCGAAGCGATCGTGAGAATTTGTTCGTCTCCTGGCGAACTGAAACAATCAACGGAAGCAACGAAACGGGAGCTGTATGGATCGACATCGCATGAACACTCCGTCTCTGACATATGAAATACTTGCTGAAGCCACAATATCAAAGCTGATGCTGAAGAAAGCAAGTCCCATCCCAAAATGAGTGTGTAAGTGGACGAAGGGAGTACAAGACACTCAGTGGTGTGAAGGATGCCATCTATGAAAACGCGCACTCTACAAACACTCGAAAGTTGAATCTGAGCGATGAAGGGGAGGGCCGTCGAATGGCGTCTTAACTTTTCTCAAGCGGGAAGAGAAGTCTGAACGAATCACGGAAAGTAATGAGCTTGTGTCGATCAGTGCCTCAGTCGGTATATACCTTCAACATACATACAATAAAACATTTTGTGGGCGTTTTGCAGGAGTTTGAAATGCGCCGTTAAAAAGATGCAGCTTTCCCTCTCAAAGCCGCGCTATTTAGTTTTCCAGTTCACGGTCGAGAATTGAAGTAGAAGGTTGAAGTGGAGTAGAGGAACACATAAATATTGCTCACAATATTGCCCAGCAGCTCCACCACTTGTTAAACGGCTCCCAAGACCCCCAATACTCTTCTTTATCGTCACGATAGGTGCCCCACAACTCAAATAAAGATTAATTAGATGACTGTGTACAGATGGGATGATGGAACGCATAAATAATGCTCTCTCTCTCTCTCTCTCTATATATATATATATATATATATATATATATATATATATATATATATATATATATATATATATATATATATATATATAATACACACTGGCGCGGCGGTTTCTGTTCCTTTTACTGCAAAACTCATTTTCTGTGTTTCATACCTTTTTTCCTACTCGTAATACCAAATGCAGCAGTGTAAATGAAAATGTTAGCGAAATATGCTGCGTTTGAACGTTCTGGTTCCAAATAATAGCGACCGATACGCGTTCTAACGAGTTTACAGGAATCCTAAATTACATCGTGCAGGTCAAATCCCTAAACTGAATGGTCTCCAGAAACAGTATTTGATGCTGTATTATACGTGGGACACTATGGTTTTGTCCGAGTTGATACAACAAGTGGGAGGTAAGTGCCTTGATATGCATGTTCACATTGTTAAACAAGTCATTGAGGAGGCTGAGGGTTATCATGTACTTTCTGCCGCGGAGCGCTGAGGTTGCGGAGCTGTTAGGACCACCGAACGGTTTATAATGTGTATAAATAGCTTGCCGTTAACACTCTTTACAACTTCCATCCTGCTGCGCCTGAGTGGTTAGTGCTGCACACTGCGCACCGAGAGGACTGAGCTTCGACATTTCACAACAGATTTTTTTCTTTTTCGTGTTTTTCTTATATTCTGTTAGTATAGTTTATGGCAAATCAGCTGTGACATTGACTACTCACGCATGCAATTAAGTGCCAAGCATTGTTAAGTTATGCACAAAGTTTATTGGTCATAACTGGTATGTTGTGGGGAGTTCTGAATCAGATTTTTAGTTTCTTCTTTGTTATATCAAATATAACCTGAAGTCTGCAAAGGCGAGGTCTTGGCTTGTTCCCCTTGGTCGCTGTTGCTTTTTTTGAGTCATACGAAATGCACCACTGAGCACTACAGACGACAACTATGGCAAGGGCCAGGCGTTTTTCGTGAGGAGCATCATCACTGTCTTCATCGTCATTTGCGTCATCGTCATGGCATATAGTGGGCACGTCGAATGTGCTGTGCCGTGTCTGCACGAAGAGAATGAGTGGTTTGGAACACGCTTGCTCTCTATTGCCATAAACGTCAATTTTTCGTCATGATGTGCAGTAGTACTTCGCATGTCCGTTGATTGATGGCAGCAAGAGAATATTTGGTTTGCAACGATCTGGTTATTCATCGTCACCACGATTATTGTAATCGCCATTGTCAGCGAAGGCTACAACTCACACTGTCAAGGTGAACACATACGCCCACGGACAAGGCTCTACCAAAAGGGGCTTCACCCCTGTAAATTAGGTGACTGACATGGTAAATATTATAAGTACCACAGCGAGCGCCATGCTAACTTGGCAGTCGATTATACATTGTCTGCAGACGTACGTATTTTGAAAGGCGGAGCATTCTTTAGTCGCACAATATCACGCTTTGGCGTCGGCGGTGGCGACGTCTACACCCACACTGCAAACGCACAAGCCTCTCGCCTCGTGCCGCGTTCTCACACCGGGCGCCGGTGATGAAAACATTTTATAATAAAAATTCAAAGATAACGAAGAGGGTATCTATTCCAGGGCATCCATGGTAACCGCATCGACAGCCCAGGCCCTGAGAATGAGGGCCCCACAGACCTCGATGGCACCGTCACGAAGTGTGCCTTGCCACTGCGCTGGGGTAAGGGGGGACCAAACAATTGGAAGAAAAGGAGGGAATTAGGCAGCGAAGCACTCTAACGTAACGTGAAAAGTGGCAAAAAAAGAATGCTATAATTTTCCTTTATGAAAGGAAAAAAGACACTAGAGCGAGAACAGAAATAAGAAGAAAAAAATCGAGACAAGAAATAATAACTTGAAAGAAAGAGAGAACGAAAGACAACGTTAAAGCAAGAATTGTGAAAACCATATACACTACATTCACGAAGGGTGAAGTTTTAACAATTATCGAGGAGTGTCCATCACATATTGTCCGCATCTGCTACCAGGAAAAAACTAATAAAACTCATGCGCAATAAAACTTGACACTAATTGGGCTGAAGGAAGGGGGAGTAATTAAAAGTGCTTTAGTTTTACAGAGCACTCATTTCAGAAGAGAAGTTTAAATCCACAGACAACTTCTACTCTCAGTGCAAACAAAAAAAGCGAGAACTCCAGGCCAGCCCCATTAGGCTGCGCATTGCTAGAGTCTGTTGCTGAAGAATAAACTTGGCAAACATTTTAGCAGCAAGAACAACGTTGTAAACCAAATAGATGCTTTTTTATGTGGTTTAACTGTGCGTTGAGTTCGCTTCTCCTGCCCATTCTTTCCCCCCAAAGTTTTGCTGGCTCTAGCCTGTTCGTTTTTATTTTCTAATTGGCATTGCCTGCTATGCGTTTATATTGTGGGCTGAGGATTTGTTTTCTATGCTTCGCAATAAAGAATGGCCAGTAGGAAGAGGAGAAGCAGCTCTCTGGTCACGGTAAGATGTCACAGGAACGAGACGACACATGCGTAGGCTGCGTTAGATGCGAACGTTTGTTTGTGTTTCCTTAATTTTAGGGTGCAAACCCACTCACGAGAATCGGCAAAGAAAATGCAGAGCACTTTTACTTTGGGCATTACAACTATAAATCAGAATGAACTCATATAAATTATATCTAATATAGGAAAAAGCAAAGAGAAACAGAAAAGCGGGGCGAATAAAAAGATATTTTTAGAAAGTCTCATTTTAAGAGTTTGAGATGACCACACAGCTGCATTCACTTCGCCTAACGAATCGTAATCTATGTTTAAACACTTGTTGATGATACAGAATAGTAATAATTAAAATGGGCATTGAAATAGGAACGCTTGGATGCCTGATTAAAATTGGAAACTGCAACGAAATTGTCACTGTGGAAATGTTTCAAAAGTGAAGCACCGAAATTCTGAAAAGTTTCCGCCGTCAATCTAACACCGGTCTTCAGAAGGAGAGATAACTGGAAGCCTTTTTCTAAGTGTAGAGTATCAGTGACAATATAAAAAAATATTGTTCAATAGTTTCTGTTTCTCCGCAGAATGCACAGAGGGGTGAGATCACAGCTCTGCGTATACATTAATATACAGTGGGACACAGCATTGAAATCTAGTAATTGAATCTTCGAGCTCTCTGTATTGACTTTACTGGGGTTGCAATGAAAACTTGAGGCGGTTTTATTCTGTCCTTCAAGATATTGATTCGAATATATCGCTACAGATTGCCGATTTTTTATATCTTATTACGGTTATATATGCAACTTCTGGCAGTACAAATGTGATTGGGTCATTAAGCGCGGCTTATGCTAAAGAATCGGCCAGTTCATTCAATCTTAATTCGTAGTGATGTGGAACCCACAGTGATCTCAGGTACTTCCAATTGGGTGGTGCTATTGTTCAGAACGCCCTTATTATAGTTCGAAAGTTTTCAGAAGCTGACAGAGGTGCACTCTCAGAAAGAGAATCTGTTATTATGACTGCGCTGTTTTTATTCGACGGAAGTTTTCAAAGTGCTAAAATACCTGCCATGAGTTCAGCTTCAAAAACTGGAATAAAATAAGGCAGTCGCACTGAGAAAGAGGACACACCAGGTGGCGCAGAGTTGAGCAGTCAGGCGTCTTCGGGCTCCCGTATCAGCAAATGAATGTTGTGTTTTTTCGTGTGCTCTGCTTCAGGATCTTGCTACGAGTCGACGCATAAGCTGCCAAGGTTCACGTGGGTAGCGGACGTTTACCGGTAGGTGCAGTTTTGAGAATTTTCGGACTTTTACGCCACCGACTACGCCTCACATGCTTGGGCGAACAACCACAACGCCGAGTTGGCGTCGGCCAGGAAGGACGCGCCTTCGTTGCACCTGCTGAGGGAATATGCTGGACGGTGCGGTTGTTGTTATAGGCCGTGATGACCTCCCTCCGGAAAAGTTTGGAGAAGAACACGGCTGGCGCTCCACCGCAGTGAAGAAAAGCTCGAGGCGCAAGAATGCCCGTGCTGCAGAGCATGCCACTGCTTGCGGCGGGAACGCCAGGGGCCATTTCAGTGCTGCACGAAAAGCTCTGAACTTGAAAAATAAAGTTATCAAATCATCGAGAGTGTCTCGACTGCCGAGAGAGCACTGGAAGATTATCGTTCATCCAAGGGCTGGCTTGGATGTTGAGAAGGCGGGCTCAGCTAGACTTGGCTGGGCAATCGCAGAGGTGGCTGGAATTGCACCCACGCTTATCGGTCAGGATATCACCTGCCCAAATACAACGGGAAATATTATAGTTATTAGCACGGCATCCCAGGCAAACGCTGACTGTTACCTCAGGATGAGCTGCCTTACATTGGGGATAAAGAAGTATGACATCAACACCTACGAGGCTGCACCGCATGAGACGTGCAAAGTGGTCATCCGTAAGATTTACGCATTGGAGAGCCAGATGGAGCTGGAGAGGAGCATCCTCACTGATAGAAACCCGTTGGCTCCCGGAATAAGACGTACCAAGAACACTGAAGTGGTGGTTATTGTCTTGGATGGATACAAAGTTCCCAACTTCATTTATTTTGGCAGTGCGCTGGGCAGATGCTCGCTTTACCATCGGCAGCATGACTGCTTCTACGCCTGTGGAAAACTGGGACACAGAGCGAACGTCTGTCCCACTCTGGACGAAGCTGTGTGCAAGAGGTGCGGAATCAACCACTCTGATGAAGAACATCAATATTCCCCGACCTGTGGATTTGGTGGTGGTCCACATGCCACGGCTGATAAAAGTTGCCAGCAAAGGTTTGAGCTTCCTTTTATTTAGTGAAGGCGACGAAGGAAGCGCCGCACGCAATCTGAGCGTCATGGTCAGCAAACGGTACGGACAAGGGTGTGAGCCAGCCTGCGCAACGCAATTCCCGTTCAAACAGTAGTTCTCCAACTGGGGTGGACAGCCGTGACTCATCACAAAGGGCAAGCAGCTGGTCCAGATCCAGATTTCTGTCCAGAAGTCGCTCCTGAGGCCAGCAAAATAGAACGTCGCGTAATAACAGAGCTACGTCCCGGTCCAGAGATTGTCGTTGGTCCCAATTTAGAGGTCCGTCGCACTCGAGGAGCCGGTCCAGGGACCCGTATAAAACAGTCCGTTTTTAAACCCCACCCCAACCGGAAATGCAAGGTGGCACCTTGGATGACCGGGTGCGCAGCGGAGGAGGTGAATAGGTAAGGGGGAGGGGGCACGACACCAGAGCATGGTCCAGTGGAGCTAAATCAGCTCAAGAAGGAGAATGCTCAAATGCGCAGCATTTTTGATACGCTGAGAGCCAAAATGGCTGAGCTTAGACGTGCCAGTAGATCTCAAGCTACTTGGGCATCTGCTTTTCAGTAGGTAGGTGTTCCCTCTCCTCAACCCACGGACGTTCCCGTGGTCGTGGAAGCGGGCCCCTCGGGCAACCCAGCCAAGCGTAAGGCTGCGACTTCGTCCGAGAATGTGCAGACTAAAGCTAAATCTGAAATGAAAATTACTTTAGATTCAATTTGCCTTGAGATTCAAAGACTTAATGAGCGTTTCTGTGCGGTAGATCAACGTCTCACAGTTATGGATTAGAAAATAGATATTCAACATGCCAGAACTCAATGTGTGGAGACTCAAATACAGAACGCCGGCCTTATAGTTCAGAGCCCAATTATCAGAAGACCAACTAAGATTCTCCTGAATTTCTTTCGAGAGGAAATGCCATTATAGGCAGCCATTCCTATGAGTATCCCCAGTTCAAATAGTACAGCTTCTTTTGTACAGAACCTGACAGTAGGGTCATGAAGCACCTCCAATAATCAAGATGGCTCGCATGCTGAGGTTCGTTTATAGCAATGTAACTGCAAGGGCATCCTTAACAAAAGGGGCACCCTGTAGCAATTCGTCCACTCTTACAGCGAGAAGCCGCAAGTGATCCTACTGCAGGAGACGCTGTCTGATAGTGTAACCCTCCCGGGGTACAAGGTACATACAGTAAAAGGGGAAGGCAGAGGGATTGCCACGTTAATCAGCAACAAGTTCACATTTCTGACACATGATCTAGGGTTAAGGCCTAAAAAACGGATCTCTCCTTAGTTGAGGTCATTCTGAGTGCTTCCAACCTTTCCAGTATTTTTATTCTGAATATATATAGTGCTCCTAGTGATCATAGGCAGCGTTTTCAAAAAATCATAGCTAAGGCAACCAGATTGGCTGGGCTCTCTCCTCTGGTTGTGGCGGGGGATTCGAACGCGCCTTTCTGGGAGTGGAACTACCCGCATGATTCTGTTATAGATAGAAGCTTGTGGTAGGCGACGAGAGATGCGCATCTCTTGTTAATAACGGACCCGTCCTTTCCTACTGGATACGGCACATCCACTACCAGGGACTCCACCCCGGACCTTGTTTTCGTGAAAAATGATGGCTAGGTAGGTTGGCAAAATCTACTGACGCTTTTAGGAAGTGATCATTATATTACAGTTACTGAATTGCAGATAAAGGAGAAATATAAAAGCAAGTTTGCTTACGTGGATCGAAATAAGTTTCGGGATTCACGCATGGCTCGAGCGGAACAGGGGAAAATCCTTAACTTTCTGGAGAAATGGGCTGAGATGTTGCTGCAGGACGCTAGGGCAGACCAGGGCCATAGAGACATGGGTACAGACATGAAATGCTTCGTCGGCTTGTGCATTCACTTCAGGCAAATGAGTTCCCATTGGCCAGATGGAAAGGCCAAAGGCTTAATTGTGAGTTTCGGAAAAAGATTGCGGAGGTAAATACATCAATTGATAAACATTAGCGAAACTTGTTGAGACAGCAGTAGGATGAAATCTGTAACTCAGTCGATGAACAAATGCGAACCAGAGGTAAATGAAATCTTCTAAAACACCAGCTTGATGAGTCGGGCACTAAATATAATGAAATAAGGAACCTCACTAGAATACTTCATCTTGATCAAACATCCTGCTCGGGCGCGGAGCTATTGGGGCAGCTTCCTAAGATGTATCTATACCTAGCAGTCGATTCCAGCATGCATGCCTATCCGGGGTATATGGGAACACCTTGTGCCCATTTGGATGAACCTTTCGCCATCAGCGATGCGCGAAGTGCCCTGCAATAACTAAATGGCCGATCGGCACCCTGTACAAATAGGGTCCCCAACAAAGCGCTTTGAAACTTGGAATTAGACTCTGTTCATTTTCTACTGATGAGATTGATAGAATTTGGAAAGGAGGTGATATCCCGGAGAAATGAAAGTTAGTGAAGGTGATCCTCATTCCCTAGCCCGCTAAATCACCAAGTTAGGATAATCGACGTTCGAACTCTCTAACGTCATGCGTGGGAAAGGCCGCACAACACGTTAGCCAGAACCAAACGGTGGAATACATAAAGCACAATGATTGCTTTCCTCACCACTTAATTGGCTTTCGGCCAGGCCTATCTACGCAGGACGCTATAAAAGTCATTAAGACTCAAATTTTAGATAATCATACCAGAGACACCAGGGTGATTCTAGGCTTCGATATAAAAAGCGTTTGATAATGTCTTTCATAATTCTATTTTGGATGCGATCTCTAGTCTCAAGCTGAATTACTCTGTCCATGCGTTTGTCAGATACTGCCTAAGTGGTCGAAAAACCATACTTGAAGTTGGAAATCTAGAATCGGATGTGCAAGTGCTGGAAAATAGAGGCACCCCGCAGGAATATGTTCCATCACCTTCACTTTTTAACATCGTCATGGCTGGTTTTTCGAGGCAGCTTTCAGAAATTTCAGATGTTGGTCACACAATTTATGCCGATGATATATATCATCATTTGGTGTAGAGGAGGAAGTAGAGGCACTGTAGAGGCTGCCCTGCAAGAGGCTATCGACACTACTGAAAATTTTTTGGAGGACACAAGCCTTTCCTGCCCTCTGTGAAAGTCTGAGCCTCTCCTCTATAACCCGGTCAGGAAGGGCCGTCAACCGCAAGGCGGGGTGCCGCCCCTAAAGACAGATATCCACCTACTTACCAAAAGTAGGTGGATCCTCAAAGTCGCTTACATTTGGATCTTAAGTATGACGCTAGAAGCAACGGGCTTCAATACCATCCCGAATCAAAGGTTAGCAAAAAGACAGATAGTGTTCTTAGGCTGATAAGGCGGGTGGCTAATCGAAGGGCAGGACTATCAGAGGACAACTTGGTCAGGGTTATACACGCTTTTATGCTGTGTAATTTTGCATATTTGGCGGCAACGCATGTTTTGAAGAGACCGGAAAGGGACAAGCTCAATGCAATGATAAGGAGAATGGTAAAGAATACCCTTATGCTCCCCATTTACACCCACACCGATCGTCTCCTGCAGTTGGGAATTCATAATACATTAGAAGAAATCGCGGAAGCACAAGAAAGAACACAGGTAATTATGCTGTATCGCTCAAAAGCGGGGAAGATGATTCTCGTGGATACGGGTATTCCACCAGCTCAGATTGAGGCTCTGTACCAAAGGTTGACGAGGGATGAGAAGAAAAACATCATTGTCTCGCCTGCCCCGTGGAACATAGATCCCCAACGAATTGTTGAAGGAGGAAAGCGCACGCTCGGGCCCTTCTCCGCCAAGTAGCGGATCTCGACGGGGGTGCCTGTTTGGTAGACGCAGCACACTATGATGACCAGAAAGATCAATTCATGGTAGTGGCAATTCACCACAAAAGCGTTACAATTATTGCAGCGTCCGTATGCGCCAAAACTGCCAACAGCTGATCAGGTTGCCATTGCCTGGGCACTTTTGGAGCAGCATCACGAACATATATTTAGCAATTCTAGAGCTGCCATTCATGCCTTCAGTACTGGAGCTGTGTGAGAAAAGGCCGAAAACATACTCTGTGAGAATTCACTTACAACCCGTACCCCGATATGTTATCTGGGTCATATGTGAAGCATGGATGGAGAGATTATTAATCTCAATGAGTTTGCCCATTCCAGGGCGCGAGGGTTAGCTGTCCGTCGCCCTGGAAGACCTTTGGATTAAACTGGAGATTTCGTAGACAGGGATCCGCCAACTACATACAATGAAATTGCCCAACGTTTCACTATTAATAGGAGAATCTTTCCACTTCCCCAAACGAAGCTAAATACAGCGCAGACACTTACATTGCCATTACTTTAATCAGGAATGTACACTAACCGTGCCCTTCCCCACCAGCTTTACTCTGAGGTTTATTGACAACTAGTGTACAAAATGTGGCGGTTTAGCCACCTTACATCACATGCTCTGGGAGTGCCCTTTGGTACGCGGCACCGATACAGCATCGTCCAAAAAGTGGGACTCCGCTCTACGGAGTCCGGACATAACATCACAAATTTGGGATGTCAAGAGGGCCCACGATGCAGCGCCACGTCTCAGCCTTACTGTCCCATCGTGAGAGCGGCCTACCGTGTGCTAGGGTGCATGCCTTCGGACTTTCACAATAACGTTTTTTTCAAACCAAACCAAACCAAACCAAAAAGAGAAAGACCTCCCAAGTAAATCAAAAGAAATGCCCATGCCTGCCTCTTGATCATTCACTGAATCATCTGTGGCTATTACAATATTTGGTTTTCCATGCACCAGGGACTATATAATGTGTTATTTAAAGATCTGAGAGACTGTGACTTGACTTTTAGGGGGAAAATGTTTTATAATAAACCATAACAATAAATTGGAGTTTTTAGTTGCCATTGCATATCTGATGCTCACATTTAGACTTCGTAGTTATTGAAATAAAAATATCTCAAGTGTGTGAAGTAATGGTCAATAAGCAAGAAAGAAGAGGTCCAGGTCCGGTTTAAAAAATATTGAGATCTTCTTGCCGGTGAGCTATAAAATTTTTGAAAATTCTCGTACTATTAAAATCCAAAATTGAAAAAGTAGTTTAGGCAGGCGCGCTTCGTGAGAAAGTAAATTGATAGGCACAAACCTGGGAATAATCACCGGTTTTGTTTTATATGCAGGGCCACCCGAGAATAGTATGCATCCGAATTCCGGGATTAGGCACACGTAAATTTTGTACAACATCGCTAAAGTGTGTCCCCGTAACCACATCCCCCTCACGGAAATTGAGTGCCAGGTGAAGGCGGAAGTTATGTCAGGCATTTTTCATGCATTGGCGAAGTTTTCTGCTTACCTACATTTTGTGAATATATCTTGCAGTAAAGCCAAACTGTTCGCTGTGGGCCAAGAAAGACTACGTGACCAAGCTCGAAGTGACGACGAGGGACTATTTTATGTCACTTTGTGACAATCCAGAGGTGGTTCCTTATCCGGAAGCTTGTCTGTCCTAATAAAACTCGACCAGCGCTTCTCGCGAAAATATTAAAGTTTCTAATGATGATACTTCATATTTATAGGATTCACGTTGGACGCTCGGAGCAATAAGACGCACTATAGATCGTCTCCTGAGTCTTTCGGCATTTTCGGTGCGACGCGTGCGTACTGACCAATCATTTATGTACAAGTGGATGCATAAAGTTATTGAGAACGCGTGTACACCACTCTCTACACTGTATTTATCAAGATTCTCTCAGGAGCATCTGTCGACTCGGCCTACCCTACTCGCCGCCCTGAGCCTATAGCTGGCTCAGTGCACCTCCAGCTCCTTGCCTAGGCCTGGTGCCGCATCTCACACAACTTACATCGTCCTGCCCCGGCCGTCCACCAGTATGGAGTGCGTCATAGAAGGTCATACCATCTCTGAAGAGGAGTGGTTGGATGATTACTGGCAATCACCCGGCTATTGTGCCTAGGAACGACGCCGACGGAAACTTCGAAACCAAGGCAAGCTCGTTCTTCAACCGAGTGCGTCGGAAAATGCCTGCGTCACCGTGCCAGAACGCCAATCCCAGGTTAAGTCACGTCCGCCTCGGTTACGTGGGCGGACACCACTCTCCCGATTGCCGCAAGACTCCATTCATATAGTAGGACGACCAAGAACGCCCATCGACTTCACAAAAGTGCCACCGTGGCAATTGCAAGACGCCCTGTTCAAGGCAGCTTCACTGCCAGATCAGCCATTGGCAAGTCGGGATCGTCTTCGGGCGCAACCCACCAATATTAGCTTAACCTAGAGTGTCACCGACTCAAAAGCTGCCCAGTGTATGAGGTGGCCAGGTTCCCCTCAAGCTGCTCAATGCAGCTTTTTTGCCTGGTAAACCTTGCAACTTTGTTGTTGTGAATAAATAAACAAACAATAAACAAACAAACAACACGCCCATACCTGCTTTCGAGTGAATTAGATTACCATTGGCGCTGCTACTATTGAGCTTCATGCCTATGCTCTCACTCCAGATGACGCCGTACGAGGCATTATGTTCCATGCACACAATGAGTTCTCAGAAAAAGAGATACTGGCAGACCTACAAGCCAGCAACTTCAACATTCCTATCATGAGTGGAACACGCATGGGCCAAACTAGGCACGTTG
Source organism: Rhipicephalus microplus (assembly GCF_013339725.1). Taxonomy (NCBI): domain Eukaryota; kingdom Metazoa; phylum Arthropoda; class Arachnida; order Ixodida; family Ixodidae; genus Rhipicephalus; species Rhipicephalus microplus. Next base: position 75,903,850 of record NC_051174.1, on the reverse strand, counting down.
TGGTTGCACTGATGACGCAGAACCTTCCCAAGTGGATAGCCTACCACGGAACCGACATCAGGCTCTACCTGTCCTACAACAGAGTGGAATCGTGTTTTAACTGCTGTGACGTCGGTCACCGCACAGATGTTTGCCCGATGCCACCTAAGCAGCGGTGCCACCGTTGCGGAGAGGAACACCCTCCACCAGGGCAGGGCGAGACACCGTTGCGAGACAATGTTTGCCAGAGCCACTGTATGCAACATATCTTTAATGAGCAAATTATGGTATGTGATGCAGGTTTTGTGTTGCTCACGGGTGCATGTGCAAATGCTGCATAGGATATTTGCTGTGTTTATATGGGGGTCTACTTGGAAAAAAATGTAGTAGGACAAATCTGTTCCAAAGAGTAAAACAGGAGGGACTAAGCCTGTCACATCTGTTCGTGCGACAACTAGTTAATCGTTTTATTTTCTTTCGAGATCTTCAACACCCCTTCTTAAGAACGGTATGCCAGTTACGCCTTTGTCGTGTTCTGCCTAACTTTGTGGTTAGCACCACAAGCATGCCGGGAGCTACGCGAGGTTTCCTTAAGGAAGTTGCAGACAGTGTACGGTTCATGTCAGTTCGGTTTTCCAATGAATACCTTTCATCGGTCGGGCGAAAGAAATTGAATAAAGACATATGCGACATGATTTTTCCAGTTCGTATGTATAGGTTAATTAATAGCGGGGGAGAAGGCAATGATGTTCTTAAGCGTGTTAAGAAAATGCAAATTCAGCTTAGTGCAAAAAGCTTTTTCTTTTAATTACACTCCGGAACACTACCGGTTAAGACTTTTTTTAGACGATAGAGGAGTGTATATGCCATGGAGTTCGAACTGTTTGATCTGCCGAAAGCCGGAGACAATAGATCACGTTTTCCTGCATTCTTAGAAAGGGGTTTACTTCTGGGATGTTTTCCAGAAAACTCTAAAAAAGGAACTTCCCTTACATACACTGGGTATCAGGTTTTTAACAGTAGAAAAAGAGGAGGGACTGCCTTTTGATTTTATTATGCTGCTTGGCCTCCATTGTCTATGGCGAGCAAGAATGGCCGGTTACTACTGCGACCCTGACAGTCGTCCGGCCCGTATGCTTTTCCGCGAAAGTATTGCTCAGTACATTGATATACTCAAACAACAAGATTTTGTTCCGAAATGGCTCTCTAGGGTCGAACCCCTGGTGAACCTGAAGGAATTTTAGCACTGTAAGCACTAATAGTTCCGCGGCTGTTTTGTCATCACTTCTGTTTGTATGTTACTGTTTACAGTGGCTTATATTGATGTGTGTACCTTGTGCGAAACTGGTAATAAAGAAAAAAAATTGGTATGGCGCAGTGGTTAGTGTCTCCGAATGGGAATCCGCAGGTCGCTCGTTCGATCCTCCGTGGCACCTTGTTTTTTTTTACGGGACGGGGGTTTTTATATTGTTTTTGTAGAATTCCTTTTCTATTTGTTGTGGCAGGTCGTCACGGTGATTCTGACGCCATTTCGCGCTCAAACGTTGCCGGCACTGCAGCACCCACCATATCCCACCATGCGCCATGGTGGACGTTACCCACCCTTCACCCACTACATTATTCCACTGTATTAGTGGGTGGTGGTTTACACCATGCCCCCCATTCGTTTTTTTTCTGATAGGAACGACATTTCACGTTTGATGTGTTGAAGGCCTCTGTCCTTACTTGGTTTTAGACTGAACAAGGGCCTTTGAAAATACACTGCAAGTCACTAATAATCTTGCAGCTCACAAGTAGTTGGGGGGCAAGGGGAGGTAATTGTGCGGTTGACACAAAAATGGTGGCGCAGAAAAAAACTATAACAAATTTGCAAAAAGCTGGCAACAGCATGCCAAAATGCCCGTTGATTTTGGCGGAGTTTTTAAAGACACTTTTTGAGATGTCGCGACCCCAAAAAAGTGGTCATACGGGCTCCCCAACATATGCCAATCAATAACGACATGCATAGATAATAAACACCACCACGTGACACACAGTGCGCATCCTACTTATGAATGGCGCCAAAAGACCACACGCTGTAAGGAAAGAAGTTAATACTTTTATTACGAGTTCTCTTAACACTACAAAACGCTTGATGAGAAGAACAAGACAGCTCCAGAGGCGAAAGCAGTCTTTTTGCGGTCACTTAGTTAAACCAAGGATGTTGAGAACGCAGGATGCTTGCGAGCCGGCTACTGTTGTCTTTACAAGCAAATTTCGCAGCCACTGCTAAAGCAGGGCAGCCCCACCCTCCTCTCCACCCCTTCTCCTACCAGCAGAAGGCCATTATAATGGCTGTCCCCTTGACGAGCCATCGACTGCAGACCACACATGCCATGTGATTTTACTGTATGGCACTTGTGCGATGGAGATGACTGGTTCCCTCACCTCCCCAGAAGCCACGTTCACTAGCAGAGCATGCGCGCTTTTATTCGCCTGCACAATGTTCTAAATAGAAAACCCAGTGCTAGTGTCCCAGCCTCATACATGAATATAGGGCCAGCGTGGCGCTGATTACTGGGACAGTGACACGCTGCTCGATGCCTGCGGGGACGTAGTAAACTGGAACAAATCGTTGGGGGCAGGAAATCGGACATTTGAATTGTTTTTGATGTAAAGCACCTCTTTGACTAGCGTGTGTAATGCTGTTCCTCCGTTCACACCGCGCTCACCTGGCTTCAGGTGTTGGGGTGGTGCCAAGTAAGTCACGCATAACTTTCAAAGTGCACGCGCGTTGAGTACACTCTCTCCCTGCACTCTGAGGCAAAAGGGTGCTGAAAGGGTGTGTGGTCCTTTTTTTTGGCACTGATGGGGCTGCCACAAACATTATTCACTTTAAGGACTAACGGCACCGGGTCTAACAGTTAGTCCCCACAGACGAGCTCAAGAGACTAACATTTAGTCATAACATTTCACCTTAGGGACTAACCGGTAGTCCCACAATTCACTTCGAAGAACTAACACTTAGTCCTCCCATTTGCCTCTTATAGGGCAACTTTTAATCCCCACATTTACGCCTTCCCGGGCAACCGTTAGTTTTCACAGGGGCACCTTGCCGGATGAACGGTTGATCTACTCAAATACTCCAATTAGATGAACTTTTTGTCCCCAGTTGAAACATTGTGTTTTGTTTATTATGCGCTAGGCCTAATACTTTTTTCGTCTGTTTTTCTGCGCAGTGAGCAACAAATTGTGCAGAAAAGAACACGCGAAAAAGTAGTTAGCCACCTATGTGTAGCTGCTTTCGCAGTCACGGCAACGAAAGACAAAAGTGAGACATCGAAATTTTTTTATTTTTCTACATACACATGAAGTTTCTCCATTGTTTAAGGTGAATTCACGGTGAGGTGTACAAGTCCAGTCTCGTTGTCACATTTTGTTCACTCTTTGGGGAGCTCCTCCGACGGAGGCGATAGATGCCAGGCATTGCTGACGCCAGCGCACATAGCCTTCTGCCTGTTGAGTTCCCACGGCTGCACGTACAATAATATAGTAGAAATAGTTAGACACACATGACAGAAGATGAAGATGCGCGCATATGTCAAGTAGGTGCACGTTAATATAAAAACAAGCGTTAAAATATGACACACAAATAACTTTACCTTCACATCTCGCACAGTACTTCTGAAGCTGCTCTGACGAAAGAGATGAATGACAGGCATCACAGATGCCAGCGCACACAGTCTTCAGCACGGTCCGTGCCCACAGCTGCACAATAGGTGAGTAAAATAGTGAGTCATACGTGACAGAGGATGAATACAAATGCATGTGAGAAATACATGCAAGCTGAAATGAAAACATACGTGAGATATGACATGCTAATAACTTCACCGTGATGTCACACATCGTCAAAGACTCATTCCAATCCCCGTAGCGCAACAGCTTAGGAGCGGCGGCCGCAGTCACAACTCCGTGAACCACCGTGCCGCTAACAAGTCGGCGTATCCTAAGCGAGCGACGTCGTTCAGCTCGAGCAAGCGAACGCAGACCAAACACGGCGCTGCACGCAGAGTGTCTGCCGCTAGCGAACTTCGAACAGGAAAGGGAGCGTACGCTTGGCCGCCGCCACGAACAGCGCCGAGCTGGTTTGGAGCTAGCGCCGAAAAAAATCTGCGGTAGTGCGGCTCTTTTCCACAAACTCGAGCGAGTGCACCACGCAAATGCGAGTCCGCCGCCGCGACCAACGGACGGCGCCGAGCTACGTGTGACCGACTGACGGGAAAGCCAACTGTAATAGCGACCAATTTGGCGGCCAAGCCGCACTAGTCCGTGCTAGTGCACTTACAGCGCGCTACATACTACAACCAAGCTCTTTACGGGAACTCGCAACGTATTTTCGACGACAACAAACACAGCTACGAGGTCTCAGCCCAATATGGTTAGCCCGGAGCTCATGGCGGCGGCGAATACAGGCGAGCACTCGATGAGCGAGCCTACGGGAAGCCGACGGCAATGGCGGCCTATTTCCACGCGGTCGCAAAGCACAGGCGTACTGCAGACGCCGAAGCTTACCTTCGCGATGCATTTTCGTGTGTGCGATATACAACACGACCGAGCCTTTTGCCGGCGAGCGCGATTCATATTTCACACGCGACAAGTAGAGTAGAATAAAGAATGATAACTTATTTGCCTTACTATCCAGTGCACTTTTCTGCCCTGAGTCAGACTGAAGTATATATCCGATAGCCCTGTTGTCTTCTCGACTGCCGAATCGGCCTTCCCAACTGTTGCTGTCGTGTGTTGGTCGTGACTATCTTGAAGCCAGAGATATACAGCGTGGCGTGGTGACGTGTTGGGGCTTTTTCCAGACTTTATGGGTGCAGCGAAACGCAAAAGCAGCAGCCAATGCTCATGCAAGCCTACACACAAGCACCATGTCGTAATTCTTAGATCGTCGATTTCAGGCGGCCGTGGTCGAGCACTCCGAGCGCGACGCAACGCGAACCGTCCCCGGCAAAATTCCGGGACAGACTGAGCCAGCAGAGGAGGAGAAGGTGGGCTGGTCACCTTGGCAACGCTTTTCGCGCTGCCTGCAATCTCTAGGCGGTTCATCCCTTTGGAGAGTGTTTTCAGACTAAATGGTTTCGCGCCGCACACTTACCTCTCTGGTTGCTCCTCAACGGTCTATCTATTCATCGCGCGCGCCTATTGGGCCCCGTTACTCCTATTACGGGTAATTTTGGCTTAGAGTGTAGCCTGTCGCCGCTCACCGCATGTCATATCTCTAGCTTAATTCACCCTTTCCACCGCTCGCAACGTTTGAGCACAAATTAAGCGAAAAGTCTTTTTGCGATTAAACTTACACGAAACCCAACCCGCCCCCAGTGTCTTTGCGCTTCAAAAAAAAAAAACGTTCACTCGAGTAAACGCTACACCGAGTTTCACTTTAAATCTTTCTTCCAGCACCCGCTCCGACGTCCGTTTCAACCAGGTCAACACAGTGGGTATCGCTGCCGCTTCGCATTTTATAAGGGTTCATTTCGGGAGGTTATCCATATTGTTTTTAATTTTGGTCTCTCCCTGGTCGTAGTTAGAGCTTAAAGACGAGCACTGCGACAAAAAATACTTAAGTATATTCTCATCCTGACACATTACAGCTACAACACATTTGAATTTGTTTTGACACAAAGTTACCTCATGTTCAGGTTCAAAAAACCTAGACATCTTGGCCTCACACGAACAGACGTGAAAATGGGCACAGTAGTGCACTGCTGATTATCAGGCACGGTTTGCAAGCGTTTCAGTTCTTACCGAAAGCTGATTTACCAACCTGGCAACTCATGGAAGGGTTTGGGTTAAAAAAGGAAGGCGACTTTTGTATAAGTGACACGACAGTGGCTTCGCAATGTATCAGTTCCAACGTCGCCCTTCGTTGACGGACGAAGCATGCCTTTGAAAAACTAACAGCCCCAAGACAGTGCTGGCAACTGTCTCTATGGGTGAAAATGCTTGTCGCTTATTTCACTCTTATTTGAGGTGTGCTGAGAACTCCCTGCTGCATAGAGTAGGCACACTTCCTCGATTGGATTGAATAAACTTTCTTTGTGCATGCTATGGTGCGCTTGCCTGTCCCGATGGGGGCCTATGTCGTCTTCGGTGTCGCCATTACTTGGTGCGCGACTCCTCTCACCGTTGCTGGCTCACTAGGTCCCTGCCTTTCGAGCGCTGCAAAGACCTGCTGGACGGCCCAGAGTCTTTTTCCTGGTCGTAGCTTTTCGCAGCCGCCTCGAGCCATGACGGGATTATTAAATGCGAACCATTTCTTAAAAGGCCACTCACCAGGCCCCATACCGAATTTTAGTTAGGCAGTAAGTTGTTGGGTGTTTGATGAGGAACGTTTTGCCACAAAACATTTTCGAATTGGTTCATTACGAGCAGAGAAAAGAGGCTTTTGAAGCGGCGCGAAACGAGGGTGAGAGGAGGTGAGCTCAAAACCCTTGCCGCTCCTCCGCGTAGCCTTCGCAAGCCAAATCTCTTTCCACCCTCTCCGGCATCCGACCATGAGGTGACGTGCACATGACGCGCCGAACAAGCCCAACCCCCGTGCACGCGAGCGGCTAAGCTTTGTTGACCAGTGTTATTTTGTGGTCTTCTGCCTGTTTCTGCGGGATTGTTTGGAAACGCTGGCTTAGACGCGGTAGAGTAGATGAGCACAATGAGTGCGCGAACGCGTAGGAGTGTTCCACGGCGGTCGTCTGCTCAATGCGCTGACCGCGGGGACCCGAACGCATGCGAAACGCTGGAACATTAGCCCCGCATCTCGTAGCGTTTCACGGGAAAAATAAGAGAGATTTAGTACTGCGTACGCTGCGTACGTGGCGGCGTTGCGTTCGTAAGGACGCCACGTTCTGCGTAGTGCGCATGCGCAGACCGCAACGCGCACGTATCGCATTACGTACGCAGCCGCTACGTACGCACGCATTAGATGCGTGCGTGCGTACGTATGAGGTGATCGCGCCGCTCTCGAACAAGTTCGCGAAAGCGCGAGACTTCGTTTTGCAAAATGGCGGCATCGAAGGCAACACGGAGGAAGGAAAGGTAAGGAGAGGCCCTGACGTCCCTCGTTTTGAAGCCGCGATGAAGCCGGAAGTCGGCCATATTGACTAGGCAAATTCTCCTCTCTTGTTTACATGTGAATGCGAAGCAGAAGGCGCGACTCCCTCTCTGTCTCAAAAAGCACGTGGCCTGTGCGCCACGTGCGTCGGTGCTATTCGAAACCAACGGAACGGATTTCAACACGCTGTCTTGCTGCGATACGGTTGACGAAATATCTGCGTATGGCTGTTGTACTCTTGCACTGCCGGCGTTAACGATAAACACGGCAAGTTGCACGTTAAGCTTTTTTTATTTGATGTGTTCTTTGTGAAAATAAAGATTATATTTGAACATTCCCACGCGACGAACCAGGCACCGAAATTTGTACAGCTTCTTTCAGATCATTTTTCCCCTTTTGCGCTTCTCTTTAGGTTTTATGAAATTTTCGGTCAGGCTGTGGGCTAGACACAACGATAAAAAGAGAAAAAAATGTCTTTTCTGCAATAAATACGGAGGTCCGTAATTATGCCAGTAAAGTCGGCATGGGTGGAGCTTGTGTGCGTGGCAGCCCATTGAGTTTGCGCCGGCCTCTTTGTTTTCGCCTCTCTTTTGTCCGACGCCCACTGGTTCCTACGAATATCTCAAAGGCCATGATTTCATTAGGATGAAAGCAGCGAAGACCACTCGAAAGTGCGTGGGAACACGTCTCCAGTGTGATGTACGCGCACTAGTAGCTACGGAGAATGGAGACCAGGATCGCGTTAGGGCGAAAGGTGGGAATGTTAGTCGAAGGAATGCGTGAGAAAAGGTCTTCCGGAAGCTTCACGCGTCAACACACCGCCAAGGACGGCAGGGAAAGCCAGCCAAATGCGAGAGAAGATGTCTCCGGGATAAGTGGCTAGTCATTAGAGGAAAATAAAGAGAAGGCGCTTATTTCTGTCTTCCCTATCAGGAACAGAGCTCAGCGCCAACCGCCAACCGGTAACTGTACAGGAACATGAGAAGCAAGATTAGATTACAGTCTTGATAAGGGCCTGTGGACCGCAATTGCGTCGTCCGTTGTCATATGAAGCAACACCGTATAACTGTCACTAACCTGCAAGGCATTCATTGAACGAATTCTTGAGCACAGTCGGTATCTTCTATGATGGCTTTTCAGCATAATATTGACGGACGCTGCAAATTCGGAGTACGTATACGCGTGCTCGTTCCGTGGTTTCTAGTTCAGACACCTGGTTACAACCATCACCGGGGGAAAATCGCGTAGCTAACAATGCGACACAAGGAATGGATGCTGTCGAACACCTGCAGTACGCCACGGTTAGGTGCGAGGCCCATGAAAACGCACACACCTCCGCAGGACCACCTGAACGGTGCAGCACCGCACTACATCAACAATAACAAAACGCCGTCATTGTGCCTAGTGAATATGGCTGCGCGTGACGTAATTTCCGCCACATTTTTTACGCCCTGCGCCGGCTGGGCATGCCCTCTCCTTACCTTTCCTTCCTCCGTTGAAGGCAAGCATCGACCGGCTCTGTGACTTAAAATATGGCCATAATCTGGCTATAACACTTGGATTGGCTCACATTGGGTGTCAACAAAGCGTGCTTCCATTTTGATCTACCAGATGGCGCAACACGCTTCACGCTCGTTACGTACGCGGGTACTGCGGCGTACTAAAAGCCCATTAGTGGCAAACGACGCCACGTAACGCAAGGCGCTTGCGTGATGCGTACGTAGCACCATTCCGCAGTACTAAAACTCTGTATTGTTGGGAATACGCGCACAATTCTTTATTGCGTCTGAATATTTATTTCAAGTTTCATTCATCTCTTAAAGCAACAAATACATAAACTACGCATGTTGTGTTGAATCATTTTTGTCATGTCATGTGGTATACTGTTGACATCGTCAGAGCATACTCGTCTACGTAGAGGACCAACGTCACTGCATTGCCGTCTACGTAAGGCCATTCCTACGCCTCCGTCATGCCCTCATTCTCTAGGCGTGCGCCGGCAGAGGGAAGGGGAAGCAGCTTTCATCTTCAAATTTCACCCACTTCCGCGGCGCGTAGCGTTGCAAATTTCCGCAGACGTGATCATGAACACCTCGTCAACGCATTGCGCTTGTCAGCTCAAAATTGTCAAACCTGGTGAGTGGCCCTTCAAAGATATTCGGTGACTTTGAGCGTATCTATCTATCTATCTATCTATCTATCTATCTATCTATCTATCTATCTATCTATCTATCTATCTATCTATCTATCTATCTATCTATCTATCTATCTATCTATCTATCTATCTATCTATCTATCTATCTATCTATCTATCTATCTATCTATCTATCTATCTATCTATCTATCTATCTATCTATCTATCTATCTATCTATCTATCTATCTATCTATCTGGCCGTCTATGACATTTAGCTCTCCTGGCCGTTTCGATAATGGTGTCGATACCAAACTTAGTATGGCATAACAGGACTGTATGAAGAACATACTTGACTAGCCATAACATTAAAATCATGACATGTATGTCACGAATGTAATGACTTACATTTAATGGTCCAGCAGCTTTGCGGTGGTTTCGTTGTCATGGCATGTTGCATAACTGGTATGGTATGATTGATTGCATGGAGAACAGAAGTGGCAGACCCTAACATGAAATTGATAACATGCATGTCATGTAACAACAAGACTACATGCCGCGCTCATGATGCGCTCGCGGCTGTTTCGCTAGCGTTACATATACCAAAACATGAACGCATGACGAAAGTATGCTACTGGTGCAAACATGATAATAATGAGATGCCTGTCTTGAGCAACATGACTACATGCCACGCTGATGATGCGCTGCCGGTCATTTCGCTAGTTTCGCTTAAAGCAAATTTGGTAATATGAGACGTGAATGGATGATAAACGTACGATACTGGTGCAAACATGATAAACATGAAATGCGTGCAATGTAAGGACGTGACTACATGCCACGCTAATGATGCGCTCGCGGCCGTTTCGCTAGTTTCACCTATACCAAGCTCGGTATTACGTGGCGCAAACGGACGACAAAAGTAAATACCACATCCAAAAATGATAATCCCGACATGCGTGTCAAGTAACAACATGACTACATGCCATACTCATGGTGTGCTCGTGGCCGTTTCGCTAGCTTCACGTATGCGAAATATTGTGTTACGTCACGTCAATGGGTGACGAGGGTATGTGGCTGATGCAATCATGATAATCGTGAGATGTGTGTCACATGAGAACATGACTACATGACACAGTCAAGGGGCCAACACATCACACGCGACGAGGTGCGCGTGCTCGGCGGCATTCATTTCGTCGCGTCACGCCGGCGGTGCCACGCCAGTCGCCATCCTACCATATATACGCAGGCGTGCGCCGCGCTGCGTTGCTTTGACGCATGTGCGTTTCAGCGCGTCCGGCGTCCCTCCGTCACAAAAAGAGGGAGGTGCAGTGGATTGGATTGGATAAACTTTTATTTGGTCTTCCAAAACACAGATCACTGTGTTGCGGGCAGCTCCCACGGGGGGACTGAGTTGCCAAGCTCCTCAGCCGCCTCGCGGGCTTGGTGGACAGCCCAGAGCTGATCTGCCAAGGACGAGCTGCGGATTGCCGCCTCCCATCTGGCAGAGGTGATGTGCGATAAATGAGCGAATTTGGTGCACTGCCAGAGCATGTGTTTTAATGAAGCTATTTCCCCACAATGTGGACAAAGGTTACTTGGGTATAGGTCAGGGTACATGATGTGTAACATTTTAAAAGTAGGGTACATCCGCGTTTGCAAAAGCCTTAATGTAAGGGCTTGGGGCCGGGTTAGATTTTTGTGAGGTGGAGGGAAAATCCTTCAAGACAGGTAGAAATGTTTAGTGAGCTCGTTATATGTTATAAGAATTTCCCGGTTATCCCCTTCACCGGTAGAACGCATCCCCGGGGAGGCGCGGTTGGAGAGTTCTCGCGCCGCCTCGTGTGCTGCTTCGTTGAGATTGGGAGGGGAATCGTTGATTTGTCCAAGGTGAGCTGGGAACCAACTCAGAAGATGATGTGTTATGTTCTTGCCTTGCAGTATTTTCAGCGTTTGTTCACAGACCGTCCCCTTGGCGAACGCCCGTAGTGCTGCCATGGAATCACTGTAGACGACTTCAATGTTATCCATCTTGAGTGCTAAGGCGATGGCCACTTGTTCCGCAATGATTGGGGCTTTCGTCCTGACCGTCGCTGAGTTGACGACATGGAGAGCCCCATCGACTACCACTGCTACAAACGCTTTCCCATTGGCGTAGGAAGCCGCGTCAACAAATACGACCACTCGTTCCTCGTTTGAGACTTGACGAAGTATAGTCCTGGCCCTCGCTACTCTTCTTCCGACGTTGTGTTCTGGATTCATGTTTCTCGGTATAGGAGATACCGTGATAGTCTCCCTGATGTTGTCAGGGATATCATTGTAATTGCGTCTGATTGCTATTGGGTGTTGGCCCAGCTCCTGCAGGATCATTCTCCCCGACCATGTAGTAGATAACCTTGCAAACTGTGCTCTCTCTTGGGCTTCTGCTATTTCTTTGAGCGTGTTGTGTATGCCAAGCTCAAGCAGACGCTCGGTGCTGGTATGTATGGGTAGGCCCAGGACCTTCTTGATAACTTTACTGAGGAGCACATTCAGTGTCTCGGACTCTGCTCTTGACCAGTTGTGCATTGCTGCCTCGTATGTGAAGTGATTTAGAACAAACGCATGCATCAACCTGATGAGGTTGTCTTCCTTGATCCCATTTCTTTTGTTGGCCACTTTGCGTATGAGGTGCACCGCACTGTCTGTTTTCCGAGTTAACTTGGCTATAGATTTGCTGTTGGTGCCGGTAGACTCTATCGGCATTCCCAGGACTTTGATGGAGTCGACCCTCTGGATGGCATCCCCTTGATTTGTACAGAGATGGATGTCTATCTGGTTTAACGGCTTCCATCCCCTGGGCTTCGGTCCCCGGCGTGCAGTCCGATAAAGCAAAAGTTCTGACTTATTCGAGGAGCACTTGAGCCCGGAAGGGCGAAGGTAGTCTTCTACGGTGTCAATCGCCTCTTGCAGAGCGCTCTCAATCTGCCCCTCGCTTCCACCTGTGCACCAGATGGTAATGTCATCTGCGTAGATGCTGTGCTTCAATCCTTCAATGCTCGATAATTTTTTTGACCGTCCAATCATGGCAATGTTGAACAGCATTGGTGAAATCACTGCCCCTTGTGGCGTGCCCCTCGCTTCTAGTTCGATTGCTGCGGTCTCGATATCTGCAATCTTCATCACGGCTTTCCGATCTGTAAGAAAGGACCATACGTAGTCTTAGAAGGCTTTCCCTAGACCCAGCTTGAAAATTGCTTCGAGTATGAATGAGTGGTGGATGTTGTCAAACGCTTTTTCTAGATCTAGACACAGAATGGCTCTCACGTCTCTGGTTTCATTGTCTATGACCTGGTGTTTGATGAGCTTCAATGCATCTTGTGTGGATAGCCCTGCCCTGAATCCAACCATATTGTGTGTATATATGTCGTTATCTTCCAAATACTTGTTTATCCTGCGCAGTATGGCATGTTCTGTGACCTTGCCGATACATGATGTCAAGGATATTGGCCTCATGTTGTCCAAGTTAGGGGGCTTTCCTGGCTTAGGAATAAGGATCGTAGGGAGATGCAGTGTTGTCTGTGCAACGCATCGGCGCGAAATGCAGCGTGTCGCATATCGCGCCGGTTGCCGTCGTGCCGCGCCGATGGACGCTGGTCGCACCGGTCGCGCCTGGCGTCAGACTATAGACTACTCGTGCTTCCCTAACAAAGCGTCGCTGTGTCCTGCATGCGAGCGTGTCAGCGCTACATTCGAGTATACCAGGCTCTTCATGATCCACTCACGGCCGTTTTGCTAGCTCCACATATACCAAACTTGGTGTTACGTGGACGTCAATGAATGTCACAAGTATAGGACTTGTGAAAACTTGATAATCCTGACAAGCGTGTCATGTATGAACATGACAACATACCGCACTCATAGCGCGCTCACGGCCGTTTCGCTAGCTCCACATATAACAAATTGTATCACGTGACGTGTATACAGGACGAAGGTAAAGGACACATTCAAAGATGATAATCATGACACGTAAGTCATGTATGGCATCATTTACCTTCCCCCTGTAACGTTGTGCTAATTTCAAAGTAACATATCTACCTTTCTTATTCGTGCTTCTCATATCATCGATTCCCGCTGTATGTGGGATCTGCCAATTTTTTCTTGATCTTGCTTCTTCTGGATACTCGATGCAGTCCCAAAAGATGTGCTTGTGATATGCCGTCCCCTCTGGCAGACCTAGCACTTGTCGGTCGGGTATGTCTCAGGGTACATGCGATGCATCAGTGCTGGGCTCGGTAGCGATCCGGTCGTGAGCTGTTTCAGTAGTACCGCCTCCACTCGAGCCAGCCGCGGGAGTGGGAATGGGAAAGTCCTGATAGCCAGGCAGTAGGCCTTCATGATGTCGTACAAAGTGCCGGTACTCTGGCTGAAAGACAGTGAAGAGGCTCCCTGGCAAAAGTACAGTCATGCTTCTGAAATAGCGTTTATGTTCTCTGCGCGAGTTACGCTACAATCTCACAGACTTTTATAATCTAGTCAGGCTGAAGTGCATCTACTTCTTCCAGAGTAAAATCACTCCTGCAGCTGCTAGGCCTAACACAAGGCAATGGTTCGTATATTTTTGTTCATGGGTGTACAGGAACGAAATCAATAAATATTTCAAGCTGCCTGGATATTTCGAGGCATCATGTGCAATCCTTCACGCTTAGTCTGTGTCCACATAAAACTGAGATTCTACTTTTCCATCATTTGTCTTAAAAAAGTAGAGCATTTTCTACAGATGAACTGTGAACATGCAGCATAGATTTCTTGAAGCGTACGTTACACATACAGAGCGGACATCTACACACACACTATAATCGTACACAACACAGGAAAGAAAATATACCTCTGAACTACGGCCAATTATGCAAACAGCAGCCGGTATTTATATTCATAATTCCTAGCCCCCTTCTGGTGCGGGTGGCGCAACAACTATATTACGATATTTGAAGAGCAATAGCACGAGTGTTTGGTGGTCGTTACGTAATTTGTGCGCACATCTACAATTCATTGTCAAACCAAACTACATTACACTCAATGCCGTCCGACCGTTTTTCACTGCGCTTCAACAAAATTTTCAGTTATGAACTCAATGCTGGCTTAATTACTACATTCCACCCGGCTGCGGTAGTCTTGTGGCTAAGGTGCTCGGCTGCTGAACGGCAGGTCGCGGGATTAAATTGCGACTGCGGAGGCTGCATTTTCGATAGAGCCGAAAATGCTGTAGGCCCAAGTGCTCACATTTGGATGCACGTTAAAAACCCCAGTTGGTCGAAATTTCCAGAGCCCTCCACTACGGCGTCTCTCATATTAATATGGTGGAATTGGGGTGTTAAACCCCACACATCAATAATTATTGAATTATGATTATCAGCTGGCATTCTAACATATCGGTTCGAGGCGGTGAAGCCACCTACGCCCAAGTCTGTGAATTGTAGCAATCATCTAAAACTACACTTAAGACAATCTTTCAGCCGTCTTGGTCAAAAAGTAGTCTACGAACGTTACAATCCGGTGTCCGATCCGACTTGCGATGCCGTGGCCTGAACTAGTATGCAAGAAAAACAACGTCTGTTCACAAAAGATAACTCTAAATCATCTGTGGCAGTTCTTGCAGTATTGCTTAAATCGGTTACACTTTTTTGTAACAGCGACAGCCTTTTGTAATGCTCAAACTGCAATATTCGTGCACCACCTGCGGCGAGATCGGTCCAACAAATTGTGATCCGCACGAATACGACTCCCAGTGAATGTAGTAGGCCTAGCTTACCGGCCGAATCGGCTATACAAGTCATCGTCTCCTCTGGGTTTACTCATAGGTAACTGCGAGGAGTAAGAATGTCGGTACATTACAGCCTTGCCATCGGTTAACCTGAATGAACCATTGCTTATTGCGTACAGTGGCCAAAAATAGCAATGAACATTATTGCGACGCACTTTCAGCCAGCATATACGGGCAGTGACCAAAAGCCACCGGTCACACTCGCTGGCACTTACTGACTGATACGTGAAAACATGGGCTTGTCGCTGGATACGTGTCCATAAAGTAGCATGATGAGACACTTTATTGCACATGCAATTTGGTTTTAAGCAATTGCCTATGTAGTTACAGCTATTAATTTACAGATGCAAATCAGTACACAATGACACGGCTGCTGCCCTAGCATATCGTCGCTTGCAATATAAAATACACCTTGGTCAAATAAGTACACTCCTAACTATTGATCATTACAGTGAATATAAAAGTTTTGTATATGTCAGCTTGCAAGAAATGCTAGGAAAGGCTCTTACACTCGCAGCAACAGCTGATAATATGCCCCAGCTTCCCTGTAATATTTGTATATTTTCTTCTCTATAGTGTGAGTATATAAAGAACCTTGGCATCTTGGCTTTCGCGGCATGCCATGCATAGATGACAGCAGTTTCTATATTATGAAGACGGAAAGTTTAGTTTTAACATACAAGGGCGTCTGTGTTCAAACTGTGACCCATGAAGTCGAACGGCTTGTTTTATTTTTACCAGTTTGTTTTTCTACGCAGTGAGCACGGTGTGACGCGGCGCTGTGGTATAGTACGAATGCCACCTAGGAAAATATTTTCAGGCGTGCTCACAACCGCCGTGACGTCACTTGTTTTGCCCAAGCGAGAGCGCTTACGGTAGGCTGTGAATCCATTGCCTCCATCATCTCCTCTTAAAATATGAAGCGTCCGTGGAAGTTATACATTCTTAGTGTTTTTATTCTGCCTTTTGCAAGAAAAAAAAGGCGTTGAGTTAGGTATTGTATTACCCTTGAAACCAGGTAAAGATTTATGTGTGACCCAATTATTCTATAAAAGAGTAAAGAATTATGCGCTATTGAACGTGTAGTCGATTTATAAGAGCAATCTTTAATGGACCACCAAAGTGACGAAATAAATCAGGTAAACTTTATTCATTCTTTCCCCACACATACAAGCGATCATACAAGCACGCACGCACGCACGCACGCACACACACACACACACACACACACACACACACACACACACACACACACACACACACACACACACACACACACACACACACACACACACACACACACTACCTAGCGCATGCAGAGAAAATGTTCCTATTTATGAGCAAAACTTCTGCGATTATAATTGTTCTCTTTCGAACATGTTTTCTTTTTTATAGCCGCGCAGTTATTGAGGAGGGTCTGTGCTGCTGCCACAAACATGTTATGCAGCACAATATCAGAATGATGACCCCAGCAAGAGAAAACGAAGGCCTTCGTTTCACGAACATATCTTTTTTACCGACACAAGCAGTGGCGTTTCTGTTTGCTTTGACCCCTCTCACAGTGGTGCGTAACCGCCCCTATAGCTCAGAGCCCAAAAAAAATGTTAGCACGTAGTCTAGGTAACCATGTTGCTCCTATGGAGTATCCACTGTCAGTTCTTGGATTGGCATACTTGGTAGTTGTTCCTGAATATAATCTAGCTTGTAGCAAAACTCACACACCTGCAAACCAAGTACACAAGCGCTTTATTGTATACTGTGTCTTTTAAGAAAATATATTAGCCTAAGGTGCAGGCACGACTGGCACAGAATTTTAACAGCGCACTGAAGTGATTGAAACACCCACAAGAAAATACTATGCATAAAACCGATTGGTACACTAAGCAATGCAGCAGTATTCCTCCCATTGTTTCCTCGACCAGCTTAACTGACGTATTACAAGAAGTCCACTGTGTTAATCGCCAATAGCAAATCGTTTACCGACCCTGAAAGAAAAACGCCTGTTTCGAAAACGTACCGCCACGCACTTTTATTATTTTAATGCGATTAACCAGTCAGAAACACACATGACACCTTTATTTTAGGAAAAGAACCGAACAGGGTGAAGTGGGTGCCCTTGGAATGAGTTGGAAATATGTCGCATGGACACACGTACCTTCGGGTCACGAAAAAAAAAAAACGAATTTCGACGTCAGCTTGGTGAACCACACGCTCCCATTTAGTTCGTGGTTTTCCTTAGGAAACGAGAAGACTCGCAACTTCGGTCTCTTTGCCACGACAATTTGTCACGCAGCATTGCTCACCCATTCAAGGTTCAGCCGTACAGACTGCGAATATCCAGTGCACACAGCGCATCACATCCACGCTGCACTTCACGGGCACAAAAAAAGACGGTCTTCTCGAGTTGCCTACAAGCACAGCAGCACGCCACGAAAACATTCGTCAGGCTTGGCAGTTCATGTCTGTCGAACGACGATAGCAAGCGGGGGCATGTCTGCGCAGCGAAACACACCAATCTAAATTGGGTGACGTCTGAGCCCTTTGAAAAATCAGTGAGCAGGCCTGAAATTTTCGAGATGGCATTGTTGATGACTCGTGCGGTCATACTTACGCGACGAGTTCCAACTTTGCTGGGCTAAGTGTTTTTTTCGTCACCCAATTTTCATTAATGTCTCGAGCATCTACTTACACAAGGGACAGTTTGTCGTTGCCGTGAACTAAGTTTTATTGGCTTTTTAGAAGTTGCCGCTGTTTCTTGCTTCGAGGGTGTTGCTAATGACACTTCGTGAACGAAACTGTCATGATAAAAAAAAACCATGTTTTCTTTACCACTGAAAGATAATATATTACCTTAAGCCATTAAACTTACATTTGGGGCGTCTACGCTAACAGGCGAACGGGAGGCAGTTATATTGGTTTTTGGTGTTGGTGGTGATATGCAGGCGCTAGGTTGTGTTCTGTCAGCAAGGAATAAGTGCCAAGCCCCATGTAAGCGTCATCAGCATGAGAATTGCGTGGATTGGGAACTCCGCTTGTGCAGCATTGCTTTCGAAGTCTCACTCTGCTTTCAAAGAAAGAGTAAGTTCTGTGGCTAACTCGGCCGTATTCCCCCATAAAGTTAGACAACTCTGGGGATAGTAATACAGTTTCTCTGCTCTCGCAGTGCTCCCTGTATTTTTGGGAGTGAATGACCTTTTTTTTATTGTTACAGACTAGACCTGTGCGCCCATTCGATATCAGCGGGGGCAGTGCGCCCATGCTCCCACCTCCGCAACCGGAACGTCAACGGCAAGGGGTTCATGGAACCAGCGAAGGCACGGCTTGGTGGGAGTGGGTGGGAGAGGGGGCATATTCAAGAGTTGATGTGCAGAGCAATTCAGCCCCTGTGTTTTGGGAAAAAATCTGGTGCCACTAAAGGACGAAGCAGTGGATGCAATAGCAACATGCAATCTTACACCGAACGAAGGGTAGTTTTGAACTCTTCCTAATCCGTTCTCGCGTCACTCTGAAAAACGCTGGTGTATGGTGCTGACATGGCAACTCCCGCAAAGAAGCGTTTTTTATGCAGTTGGTCATCTCATTAGTTATTTCTCGAAGTTGTGAGGTCATAACGCGTAGAAGGGTATACAAGCCGTTTTGCTGATGCCTACCGTGATAGCGCGCACACCAGTGCTCCAGACCATGCCCTTATACTCGAAGTTCTCTGTTGTGACTTGAGTCTCAACGACCACCTGCCTCGGCGTCTCTTCATACTCCATCATCAAGAATGGACCAAGGGCTTCCTTTCTTCTTTAGGATAAATTGACGGTAATCCTAGCATGCTCGTGATGGCCATTACATGCTCCCTCCATTCTGCGTAAATAGGCAGCTTGATTTACCCCTTGTTCAATCGTGTTTCTCTATAGCAGTCGTGAGCTTTTTCTCCCGGGTGCAACTTTTGATGTACGTAAAACGTGGTTGATTTGAAATGGATATGAAACATCCCGGCCACAATGAAACCCCGTAAAGAGTATCGATATATTTGCGGTTAGAATTGTAAAAATAAAAAAAACTGTGTCACATGGCTCGTCTTGCAATTAGCGAACTCCATCGTCTCCGAAGGATTTGATCGTTCGAAGAGTGATACCATTCAACCCCTCTTCCATTGGTTGTCTGCTCACCTTCACCATAGTTCTGAAAGGCGATATCCCCTCGATGCTTATTTATCAAGAAAAGCACTCGTGCATTGCGAGCGATAGGTGTGGAGTCTATTGGGATTTCGCGGCTTGTCATCTACATTCTTATTTCCATTCTGGCAATTAGAAAGTCACAAAATATAGTGAAATCAGTTTATCATGCGCCATAATCGCACGAGGTGCGGAAGAACGGGTGGGGAACGCAAGGGAAACACAGAAGGGGCACTTCACAACTGATCATTTTCGTATACGGACAAATTGAGAGTATGTGCCCTAATTGTGTCAGGTAAGCACCATTGTGGCGGCGCAAAGAGTGCCAAAACAAAAGTGAGAAATGTCAAAAAAGAACAACGCGCTCCAGTTCGCGTTTTTAAAGTGAGTGATGGGGCCATAAAAAAGACATGGCCTGCATACACGGATAGAAGAGAGTAGTCAAGACACCACAAACGCCACTACCTGCATCACCGCGCATTGGTGGAAAGAAACGTAAAAAAATCACAACATATACAAGAATTGGAGTGAAGAAGTGGAGTGAAGCGTCCATCCGTCCATCCTACCATCTGTCTGTCTGTTCTTTATTTATTTCTCTCCTTCTCTTTCTTCCCCTCTTCTCTTTTTTTCAATTTTTATAATTGCTTTTGTGTGCATTACGAAAAGCAGTGACGACTGCATAAACAGCATGCAGCAGCCAGAAAACCTAAAGCGCCCCGGACTTCAAGAATACTTAACGACGAATTTCCAGTCAGTAGCACGTATTGTTGTACGTGGGAGTTAAGTGGTGGCTCTCTTGACTACATTATTTTGTCTGCATCTCACTATGTGTGTTTTTAACTTAGTTACTTACCGACTAGCTCAGCTATTGGGTGGAAGAGCTTTTATCAATTCTCTAACAACTGACGTGGCATCCCTGATTGCGGTCACCACACGAACTGCAAAAAGCCGTCGTTTCATGGGCCACCGCCGACAAGCGGCCAGCTCTAAATCTCTAAAATTTCATCAAATAAAATTGTATTCTCCTCCAGGCTTTCATTGTATTTTTTTCCTTATCTACGTATGAAGTAGCTTGAGTAAAAATGAAATGAAAAAAACTACCACACAATCACTAAGTGAAGCATGAGTAGTTGACAAAGAAGTGAGATTCTTCAGTGTTACCGTAAATCAATCGTAACATTGGTCATTCACGGATGTAAATGAGTAAGAAAGCGGTGTAAAGTTTTATACCAGGTTTACGGGTCATAAATTAAATGTTTTTTTCAATTATAATTTTCCTTTTGTCTTCGTTATTGCTGTTTTGCAGTATCAAATTAAGCCTGAAGTCGGCAAAGGCGAGGTATGGGCACGTTCTCCTATTGGTTGTGTTGGTTGTTTCCAGTGATACCAAATTAATTGTAGAACATTTAGAGACGTCATCTGATCATCGTCGTCGTCAGTAGCCTCATTGTCGTGGTGTATAGTGGGTACTTCGCACGTGCTGTGTCGTAAACCAAGCAAGAGAATATGTATTCTGGAACGCGCTTGTTCTACATCACAATGAGCGTCAACGGTCTCACGTATAGTGGGCACTTTGCATATGCTGTTCCGTGATGGCAAAAAAAATGCTTTTGTTCTTTTTCACCTATTGTACGTGGCGCATACCCTCTGCTGGGGATAGGCCAACAATCGAGTGTTTTTATCAAATACCGTGCAGTTTTAGAAGAACGCAGGATATATATTGGAAGGATTACCGATGACCTAGGAAATAGTGATGCTTGATCCAATGCATCTGAATATTTAAATAAAAAAGCTGGTGGTTTTAGGACGCTAGAGCCCACATATAAATTAATAAGTAAAGAAAGTCACTTAGTCGTAAAATAGACCAATACTCTCAATTTTATACGTATATAATCTTCTAGACACGCTAGAATAATAATACAGAATAATTAGTCAATGTATTAGTTTCATTAATATTATTCCGAATGGCTGCAAAAACGGTTGCACTAGAGAACCCAGAAATGGAAGCTCCACACGACAAAATGACAGGCACAGATATATCCATCCCAACACCACGTAAAGGTATTTTTGAAAGCGTTTTTGTATTGTGTTCAACCATCTGTAGGTCAAAAAGAAATGGTCTATTGTTTGCGGTAAGCGCACTTAAACTTCATCACGTTCAGCATCATCGCTAGCGGTGGTTACGGCATCGCCAACAAACAATCTTTGGTCCCAAGAAGATTGGCCTCTAAAAGTGCATTAACCCATCTATTATAATACTCATCCGTTTCGTTTATCTATGCACACAGTAGCAGATCCAAGACTTAACGAATATGCTATGTTGCTAGTTGGGTTGTCGCACTGCAAGGTTCAAGGATGTCGTGGCATCGAGGTCTGGTAATTTCTTGATTCTTCTTGAGGGTAAAAGCTCAAAACCTCCGGAGCTGTATTTGATACGCCAAGCTAAGGGAGGTTTCCGCAGTGAGATTCGGTAGGACGTTTAAACGGCACTAAACACTTTTTCTAGTAAAGATGAATTGAATTCAATGGAAGAGCATATTGCCTCACGAATCCGACACCACAAAGATTTTAAGAATCCGTCCAACACGAGCGGAGTTACAAAGATTAGTCAAACACTGCAATCACTATCCCTCTTCTCTCGTCGTGACAAAAGCGCTGAAAGCTAAGCAGGTAGAGATGGCAGGGCCACAGAGAAACGTCACGCGCACCCCGGGACCTTGAGCACTATTTTTTCTTGTGAAAGCGTACTGATCTTCACAATTGTGTTAGATGGGCGGCCATATTGAATGTAATTTGATGACTTAGGCAGTGAGATTTTCGGCACAATTTCGGAGCAGTAGGCGCACAAGCGAATGTCTAGGCGCTACGTTTTTTTACGCCGGAAGACATTCGGTCGCTCTTATTAGTGTCGAGAGTTTGTTGTGAAAGCTTCATGACGTGTACATGGCGTAGCGGGAAAAGAACTGGAAACCGGAGCGCGTTGGTCACGGAAGTTCAGCCAAACCGACGCGGCCAAAATTGACCAGCCCTTTTGAGTAAACATCAATAACTGCCCACACATAAAAAATAAAACAGTAGCCCACGGCGGAAGTTGTGACCAGAGCACAAAGAGGACGCGGTGTCACAGGAGTTTTTGGGCTTTAGGATCACGCGCTCAGGAATTTTCGATTGTTCCTTTCTGTGAGCTGATGAAGAAAAAGGAAAAAAGCAAAACATGAATGAAAATTATGACAAGAGCCCGAAAAGGTTGCGGCTGCAGGAAAGGTTGGCTCATAGTTTCGCTCTCTGCCTGCCTCCTCTTATACCATTTTTGAAGAAAGCGCATTCCACTTTCACTATATTAGGCTAGATTTGTGAGAACTTCGTTACGTAAAAATGACGTTCAAGATGAAGAACTAAAAACTGTGGGCGCACTGCTAAATGAATTCATAATGCTCAGTGGCGGCTGAATCAATAAGTTTATTATAGTGACATGAAACGCTCGCCTTGTGAAGTGACGTTTTTTTTTTATGTCCACATCGCCTGCTCAGTCTAAAACTAACGGTGACGCGCTCAAACCGAAACCTCCGCGGCCGCGCGAGTGGTGTGAGCAAAAAGTCACGTTATATCCACGGAGAGAATGAGGATGAGTGGAGCGAAGCTTCGGAGGGTTTCATCGGTAAACCGTGAGCTATTGTTCCACTGGCCGCGTCCGTCTGTCTGTCTGTCTGTCTGTTTGTCTGTCTGTCTGTCTGTCTGTCAGTCTGTCTGTCTGTCTGTCTGTCTGTCTGTCTGTCTGTCTGTCTGTCTGTCTGTCCGTCTGCATACACCACTGACTACCGAAAACGAAGCGCCTCGCCCCCAGGGAGCGTTGCCACCTACAAAAAGAAACTATTTCAGGAACTTTTGAGACAGTCCGTGTTTGTAGGACACTAGATTGAAAAAATACCTTCTAAACAACTCATGAATTTGCTCTCGACGCATTGGCATAAATATTAAATCTTAGGCGAAGTCCACCTACCGCGCCTACTTTTTTTAAATGTGCCACCAGTTCTCCCGGTGTCAGGGCAGGCTCTGTACACCGTGGCCGGCCACTACCAGTGCGCGCTAAGTTACAGTGTCATACTGTACAGTATCTCCACTGTCTTTCAGCCCACTGCGTCATACTGTACAAAGTCTCCTAATAAAACGGAGCATACTGCAGTGCGCTGGGAGAGAATGTACTGCGTTCGCAATGCCACGCAGTGCGCGAAAAGACACTGGTAGGCAACAGAAACGCTGCTTGCCAACAGAGATACGGATCGTGCAACGATGTTAGTGATTTTGGTTTTATAAGAATAACTAGGGTAGCGGCGAGAACACCCAGAAGGTGCTCATGCACTCGTTATCGCGATAAAAAGAACCAGTGGAATGAATGCTGTACACATCGAAGAAACCACATACGATGTCAATCTTCCTGCACAGCTGCAGGTTCAAAATTTGAAGCCTTAGTTTAAGTCTAAGTAACTTTTATTTATTTTTCGAGATAAGCGTATATGCAGACTTAAAAATTGACATTTTGTTGGTACTCTTTTAATAAGTCATATGATGAAGTGGAGTAAGGTAAGGTGGGACAAAATAAGACATTTTGCATTTCACGAATTTCAAGTTTACTTTCTTCATTACCAAAAAACATGAACTCACGGTGTGGTCCTTCGTAGTAGCGTAGTGGTAACGATGCTTGGCTGTTTGACCAAATGTTATGGGTTCAATTATGGCCCAGGCAGTCACATTTCTATGAATACGAAGTGCTATAGACCTATTCATTGTGTGATGTGAGTGCTGTCACGGGTCCCGTTAATTAGAGAGGCGATCACCGGGCTAATCTCAAGGGCCGAAGGATCGGCCCCCCGAACCGCACCACGAAAGCATGGACAACTTAGAAGTGGTCCTATTCGGCGTGCCAGCGGACGCCGGTTGTGGCCCAAAGAACAAGTCAGAGCCGAGTGTTGATGAACAAGACAAAATTATATTCTCAATTATGGCAGATCAAACCGATACACAAATATGCACACTCGACACTAGTTGAATACGATATGTCACCAATGAAACAGTGTACTACACAGTACAATCAGCCACACTCGAAACAGCGGACACAAACAACAATACGCACTACAATGCAGGCGCATGCAGCGAACAACCAAGATACCTAAAGACTAAAGAGTTCGAAAACTTATTCAGTCCAAAGTCCTTGGAATAAAAGTCTGAATGATACTCTTCCGAGAATCACTCACTCAAAGTCAAGCACCGTTGTCGTTCCGCTGCCCCCGAAGTTTCTCTTCCAGGAAACCTCGCGTCTTCAATTGGCCGCTCTCCAAGCACCAAACTTCTTCGCCGGTACCACGTCGGCTTCCCACGCGCAGCTATTGCCACGCGTCTTCGCTCGCTGGCGGTAGACACACACTCTTGCCTGTAGCAAAAGTCTTCACCCCTCAGGTGGAAATCCTCTTCTTCTCCTCTTTAGTCACTGAGGGCAAAAGGCTTCGCCGACAAGGCGAAACACCCTACGCACTCTGGCGCTTACTTTATTCTTCTCCTGCTTTGTCACTGAGGACAAAACCTTCACCGACTACCCGGCGGAACACCCTATGCACTTTGGCACATACCTTCTTCTCCTGATCTCCCATCTCTGCCGCTTGGTTAAATAACTCCCGCGAGAGATTCCAGAAAATTCTCATCATTTCGTCGGTGCAATACGCAGCGAAGGCTGGGGAAAGCGCAAGACGGTTCGAGGGCCGTCCGTGACAGATGACGCAACCCTGCATCATAACGCCCTTTTCCATCGACAACTTTCCAGGGCTTGCTCGGCCGCCGATGTGAGGAGGTTCGTCGGCGAACCTAGGCTGCCGAGGGAAGAGAGACGCGCACCCGGGTAGTCTTTGGATGCTTTGTAATAATGAATGTAGTGGGCCATGGAAATCTCGGCAAACACATTGTCAGTGCTAACCACGAGACGCTCGTCCCGGACTGTCGCTGATTTCGCTAGCTAGGCCTACGCTCCTACCTGGTCTCGGATAACAGTTTTGACTGCCTCCGTTTTTTATTGTAATTGGTGGAGTTTGCGGGGTCTCCTTGCAATCCTGGAGTTGCGAAGCCGGACTCTACCTGCTGTCATGACCACTGAATCTGCCACAAGCCCTCCTCCTATGGCTTCCCAGGCCATCGTGTGCTCCGGCGCGGTCCGTCAGCGGGATCCTCCCATATTTAGCGGCACTGACGATCACGACGTCGGCGACTGGCTGGCTACTTACGAACTCGTGAGTGTCTTGAACGAATGGGACGAAGCCACGAGACTGGCCACTGTCGGCATTTACCTCAGTGGCATTGCCCACTTATGGCTTCGGAACCATGAGACCGACGTTCCCACCTGGACAGCATTCAAGGCAAAGCTCAGCGAAGTCTTTGGTCATCCTTCTGTCCGCAAACTTTGTGTGGAGCAGCGCCTTCAGTCGAGATCTCAACTGCCTGGTGAGAACTTTACATGTTACATAGAAGACGCCATTGACTTGTGCAAACGCGTCGATGTGAACATGACAGAAGTGGA
Organism: Rhipicephalus microplus; assembly: GCF_013339725.1. Lineage (NCBI taxonomy): Eukaryota > Metazoa > Arthropoda > Arachnida > Ixodida > Ixodidae > Rhipicephalus > Rhipicephalus microplus. Next base: position 75,878,118 of record NC_051174.1, on the reverse strand, counting down.
CCACATCAAGAATATTTTAAGGGTATTGACGAAGACGCTTTCCAGATGCTCATTTCAAAAAGCCCTGCTACTGTCGCCCAAGTTACCGAGCTCTGCCAAAGCTATGATGAGCTCCGCCGGCAACGTCTCCTCACCCGCCGTGCTGTCCCACATCAGGAATCGATGTCTGGCTTAACTCCCTCGCAAGACCCCGTCCTCCTCTAGCAGATCAAAGATTTCGTGCGCGAAGAAGTTGCCCGCCAACTCTCGCTCATCTCTGGCCTACCGGAGCGCAGTGCACCGCTTAGCCCTACTCTACAGACTATTATACGAGATCAAGTGTCTGAGGTCCTTCCTCCGCAGCTGGTTCCACCAGTCAATGCACCATTGACGTACGCCGAAGCAGCAGCACGACCACGACCACAGACGTTCCGTGCGCCGCCTCCACTGCCTGCTCCTGTTTATGCCGCCCAGCCGCCACGACCTCCAGTTCGCCGAGTCCCTAATCCATGGCGCACTGCCGACAACCGACTGATCTGCTTTTCAAGTGGTCTACCTGGGCACGTCGCACGTCTGTGCCAACGCCGCCCACTCCACTCACGTGAAAACCTACGTCCATATGAGAACGATTACACGTACACACAATACACCCCAGACCCCGAATTGTACGCTCCTCGTCCAAGCCCCCGACCAGCTCCTGATCGCCGATCTCCTTCTCCACGTCGACGCTCGCCCTCCCTGATGCGCCGACACCCCCCTACAATCGACGCGGAAAACTAAATGACGCAGTTACCGAGGCAAGAACTGCGTCCTCGTCGCAAAGCACAAGCCCTCTTCGTTCGCCGCCGAATGTAATTAATGCCGTTCTTGAAGGTGTACCCGTACTTGCCCTTATTGATACTGGTGCTGCAATTTCTGTCATCGCCGAAAACGTTTGCCGTTCAATTCGAAAAGTGACAACGCCTTACTTGGGTTCATGTCTTCATACTGCCACTGCACAGCCTGTGCAACCTGTGGCCACGTGTACTGCCAGACTTGTAATTCAAGGAGTGCCCTACACAGTACAGTTCGTAGTACTCCCGCACTGTTCTCATGACATCATTTTAGGTTGGGATTTTCTCTCCCATCACCAAGCCGTCATTGATTGCGCCCATGCCGAAGTCGCCTTTTGTCCCCTTGGTGATGCGCTACCAGTGCACGATCGCCCTTCCGATGCGAAGTTCGTCATTAGTGACGACACCCAAATCCCTCCACGCGCTACTGTCTTCGCACCTGTGTCTTGTTCCACCGTCGTCGACGCTACCGCATTCTTCACACCTTCCGCTGCTTTCGTTCATCGCCACCTATCACCGCTGCCAAAAGCTCTCGTTACTCTTCAAGGTGGTGCGACCAACGTGCCTGTGGAGAATCCGTTCCCATTCAAGATTATGCTACTTCGAGGCGAATGTATTGGTTTGATAGAATCATTCGAAACCATCGCTACACTTGACGTTCCTGATGAATCATCGGAAGTCAGCGCCCTCTCCTGTAGTTCCGTGAATGACGCTTCCACTACCGACATTTTCAACCGTGTCATCGACGAAGGCCTAAACCCACAACAGAGGTGTGAGCTTTTGAGCCTACTTGACAAGTTTCGACCATCTTTTGACAGTCACAGCGCTACTTTAGGTCGAACATCTACCGTATGCCACGAGATCGACACAGGTAATCACCCACCACTACGGCAGCGACCATACCGTGTTTCGCCGACTGAACGCCGTATCATCGATGAACAAGTAGGTGACATGCTAAAGCGAGGCGTCGTTCAACTGTCAAACAGTCCTCGCGCGTAGCCGGTTGTTTTAGTTAAAAAGAAGGATGGCAAGATACGCTTTTGCGTAGATTATCGTCACCTAAACAAAATAACACGAAAGGATGTTTATCCTTTGCCTCGAATTGATGACGCCCTTGACTCTTTACAAGGCGCAGAGTTCTTTTCCTCCCTTGATCTACGCTCTGGGTACTGGCAAGTGCCCATCAATCCAGATGATAGGCCAAAAACTGCTTTTGTTACACCAGATGGCTTATACGAATTTAACGTGATGCCATTCTGGCTATGCAATGCGCCGGCAACATTTGAGCGCATGATGGACACTATCCTATGAGGCCTCAAATGGAACACGTGTTTGTGCTACTTAGACGATGTAGTGGTATTCTCGCCCGATTTTCCCACGCACCTTCGTCACTTGGAACAGGCTCTACGCTGCCTCTCTGCAGCAGGCCTCCAACTCAACTTGAAGAAGTGTCACTTTGGAGCGTGCAAGCTGACCATTCTCGGAAACGTCGTGTCGAAGAATGGCGTTCTTCCTGACTCCGCTAAGCTACGTGCTGTTCGCGAGTTCCCGAGGCCCACGTCTCTCAAGCAGCTGCGTAGTTTCATTGGGCTTTGCTCATACTTCCGCCGCTTCGTCCGGGATTTCGCCTCCATCATGGCGCCTCTGACAGACCTACTTCAGGGAGACCGCAATCTATCTGCGTGGTCTCCAGCTTGCGACAGTGCGTTTGCGAAGCTCCGTGAACTGCTTACAACACCACCCACACTGCGTCATTTCGATTCAAGCGCTCCCACAGAAATCCACACAGATGCTAGTGGTGTCGGTCTTGGCGCTGTACTCGCCCAACGAAAGTCTGGTTACCAAGAATATGTTGTTGCGCACCCGAGCCGCACTCTTACAAGAACAGAAGCAAATTATTTGGTAACTGAGAAAGAATGCCTAGCGATTTTCTGAGCCATTACAAAATTTCGGCCTTATCTGTACGGCCGCCCTTTCGATGTTGCTACCGACCACCACGCGCTCTGCTGGTTATCCTCCCTTAAAGATCCCTCAGGGCGCTTGGCACAATGGGCTTTACGGCTCCAAGAGTACGCCATCCGCGTCTTTTATCGCTCAGGTCAGCCGATGCCGACGCTCTTTCGCGTTCGCCTGTTTCTACTGATATTGCGAGTGTCTCCATCCAAGACAACTTCCTTCGACTATCAGGACCCATCAACATGGCTGCGGAGCAGCGCAAAGATTCGTGGATTGCGTCTCTGATGGATTACCTATCTGAAACACTCGGCCGCCCGCCATCTCGAGCGCTACACCGACAAGCCTCTCACTTCGCTATCCATGATGGAATACTTTATCGCTGCAACTATCACCCTGACGGTCGCAAATGGCTACTCGTCATACCCAGGCATCTCCGCGCCAGCATATGTGCTGCTTTCCATACCGATCCGCAGTGTGCGCACGCCGGTTTGTTTAAAACCTGCGCCAGGTTACGTTTTCGGTTTTATTGGCGTGGCATGTACACATTCGTTCAAAAGTACATTCGATCTTGCACAGAGTGCCAACGCCGCAAGCACGATTCTAGCCGTCCTACTGCACCAATGCAGCCGTTACCGTGCCCAGTGAGACCATTCGACTGGGTTGGAATAGACCTTTATGGTCCTTTACCATATACATCAGCTGGGAATCGCTGGATTATTGTAGCGATCGACCATCTCACGAGATATGCAGAAACGGCCGCTCTACTATCCGCGACGGCACGTGACGTTGCGTCTTTCCTGCTGCAACGTTTTGTTCTGCGTCACGGCGCTCCACGTGAACTTTTGAGCGACTGAGGCCACGTCTTTCTCGCGGATGTTATTCGAGAACTTCTTGCAGAATGCCATGTGATTCACCGCTGTACTACCGCATATCGCCCACAAACAAATGGCTTGACCGAGCGTTTCAACGGTACTCTTGGGGACTTGCTTTCTATGTATGTCGCCTCCGACCACACCAACTGGGATCTTATCCTTCCTTACGTAACGTACGCTTACAACACGGCACCTCAAGCGACGACAGGCTTTTCCCCATTCTTTTTACTTTATGGTCGAAAACCATTATCTTCAATTGGCACCATTCTCCCCTACCAACCCGACTCATCCGAAGGCACACCAGTTTCCGAAGCTGCGCGGTATGCGGAAGAATGTCGGCAATTAGCGCGCACCCTTACTACACAAGAACAAGGGCTACAGAAATTTCGTCACGACGATGGACGGTTCAACTACCAATTTTCGCCCAACTCTCTTGTTTGGCTGTGGGTGCACCCCAGTGCCGCTCCTGGTACCTCTACAAAGTTTGTCAGCAGGTACCATGGACCTTATCGCGTCATAGAACAAACTTCCGCTCTTAACTACATCATCGAACCCCTCACGGCCACTGTGGACCTGCGTCGCCGAGGCCGCGAAATCGTACGTGTGGGTCGCCTCAAACCATATCACGAACCACTTGTCCTCACGACACCTTAGAACACTTACTTGGCACCATCTTCAGCGAGGGGGAAATATGTATTGATGAATGTAGTGGGTCATGCAAATCTCGGCAAACACATTGTCAGTGCTAAGCACGAGACGCTCGTCCCGGACTGTCGCTGATTTCGCTAGCTAGGCCTACGCTCCTACCTGGTCTCGGATAACAGTTTTGACTGTCTCCGTTTTTTATTATAGCTTGTTTTTTTATCGTTGACCTCGAGGCGTTTCTCCGGTGCTTCGTCGCGAGAATTTGGCGGCGCGCCTCTTTTGAGCGCTCGTTTTGTGACTCTGCCCCCCACTTTAACAATATTATCTCATAATATTCAAAACCACACAAACGAGTGCGAACAGTTCCCACACTCCGAGATTGTAACGTAGTCCGTCGCTCATGACACGTATTATTCACAATAGATCATTCAATACAATTGTACATTGTAATTCAATCTCACAACACATGAAATATAACCACAGGTACATGAGTACAACACTCCATCACATATTCCAAACAATACAAATGTACAAAGTTCTCTCATTACAACCATTGTACAATACTATACATTACATCACTGTAGCAAACATTTTGACTCGCTCGACATACAGTTGTGACACAGAATAACAACCACATAACTTAACATATTGCACTCAGCATCGTCAAACACATCCCGATTCGACCTCAACACCTATCCCGTGTACTTCGAGCTGCGCTTGCGTCCTTTCTTGCGGTGCTCGCTCGACCTCTTCTTGTTTTTCATCGTTTTCTTCCGGCGAGCTCTTTCCCACGACGGTATCTGAGGCGGCGTCAAAGCCATCTTTTTCACTTCCCACATTGTTAACGGGTCATAACGCTCAACAGATCCTGTCCGGTTATTCACCCGCTTGTTCATGTCACGACATTTGGCCTGGCTGGCTGACTCTGTCAACTTTACACTGTCGCCCGGTTGAGGTCGTGCCGACGTAAGTCCAGCTGCCCAGCACGTGAACTCATTAAACACGATCATCTACTCATTCACTGTCTCTTGCACCGCGGCTTCACCTTGGGCTCGAGTGAGATCCGTCACGGGATGTTCCTCCACTGTATCTCGCGGTCGCTGGGTTGACGAAGGCTCTATCTTAGGGTCTACTCCCAATCGTTCTGGTTCGTTCGGCCCTCGCGCCCCGTCGATGTTTCCGATGACGAGGTCGTACAGGGGGGTCGTCAAGCATAGGGCTGTAACCTTCCCGGTGAAGTATGGGGTTTCAACCACGATTTCTGCTTCGGGAAGCATCCGAACCGTACTGTCAATTAGGCAAACTGGTTTCGTTATGCCTGTTAACTCACTTTCCCGTACCAAAGTTCTCCGCACGATGACCGTGGAGCTACCGGTGTCTTTTAGCACCGTAATCTTCTTGCCCGCAACTTTTCCAGGCAGCGTTGGCATTCCCTTCGTAACACCGGTTGGCTGTTTTGTCTTTACAGCACCCACAATAGGAAGTTTCTCCCGATTTTCAACTCTACGAATCCGTCGGTGACGGCCTTATCATCCGATTTCGGTGCCGCTTGCACACAGGATACCTGGTGAGTTTGACTCTCTCTGTTACGACATGCGTCTGCTTTGTGCCCAGTCTGACCACACTTGAAACATTTTATGACCACAGGGCTCATAAAGATCGTTCGACAGCTGTTCGCACGATGACCCACCCGGTTGCACAGAAAACATCGCGGAATTCTCTCCGGTGCACGCTTCTTTTCTTCGGGAGCCGATGTCTTCGAATCTTCAGCACACTCCTTCTCGACCTTGGCCAAATTAGTGCCACCTTGCGCTTCCAAGAATTGATCAGCTAATTCAAGCATGTCTTAAAGTGACTTAGTTCTCCTCTCTTTCAAGTACAGCGACAGGCTTGGGTGGCAACTCGTGAGAAATTGCTCTCTATTAAGGAGCTCTCTAAGCTCATCGTACTTCTGTGCTGTCCCTGAAAGTTCAATCCATCTGTCGAAATAATTGCTAAGTCGGGCGGCGTACTGTGTAGCCGTCTCACCATCAGCTGGCTCTCCTGCCCAAAATCTGTCCCGGAAACCTTCTACAGTAAATCTGATTCGCTTCAATAAAGCAGCTTTCACCTTTGCATAGTTGGCTGCATCGGTCGGCGGCAGCCTACTGTACACACTGAGCGCTTCACCACTCAAGCAGGTACTCAAAGCAGTTGCCCATAGACGTTCTGGCCAATTCTGGCTCCTCGTAATTGTCTCAAATCTGTGGAGGTGCGCGTCAAGGTCGTCCTTCCTTTCATCAAACGCTACGAGCAGCTTGCTTGGGTTCAAGCGGAAGCCATGTTCCTCCAGTTCACTGGTTTCAACTCTAGCTTGGACAGGAGTTTCACTTCGCTGTCGCAAACGGAGCTGCTCGAGGTCCATCTCGTGCTGCCGCTGCCATTCCCTTTCAGTCATCTCCGCTTCTCTTTCTTCGTTCAGCTGTCGCTTCTTGGTCTGTTTTTCTTCTTTCAGCTTTTGCTACTTTGCTTCTCTTTCTTCTCTCGCCCTTTCAGCTGCCAACTTTTCTCTTTCCAGTGCCAACTTCAATTGCTGCTCTCTTTCTTCCTTCGCCCTTTCAGCGGCCAGCCTTTCTCTCTCCACCTCCTCTTTCTCCTTCTGGCTTACCCACTTCCGTAGTTCGGTGCCAGAAAGACCCACCTTTTCACCAAGAGCTACCAACTTTTCGAGATTCATTGTGTCTCGCAAATGAAGTCTTGCCACATGTAAAAAGTGTCTGCCTAAATCAGTCTATCGGAACACTCCCCTGCACTCATTAAAAGAACACTGAACAACACACAAAATCGTTCCGATAGCACTATCAACAACTCGAGGCTCTTTCTCACTACTTTGGACAGACTGTGCACCAAAAGTTCCTGTCGCGGACGCCAGATTAATTGTCACGGGTCCCGTTAATTAGGGAGACGATCGCCGGGCTAATCCCAAGAGCCAAAGTATCGGCCCCTCGAACCGCACCACAAAATTATGGACAATTAGGAAGTGGTCCTTTTTGGCGCGCTAGTGGACGCTGGCTGTGTCCCAAAGAACAAGTCAGAGCCGAGAATTGATAAGCAAAACAAAATTATATTCTCAATTATGGCAGATCAAACCGATACACAAATATGCACACTCAACACTAGTTGAATACGATATGCCACCAATCAAACAACGTACTACAGAGTACAATCAGCCACACTCGAAACAACGGACACAAACAACAATACGCACTACAATGCAGTCGCATGCATCCATCAAATAAGATACTTAAAGACTAAAGAGTTCGAAAACTTATTCAGTCCCAAGTCCTTGGAATAAAAGTTTGAATGATACTCTTCCGAGAATCTCTCACTCAAAGTCCAGCGCCGTTGTCGTTCCGCTGCCCCCGAAGTTTCTCCTCCAGGAAACCTCGCGTCTTCAATTGGCCGCTCTCCAAGCACCAAACTTCTTCGCCGGTAACACGTCGGCTTCCCACGCGCAGCTATTGCCACGCGTCTTCACTCGCTGGCGGTAGACACACACTCTTGCCTGTAGCAAAAGTCTTCACCCCTCAGGTGGAAATCCTCTTCTTCTCCTCTTTAGTCACTGAGGGCAAAAGGCTTCGCCGACAAGGCGAAACACCCTACGCACTCTGGCGCTTACTTCATTCTTCTCCTGCTTTGTCACTGAGGACAAAACTTTCGCCGACTACCCGGCGGAACACCCTATGCACTTTGGCACATACCTTCTTCTCCTGATCTTCCACCTTTGCTGCTCGGTTAAATGCCTTCCGCGCGAGATTCCAGAAAATTCTCATCATTTCGTCGGCGCGATACGCAGCGAAGGCTGGGGAAAGCGCGAGATGGTTCGAGGGCCGTCCGCGACAGATGACGCAACCCTGCAACACCACGCCCCTTTCCATCGAGAACTTTCTAGGGCTTACTCGGCCGCCGATGTGAGGAGGTTCGTCGGCGAACCTACGCTTCCGAGGGAAGAGAGACGCACGCCCGGGGAGTCTTTGGATGTTTGTTTTCTTTTTTTATCGTTGACCTCGAGGCAGCTCTCCAGGGCTTCATCGTGAGAATTTGGTGGTGCGCCCCTTTTGAGGGCTCGTTTGGTGACAAGTGCACGTTGAAGTACACCAGACGATCAAAATTGCCAGAGCCCTTCACTATAGCTTCTCTAAAATAATATTACAATTTTGAGACATGAATCCTAAGATACACGAGAAAAGAATGAAACTGATTGCCATTAAAGAACTCGAGTTTGAGAACAACAGATATTCATCTTGCTTCAGCACACTATTAGGTGCATTCTACTTAAGCATTAGTTCTGAAAAATTCATTCGTAAAAAGCGAACATTCTTATTTGATGCAATCGAAGTTATAAAAGGCAGCATAACTACGAGCTGAATGATGGAGAGGGGGGCGAACCATCGGTCCGTCCATTCGTTCTTGCTTCCGTCTGTCCATGCGTCCACCTGAGTGACCGTCCATGCGTCCACCTGCCCGTCTTAGCGTGCATCTTTTTGTGCGTCCGCACGTCCATCCATGCGCCCATCCCTGCGTTTGTCCATGTATCCACCCCTACGTACGTCCATGCGTTCATCTGTTTGTGCGGCCATCCGAGAGTCCGTTTATGCATCTATCTGTGTGTCCGTTCGTCCATGTACTCAACGCTCCAAGTCCCACCATCTCGCATCTTTTTATCATATATTCCCTATATAGAAGCACTGCCATTCAGTGGACATTCCAAGGACTCAACAAGAAGTGGCACACGCACACTTTCTTATGGCTTGCGCTTTGTGTCTACTTCACACCTTTAACCACCTCGAGTTCATTGTATTTACTAGTTCACTGTATTCATGGCGCTGTGGCTCAACGCTCGCTAAGCCTTTCTAAAACCAAGGAGGTTACGCCCAGCGAGTATAACGTATCAACCCTTTCTTGTCAGATAGTGCTCAATGTACACGCCAATGGCTGCTAACGGAAAATGAGAGACATAAAAATTTGGCTTTTAGTTAACGCGCACGCTGCGAATTTTTCGTTGTTCGACAACGCACAGGAGAAATCTCCCACCGGCACCACCTTACAGGTCAAAACGTAAGACTGGTTACGCACTACGACGAGGGACGAACGGGTGCCGCTTCAAGGAGCTTCGCCCCTGAAAGAGAAACCTCTGACAATAATCACTGAATACAGAGCAAAAGATTCTTGCTGAGGTAGTAGCTTTCATTGTGGCACTGTACAATACGTGATACATGAAAATGATGTAGCCATACAAAAATAAATCGTCAAGATTTCTTAGGGGAGAAAGACAGAAGATATAGTGGAAAAAATAGGGGGCAGCATTTCAATGTTAATTTCAGGTGAGGTCTAGTTATTTTATCTGACGTTATACATTCCAGTCTGAATTGAGCATTTCAATATATCTTATATTTATTAATTTTTATTTTTACGTAAGGACGCCCCAATAAGTATATTGCTGGGGCGGGAAATGAAGAAAAGAAAAACAATAAATCAGCATTCATGTACAAGATTTCGGGAACTATTTCGGTGTCAATGAAGAGACCCATGTGGGCAAGCGATTTCGGGCCACTATTGTCCAAGGAAAAAAATCTGCATTGGAACACGTCAGAGTGGCTGAGCGAGGTTGAAATAATGGTCGCTTTTCGTAGATGATGATCGGCAGAACGCCTGGATGGCGTTCTGGTTTATGGAGATGCGGTAATTGATGTTACTGTAAAGCAATTTCGACAATTCTATATGGCGATGGCTCACAAGTGTTGTGAGGGCTATAGCTGTTGAAGAAACTTCGACAAAGAAATATTTCTGTCATTTTCATTCAGTACGAAACGCAAAGCTCTCTTCGAATGGATTCCATATGTTGTGAATTTGATGCAGCTTAGGATCGAGCTCAATCTAGTGTGCCGCGTGACCACCTTTACGGCGCATGGCGTATGCTCCTCCCCTCCCTCGTGTCTTACGCTCCCCATATTTATTCTCGCAATGCCAATGGCGAAGTGTCTGCTCACCTACGCTTGCTGCCTCTCCCGTCTAGCCGTACCTCCTAGCGGCGTTTAAACATTGTGAGAGTGGCCGAGAGAAGGCATTACGTGACGGCATCATCATCATCATCATCATCATCATCGGGACTTGGCCGAGAGAGGGCACTATATGATGGACCCATCATCATCATTGGGACTGGAAGTTGGGGGGGGGGTTGAATGTGTGGGGAAGAGGAGAGTTTGGCCTGGTTCGGGAGAGTGGCAAGACGTAGCGGTTTGTTGTGCGTGATTTAAGGTTAGCGCGTGACATGTGGGGGCTCGTCCAGGATGGCTCCACGCCCGAAAACAGGAGCGTTCAACATTCCTAGGCTACAAAGCGTCGTTGAAGAGCTGTCGCAGGGCGCTGAAGGCTCCGCCATGGAGCGCAAACGAATCGCGGTAGTCGTGCGCGATGGAGTGATGGCGACACCGCTGCCCACAGTGCCACACGTGGGAGCATGGACTGTGATCGCTAACACTGGCGCGGTCCCTCGGGCCACCAACGACTCTGCGCCTCGGCTCGCCGCTGCGCAATTCCCCCGTACTGCGGTGTTAAAGACTTGCAGTCGCCGGAGGAGTTTCTTGAACGCCTGCAAAACTTCTGCTTCGTAACGGGCGTCGCCGACGATAAGCGACTGACTCATGTGGTCCCGGCTGCCCTCGAGCACGGCGCGAATTGGTGGTGGCGGTTCGTGCGCGGGTTCGACTCGTGGGAGCAATTCACTGCCGCCTTCCGCTCCGAGTTCTCGTCGATTGGCGCAAAGCGTCGCCTGAAGGCGAAGCTCGAACAGCGCAAGCAGCACCCGGAAGAGAATTTTAAGAAGTTTATTTATGCGATCGCTACGTTTTACGGCTGCATCAGGGAAGATCCCAGGCAGCACAGAAGGTTGGCCCAATATTGGGGATAGATCGGCATTGCCTGGCCCATGAACGGCCCAGTTTTCACAACGTACCTCCAAGATTGGCTATGCCAGCCAAATAGAACGGCGACGTTGGACCAGCGTTGACAACGTACCCCCAATATTGGTTCTGCCAGCCGAATAGAACGGCTATGTTGGACCAGCATTAACAACATTCCGCCAATGATGGCTGTGCCAGTCTATTAGATTGGTTATATTGGGCCAGCTTTCAGAACTTTCCGCCCATATAGGCTGTGCCGGCCTATTAGAACGGACACATCGGGCCAGGTTGTACAAGTAGCAGCCAATATGGGCGGAGCCATCCAATAAGACCGGCATTATTGGCCCGCCGTTTGAACGTTATTGCCGGCGTCAGCTGAAAAGTCAACATCACGATGTCATAATATTAGAATATGAGCCAATTTCTGCGTGTGCTGCTTTTTGGCGCTGTTCTGGCCCCAATTCACGCACCGATTTTTCAAGTTAGAGAGAGAGTAATAAATGTGCCGGGCACAATATTAGAACTATCTTTTCGTCATTAAACCATGCCCCACCGCGGCGGTCAAGTGGCTAAGGTACTCGGCTGCTGACCCGCAGGTCGCGGGTTCGAATCCCGGCTGCGGCGGCTGCATTTCCGATGGAGGCGGAAATATTGTAGGCCCGTGTGCTCAGATTTGGGTGCACGTTAAAGAACCCCAGGTGGTCGAAATTTCCGGAGCCCTCCACTACGGCGTCTCTCATAATCATATGGTGGTTTTGGGATGTTAAACCCCACATATCAATCAATCAATCATTAAACCATGCACAGCTCGTTGAAATGCATAATCGTTGGTTGAAGTTGTGCAAGGTAGACTTTTTAAGTGAGAAGAAATTACCGATCAAGTTTCTCTGTCAGACGTGACGTCCGATGCGGTGGTATCCGTACGTATGACGAAGCTGCTGCGGATACCGCTGTCTTACGCGTGCATGTAGACGTCGAATATCTGACGCAAATCTTATCGTATCATGTGTCGGGCTAGCTATCTACGCGACCTATTCGAATCTGTTTTGCGTTCACAGCACAGTACGGTTAACGGCACTTGCTGCTGCTTGACGTGTGGGAAGAGCGGGGGTCGTCAGTTGCGTTATGGTGACTGAATCATACAACATATGCAGTTGCCGTGATCTAACACACAGACGCGCGTGCGCACGCACGCACGCGCTATATTCATGCAACGACCACACGAATTCCCAACAACATCGCAGCGAACGGTTGGTAAGGTGTTGCGGAGTGTGTGGGCGTCGTAGGGCACCCTGTCGGTGCCCAGCTCGTTGCGAACGCGAATTTCGGCGTGGAACGCATCTTTTTTATGTACTTTTTTTACGTGTGCCCAAAACGGTAGGCTGCGCGATACGAGAAGTACGACACACACAAAAAAGAAGAAACGTGAATGCATAGGGCAAATCGTTAATAACAAAAAAAAAAAAACACGCACGCTCACGCCACTGCAGTGGCGTGAGCGTGCGTGTTTTTTTGTTATTAACGAAGCACATGTGCTTCCATAAAACATGACAGCCAAGAATGATGAAGTATTCATTTACATACAAATTACTACGAGTTGCTGAAACTCACGCAAAAGAACATAATTTTCTTCCTTGGATATTGATCGAGTGCCTTGGAATTATGCTATGTGCATTTGACACATCAACAGTGCATTATGATTCCCACCATAAGGGGCCACAATCTTGGGAAGTAATAGAAGTACTCTTCCCACCTGATGTGCACCTAACGTAAAGAGGCCTTGTTTCTCAAGTTAGCAATATATATATATATATATATATATATATATATATATATATATATATATATATATATATATATATATATATATATATATATAACCACTGAAAAAATATACCAGGTGTAACCAGAAAAAGGTGCACCTGCAGTTTTAAAGTTTAAAAGAAGCAATGACATGCCAACCATCCAAAATAGAACGCCCGAGAAAGGAGCATCAATCAGTATTACAGCAGCTAAAAGCCTGCTAACAGCTGAAGGTAGTCATGCTGCTCTTCCATTCAAGTATAGTGTACACTGAGAAAAGATACTGAAGATACACCATCAGCAAATGACAAAAGCAATACAAAAAGTCTCTTATAATACAAAAAGTCTTTAGCTGAGGAGGCAAATAAGTCATTGGCACACAATAAGTGCACAAAAAAAAGCTGTCGCACGAGGCTGTCAGCGCTTAGACAACACAGGCAAAAATACAGTAGACTGAAGAAGGGAAAACCCATAGCAAAAGTTACCATACTCCTGAGTTCTTTCTTTGCGTGCAAATGAAGCTAGCGTGAAGTTGAACACTAGTATAAAGCACCACAATCGAAATCTGGAAGTCAATGCTTTAGGAATAATACAAAGTACTGAAGAAGCATGCAAAGAGCATTCCTGTGAAGGCAAATATAAAAAAAGACTGAAAGCTCTGTGGCCCTGAACAAGACAACACCACAACCAATTGAAGAGCCGTTCGGACACACTAGCAGTTCTGGCCAACGCTAAAAAGTCACAAAAACATACCTTTAATGCCTTTTTTACAAGAGAACTTCAAAAGAAATGTGCATACACCAATGCCAGAAGTATCGATGGAAGCTATTACTCATATTCAGCTCTTCATTGAAACACTGACAGAAGATACTTGTACCTGGATGCTTAATTACTTTGGTACAACTCGAGAGCGTCGACGCCAAGTGGCAAAAAAATTATGATGGAAGACTACAATGTGATCAAATGCACACGTCAACCACCAACCAAGGTCCTATGCTAGAGTGAATATCGCAAAAAGTCTTGAACGCCTAATGTCACTGGCTCATACTCAGCGTTCTCAATCAAAATCTTGACCTCCCACACAGCATATTATTTCAACAACCTGCCACCTCTCACCATGTCATGAAACAAGCTCGAGTATACACAAACCCTCCTCACCGTTAGGTAGTTAGATAGCTCCACTAGTGCTTCACTCTCGGAACACATAGACCAGGGCCGTAACTAGACAGGTAGTGAGGAGGTTCTGAGCCCCTGAAGTATTTTCATGCTCTGACTTTTCGTCAACAATAGCTTAATCTGGGCAAGTTGGTTCTTCGTGGTTGTGTTCTAGTAACAGTGAGAGAAGTTCAAGAAGAGACAAAAAGGACAGGAAAGAGCGCTGACTGCCGACTGAATTTTATTGAAGGTACTACGCCCACTTTTTTACAGAGTACAAGAACAGTGCTCATGCACAACGACACATGTGAGACCATGATAATATAATCTTAACTGAGAAAAGAATACTCTCTCTCCGAATGGATGAGTGAAGGTATACTGATGCACTGATCCATGGTCTTCCTGACAAGAAAATGCTTTCACAGTCTCTCTTTCATTTCTTGTTCTTGCTTTTTTCAAAAACAGTGTTTTATGAAACATAGAACTGCACTTACACTCTTTACAGTGTATGACCATGCAACTACCATAGCCATTCTTAACATTTTAAGCATGCTGTCTTGCTCAAACATTGGGGCGTTGCCCAGTTTGTCTTATGTTTACGTTTCCACGTGTCAATAGTATCTCATACACAACATTATATTGGCATTCAGTATACCTATTCTCGTGACGAATGGTGAAATAATGGCTATTCCTGTTGCTTTTTAGTACACACACTTTTGAAAACTTGCAAGGGATGGCAAATAACAAGATAAAATCATATCGGCTCGCTATTTTCTTTATATTGTGAAACACATTATGTACGTACGGTATAGCATGCAAAGATCTTTGGTCATTCTGTTTTTATTTTGGTCCTGTTTTGTTTAACTTGACTTTCTGCAGGAGGGTTTAGCACACGGGTGTGATGGTGCTGTTGGGATATCCAGCATCCTTTAGTCATTCAATCTGGTTTTTAAGGCTTACCTCATCCTTGTGCTCACATGACTTCTGAAGGGTGGCCTCAATGCACGTGGTGGCAATTCCTCTGTGTAAATTGTGTAAATGTGTAATCATGTGTTATGATGTACTAAAAAAGATGTCCCAAGAATCAGAATAAGTGACAGTAGTCAAAGTTTTTGTCACTGCCTTTATACAAATACCAGTTTATTTGTTGCCTCCTGCAGTATTTTAGGGCCTCTAATATAGATAGGATGTTTTCTCACTTTTATTACATTTTTGTATTGATGATGCCATATGCTCAGGAGGTAGAATGTCGTTATGTTCTTTCTGATAACTTCTAGCTTCTGAGCAAAGATAATGTTTCAGAAAAATGAAAAAAGGCTAGCATAATATTTAGACATGGGAAGAAAGCAGAGTTTATCAAAAATGAATGCATTAGTTGGGAATGAGAAAAAAAGATGGATGACAGGTCAGTAATGTCAATTAATTTGTATTAGGACACATGAAATGTAGCAGAGGGTGGCAGGTGATTAGTTCCAATGAGGTCGAGAAATTATCAGCCATAATATGAAATTGGCTCATACAGGACAGGGAACATTGATTGGGCTTTCACCCTGCAGTAGACATAATATAGGCTTAACGCTAACAATGAGCAAAGCCTGTGAAATTAATGCTCCATGAAATGAGCAGTACTGCACAGATTGCTGTGCTAGACTTCCCATTTTGCATGTTTTTACCAGCTTATCCTGCTCGCTGTTCAGACACAAAGCTTCACCAGAAAAACAATGTTATACTTGGTGAGGATAATGCCAGTGAATCCGATGTTTTATCTACACCTTTCCTTGCTTAAGTCCCCCTCCAAACTATAAGATTTTTCTTGGAAATGTTCTGCTTACAGCACACCAACCGATCAAGTGAAACAACTTTATTGGGGTCCTGCAGGACGCGCCCTAATATGCAATCACCATTTCACTTCACGTTACAACATACTGGTGGTAGAAATATTCTCTGGCAGGGTACAGAAGTGCATGCACTGAGCTAGCTTGTGCAGCGCGGTCTATTCCAGAAAGCTGAACCTATGTTTGGTACAGAATTTTGTAACCACACGATGCTTGCACAGATTAAATGTGGCCACACATAGCAACTTCTGAGCTTTTTTATGAAATGATCTCGCAGTATCTGAAAACATTTGTTTTTTTGTTTACTTCATAGTTCCCAGTGAAATATTTCTCTTGTTCCTCTCATTGAATAATGGCATTTGGTGTGACTAAGGTGTTCCTAATGCCTCACTATGAGATCAGAAAAACGATTCTCCTTGAAATTGCTTCACAAGCATTTCCTAAGATATTGAATGACAGTGCTTGCACATTTATAAAGATTTGCTAGTTTTATTGAGGGGTGATGATAAAGGGAATCAGTTGGTGCATCCAAGCCGGACAGAAATTGACTGGCCCTGAAAAGGGCCGTTTAGTTATATATCTTGCAGCTTGTTCCAGGTAGACAGGGCTTCATTCTGTAGAAATGGTAACTCATCACACTGGTTCCCCAGCATGAAGAACATAACTTGATGCTAACACTGACTCAGATGTTCTGAAATGTCGTAGAGGGTACATGAAGGCTGGGTACATGAAGGTTGCAGTTATAATAACTGTACAGTCAGCATGATTGTGTGATATCTGCATAGCTGCATCAAAGCCACGTGTGAGAATTGCGTGAACAGCTGAAAATCTCAATGGCAGCATAGCTTAAGAAGTCTGTCATCCCTTTTTTGCCAGTTTCCAATATCATTCTTCCCTTTTCATGCATCTTCTTTCAATATATCTGGGGTTTTAATTCCCAACACCACGATATATTAATGAGAAGCAAATTTTGAACATCTGGTGTTCTTTAACATCTTCACTTGTTTGCAGCGCAACACCAGAAACACAGGACAGGGAAGGAGCAAAAGAGAAAGAAAAGACGGCGCCGACTCTGAAAAAGACGGCACTGACATCATGACACGCACATGTCGTGATGTAAGCTGCCCAAAGAGTGGCCTCCCGTGAGAATAGTGAAGAATTGGGAATAGGATCTACCAGTAAGGGCTTTGTGTGCAATTCACAAACAGTGAAAAAGATCCACCAGGGGTGAACCACAGGTACATGGTGCACTCTGGTTGAGAGAGAGCAGAGTAAAACAGATGTGCCAGACAGGAGATTATAAATGGTTTTGTCTGGAGCTGGTGCCAGACCGAGCTCTGATTAAGCGTAAGGGAGTATTGAGCGCCAGGCCAATCTGATCCCATTCCTGTGATGGGGTGCAATGTGATGACAGGTGCGAATTCCATTTTCTTTTTTCTCCATGGGTTTAGGGAAATAATTTTTCAGGGATCAGATGAAAATACCTCCGACATACATAATAACATGCTTATTCTTGGGCGTAGTCATGCCTAGCCACCAGATTGGGAGAAAAAGGAATGTTTCCCGAAATGTGCGATAAAGTGTTTGGTGCTACGCCTTGACGGAAGTATTGATAGGTGCTTTGGAAATCGGTACGCCATTTCTGTAATCGTTAAATATGCAACTGCATGTGCCACTGCTAGGGATAGCGTGACACTCCCAGCCATTTCGGGGTAAGCCGTTTTAATCTACATGAAGATGTTAATGAGCCCGTTCTCCATCACAGCAGTAGCTGTGGCCATTCCTTCAACTAGGCCTACTGCAGCGCCAACTAAAAGTCTGCATGAATTTAGCGCTAGTACCGTACATAATAATCAGCACGTGCCTTGGGTTCACTTCGATGGTGTTGTGAATTCATCTTGCGTGACAATGGTTTAAGTTGCATGCGTGCCTTAATCATTATTGCAATAGGAGACCATGATTTATCGTCACGCATGGTGTTGCTTAGCTCGGTCCTCAGTGTTCGAAGCAGGTTCCGACTTGTGAGTACATGAGAGAGGCACAAGAGTTGATTTCTGCTCTGTGTTTCTATAATTCCCTAGCCTGTATTATACAGGAAGCGGATAGTGCTGGTGTGCGTCAGCTGCCTCGGTGCGCTCTCAACCGCCTGCCTGGTAAGACTGATAGCTCATTCTATCAGCGCCTTGTCGTACTCCCTCCTCACACTGCGACATGTCCTCCACTTGGAGGACATGATGACGGAACAAGGTGATACGAAGCCCAAAACCGCAATGTTTGCAAGCCACAACCCGAGCAAACAATTCAATGGTGAGGCCAGAAAATCTACCTGACTAGGCCTGGAGCAACAAGCCAGAGAGCATATTCTTGGCTGGATAGATGGATGGATGTGGCCGTACCCTTTAGATCGGGCGGCGGCTAACGTCACCTAGCCGTAATGCTTAGTTAACTAACCACTAGATTTTTTCCCCTTTAAATAGTAAAGTTGGACGATTACTTTGAAGTGAAGGGTTTAATTTTCAATCGTGCCTTGACTTTAGCCACCAATCAGATAACCTCCTTTTAGTTAAGTCTACCCGCTTAAAGTCTATTTTGCCCTCCCTGTCCCTAAACACCAGTGCTTTGAAAAACTCTGCGCCATCATCTTTAACTATAAGGTGAAGCCCTTTACAGAGCATTGTCAAGTCTTCGGCAGTTTTTTCTTTCTCTTCGCACGCACTGCATATTGTGTCTACCTCTTCATATTTGGCCCGATATGTCTTGGTTCGCAGTACTCCCGTCCTGGCCTCAAACAGTAGAGAACTACCCTGAGTATTATCATAGATTCTTTCTTTGGCAATTTCCTGCTTAAAAGTTCGATAGATCTCTAGTGCGGACTTCTTAATCATGCCAATTCACCACATGTCAGTCTCCGTTTCCTGCAGTTCCTTTCTAACCGATAGTTCTTTCTGGTTTGGCCACCTGCTGTTTTCTAAGTATTTACCAGTCAATTTCCTGGTTCGCTTCCTCCATTTTGTATTGACATTCTTCATGTACAAGTAGCTGAAAACCTTCATAGCCCAACGCTCCTCCCCCATTTCTCTCAATCGCTTCTCAAATTTTATCTTGCTGCTAGCTTCCCTGCCATCAAATGATGTCCATCCCATATCACCTTGTACTCCCTGGTTTGGTGTATTCCCGTGAGCTCCTAAAGCAAGCCTACATATTTCACGTTGCCTAATTTCTAATCTTGCTTGAACTTCTGACCTCACGCACAAGACCGCGTTGCTGAACGTCAGCCCAGGAACCATGACCCCTTTCCATATTCCTCTCACAACATTATACCTATTGTAATTCCACAGTGCCCTATTTTTCATCACTGCTGCATTCCTGTTATCTTTAGTCGTCACGCATATTTCGTGTTCCCTCAGGTACTCGGTCCCATTGCTTATCCATACGCCCAGTTATTTGTATTTATCTGTTATCTCTAGCGTGACTTCCTGTATTCTAAGCTCACTACCTTTGTTATCATTAGAAATCATGACTACTGATTTTTCCTAACTGAATCTAAAATCTAACCTATCTCCCTCATTACCGCAGATGTCCATCAACCTCTGCAAATCTTCCTTGTTCTCGGCCATTAGCACTATATCGTCTGCGTAGATTAATGCTGGTAGTGCCTGATCAATGAGTTTTCCTTGTTTGACTAAAGAGAGGTTGAAGCCAAGTCCCCTTGCCTCTAATTTGGTCTCTAATCCTTGTAGGTACATCATAAATAAGAAGGGTGACAGTGGGCACGCCTGCCTAAGTCCACGTTTCACCACTGTGGGCTTGGATACCTGTTTTTCCCACTCTTTAACTACCTTGTTAGTTTTATAGATTTCCTTTGAACGATTAGTGACTCCATCTTTTACACCCAGTGTGTCTAGTATTCACCACAAGTCCTCTTGAACCACGCTATTGTACGCTCCCTTGAATTTCTGCAGGCCGGTAGGAAGCTTCACAGCGCAGCGCCTGATCTTGTGAAACGGCGCAGCCATGCAGGCAGGGCATTCAATTCCCTCCCTATTTTTTGTATACTACTGTCCTTGTGTACATCGTAGAACACATAACAGTAATGATAGCAAACAGATCATTGATTCGGGTAGGCTTGGTGTTTTTATTTAAAATGGAACAACGAGGAAGCTGCTGAAGCTCGTGCCTATATACAGCTGCTTTATATGGAGATGAAACTTTAACGAAAAAAAAATGTAATGATAAACAGTAGGCTCATAACAAACAACATTTCTCGGGGGGTGCATGGAATATATGTCCCATGCAAGGCTATGCATTGCAGTCCTTACTGCATTAATTATGTACACGTACTACAGGGCATGCAAGTGTATGCAGACACACGCCGACGAAATGACATTTGCTGCTACATACAAACGTGCACCGCACCAAATAAGACGCACGTGTTTGTATAGTCAGGGAACACTCGTGAATTTTGATGAAATCACACAGCTCGCTTACAGTATAAAACAAACACAATTGCGAACAATAAAATGCGACGCTGTTTAAAGAGGCGGACCCAGGTTACGAGGAGAATTATCAGTATGGCATACACACCACGTGTCAAGCTTTTGCAACATCTAAAGAGACTAAATATGGAAAGTTGCCTTTGTAAGTTAACATGACAGTACCAAATGGAGAAGCCACACGAGAAAACAATTCATCGTGGGCTAAAGAATGTGTTTTAAATATTATACACAGCTTTGCAAGATAATACCGACAAGTTTTACTCGTCTAGGTGTGGGAGGTGTAGGCCTGATAAAATGCGATGTTGCTTCAGAGCCTTTCTTTCGTAATATTGCAATTTTATTCAACTCTTTCAAACGCGGCACCATAAATTTCTACTGGGTGCTCGAACACGGCAAGCAGGTCGCGGGGCAAAATCTTTGTAACATTTTATTACCGAAACAGCGATACTAGCAATGCTTGAGCTGCACTTGCTGTTTTCTAAATTGTAACCTCCTCAATCTCATCACTGTGATCAGGAAACAGAGAGGAAAAGTACAGCAGTAGTACGTAGAGAAATATTCAATTTCAAGCCCTTTAGCAATATCATCTAAACAAATTGCCAGTTCACTGTTGAATTCTCGATGGAAACAAACAGCTGATCAGGGACGCAAGCTTGGCTTGGCACTGGCTTGGCCGTTCATACAGAGGCAAAAGCCGCTGCAGGAAACTGGATTGCGGATCGTATTGAGACAAAATATTTTATACATTTTTGTTTTCTTTGTTTAATTTCTCTAATTGCTCTTGTGATGGCGTGGACCGCGCTTCGTGATCTCATGTACCGGCGCACTGTTTTTAAGTTTAGTATGGCGCACGATAATACATGATTGCGTGCTTTAATTTAAAAAGGTTCGCGAGTATGGCAGCAACACTGCAATGTCGGGAAGAGGCACGGGAAAGAGGATAGTAGTAGAACCAGTAGCAGCTGCATGCCCGGGTGGAGCGACTGATGCCCAGATGGAGGAATGTCAACCCGATGACTTTTGTGTTGGCCGTTCTGGCAGTTCCGCCGACTTTATAGAAAGAGACGACCCCGTCGCTTGTCCTCTTCTCTTTTCCTTCGGGCATCAGCGACAACATTGACGGACGACGTGTTCGACTTCACCGTGCACGTGAGTATAGGTTGGTTTTTCATTCGAGTGAATTCTTGTTCAGATTTGCAACTTTTCGACTTCATCCTGATCACCTGTCACCGGCAATAAGTCACATACGTGTGATGTTTAGGTGAAATCAATGATAATGCACATTTTCTGCTCCATTTGCGTGACTTAGCTACACCAGGACATGAGGTAAAGCCTTTGTCGCCTAGCCACTAGCAGGCAAGATCGATCACTCGCATCCTTCAGTTCACGAATCAACGCGCCTGCCTTAAAATTAGTAAGCTGCTCGCAAAGAAATCTTACCGAGGCAATTTTGTTTTCTGTGAACAATGCACCGTAGATTTGTCTTGAATAACAAAAAAAAAACTTGAAAAATAAATGTCGCGACCTTTTAGAAAACGCCGTCTAAGAGCTAGACGCGGCATTTTGTAAAAGGCTCATTAAATTCAGTATGTTTTCGTAGTTTCTGCTTGAAATTATTATATTCTATGAATTTCATGGCCGAATCTTTTGCTTTGGCTGAAAATCTTAGCGGCAAAAACTTTGTTCAGTGTCCCTTTAAGGGCAGGTGTAGATGCCATCATTTCAGTCACAAATCTTTTTGCTAGTCGGTCGGCTGGTTAACAATAAGGGTACTAACTAGAGTTCCAGATTTCATCAGCAACACATCGTCATGGCTTCATCAGATGCTGCATTATATACATTCTATCCTCGTTTTTAAATAGGTGTACCGTATGGTCCACTGTTACAGGAAACAAGCGAGCTCATAAACAGTGAGCCATGTGGTGCTAACTGGCAGCGAGGCTTGTGAATGGGACGCATGCGCATAGAATCGGGGTGCGCCCAGTTTTGTCTGCCATTTCTCCGCCTGTACGCATGACAGCATTGGAAAGCGCATCCGTATTTTAGCTGCGCAATTTATCTAGCCCAGTGCCTCCTGCTTCAGGGATTTCCTGTGAGCACAAAAAATGAATGAATTTAATCGTTGCTGCAGTGTTTTGCAAGTTGTCACCGTAAAGCACATCATATTTTTCGCATCATGCTCGCTGCAACTAGCAAGTTTCGATGACTCAAAATGCTGTTCAGGTCTGATGTAGCAAACATTTTAAGCTCGTCCTCGTGACCATGAAATATTGGTTTATTAAATAATGGAAGGCAGAGTTGGTATCAGTTGATTTACAGTGTGAAAATGAAAAGTGCGAAGGACCGTGCCTCGCAAGTAAGCCCCGACAGCATGAGCAGAGAAGTAGCAGATGAGGATGCTCATGCGCTGCATTTCCGAATCTCACCAGCACTAATGCTTGACGGACTGCTGGCCACGCACTAGCGTGTTCTTTCTGAAACAGGACTTTGGCCCTGTAAGCAAGTTCTTGAAGGGCATAAGTAAAATGTAGAATGGGCCCCCTAAAGGCACCCATCCTTGAACCATTGGGCTTATGAATTAGTGCCCTTTTCAAAGTACAACTATTCTGAGCTATAAATTGTGACAGAACAGTGCACGAAGTTTAAAAATGGGAAAAAAGTGTTTAAATGTCCCCTTTATACATAGTGTTCTTGTGATGTCACTTCTGCCGTTGTCGCCTTCTCCCGCCATGCCCGGGTAACTCCCTGGGTACCTACGGCAGTTCACGTGCTGCAGTGCGGTTTGTTGGGGGCTCGTCGTCTGTTGCTGTGAACGATGTGGAAGCATTGTGGTTTTTTGTTTTCTTACTTTAACGAGCTCATTGGATTAGGAAGGCCTCGCTCGTTCACTCGATACAAGACCAGATAATCAAGATGTGCGACACATATACCAGTCACGGCGTACACCGGCTGCCCGCCACAACCTATGAGGGCCTATTATCTTGCTTTTACTACAAATTGCCTGGCCCAAAAACAAGTGAAAGCTCAGTCTCTCGAGCCGCAATTTTAAGAGTGGATGTGCGAAACGCAGGTGCTCCCATCGAAAACTAGTCGTGCAGAGCTAGGCAAGTTTACAAGAGATATAATATTATGAATATATTGTCACGGCCTACGCCACCAAAGTAGCAATGCCCCCCCCCCCCCCCTCCAAGTGTTTTAAACAGTGCTGATGTTGAGCTTGAGCCTCTTTGATTGCAATTTGTGGAAATAGTCGAGGAAAATATTATACAAGGCAGATAGCGACTTCGCGTGGTGTGTGCCGCGGTAATGCCAGTCATCACTTTATTTTTCGCGTATGCTTTAACACACTTTTCACTTTGTATTTTGCTTTTGTTGTACGCTAATGTACAGTGGAGTCACTGAACATGATAGAGACCGTGTATAGAATTAATTGACTAATTAAAAAAAATCCTGACGCCCAACTTGAACCGATCGGCTATACTTCAAAGTGAACTAATATTGTTTCCCATTCTTTATAGTTTGTTTCAATGCAATACCAAATCTCCGCGATCGCCATCACGATTTTAACCGCCTTCCTCGCCATCATGATTTTAACTGCGGACAAGTTTGTATGTACAGTATCTTGGTAAGCTATATCTGTTTGCAGGTAAATACTTGGCTATGGCACTTACCCGTAATGAAGTTGCACCTGAAGATGCAAATATTGCAGTTTCTTCAAGTAGCTTTTGTTAATCTGCACCAGCCAAATACGCTGGTACTTTTAGGAAAATCGGAATGTGCGTTCTCAATTTTAGGTTATAACTTTCAGCGAAGAAACACCCTAAGCTCTGCTCCCTCTGCGTGGACTACTAAATCAACTTGCCTCACTAGCAGCTCATAATTTCTCAAACTTGCATCGTGAGGCAAAACTAAACGGGTGCAAGCACGAGGAGACAACATGGCAGTTGTAGGCGATAGATTCGGTTGGTGCCCGGGCATGTTGGTGGCGCATTTCGGAAGTGACGAAAAGGCGCTGCGAGATGCACATGCACACTTTGTAGAGTTGCTGTATTGGACAGCAAACTTTTTTTCTTATCTGAGCAGTTTTACCAAAGGAAGGTTCATCATATGGCGTGATAAATGAAGCGAATCCACAGGTTGAACCACATCATAGCCTCGCTGTGCTTTTGTACTTTTTTTAGCTCGCAAAATTTATTTGTACATATAAGTGACAACTTGCCAGTAATAAGGCAGCACTTGTTTCTTTACCATATGATCATCTCCGGTGTGCTGCTGCCTCAATATTTCAAATTCTAAGCATTTACACCATTGTATGCTAACTTTTTCTTCAAAGTGAGACAAGCCACATGTGTATATAACAGACAAACGGGGATAAGAGGCACCAGTGTGCAGGCTGACATTTGGCCCATCATGCATCAGGCACTCCGTAGATGCGCCTGTGCAGCCGGGAGCCCTGCAGTCAAGCATGCTGAGCAAGACTGTTGACCACTGTACAATGACACATTGCCACAAAATTTCAAAACTTCATTTCACAGACTTCTGAAAAAGCTTCTTACACTCTTGCATAATTTTTGCACAAGCTTCTCTCATTCTTGCGTGATTTTCGTCAGAACATATAAGTGTTGAAAGTTGTATGTCCCCAAAAACTTGCACAATACAAATAGCATACATTAAAGTCTATCACTTAATACGTGCATAGTGTAACAATGAAAGGAAACTCACGCGTGTCTCTTGTAAATGGGATCAACTGTGCTACCTTTTTTTTTTCGAATGTAATGAGTTCTTTTTCCAGATTATTGTTGTTTTAAGGTAGAGCCTCACATTTCTATCAAATACTGAAGATTCTATTTTTCCTTCTAGATGCTATGAAGTCACTCCTTGTGTTACAATAGAGTGAACACTGTTATGAGAAAAGCTACTTTATGGAGTTAACTCACTCTATATTGACTTAACACACAGAATTGGGGAAAACTACACTCCATTCCAGCTGCATTAGGAATAATATTCATTTGCATACTTCTGTTTCCTTTGTTTGTTTGTTGGCTGGAGGTTTGGAGTATAGGGTGGCCAGAGGGCACTGTGTAGTCTTTCTTCATCTTCCCAATTTTGTGAACATCAATTGATAGCCGTATGGGAAGCAGCCATCATGCTGAAACAGCGGTGCAAGCATGCAAGATGTTCACCATTGCATGCAGTCAGTTGCTGTGAGCAACCTGCTGCATACAATTAACTGCGAGTGGTGAACTAACGCTGCACTATGTGTGCCTCCTGGAAAGCTGCAATGGTAAAGTGCCACAATCGTATAGTAACATGGATAACATCGCAATTTGTTTGTTGAATAATTTTGCAACAGAATCAATGGAGTTTTGGATAAATTTGTGTATCTGCTTGGTTCATCAAAGCTACAGAGTCAAATGCGGTATATACTCGCGTATTATGTGTACTTTTTTTGTCAATCCGGTCATGTGCGAAGCTAGTAGGAATCGCTGGCCTAAAAGCTCAACTGGGAATATATGTTGCAGGCGCTGTCACAGCTGTCTCAAAGCGGATTGTCATTTGTTTGCTAAGCCTGTTCAAATGCCCCCATTTTCTTGAAGTTCTTCCGAACAGTGCTCACAAAAACCAGTTCCCACGACAGGGTTATACCAGAGAACATAAGTACTCTCCAATAATTGTCGGGAACCGAACGTAAAGTAAGATGCAGACAAGGAAGCGCGATGCCAACACAGTGCTGTGTGTGTCGCCCTTCATGTGTGTGTGTGTCCATTCCTTGTCCCAGTCTTCTATTGCGTTGTGTTCCCTCCGATATCTAACCAACACACCCAAGCTTCTATGCTAAGTCTTATTCAACGCACTCTTCTGCTGGCTCCCATACTGAATATTGCATGTCGAAGAACTCCACGCTGATGTGCTTAGCGGTAGCACGGTTTCAGTTTTCTTCGGTAAGCTTTATAACAGCAATCTGCATCGTATATAATTATTGTAGCCTATCACAAGGAACGGTAAAAACGCAATGGCCAGATGGCGAAACCGAAAAAAAATGAGTGCGAAAACCTGCCTCATCTAGTTGATGTGACAGGTCCTTGCACGCGTTCAACATATGTGCTGTGTCTCGGGAATACATTTTTGCCGTGGAAGAGGTGGGAAGATAGGAGGCAAACCTTTAGGCATTTCGGACTACACATAAACAGGTTTCAGTTTTCAAGTTCGATATTCTAGGGAAAGCATAAAAGTTCATGGAAGAAGGGACCTTGCACTCAGTCAATTTTGTGTAAGACTGCACTCGCGTGCTCGACAAGAGATGTGCCTGACCAGAGCATCATGAAGTCAAATGTGTCTGTGTGTGTGCTGGCAAGGTGGCTCGGGCTGGTTGGGGAGGGCAAAGTATGCGAGCAAAAAGTTTCTTGTAGTAAAGCAGGCTGGCTAATTATACTGGTGAGCAAATTATGTGAGGATGCAAATTGTGCGAGTAAATATGGTATGTACTCTTGTATGTTTCAGCTCTATTGCTACGGATCGTGCGGATCCAACTTGGCATCCGGAAGCAACAGAGAGAGGTTCTGCAGGAGGTGCGACTCTTCTCCGTGCCTCAGCACGCCCAGCCAGCACAGCGCCCCTCTGACCTTCCCCGGCTGCCTGCTGGTACAATTGGAGAAGTGGAGGCAGCAGAGGCAGCTGTGCAGAGTAAAGCTGTGGCTGCGGCTTTGGTGTATATTTCTTGATTTTTAATATGCCCATGTAACATGCAGAAATTTAGTACTGCTTTAAGATTTTGTGTTTCGGGAAACAAACTAGTCAGGTTATCTCATGAGCCACTGTACTACAGTCGAATATGAATAATTCGTACTCAAAGAGGCCAGAAAATTTGTTCAAATTAAAAGAAGTTCAAAATAATGAAAGTTACCGTAATTACTTCAATCTAACACGCACCTTTTTTCCGGTTACGAGAGTTCATAAATCGCATGTGCGTTAGAATCGAGTACGAAAAAAAATGAATATGGTCATTCTATTGCCATCGTCACTTACAATATGGCCGCCCTCTACGTGCGTCGGCATGGCGCGTCGGTCATTTCTGCCTATGTGTTTCCCATGCGCGGCACTTCATACGTGTGCTGAGGAGTTCGTCATCTTGTAGTACATTAGCATCGACGGCATGGTAGGGCCGACTCCAAAAACTCGACCAGTGCACCACAATGCTGCTTCTAAAAGAAAAGTCGTCGCGTGTGCCGGAACGGACAGAAATCGGGCCGCATCGCGGTCATTCGGAGTTCCCGAAACGTGCGTGCGGGACTGGCGGAAACAAAAGCAGAATATTGTCGACAGCAAAGATTCACGCAAAGGCTTCAGTGGACCACAGCAGGGTCGGTTTCCACAAATTGAAGAGCTGCTCGGCGAGTATGTGATTAAGCAGTGAGCGGCACAGAGGCCCGTGACGACAGAACTGCTCCAAGTGCAGGCTATGCAGGTAGCCTTAGAAAAAGGGCTAATGCAGAGCCATTTTAAAGCGAGCAGGTGCTGGCTAACGAACTTTATGAAGAGAAAAGGCTTTTCCCTCCGAAGGCGAACGGGCATATGCCGGAAGTTGCCGGAGGAGTACGAAGAAAAGCTTCAGTCTTCAGAGGTTTCTGAACAACGGCTACCTGCTTGGGCAAATCGGGAATGCCGATCACACGCCTCTTTATGACGCCTCTTTATGGCGCCTCTTTATGACGCCTCTTTATGGCCAACGAGAAAAAAGGGTGCGCGTTGCAACCGATGTCTTAGTTTTTTTTTGTCGTGGAAACCGGGCGCGCGTTACAATCGAGGGCGCGGTAGAATAGAGTAAATACGGTAAACGAGCGGAGGGCTCACCATGCAGTGATGCATGTGCATGGAGAAGTTTTATTCACAAATTACAGGACATCCGTCATTAATAAAAGTAGTCAATACATCTCTGTACACGTTGGCCTTGCAACGAGTCAACAAGTTTTGCGTGCAGTTTGCAAAGCATTTGTACTTTGGCTTCAGTATTCTCCTGGCAAAAGAAGTTGCGCGCGGCAATGTCCAGTGCTGACACTCTTCGAAGACAACTGTGTTTCCACTGTTACCATCTGCGCTGCAGCCGGAGCCTGGCCAGCTTGATGAGAATGGAGGAGCGTCTCCACCTGGAGAAAAGCAGATCGGCATTCGAGAGAGAAACACTCCGCGGCAGCTTTTTTTTTTTCTCTCTTCATGCGCGGTGTTGAAAGGAGAAGAGTCTCTACATAGCAGGAACGAAAAACAAGGAAGCGTGACACCGGCGCGTTGCAGATCGGCATGAGAGAGCCAACTCTCTGCGACAGCTTTTTTTCCCCTCTTTCTCTTCATGCGCAGTGTTAAGAGGTGAAGGGTCTCTACGTGGCAGGGACTGAAAAAGCCGAAGCGGGGCACAGGAATGTCGCAGATTGGCATTTGGCAAACATACCACCGCAGTCTTTTCTTTCCTTTTCTTCATTTTCTTCTTCAAGCACAGCGATGAGGTGTCTGAAGTGCCACCGCAGGATTGGGCGGGGTGCTGAGAGCATTTTCGGAGCGCGGTATAGCTTTGATAGGACCACAGCGTCAGTTCGAATTAAGTGTGTTGGAATTAATGAGATTCGACTGTATTTACTATAGTCTGTGAAGTCCGAGTGAACTGTCCTAAGCTAGCAGACGATGTAGGCGGCATCGTGTGTTTGATGGGCAGTGACTAGCAATAGCCTGCTTAAAACAGACATTCAGCAATTTTGTTCATTTATCACCCTATTTCGTGTCCGCTGCGGCTCTCTCTACTTTGAGCTACAGTTCACCCTGCCTTGTGTTAGCCGATTTCTTACTTTTTTAAAAATCTAACATGCACCCAATTTCGCAGTGTGAAGAAAAATGCACCTTTGTTTATTGTGATGAGATTTCTATAGCGACATGCCTCTTTGTTGGCTATCACAGAAAAATATAAACAGCAAATGGTGCGACCATCTAGTGCGACCTTTATTTTTCTATCAGTTTCATCTATGACCAAGATTTGGTCGCTCTAAGGTTGCCTCTTAGTACGCCTTGATCATGTTCATTTATCTTGTTGTGCTCTGCTTACAATGCATTGATTAAAAACATGTCCAAGCTTCTTTTTGAATTCCACATATTTTATCGATTTTCACCTGTAGAAGCTACTCCTGGTCAACATTCAGGCAAAGACATTGTAACCTCGAAGAAACGTGTATTGGAATTTGAGCACTGTACAAAGTAATTTGATTTCATAACAGCGAAACTGCATTCAGAGAAGGACTCTGAAAGGTTCTCACACTGAGTGTGAGAGGGCTGATGTGATAACCATTTTAGGTCAAGTGAGTTGAAGTTAGCGTAAAAAAACAATGAAATGTTGTGATGCCCAAAAATTCAAGTTGTTGTTTTCAGTGTCCTCTTCTTGCAGATTTTTATCATGAAAACATTTCGATGTGCTGTTGCGTTTACCCCATCTATGCTTCTTGCATTTTTTTACAGCGCAAGCACTTCCTGCAGATTGGGGGACGTGGCCTCCGAGAAATTGGTGTGAATGTCATGAAGGCTGTATTGGCACATTACGTGCAAGTGCTGTACAGCCTTCATGGCAGAAAAGGGAAAAGGGCCTTTGTGAACCTGAGGCTCTGTAGATTAGTGACAGGTTCGACTTGTTCATTGTTTTATGTGTGTGTACCCTTGTGTATTCTCTGTACTGCAGTGCTTCATGTGTACTATGGTATTTCTGTTCTTGTATGCAGATGTCATCTGCCAAAAAGCAGGGTGCGACCAGGCGGAGGCCCTCAACTTTATTAAGAGGTGGCTGCCAGGGTCTGGTGATCGCTGTGGGGGCAGGAAGCGGCGCTTCAGAGAAGCATTTGTTGTGGAGCAGCCCGATGATCTCCACTCTCAGTGTGCAGATTATCGGCTGCTCGCGGCAGCTGGCTTCCTGCCCAGCCACAGCAGCCAGGGCCTTGACAGCACCACTGTCACTGTGCCCCCAACGCAACCTAACCTGCAGTAGAGCGGGCCTTTTTTAGTTGTGTATATATATTTTTCAATGTATACATTTTTTGTTGTACCAAATAAATAAAAAAAAACAAAGAATAAATAGTCTGCAGACTGTCGGTGGTGCACTGTTCGGCTAGCTTATGCTGATTCGGAAGCACCATCACCATGTTTTAGTTACAAAAAAAATGCTTTAAACTATGAATATTCTCGATTACCATGTGGGGGACATATGTGGGGATTGCAAGTGGGGGACATACGCTTTCAACATTTACTTCCTAACGACTTTTTTTGATCTGCTGTACCAAATATCAGTACCAAATAAAGCTAGTGCAAAAGATAAATTGGTAAAAAAATAAACTACACTTCTAGTGTTAGCAAAGGGAATGAGGTATAAAAGATGAAATAGATCGAGTAACGGCTTTCAGTTCTCAGCATTCAATTTTCTGTTGCCCCAAGTATACAGGGCTGCAAAGCTACAAGAGCGGGTCATCGAGGCATATTGTTTACATCTTCCGGTAAGAAAAATTCCCTACTAATAATGGTTACATAATGGCAAGCCAATTAGTAGCCAATATTCGTCGTGCAGGAAACATCGGTGTAATAACGGCATTTGATTGGCTGCAATGTGGCCCTGGATTGGTCCAATGTCGGTCGTACATCCGTAGCCAATATTCGTCGTGCAGCAAACATCGGCGTAAAAATGGCATGTGATTGGCTGAAATATGGCCCAATGTTGGCCGAACATTGGCAACTTTGTCGGCAATACGATGGGCCTTCGTCGGCCCAATGTTGGTTGCATACTGGCTAAAACATCGGCAAAACGTCGGCCCATCATTGGCTTGAACGTCGGCCCGACATTGGAAGAAGTTGCACTTCCGACGTCGGCCCGACGTCGGTGCCGATGTTAGCCGATGTTGGTCCAAGATTGGTCCAACGATGGCGTGCTGCCTGGGATGGCTCCGAATCCGAGAAGGTGCAGCGCGTACTGAGGCAGATGCACCCTCAGCTTTAAGATTTGGCGGAGGGGCAAGACTACAACGACCTCGTCGATTTGGTGAAGGCAGCCGATGGCCTAATAGAGCGGGCTTGGCGTCGCCTCCAGTACAGACCACCGCCACTTCCGGGCAACCAAGTAGCCAGAGATCTGGCGTTCTTCCCTAGCCTGGCCCCCAAACATCGCTCACTACCGCAGCCGAACAATATGGCGACGGCATCGTTCGCTTCGTTTGCTGCTGCCCCACTGGCGCTGCCGACTTATCACTGGCCACTGCATCCAGCTGCGCTGGACCCGTCGTACTTCCAGAACCGGTAGTACTCGTGCGACACAGCACCTCCGTTCTCACCCAACGGGCTGAGAATGACGCCACGGCAAGAGCCCACGAGCGGAGCAATGCGTGTGCAGTGCCATCGCTGTGGTGTATTTGGCCACATTTCTCGTAACTGTGCCACAGGTCGATGAATGGGGCCACCCGTTTGCTTCCGGTGCCAGCAATCGGGTCACCTGCAAGCACAGTGCCCGGGAAACCAGTGGCGGTAGGTGCTGCCCAGGCGGGCACCTACGGTAGTGCGCACCAAGTAGCGACAACAGCCGGTGCCAAAGAGCCCCTTATGGACATTCGTAGCGGGTCATCGACGTTCAAGGCCCTGCTAGACACAGGCTCAAGTATAAGCATCTTCGGACTGCACGCCACGGCGGCGGCCCGAGCTTCCGGGGCAAAACCCAAGGCAAACGTACGCGTGCTGCGTTTGGCATCAGGCTGGTCGCAGTCAACCATGTCTCTTAAGTGCCCGATCGAGTGGGCTGCCGGTTGCCGCCGACAGC
Organism: Rhipicephalus microplus; assembly: GCF_013339725.1. Classification (NCBI taxonomy): domain Eukaryota; kingdom Metazoa; phylum Arthropoda; class Arachnida; order Ixodida; family Ixodidae; genus Rhipicephalus; species Rhipicephalus microplus. The sequence continues at coordinate 75,845,779 of NC_051174.1, read as the reverse complement.
AGTTTTTGTGCGTTCCTGACCTGTGCCGTGACGTTGTTCTTGGCAGGGATTTCCTGACGGTGAGTGGCATCTCTGCACTTGTCACTTGTTGGCTGTACTGTCGGCACAGAACCACAAAGAATTGTGCCCTTTGTCAAGGCCGTTAAAGAACAGCCTCAGGCAGTGGATGATTTTGGAGACAGTCTGCGCTGCATTTTTGCCGAGGGCGATGCCAGCGTGTGCCAGTGCACCGGAGGCGACTGCAGCCTGCAATGTGATCATTCCCGGCCACTCGTCAGACATAGACTCACGGATGACACACGTTTTAGAAGAGTTTAATGAAATCTTCACCACCACTCCGGGCTGCACAACCCTGTCAGAGCATCGCATAGACACGGGAGGCAACCCAACTGTTCGATGCAAACTGCGACGAGTGAATGCCAAGAAGCAGGCCATCATGAACAACTGCATTGACGACCTGCTGGCACAGAACCTCATCCGCCCTAGCCAAAGTCAGCATGCTAGTGCTCCAGTCCTGGTTGAGAAAAAGTCTGGTGGCTACCGCATGGATGTGGATTACCGCCAGCTGAATGCACGCACTAAGGTACCAGTCTACCCCGTGCCCAGAACTGATTGGTTGCTGGCACAGCTGGGACGAGCCAGGTGGTTCTCAAGTTTTGATCTTTCACAGGGTTTTCTTCTTCAAATCTCTGTTCAAGAGCATGATAATTCAAAGACAGCGTTTATCTGCCACAGGGGAACCTTCGAGTTCATAAGAATGCCCGTTGGAGTTGCCGGAGGTCTTGCCACATTCCAGATCCTGATAGAACGACTACTGGAAGGAATCAATCACCAGTTTGCCATGGCGTTTTTCGATGATGTACTGGTGTATTTGGAGACCCTTGAGGATCATCTCGAGCATGTTCGGGAGGTGTTGAAGCGGATAAGTTCGGCACAGCTGACCATTAACCCAGAGGAGGTGCACGTGTTCTGTCAATACCTGAAGTTCCTTGGCCATAAAATATCACCCGGGCAGTGTCGGCCGGACAAGAAAAAAGTGCTTGCGGTGCTGGGCTATCCTGAACCAACAACACTCAAACAGCTGCAGGCCTTTCTGGGACTAGCAGGCTATTACAGAGGATTCAGACCTCAGTTTTCTATCACTGCACGCCCACTAACAGAACTCCTTAAAAAACAACGTTGGCGGTGGGAGCTGCAGGAAGAGGAAGCCTTTAGAGCACTTAAGCAGTGCCTGGCCGACGATGTCATTGTAAACTTGCCGTACCTCAACAGAGTATTCGTGGTGGAAACAGATGCCAGTGGAGTCGGCATTGCAGCGGTGCTTCTGCAGGCAATCGAGAGTAATGCTCAACTGCGTCCAATAAGCTTCATTAGCAGGGTACTCACTGAGGTAGAGCAGAGCTATACAGTGCAAGAATGGGAGTGTCTGGCGGTGGTGTGGGCAGTGGACAAGTTCCGACCATACCTTGAGTTCACCGAGTTTGAGATACACTGTGATCACTCCTCACTGTCCTGGGTGTTCACCCCATACCAGGCCTCACCACGTGTAAAGCGCTGGGTTTTGCGGCTGCAAAGTTTCAACTACGGGATTAAGCACAGGCGGGGTCTTGTAAATGTGCCAGCCGACGCCTTGAGCAAAGCTCCCCTTCAGTACCAGGAAGTTCCAGGCCCGAGCCTACACGAGATGCTGTTCCCTATGGCAGTTCCAGAGCCCAGCCCACAAATCAGCTTTGAGGCTGCTGCTGTAGCATCTGAAGTGGACGACACTACTCTCTTGAATGATGCAGGGCTCGTCGCCCAGAAACAAGAGCAGGACCCCTTATTGTCAAAACTATGAACTGTGATGAAGGGAGGGAAGCTTCGATCCACTGACAGTGATCAACTTTTGATCAAAGACCTGGCGGAGACAACCGAAATGGAAGAGAGTGGGTTGCTTGTACAGCACCGAGGGAACAGGAAAGTACCTTGGCTACCAAGCCATCTCTGCAACTTGGTCCTGTGACTGTTCCATGACCACCGGATTAGCGGCCACTCCGGCTTTTCTAAGACCCTCAAACACATTTCTCAGAATTTCGTTTGGCTGGGTATGCACTCGGACATATCCAAGCATGTGCGACGCTGCCAAGCTTGTCAGTGCACCAAAGTACACTGCCAGATGCCATAAGGGCTAATGAGCAGCCAATGGGCCACTGCCACCGTGAGACAGCTCAGCATGAACATAATTGGGCCCTTGCCTATGACGCCTCGACGCCACAAGTACCTTCTCATGGTAATTGACAAGTTCACAAAATTCATTGAAATTTTCCCATTACGGGCAGCAAACTGCAAGAGTGTGGTGGTCTGCATGATGCAGGTTTTTTGCAGGCATGGTACACCTATCTCCATTTCAAGTGATAATGGAAAGCCCTTTGTAAGCAGGTTGTGGAAGGGCCTCCTTGAGTACTGGAACATACAAAACCGACACACTGTTCTGTAACGCACTGCCGAGCAAATGGTGGAGCGCCACAATGGCACTATCAAGCAGTGCCTTAGGGCTTATTGTTCCAACCACAAAGACTGGGACCAGCACATCCCTGAAATTGCCCTGGCCATGCGCATGGCTGAAAGCGTTGTCACGGGCTACACGCCTGTCTTCCTCTGTTATGACCGGGAGCTGAGAACCCCATAAACACAGGCTGAAGCCAAAGATGACGCGGAGCCTCCTGCGACAGCATGCTGTGCATTTGCTACTGAGGTCTCCAAGTGTCTGCAGGAGGTGCTTGACTTTTGCAGGACACACCAGGGCCACATGTGGCGCGCCCAGAAGACTCACTACGACTAGCACAGGCGGCCACTGACAATACAGGAGGGTGATCTTGTTCGGCTCGAAAGCCACTCTCTCAGCGATGCCACCAAGGGCTTCTCCTCAAAGCTTGCACCCCGGTGTTCCGGTCCCTTTCGGGCACTGAGACGTGTAGAACAGAATGACTTCGTTCTATGGAACCCCGAAACGGGTCGTCGCCACGGTGTGAGACACGCAAATCCGCTGACACTCTACCATGAAGCTGCAGGTGATGTGTAGTGGTGGCTTGACATTTTGAGGAGGGGAGACCTGTGAGCGTGGCCGACAAAGGGCGTTACGTGACGACATCATCATCATCATTGAGACTGGAAGTTGTGGGTGTGGCGTGTGTGGGGAAGAGGGGAGTTCGGCCTCGTTGGGGAGAGTGGCAAGACGTAGCGGAGTGTTGTGCGCGATTTGCGGTTCAAGCGTTATAACATCATTGCATATGGGAGACCCTCGCACTCTCTGTTCTCTATTATGCCTCCCTCTTTCACTTTGCTTCATTGGTCCAAGCACGTCAACTAGCGAGTTTCTTGATTAAAAAATATGACTGATTGCGTGGTGTGCCCGTTCACTACCAGCTCGTATATGAGGCACTGACTCTTGACCTGCAAGGCAGTGCCGGTGTAATATATTTCTTGCGCGTCATTCAACAATAAAAACTAGACCGTCTCCCGCTAAAGGGAACTGTTTGTGGATGTGAAGCTGTGGGAAGGTGGTGAACTGCACCTACAAAAACTCGTCTACATCACCTCATGTAGGTGCACCACCGTTCAGAATCTTCAGCAGACTAAGACCCCCAGTGACCCTCGCTTGACGCTGGTGACTACTACTAATAACGCAGCCGGTGACCATGACCCTGCTAAACAGCCGGTTCACTCAACGAACAGCAGAGATATCTAACGTGACCCCATGCCAACCAAAGCAGACATGCTCTGCTTCACGGAAACGTCGGAGGCTGCAAGACCGATGATCAATTGCTACGAACAAAAACGCGCTGTGTCCTACGCGAACGTGGAAGTCGTTTTCGTGGGGTGCATAGGAGGAGAAGGAGAGTGCAACTGAAGAGAGAGAAAAGGGAAGTAGCATATGCGCATTGGAGGTGTAAACGCCGCACTGCTGAGGATGCGTTTTGTTGCCTTCGACGGTAACTAGGGAGAGAAAGATGGACGTAAGAGGGGAGAGAGAATAGGGAAGGGACTCGCATGCCCCGTTATGGGGCGACGCCGGACAGTGGAGTGAACACCGCCATAAGCTGCTTCCCATGTAAAACGTTATTTGTTTTCGCTTGGTCCTGCGTGTGCCCACGTTCATCCAGAAGTTACTGCCGTAATATCGATATTCACTAAACTATGTACTTGTGTGCGTTGTTTTAGGGTTCAAGAGCGGTACGAAATGGGAGACGAACAACAGAACTTTGAACTATACAAATTTCATCGTTTCAATTCGGTAGCGACTGTTGACCATTCAGAGTGCTTGTGCATTACAGTCTAGTATGAGATAGCGGCAGGCGAACCTAAGTAGCAACGTGTATTTGGAACAAATGTTTGATCATTGCGGTACTCTACCATGGGAGAGCTTTAGGCTGTCGCAGCAATTGTGTTTAGAAAAAGAGCTAAACAATTTAGAGCACTTGGTTTTCTACTAAGTAAAAGCACTTTGCCGTCCCAGCAAAACTCTTCGGCAAAATAAGGCTATACGAAGATTTTTATGGTGAAGTCTGTAGAGAAAAAAGTGTTCAAATATTTATGGTACTTCGGTACTACGGGAAAGAGAATGCCCTCCCTTTGTTTGCTGGTTAAGTGGTCAGTGAAGGTGCGACGAACACATTGCAAATACACAAACAGCCGATGCTTCTTTCGCGTGGCTGATACAAGCTATTTATTAAGCCACCCTTATTGCTCTGGGTATCAAGGACATGCTCTTCTTAAAAGGGAGTCAAGGTTGTCATTTCGCGTAGCGCCATACGATTATATATAACATAAATTGCACCAGCTTTACGTTATTCAGACGAATGCAAGTGAAAAGCGAACCTTTTCAAGCGAAAGCTGTTGTGAGATCAAAACTCAGGTCACGTGTGGCGCCAGTGGTAGTTGTCCGCCGCCTCCATCACCGGTGTCCGTAACCACTATCACATGAAATAGGAAAAAAAATGACAGCATATTCATGGAGTGCTTCATGATGAGTGGGGCGAACCATTCGTCAGTCTGTTGGTGCTTCCGTCCGTCCGTCCATTCGTTCTTGCTTCCATGCGTCTGTGCGTTCGTCTCTGCGTCTATCTATCCGTCCATCCGCGTGTTCGTTCGTCTGTCCGTGCATCCATCCATCCATCTGTGCATACGCCTGTGCATTTGTTCATGCGTCCGTCTCTCCTCCCGAGCGTCTATCTTTCTGTCCATCCATCCGACCATCTAGTGAACACTCCAAGTACCGCCATATCGCATATTTCCATCGTATATTCATCATATAGAAGTAACGCCATCCGGTGGACATTCCAAATACTAAACGAGAGGCGGAACGACCAGACTAGAGGAGCGGCACGCGCAACCTCTCTTACAGCCTGCACTTTGTGTCTATATATATAGTTCCCACGTTTCACCACCGCCAATTCATGGCACTGCGGCCCTACCTTCGCTAAACCTCTGTGTGGCTAGAAAAAATGGCAGCATATCCACGGAGTGAATGATGGATTGTGGGGCGAAGCCTCCACCCGTCCATTCGTTCTTGCTTCCGTCCATCCATGCATGCGTCTGTGTGGCCGCCCGTGCGTTCATTCGCCCGTCCGTGCGCGCGTCTGTTCATGTGTCCGCAGGTTCATCTGTGCGCCCGTCCCTGCTTTCGTCCATGCATCCGCTCCTGCGTCCGTCCATGCGTCCATTCGTCCGTGCAGCCATCTGTGCGTCCATCCATGCATCTGTCTGTGTGTCTGTTCGTCCACCTATTCAACGCTCCAAAAACCACTATCTCACATGTTTAGTAACATCTTCCTCTTATAGAAGCACCGCAATCCAGCGGACATTCCAAATACTGAACGAGAGGAAGCACACGCACACTTTCTTATGGCTTGCGCTTTGTGTCTACTTCCCACCTTTAACCACCTTGAGTTCATGGTATATACTAGCTTACTGTATTCATGCGCTGCGGCCCAACGCTCGCTCAACATTTCTAAAACCTAGGAGGTTACGCCTAGGGAGTATAACGTAGCAACCCTTTTTTTGTCTTCTGTGCGTTCTTGAACAATATAAAATTCGCAGGGTGCGCGTTAACAAAAAGCCGAATTCTCCTATTTCTAATTCCCCATTAGCACTCATTGGCATGCACATTGAGCACTATCTTTTGTTGTTCAACAACGCACAGAAGAAATCTCTTACCGGCACCACCTTGGAGGTCAAAATTTTATACTTGTTACACACTACTACAACGGCTACGAGGGACAAACGGGTGCCGCTATAAGGAGCTTCGGTCCTAAAAGTTGTTAACAATTTAGAGTGCTGTGTACTCTACTATGGCAGAGCAAAAGCCGTCCCGTGGGCCTCGCATGTTAAACACGCAGCACATACTAGCCAAAGTTCGATGCATGTACACTCGCTAAACCTTTCAAAAACCAACGAGGTTACTTTGATATTTTAGCGCCTAGAAACGCAGATATAAGAAAGAAACGTACACAACATGGGCAATAATCGAAGTCACGCATCTTTACCAACCCACCCAACTCACCACACTCAAAAAGGTTTCTCCCAGCGATATTAACGTGGCAACTTTTACTGGTCGTACATTGCTCAAAGTGCGTCCTTCTGTTACTAGTTTTTTTTAGCAAGCTTTAAAGTCAAGGCAAAATTTATTAGCTAATAAGTCACTGATACTCGTCTCTGTAGGTTATTTCACCAGAAACAACCATCTTTTCATTTGTGATGAACGTTCAAAATCAAAAGAGTGTGCGCGTGTCGCTTTTATAGTCCGGCAGTGGAGGTGGTTACCTGTTACTGCTGCTGCTACTACTACTACTACTACTACTACTACTACTACTACTACTACTACTACTACTACTACTACTACTACTACTACTACTACTACTACTACTACTACTACTACTACTGCATACATCGCGGACGCACGACCCACGGCTTAAAGAGCTTCATCCCCCAAAATTTGCAGCGTGCACATTACCTAAAAGCGGACTGCGGGTCTCTGCGGCCAATCGGAATCTTCTGTCTATCCCTGATCAGTAGCAGTGATTGGCATGTTCAAGTAAAAACTATAGGTGCATCGCTGCGTTATTTCTACCTTCTCGGGTTTCTCTAAGGTGTCGCCCCACCACGGTGGTCTAGTGGCTAAGGTAATCGGCTGCAGACCCGCTGGTCGCGGGTTCAAATCCCGGCTGCAGCGGCTGCATTTACGATGGAGGCGAAAAAGTCGTACGCCCGTGTTCTAAGATTTGGGTGCACGTTAAAGAACCGCAGGTGGTCGGAATTTCCGGATCCCTCTCCTACGGCGTCTCTCATAATCATATGGTGGTTTTCAGACGTGAAGCCCCACAAATAAATCAAATAAGCAATCAATTATCTATGGCGCAAAGCAGCGATGAGCACCAGCGTCATCGTCGCCACCAGTATAAGCATTTACGCCAGCTGTTTTGCCCTTACACATGGTTCCCTTTAGCGAAAGATGGTGCAATTATTTAACGTGAAGGACTTTCATGCTGCGGTCCACCAATACTTCTATTGCGTCTTTGTGTGAAGGAAGTGATGTCGAAAATACGCATGATCAGATGACAATGAAGAAAAGCTCTCTCAGCGTGAGTTTAACCCATGACCTCAGAATGAACGGCCACAGATGGCGCACGCGCTTTCCACTGCATCATTGTGACAGATAATTAACCCCCCAAAATGCGCCTTTTACAACTACCATAGTTATCTCAGCATTTTTGGTAAAGGGCAGTAATTCATCATGACCATGACATTTGCAATTAGTTTCTTGAAGATATCGTTTGTAAGTGTCTGTCTCAATGGGTGCCTTTGTAATAGGAGGATGTGCAATTTGTCAATGGCAAACACAACGCCACGTGGCGATCTTACCCCAAACGTGGGTGTAGCTTATAGCATTCATTCACACCACAAAATAGCACTGCGATGCATAAAACAACGTGCCTGCTTCGTCTGGATGTTCTTACTCCGCGTTTGCCGCTTACGCTGCCCCCGAAAATTGTGACTAGCCAACAGACGAAACACAACGCGCAATACGTTTCCAACTGGCCGGGCCATGGGATGAAAAAAATCACAGCATATGCATAGAGTACATAATGATGACAGGGGCGACGCATCCATCAGTCGGTCCGTGCTTCCGTTCGTCCGTTTGTTCTTGCTTCCGTTCGTCTGTCTGTGCAACCGTTCGCCCGTTCGTGCGTCTTTCCATCAGATTGTCCGTTCTTGCGTTGATGCGTTCGTTTATCCGCCCGTCCGTGCGTCTGTCCCTCCATCCGTCCATCTAGTGAACACTTCAAGTACCGCAATCTCCATTTTTTCATCATATATTTATCATAACTAAGTACCGTCATCCAGTCGATGTTCCAAGCACTAAACGAGAGATGGCACAGCTGGGATAGATGAGCGGCAGGCGCGCACTCTCCTATGGCCTGCGATTCGTGTCTAGTTCTCACCATTCACCGCCACTAGTTCATAGCACAGCGGCCCAAACCTCGATAAACCTTGCAGCGAGTTTAACGTGGCAACCTCTTCTGGTCAGACAGTGATCAGAGTGCGTCCTTATATTTCTAGTTATTTATAAGCATCAAATTTAAGACGGATTTTATTAGACTTTGTCTCAATTGTCGTCTCTGTAAGTTATTTCATCAGAAACATCTTTTTGTTTATGAATAACGTGCGCGTATTTGTTGCTGTATTCGAAAAGTGTGCACGTACCACCTCTGTAGTGCGGCTGTGGAGGTGGCTACCTACTACTAGGATGACGATGACTACTGCTACTACTACTACTACTACTACTACTACTACTACTACTACATACATCGCGGACGCACAAACCATGACTTAAGGAGTTTTGCCCTAATTACTCCAACATGCCACGGGTAGGTGACCTCCGCCAAAGTTCGGCGTCCAATTGTCACGTGCTTCTGGCTGTAACATTGTTTTCTCTGGTTCTGCACTCACATATGAACACAAGGGTTTGTTTAATTGGTAATAATGATTGTTAGGTATCGGATGAAAAAATATGTCTAAGCGTTAACGTGTATGTATCCCTGTTAAGGGGCGTTATAGCTGTGAAACACCAAGAAACATTGCGAAAGCTTTCTTTTATCAATGTAAGGTACACACTATAGTACAGGAAGGATACTGTTTACTTTTGTGTTTTAGTTTTTCTTATGGCATGGGATCAAACATAACTTTTATATCCTATTTTCTCTCGGGGCACAACTAGAATTACTAAGCACCCTTTCCTTCCAGGATTTATTCTGTGATAGGGAGCAGCAGAAGGCTGCCTTGCCAAGCTTGAAACCCGACGTTGAGGAGGCCCTCCTGGCAAGGACGGATAAAATTTAGGATAGCCACTATGGGTAAAAACCTCCTCCTATCCTTCTATCCTTTTTCCTTCAAAAAGGCAAATACAGCTTTTGGGCCGAAGATTCTCAAGGCGTGGGTTGGTCGCCCACAATTTATGTAGTACGTAGATATCTCATGCTAGGATTCACCGAGAGGTGATAGTTGTTGGTGGAATAAACCAATGGAGATGTTATAAAACAGTTGGCGTCTGTAGAGTTTTATAATGAACAAGCAAAACAAAATGTTATACTTTCGCTATGGGGCACTATCACTTTAGGGGCAATGGTAGAGTGTATATCAAAGGACATTAAAGAATTAGAAGGAGAGTGCGAAACAAATATACTAGGAGATATGAATGCGCACATAGAAGATATAGAAGGGTATACCGACCTAACAGGCAAAACGATCATGGATATATGTGAAAGGCATGATTTGATCATTTGCAACAGTACCGAGATGTGTGAAGGGCAAATAACATGGGAGGTAGGAAGGCTTCAGTCGACGATAGATTACGCACTGATGTCCCATAGGATGTATGATAGGCTTAGGGGAATGCACATAGATAAATGTGGCTCCAGAAGTCTGGGTAGTGATCACAAACGTGTAAAGCTAAGTTTTGGAAGAGCAGTGAAGGTGGGAAGTAGAAAAGATCAGCAACTACAGGAAAATTCTTATTCAGAAAGGCGAATTGTAATCGCTACTAATCAAATTGAGAAAGTAAGCACTGAGGATAATAAAACACTGTGGACACACACGAACCTAATTAGACTGTTTGAGCTAGAGCTTGCAAAGGCACGTGACAAGTCACCCCGGGAAAGAAGACACAAACCTAAGAGTTGCTAGAATGAGGAAGTTAAGAGAGCCATAGCAAAATGTCAGGAAGCCTCTAGAGAACACAGACATGCTAATCAGCGGGGTGAACCGACAGATGAGGTTGAAAGAAAATGGGAAATCTTTCTAAGCTGTAGAAGAGATAAAACCCTTCTGATCAATAAAAATTTCAGAAGAAAGACGGCCCAGTGGCTTGCAGAAGTGCATAAAAAAGATAGAAAGTCAGCTGAGAAATAGTGGAACCATCTAAACTCCATAAGGAATGAGACGACTCCAGAGCAGAGATTTATAACCACAGCTCAAGGCGCTAAGCTAGAAAGGGATGAAGCTATTGAATATACAAGAACAAGTGCGACAGGAAAATTTCATCAAAGAAGTGCTTTACGCACCACATTAGGCAAGGATGCATCTAGTGGAGCAATGGCTTCATTTTCACAGCAAGAGGGGGAAAGGGCTGAGAGGAGGGTTCCTAGTTGTACATCAACAGGCCCAGATGACATTCCAATTATGCTGATAAAAACATCAGCTCCGAAGTCTAAGCAGGCTTTGAGAGAGGCAGTGAGCAAAATAACAATCGATGGCGAAGTCCCCGATGGATGGAAACTTAGCAAGATGAGCATGAACTATAAAGGAAATGGGGACAAAGCGGGCATAAACAACTACCGTCCCATAACAGTGACATCGGTGGTCTACAGGCTCGCGATGCAGATTATAAAGGAAAGACTGCAGGAATAAATGGAGGATGAGGGGGTGCTGGCGGAACTGCAGAATGGGTTTTGGAAACACAGGAGGTTGGAAGACAATCTGTTCTCACTGACGCAGTGCATCGAAATAGCAGAAAAGGAACACAGTCCCCTTTGGCTAGCAATATAGGATATCAAGGGAGCGTACGATAGCGTGGTTCAAGAGGACCTGTAGGGAATAGTGGACACACTAGGTGAGGAAGGTGGAGTCTCTAATATTTTAAAGGATATCTATAAAGGTAACAAGGCAGTTATAAAGTAGGAAAAACAGGTAGCCAAGCCCGCTGAGGAAAACCGGAGGCTTACGCAGGGGTGTCCTTTGTCACCCTTGCTATTCATGATGTACCTACAAAGATTAGAGGCCAAATTAGAGGGAAGTGGACTGGGCTTCATCCTCTTTTTCTTCAAACAAGGAGAATTCATTTAACAGGCACTACCAGCATTGATGTACGCAGATGATATAGTGCTAATGGCCGACAACTAGGAAGATTTGCAGAGACTGATGTACATCTGCGGTAATGAGAGAGATAGGTAAGATTTCAGATTCAGTAAGGAAAAATCCTGAAGTGAATCAGGAGTCAAGATCTTTATAGATAATGAAGTTATTTAGCTTAGAATACAGGAGGTCACGCTGGAGATAACAGATAAATTCAAATATCTGGGAATATGGATAAGCAATGGGACCGGGTACCTAAGGGAATACGAAATATACCTGTCGACTAAAGGTAACAGGATTGCAGTGGTAATGAAAAACAGGGCACTGTGGTATTACAATAGGTATGATGTTGTGAGAGGAATATGGAAAGGGGTCATGGTTCCTGGTTTGACGTTCGGCAATGTGGTCTTGTGCATGAGATTAGAAGTTCAAAGAAGATTAGAAGTTAAGCTACGTGAAATAGGTAGGCTTGCCTCAGGAGCTCACGGGAGTACACCGAATCAGGGAGTACAAGGTGGTCTGGAATGGATAATATTTGAGGGCAGGGAAGCTAGCAGCAAGATTAAATTGGAGAAGCGATTGATAAAAATGGGGGAGGAGCGTTGGGCTAGGAAAGTGTTCAGCTACTTGTACACGAAGAATGTCGATACAAAATTGAGGAAGTGAACCAGAAAAGTGACAGATAAATACTTAGAAAACAGCAGGGGGCGAAACCAAAGATAATTATCAGTTAAGAAGAAGGTGAAGGAAGCCGAGACCAGTATGGGGAGAATGGGCATGGTTAAGAAGTCCGCACTAGAGATCTATTGAACGTTTAAGCATGAAATTGCCAAGGAAAGGATCTATGATAATACTCGGGGTAGTTCTCCACTGTTTGAGGCCAGGACGGGAGTATTGCGAACCAAGACATATCGAGCCAAATACGAAGGGGTATACGCGGTATGCAGTGCGTGTGTGGAGGAAGAGGAAACTGCCAAACACACTGTAATGTTCTGTAAAGCGCTTCACCCTTTAGTTCAAGTTGATGGCGCAGTGTTTTTCAAAGCACTGGGGTTTAGGGACAGGGAGAGAAAGATCGACTTTAAGTGGGTAGAAGTAACTAGAAGGAGGTTATCTGATTAGTCGCTAAAGTCAAGGCCCGAGTGAACATTAAACCCTTCACTGCGAAGTACGAATCCTCAACCTCAGTATTTAAAGGAAAAAAAAATAAATCTAGTTCTTGGTTCAGTAAGTATTACGGCTTGGTGGTGTTAGCCACCGCCCGAACTAAAGGGTACTGCCATATCAGTCTATCTATCGATCCTTATTCTGTGGGTCATGCGGCCGTGATGTATGTAGCAGCAGCAGTAGTAATAGTTGTTGTTGTTGTAGGTAGCCACCTATCATTCAGTCTTTGGAATGCCCGCTGGATGGTGCTATATCGATACGAGCCATATGTGATGAAAATGTGTGAGACGACGGTACTTGGAGTGTTCACTAGATAGATAGGCGGATGGGCAGACAGACAAGCAGACACACGGGTGGATGGACTGACGCAGACACAGATGGACGAACTCTCGGATGCGCGCATATTTGCTCAGATGGACGTGCGAACGCACGGACAGACGGACGGTTGGACGCACAGAAGGACGGATGGACGCATGAACATAAAGAGGCACGAGCAAACGGTCAGACTGAAACGCAGATGGACAGACGGACGCTTCGCCCCCCTCATTATCAGTGAGGCCGTGGATATGCGGCGATTTTTTAGCACCATCAAAAGAACTTTTTGTTGTTCAGGAACTTGCATATGGCGCAAAAAGAAGAGTTTGTGGCACTGTACAAATGAACACAGCTCCCTGGCTGAGTGATTTTTGGTGCTTGTTACACATGTAAAGACCGAAATAAGAAAAAAGTGCTTTTTATTTTTATTTTTGTTATGTCATATGTGCACACTCAAAAGTGGAGTTGGCCAAGCACTGCTGTAAATATCAATCATTCAGCCTAAACTATGTTTCAGAAGTTCCCTGCCGTACTCTGGAGGCTACAGGCCCCTCACCCAATAGGAAGGGCGCTTAGCCCCTCCACACGTATTCATTCTCACCGTGTCGTCTGCTCACCGTATTCACGGTGCCTGCTTAAAGAATATCGTCACAACTGCGTTGGTCCTGCGGGCTGCCACAGGACACGTGGCGGCACCTTTGCGTTGCACCGTGACTTTCAATGCCACTTAATGCGAGGCTATCAGCACCACGCTGGTGCTGCCACTGCTGACTGCTTCAAGCATACTCAGTCGAGCTTGCCATAAAACGGATTGCTCAGGCTGACGGAGCAGGGATTTTCAGCCCAAAGCCCCGAGCAAACAACGTCAGTTTTCTATGTGAGCGTGTAGACACTTGCTTGTCTCTGTTTGACTATTAGGTGGCTACATTTCTCCGATCATCCACTGTCAATGTTTCACTAAGTATTGGTATCGATTTGTGCGCTTACTACGCCCGCATCGGCTGTTTCACTGAGCACAGGAAAATTGCGGAGTCATGCAACCTTTTGTGGCTCAGTTCCTGTTCATGTATTTACGGTCACTTGCTGGGTGGACGCCTAGTGCTTGTGTTTTTTTCACTTGCTCAATCGCTCATTTGTGTGGGCGATCTGGAGCTTAACCCTTGTCCCGAAAAGGTTGACCAAAAAGTGGCACTAGTGGAGGAATTCATTGCTTCAAGTGAACGTTTTCAAAAGGAAGTGACGATCGAGCTAAAAGACATGGATACTACTCTAACAGACGTGAAAAGACTGCTCTCCATAATTGAGGTGAGTCTTAAGAGCGTTGACAACTTGAATGAAAGAGTCAAGTATGTCGGCTGTGTTCTGCAAGAATTTCAGGAGCAGTTAAAAAACATGGAACAAAAACAGACCTATCGAACTAACCTCGTTTTGGATGACCTGAATAATCAATTGAGGTGCAATAATCTCGTGTTTAAGGGTGTTCCTGAGCAAGCTACTGAAAATGGAGTGATACAGAGAAAAATATTCACTAATTCGTCACTGAGAAATAGGGAATTCAAAAGGTGAAATTAAGCGATCCCATCGGGTCAGGCAACGTAAAATTGATCGCATTTGACATGTTGTGGTCAAATTCCAAAATTTCAATGGTAAACACAATAATCTTAAGAATGCATTAAAGCTAAAAGACCTCGTTACCCCTCGTGTGTAGATGGAGAAGGACATTTCACCCCGAATGCAACTAATTAGAAAAACACTTCCTGATTTTGCACGTATGAAACGACCAGAACAGAGTTGTATAAGTTGCAGTTTGATAAGCCTATAATTGGCAAAGACATTTTCACCTTAGATTCCTCGAGTAATAAAGTGATCGCCATCCCGAGACACGACGCTGGCGCGAAGTGTGATTGACGCCCCTTCGCAACTGAAAATACAATTCTATCTATTATTATAGTAAAATTTAAGTATTCATCTAAAACAATATTACCTTTGCGGGTTTGTTGAATCCTGCTCCGCTGATAATATAGTGGTAACTGAAACGTGGCTGACGAGTGACGTGTGTAACCATGAATTGTCTTTCCCTATATAGTTTTGCGAAAAGACAGAACGAAAACACGAGGAGGCGGCGTTATGATTGCTTTAAAAAACTTCAAGCGCGTCTAGTTTATACGAATTCTTTTATTGAAATTTTATTGGTGTTAGTCCGCCAAGCCGCGGTGGTCTAGTGACTGAGGTACTCGGCTGTTGACCCGCAGGTCGCGGGACAAAATCCCGGCTGCGGCAGCTGCATTTACAATGGAGGCGAAAATGTTGCAGGCCCGTGTGCTCAGATTTTGGTGCATGTTAAAGAACCCTCTACTACGGCGTCTCTCATATTCTTATGGTGGTTTGGGGACGTTAACCCTCACACATTATCAATCAAATGTGGGTGTTTGTCCAGCTTTTATGTGTAACATGTGCCATTGGGGTTTGTTACCATCCACCTGACTCAAAAACGCGTTCGTTATTTGTTTAAATATATCTTTGAGCCTCGTATTTGACAGGTTTCCTGGATCTCCTGTGATTCTCGCGGGTGACTTTAACTATTCTAGAATAAACTGGCGCACGGGCACAGCCGATGGTGGCACGGGATAAACTGAATGTAAAAACATTCTTGACGTGATTTCTTCCTATCGTTTAAGCGAAATAATTACTATGCCATCACAGAGAGACGCCAATTTGGATCTTTTGCTCACAACTGAGCCGTCAAACATGTCTGTGAATGTGTTAGCCAGCATCAGTGACCATAGTGTCATCCAATGTTAATGCGAGCTAACTCGTGAAAAAGCATGCAGGAAAAGAAAACAATTTATGATTACGCACATGCAGGTTCTAAAATAATCTGCAACGAGCTCTAGTCCTTTTGGCTAGAATGTTCAAACGATTTGCAGCATCAACCGCGTCGCTATCGGGGGACGCGGCGCTCATGTCTTGGAGAACCGTGACTCTCCCATCTCGTATAATAAATTAACAAATCATTTTTACTTAGCGCGGAGGCGATACCCTTCACCGCACAGAAAACTAAGCAGACCTCAGGCTCTGACACTCAGGCTTCTTCAGACCGCGTCCCATGTCCGTCCGTCTGTCTGTCCGTCCATCCGTCCGTCCGTCCGTCCATCCATCCATCCATCAATCCATCCATCCATCCATCCATCCATCCATCCATCCATCCATCCATCCATCCATCCATCCATCCGTCCATCCATCCATCCATCCATCCATCCATCCATCCATCCATCCATCCATCCATCCATCCATCCATCCATCCATCCATCCATCCATCCATCCATCCATCCAAGAGCAAGTCCGGACCAAAGCGGGCGGTCACTTTCACATGGGTGTTGCCATCTTAATTTGTAAACGCAGTTATGGACGGTAACCGACACAAAAAATCAAATCCGTACGAAATAAATGCGATGAAGAATAAACATATCATTTATTGATTTGGCATAAAGTACACAAAAGGAACGCCAATGCTACTAACCCCCCCCCCCCCATATTTCAAGGCACTTGTATTTATGTGGGCCTACCTTTTACTTCGCAAGCGTGTGACTTTCTTACACCCCGTAGCGTTGGTAGTGCTGAACCAAAGTGGTGAAACAGAGTTTGCATCTTGAATAGAAATAAAAAGTTGGCATCTTGAATAGAAGAACGATGTGTAATCCTCGGAAAAGGGCAATCCTAAATGTTAGGGAACAATAGCAAGGCCCTCAAAATGGAATAAACTGACGTTACGGGCACTGGTGAGCATGACATTTTGCGGTTGACTCATATTAACATTCCAAAAAGTGTAACTTGCGAAGTTTTTTACGTGCTTTGCCGCACTGTGTCGGGGCGTTTCGGTGGTGAACTGACAGGCACGTGGCATTTTCTTTTTTTTCAAATGAAATGTACTCACGTCATATCGTCTCTTCAGTATTTGAAAAATAATGGCTACCAGGATTCATGTTTCAAACACTCTTCTATGTTTGAAATGAAAAAAGCTTGATGATAAATAATAACCTCTGCCGGAGCTTCGGTTTTTATATATGTCCATGAACGTGACTTTTTCCGGTTGAATAATTGTTAGCGCATCAAATGCGAAGCATTTGTTAGTGAAGCAAAGACAGTTGAAGCGCATTCATCCGTCCATCCATCCATCCATCCATCCATCCATCCATCCATCCATCCATCCATCCATCCATCCATCCATCCATCCATCCATCCATCCATCCATCCATCCATCCATCCATCCATCCATCCGTCCATTCATCCGTCCATCCATCCATCCATCCATCTCCGGAAATTTTGACCACCTGGGGTTCTTTAACGTGCACCCAAATCTGAGCACACGGGCCTACAACATTTCCGCCTCCATCGGAAACCTCAGCAAAGGTAGACTTGCGCTCCAACTTAGTGGAGGTGACGTATATAACAAGGAATGGTCCTACGTACAACGAAATAGTACGTGACACTGAAAAAATTATTCGAAGCGATGTTTGTAACTTGTACAATGTGTTGCCTCACCAAAGATAGGCTTGCGCTCCAACTTAGTGGAGGTGACGTATATAACAAGGGATGGTCCTACGTGCAATGAAATAGTACGTGACGCTGAGAAAATTATTCGAGGTGATGTTTGTAACTTGTACAAGGTGTTGCCTCACTAAAGGTATGAATGTTAAGAGAAATCCTGAAACAAGCAAACTGAATTTATGCGCGTTATTTTTTTTCGAGTTCGTATTCAGCGAGATTCGAGATTAAACTGTTTTCATTTGGTTTTTGTTGGTGTTTTCATCGTTCTCGTATGGTGCCGGCCATAGCATCGACATTTGACCTGTGTTGGTAAATAATGTCTTAGAGCAGTTCGAGTGGTGTAAAGCTGTGTGTCTTGGTATGGGTATGTGATCAATGCCAGGCTCTCCTAATGTGCGCGCATAGAGGTATCTATCCTACGGAAGCACCTAGGCAGTAACAGAGAACGTCGCAACAGCACAACACCACTTGCGTGCAAAACCTGGCATAGGCATGGTATGTGAATGTAACTTTGTGGGTGCATGACGTATTCATCGCCTGCGTCGTGTGGTCTTCCGGCTCCGAGATTTGCCGATAACGACTAGGGCAAAGTACAAATTTGGCTTGCGAAGTTTACATTGGGCAAGTGGTAAGCACGGCACGCTCAACTACTCGCATCAAGATAGCATGTTGGTATGTCTTACCAACATGCCCAACTTTATACTCTAATGATAGCGCGGCTTCTAATGAATGAATCAAAAATCTAGCGCCCAAAGCTTTTGATAGGGCACGCAAAAGCTTCGAAGGTCTTAAAATTACTCATGTGATCTTGTGAAGCGGTGTTTAAGAAGAAAAGAACAAACAAAGCAAGAACCGGGTGGACATCTTTTCTTAACTACACCCTACTTCCCCTTCATGGTTGCGCATTCGTTCTTCATCGTCTTGTTTTCTACGCATGGTTTTCTACGCATGCAGAGCTTACTATGCGACGTAGATGAATACATGTGTTGAGGCTAAGCAATACTTGTGTTGAATACTTGCGTCCTTTCTTTTGTATAAGAGGCCTTGAAGCCTTGACATTGCTGAAAGAAACGTATGGTCTAGTATACGATGCAGGCCTTTCAGTTCCGAAGCTCAATTTTGTCCGGTAACTCATATACCGGTCTCTAACTATCTTCGAAAGCAAAACATGAGCTAAAATAACCTTCATACTGGCACCAATTTCGAAAATAGGCATTTAGAGGTGCTCATAAACGTTTAGGCACAAACGCTAAAAAAGGCATTTATAGGCAGTATAAAAACACTGAAAAACCTCTGCTTAACTTAAATTTATTCTGATATATTAAAGTGGCATATAAGAACGCAATAAACAAACTAGGCATTCTGCTATATTTTGGTGCCTATTCATGAGTATTCACTCACGTCCTCTCACTATAATAATTACTCACAGACTTCAATACTCACGCTACCTAACCTAATTGATGCTCCTGTTCTACTCACCTCCACTCACACTCAACACAGGTTTACACTAACGTCGACACACACCCATGAGTTCACACTCACGTGGGTGGGATGGCACCGTGCCGGTCGGACGCGTTGTGATCGGCTCCAGTGATTTCTTCGCTTTTTGGTGTTATTTGAGGCCGCGTTCACCTGAAATTAGGTCACAACGGACTTCTAAGCTCATCGGGACGCTATGGACACAAGACTCGCACCAGTGGGTAGACTATTTGTACATTCATAAGTGGCTTTCGTGACCATGACGCTGAGTGTGCAGACGCTGTCATTCGGCCTAGCCGCGCCGCTGTCTACGTGGCGCACAGGTACCGTGTCTCAAGCAGAAAATGACTTGTTCTCGTCACATTAGGAGATGGAAGAATAATCATCGAATACTCCGGGGGACACTGAGAATAACAAAGATTCTGGGTGGATTACGGTGACTGTGATGTTTGTTGGTGAGGTTCGTCGCGCCGCAGAGCGTGTGACGCGTTGCGGATGGAGGAGACGGTATCTGACGTTAACAAACCACACTACAATTGTATTTGACAGCATACACACACGAAATACATAAAGCGGCAGCGTACACTACTAGTCAATTGTCTCACGTGGCGGTGCTTGGGGACCAGGAGGCTGTGGGCTGGTTGAGTCCCTGTGATGACGTAATCGTCGTCGGGTAGATGTCCGGTGTGGCAACGACGTAGCAGCAGCAGGGGTTAAGGGCCGAGTGAACGAACCGTCGCTCGGTAGCCGGTAGCCAGACAGGGCTCGTCCGCGCCAGGCCAGGACCTTGCGACGCTCGTCTCGACGGCGGTGGACAATCTGGAACCTCGCGCGTAGGTGCGGGTTCTCCGAGAGCAGCAGGCCGCGTCCCAGGTCTTGCCAGGCGAGGACCGTGAGGCGCTCGCTGTCCCGAAGACAGGCGCCCTGTGTATGCGAACCTCGCGCGTAGATGCGGGTTCTCCAACAACCTGCCGCCCGTTCTGCCGGCGTTCCAAAAAAAAAAACTGTCTCGCCTGCGCGCGCCCTTCTTAATCTTCTCTGCAGCCCGAGCTCCTTCGTTTTTCTCGCCTTCCAGCGATCGGCCACTCCGTCGTCTGCTCTCGCTTTCCCTGCTTCGTCACAGTGACTAAAAGACGACCGGAAATCAGGAAAGCCAGTGGAGCTGCTGGCGCCAGAACGCCGGCGTCTAAGAGCAACGCACAAGAACCTACGCCCGGCCGTCACTACTTCACAGATGCCAAGAAAACTTATAAGGGAAAGCAAGATGCCACCACTGTCATGTGAAGAAACTAAGATCGTCGTGAGGCCGAATCTGTGTATTAGCAAGTCTGGTGCGTCTGCCATGGCAGAAGCCATATAGAGTGTGACTGGGCTACGTACGGACGAGAGAAACAAGGACACAATATGCCCTTATCCCCTGCAAAATATTGTGGTGGACCGTACTTCGAGCCAAGACAATGTTAAGCGCTACGTTAACGTTGAAGCTATTACGGTGGCGGGACAGCGCCAAGAAGTCAGTGCATATGTGGCTGCTCCACATGCCACTTGCAAGGAAGTCATTAATGGGATCCCTCTTAGTGATGATCCAGGAGTCATCGACCGAAAGATTGTCAACGCAAGAAATCCACTGGCCCTCGGAGCAAAAGAATAAAGAATGATGGCGTCATCATAGCGCTGTTCGACGGGTACAAGGTTCCCAATCATGTTTACTATGAAGGCATTCTCATCAAGTGCATCTTATACAGGAAGCAAGTCGATGTTTGCTATACCTGCGGCCGACTAGGACACCGTTCTGACGTCTGCCCGACGCCCGACGCTACGGTCTGGAAGGCTTGCAGACAAGCTAACCAGTAAGAAAAGCGAGGATCATGTTTGTGAACCAAAATGAAGTTTGTGTGGCGGAAAACACCTCACCACATCCAGGGAATGCTAGCACCGATGTCAGATATGCTAGCACCGATGTCAGATACCCTATGTAGTCAGGCGCAGGCGAGGCATTAGGCCCTCGGGAGAGGTCTCTATTCGTCAATGTCGATGGCTTCCTCGAGCTCAACGACTGTCACCAGGACGAACAGACCGGACCATCGGCTACTAGAGGCCGATTCAAATCACGAGGGAGATCCAGAACCAGAACCAGCTGCAGAAGTCATTCGACGTCCAGGTTGTGTCTCGGGTCCGGTTCGAGATCCGGGGCCCACTGCATGTCCAGGCCACGGTCTCACTCCAGGGGTGGCACTGGACCACGTCTCAGCACCCGTGCCCGTTTAATGTGCATCTTCGGTACACATTAAAATACCCAAGGCAGTCTAAATTTCCGGAACCTCCACTACAGCGTCTCTCATATTCATATGGTAGTTTTGAGACGTTAAACCACACAAAATAATCAATCATCAATACAAGCTTCCTAATACAACGTATTGCCACGCGCGTTTGTGATGTTCACTTTTGTTTCATTTTGTTTTTCCCCACAGAGCTTTTAAGAAATGCCGGAGCTCAAACTGTACCTCATTAATCGAGATGGTTCATGATTATTGAAGACAGTTTTCTTAGGATTGCGGGAAATATGCGAACAGTTGAGATTATTCAAGATTTTACGTGATGTCAAGTGATAAGGTTGGTATAATTTACGGCACATGTATAACTACCCACACCCTTCGCGTCTGTCAGTTTATCAATGGCTGACGGCTGCAAGTTTGGCCAAGTAAACACTTTAAATTCTGGACGAGCCGTTTTTCCCTTCGCCAGCGTCTCGACGCCATTGCAGCATCGCAGTATTATTCCGCGGTACAAGCGTACATTGGTTTCGTACGTCAGATTATGTCATTATCATAATGACTTGGTGATACAAATCTGGCCACACAATAAAAAGGCGCCCATTCTATGGTAATTATTACATTAAGCCCACGTATTTGTTTCATATAAGGAACGCAAATGTTTCGCTTGCATGCTACCACATAGTTTGACGAATATAACGTACTACACAGAATACAGAGATACGCGAAAGCTTCTTACCCAAGCCACATTCAGGTTGATCAATTTTGTTGTATTTGTCCATAGTTTGAACTTCTCGAGCAACACCTTACAATAAATTGCATGCATTAGGTGCTTGAAGTACGCACCATGAACAGCATATTGCTATCGTGTTGAACTCTTCAAGGCGAAGCTTAAAGGTCCCGACTTTTATTTATTTTTTCGCATTGTTTTCACATTTCAGTGACTAATAAGTTGATAGAACACGCGTGCAATTAGTGAATTGAGAAATGAGTCAGGCCTTTGGTGACGTTCAATCAAGGCTATGTTTCTGCCATAATGACATCTGCATAAAAGGGGTACGTGTAAAGGTTTTAATATAGCACTCATACGAGGAGAGTTCTAGTGATCTGTGTCTGCTGTTTCTTCTATATCAGTTCATCCTGTCTTGATTAGGAGCCTTTATGCACTTGGCTAGAAGGTGTTGCATATAAAGAAAGTACCACCCAATCCAACAATGAACTTTAATGCATGTACGCGTATCGGCGCTAGCCGACAGAAAAGAAATGAGGCTTCGTCTCCTTCGTGCGCTTTTCAAGTATATCTTTGTGTTCGCCTTAAGTGGTAAGTGAATTGTTAGATATACATTATTAATTTGACATGTTAAGAGCTATAATTTTTTATCGCACGTTCTGCAGGAGAACTAGAGTAAAATAATAGAATATAATTGACTACCAAGGCTCTGTTCTTTGAAAAGTTAGAGAAGGATTGAGCTTGGAGTTCTTGAGCGAATGTGATTGCGAAACGTGGCCCTATTCTCATTCCTTTATCAGTCGATTACCTGGTGTGGTTTCTCGGTCAAGGCCTTTAGTGTCCTGCAAGAAAAGCAACGTCTATAAGCCGAAAATCGGGCGTCTGAACTTTAACAGCTAGCACAAGTGCTGTTTATAAGTCACCAACACGCTATAATTATTTCCTTTCCGTGTCAACTAAGTACCCACTACGCCACCGTGACGTAACAAGCTAGCCTGCACAGCTGCTGAATTTTGTGATGGTATAGCTGTAGTTGATTTTTAAACATTTCTTAGCGTTTTGTAATGAAAGAGCCTTCAAACAACTGGCTGGCTGTAAAAATTAGATCAATTTACACCTGGTGCAATTGTACGCTTCTGTCAGCTAACACTATACACATTCACAAGACCTACTTTTATTGCGTCTCTCGTAACTATATGGTGGTTTTGTGACGTTAAGCTCCACACTTCAGTCAATCAAAATTTACTTTTCTTAGAAGTAGGTTTTCAGGGTAATGTTCAGCCAGGTGCAAGAGAAATGAATTTTAGTTGAAACCAGCACTTAATGTGGTGGACCTCGGCCTTCCACTTGAAGACGTTGAGGTTGTAGCGCCTCAATGCGCCGCACGTCAAGGAAGAAGAAGTTGGCATATAGGCCGCGGGGCGGGTACAGCGCGATAATCTAAAAAAAATCAGTTCGAAAACTGTACGCTGTCAGGGCTGGATCTTTTCTGCGTTAGCTCCGACAGGTAATGGTGACCCGATAAAGAACACACAGCCCCAATCATCCCGCATGGATCTCGCCGGCTCTGCCACGAATCCTACCGGTCCTGACGCCCAAGAAGACGCCAGACCTAGCGGTGCTGCAGTCGCTGCGATTCAACATGTCAACCTGCCACCATTTTGGCCCAACAGCCCCAGCACATGGTTTCTGCAGGTTGAGGCGCACTTCCGTCTACGGCAAATCACCAGCCAACAGACCAGACACTGGCATCTGGTATCCTACTTACCTCCGGACGTAGCCGACGACTTAGCTGATATTTTAGCGTCGCCGCACCCGAGCCATCCCTACGACACGTAGAAGGCAACTATCATTTCCCGCAAGTCTGAGTGCGAACACAGCAGACTCCAACAGCTTATCACGGCTGCAGAGCTCGGTGACCGTCGCCCATCACAGCTCCTGCGACGCATGCGACAGCTCCTTGGCGGCCCCCCCGCCCCTCAAGAGGAGAAGCTGTTACGTGAATTGTTCCTCCAGCGCTTACCGCAGAGCATGGTCCCGGTCCTCGTAGCTGCAGGAGATGTCCCAGTAGACACACTCGCTAAAATGGCTGACCGAGTGGTGGACTACTCGCGGGCACATAGCCTCAACGCCGTTACCACACTGCCACCGGCCACCACTGCAGACCCGGCGCTCGCGAGTATCGAGAACAGAACCGTTTGGACGCCGTTGTCAAGCTCCTCGATGACTTTGTACCTGCGCATCGTCGACCGTCATTGAGGTTCTAGATACAGTGTCGCTCCTCGACGCCCTCACGTTCTCCGGAACTTCGGCCACCCGACGCGCCGCGGGACGTTTCACCCTCAACCGCGTGCTGGTACCACCGCCGATTCGGTGCCTCTGCTCGCAAGTGCACTCGCCCGTGCTCCTGGTCGGGAAATGCGACGACCGGCCACTGACGACGGCAAGTGGTACTGGTCGAAAGTCATGCCGCTTTTTCTATGTTTCTGATAAGATCACTGGAGCTTGCTTCCTAGTCGACACAGGAGCCCAGGTTAGCGTCATCCCGTCCTCGTGTGCAGATCGCCGTCGCAACGAACAGACCTGGCCGCTCCAAGCGATCAACAATTCCGCCATTCGCACATACGGCCAACGCTCTCTTACACTTGACCTTGGACTACACCGTACGTTCTGCTGGATTTTCATCCTCGCTGACGTCTCGCAAGCTGTTCTTGGAGCTGACTTCCTCAGTTTTTTCAACCTTGCTGTGGACATGCATGCTCATCGCCTCATTGATCTCAACACCCGCCTCTCCATCAACGGTGTACTCTGTACTTCCTCGCCAACGGGACTGCGAGCTCTCACACCTGCTTCGCTTTATGCAAAAGTACTCGACGACTTTCCCAACATCACGAAGCCGCACACCAGAGAGTCACCGGTGAAACATTTTATCACTCACCACATTGTGACCACTGGACCTCCCGTTTTTACACGACCTTGTCGACTATCTGGAGAACGCCTCGCCATTGCCCGCCGTGAGTTGGAGCACATGCTTGAACTCGGCATTGTGCGGCCTTCCTCCAGCAACTGGGCGTCGCCACTCCACATGGTGCCGAAGAAAGATCCTGGCGACCGGAGACCATGTGGGGATTACCGCGCTCTCAATGCCCACACCTTACCAGACCGCTATCCACTTCCTCACATACAGGATTTCACATCAAATTAGGCTGGGTTCACAATCTTCTCTAAAATTGACTTAGTGAAGGCTTACCATCAGATTCCTGTAGAACCCGCCGACATTCCGAAGACGGCCATCGCCACCCCATTTGGTCTGTTTGAATATGTGAGGATGCTTTTTGGATTGCGCAACTCTGCACAGACCTTTCAGCGCACTATCAACGAAGTCACGCGAGGTCTCGATTTCGTATTTGCCTACCTTGATGACCTCCTTGTAGCAAGCGCCTCGCGCCCTGAGCATGAAGCCTGCCTACGCACCCTGTTCCACCGCCTGGATGATTACGGCCTCGTAATTAATCCCAATAAGTGCTTCTTCGGCGTCGCTAGAATGGAGTTCCTAGGCCACCTTGTCACTCCAAAGGGTATCAAACCACTCGCCAGCAAAGTGAAGGCTATTCAAGACTTTTCACCCCCGACTTCACTGAAGAGGCTCCGAGGATTTCTGGGCCTACTAAACTTCCATCGCCGCTTTCTTCCAAAGTGCGCCACATTCCTAAAGCCCTTGACCGACCTATTGGCTAAAAAGAAAGACCTGGCTGCGCCACTGGAGTGGCCCGAGGACGCTGCATCTGCCTTCGGCACTGCCAAGAAGGCTCTGGCAGACGCTACCATGCTCGTACATCCCGTCCCTGATGCCCCAATTCGTCTCATCAACGATGCATCAAGCGTGGCAGTTGGCGCCGTTCTCGAGCAGCACGTATTAAGTTAACAGCCCCTTGGGTTTTTCTCGCAAAAACTGAAGCCACCAGAGACAAAATACAGTACATTTGCCCGAGAACTCCTCGCAGTATACCTCGCCATCACACATTTTCGTCATTTATTGGAGGGCCGGGACTTTTACGTCGTTACGTAAAACGTTTGCCTTCCATCGCAATCACAGATATTATACTGCACGGGAGATCCGTCAACTAGGCTTTATTTCTGAGTTCACTGTGGATCTCAGACACGTACATGGGCCAGAAAATGCCGCTGCTGATGCACTATCCCGCATTGATACCTTGTCGACCCAGCCACCACTAGACATGAAAGAGCTAGCAGCTGCCCAAATCAACGATGCTGAGCTGCATCGTCTTCCCTCTTCATCCACGTCTCTATCGTTCACGGAGTGCCCGCTTTCATTTTCTACCTCATTAATAACGTGCGAAACGTCTACTGGTGTCCCTCGGCCCTTCGTGCCTTCAGCTTTTCGTCGTGCAATTTTTGGTCAATTGCAGAGCATGAGGCATCCTGGTATTCATGCGACCCAGAAGCTAGTCACATCTCGTTTCCTTTGGCCAAGCATCAATGCTGATGTCCGAAGCTGGGCGCGAACCTGCCTTGAGTGCCAGCGCGTTAAGGTTCACCGTCACACTGTCACGGCAACATCCCCGTGTCGGCCTCCAGACGCAAGGTTTTCGCACGTCCATCTCGACATCGTTGGTCCTCTTCCGTCATCGCAAGGAGCCTGTTACCTGCTGTTATGTGTGGATCGCTTCACCAGATGGCCGGAAGCGTTTTCCATTTCTGACATTACAGCACCAACAGTTGCCAAGGCTTTCACAAACGGCTGGGTGTCGCGCTTTGGATGCCCTTCTGTCATCACCACTGATCGCGGTCGTCAGTTTCAATCGGCCCTTTTCACCGCACTTGCCAATATCCTGGGCATTCGACACATCCATACAACTGCCTACCATCCTTCCGCCAACGGCATGGTCGAACGGCTTCATCGACAACTGAAAGCTGCCCTCACTGCTCACCAGCCAAGGGAACGTTGGCTCGACCACCTTCCCTTCGTACTTCTGGGCATCCGATCAGCATTGAAAGTGGATCTCGGCTGCTAATCAGCCGAACTAGTCTATGGTGTTTCCCTGCGTCTTCCAGGAGAATTCTTCGAGCCATCATCGCCACCTTCCACACTCACAATGCCTCCACGTACATTCGAGAGCTGCGCACCACGTTTCGGGACCTTGCTCCTGTGATTCCTGCCGACCCACACCCCCAGTCTGTCTTCGTCAGTCAGGATCTGCATGACTGTAGTCACGTCTTCGTTCGGCGTGACCAAATACGACCACCACTAACACCAGCCTATGATGGCCCGTTCCGCGTACTCCATCTTACACGTAAGACGTTCCCGCCGGACATCAATGGCCGTGAAGACGTCGTGGCTGCTGATCGACTGAAACCTGCGTATATCGTCGCTCTCGCGGCCGCGGGGTTTCCATCTAAAGTCTGGATGCCAACATCCAAGCATGTCCACTGGGCGACTCCTCTGGTGATTCCTACGGCTCTCGCTCTACGGGGGGGGGGAGCCCTGTAGCGCCTCAATGCGCCGCTCGTCAAGGAAGAAGAAGTTGGCATTTAGGCCGCGCGGCGGGTGCAGCGCGATAATAAAACAATAAGTTCGAAAACTGAACGCTGTCGGGGCTGGATCTTTCCCGCGTTAGCTCCGATAAGGTCTTCGGCCGAGAGGGAGGCCGTGTACGCTGGCTCACGATATGAAACTTTTCGTGCTCACGGACTTGATAAAATTACCGTGAACAGGCAACGACGTGTCCCGAAATGCCACCACGGGCCTCAGCTTCTGTGCCGCGTGCACGACACGCGTTTGTTCGACACGCCTGCACTAGCGACTATGTCCTCGGTATTTAAGACTGTACCTCCTCGTGCAAGCCTCACGGACAAGTGCCCGACCATAAAGTGTGGGCCGTGTCTCGAGAACGCTAGCTGCACTGCACAGCCTCTAATATTGAGGAACATTCGTTGTGCAAAAACCAGTAGCTGACGGACGTCGAAGTGGTCACCCCCTTGATTCTTGCCAAGGAGGACCACCCAGCAATTGCCTCTTCCTTTGCTCACCTGCGGGCTGCTCGCATGGACCTCACCAACTGTTGGCATGAGCAATGGTACAACTCTACCTTACACCATAACATCGTGCATCTCGACCGTAGGACCAAGCAACATACCAACGCGCTTGCCCACACTCAGATGAATAGACATACCACGTAAAGAGCAGAGCAATTACATTATTCTCACCACAGTTATTTAACCCTGTGTGAAAGTTGTGCATAGTTAGCCGTGGTACATACTCTTCCGAGGAAAGGAGAGTAAAAGAAGCAGCGATTCCTCTGCTTCTCAGAGGGAGAGTTTCCAGTATATGCAACTTTCTTACCGACGTGGCGTGAATAAAATCTCGTACTCCGTCAGCCTAGGACGGTGTACAACCTAGGAGCGAGATCTTAGCACCGACGACAGAAAGAAATATAAATTTCGCATAACGATATGCCTCTAAGGGTACATTTTAATGGGATAGCTTTCAGCGATACCAAAAGCATGGTTTTGTAATCTTGAACGTTTTGTTCCAGAAACGTCATCGCAACACATTCGAAGTAATTCGAAGTGAAGATAAACGGCAACATTTAACGAGTCGCAAGGACTTAGTTTACAGCACAGGCTTATTGCCACTGGAATAGAGTACAGGCTCAAGACAATAAAAAAGGTAAAATGCTATAAAAACGTCAGAAATCAGACTTGCGACGTACGCGAGTGATACACCATTATGCAACCACCCACCACGCTGACCACGCAGTAAAAAAACTAATTAAAGAAACACGCAATTCCACTTCACGGTCAATGTCCGAAAACAGACACGATGCATCTTAGAAGTGCCTGATGCTTGGCTAGCTGGTTCGTCATACGGAGGTAAACTTCTAGCCGCCTAAACCACCATAGGAAGGAATACATGCAGGAAAAGAGCATCATCATAACGCTCTTTTTCTGTGTGTCTTTCTTCCTGTGGTGGTTTAGGCACCAGGAAGCTTCCCTAAGGACGATGCATCTTCTTAACTTCGAAACTTCTGCCAGCCACGTATGACTTGCCGCTATCGAAGACGCCAACTTTCTTTTTGAATTCACTCACAGAACAATATACAAAAAGTGCCGCCATATTCACGAAGTGGTTGATGATGAGTGAGTGAAGCTCCGGAGGTAAACCTGGTAATTCATGAATCCTCCGTACATTTGGCCAACTTGATTTTATTACAACACTCCCCCTAGCGTACGTGACCGCACTAAATCGAACGATTGCCTTCCACCAATGACACGTGCCATCTGTGACATCATTTCTGTTTTATGAAAACTCGCATATTTCATCGTCCACTACAAGTAACGCCGTCCAGTTTATAACATCTTGCATATTATCATCATCAGCCACAAGTACCGCCATCTAGGGAACACTGCAAGAAGTAAACGAGAGGTGGTTACATACAGAGGACGCACAGCCCACGCCTAAAGAATCTTCGCCCCTAAAATTACCGAGAAGCGGAGAAGGATTATCAGTTGTTACTTAAGAGTCTAGGGGACGTTCCTCCCCGGCTGTGGCGGCTGCATTTTCGATGGAGACGAAAATGCTGTAGGCCCGTGTTCTCAGATTTGTGTGCACGTTAAAGACCCCCAAGTGGTCGAAATTTCCGTATCCCCACTACTGTGACGTCTCTCCTAATCATGTGGTGGTGTTGAGACGCTAAACCCCCCATATCAATCAATTAGGAGACGTTCCTCGCTTTTCCTGCTGGTTGAAGTGCAGAGAAATTTTATATCATCTGAAATAATCAATAAGTGCGCGTGTACTTCATTGACTAAGGCGTATTTTATGTCTCAAGCGACAATGAGCTATAGTACAGCGGCTGTGTCAATGTGTAATGATTTGTATCTGTGAACCGATAGCTTCAAATCCATAATCGATTGCTGAAAACCAAATTGAATAGACACGAAAGTATCTCACTATATTGATTCATTAAAACGAACCATATGACAAGCATGTGTATTCAGGTATGAGTCGCTGACGTGCCGTGATTGCACCCGGTGGCTTTCTGTAGTGGTCCGTGTGCGCTTACTGAATGCACAACGCATCGATGCCCATCGCTCATTTTATGTTCACGCCGTAAGCAAAAAACAATGAATCGTTCAGATTACCCAAAGAGAAGGTTCTACTGTACACTGACTCCTACTCTTCCGAATCGCGTGTCATTAAACCGAGAAGCGTCGTTGACATGTCGGACGGACTCCAATGGTAGGCAAGGCCTACATTCACTCGAAGTCATACTCGCACAGGTCACATTTATTTGGAGCGATCTCAGTGCAGGTGCCTCTCGAACGTTGAAGTTTGAGCTATTCCAACAGTCTCTAACTGCTACCATAAGGTGTTGCCTAGGTAAGCGAAACTGTAAGAATTGCCAGAGATGCGTTCGATTGTTCATTTTGTCTGCTGGCGTTGTTTTTCTGGTGTACTAGTGCACACCGTGGCAACGCAAGTCGGATCAGTCAGTGGGTGGTAACGTTTGTAGATTATTCCTTGACCCCCACTGCTGAAAGATCGTTCCAACTGTGTTCGTAAATGCCTAGCTACAACTTCCTGACTTGGCATGAGTGGCTTCACCGCAGTGAGCCGATATGGTGGAATTCCAGCTGATAATTGTAATTTAGTAATAAAAAGGGCATTGAGTGCCATCTATATTTATAATAAAACGTCGACGTATCCACAGAGTACCGAACCGTCACCATACACTTACAAATGCTGGATGTGTATTTTCTTTACATACACGCGTATTAGAGATATACACCATCCACGCATAAAGATGTAGCACCACCCATGCAAATCCATGACGTTACACGTCATGGATTGAAATACCAGTTAACGTATGTATAGCTGTCCGTAATGCGCGAAGTACATGTTCAGTGTTGCTGTGTTGGGTATAATCTGTGTGCCGATGTCCACCCTCTAATGTGACGTAACTTCAAGCAATGTATGCTGTGTGTTCTATGTTAGATCGTAGAAAGCGCTCCACAATAAAGCGTTATTCCTAGTAGCTAAATTGACTCTAACTTTGGAGGAAGTTGCCGCACTTCAGAGGAACCAGAACGTACAATTTAGTGAGACCCTGAAGTAACTCCCGCAAAGAGTGCATGCACTCTATTTTAGAAGCACGAGCCTACTCTGGAGAGGAATCTTGTTCACTCTCGTTCAACCAAAATACTAGCACTCTGTCAAAAAAGTGTGTCTAATCTATAGACGAGAACCCAGCCATCTCACTTCTAGGTGCCTTGGGCGGTATACCCTCGCTCCCAGAGAAGCCATAACGTGTTTGGAACTGCCAAGACGCGGCTCGCTAGCATGGCAAGCAGTGGCTCTGGAAGTTTAAAAAGAGAAAAACAGGACTGTTCACGCTGCACCCGCTTATGAAATGTCACTTTGGTACCACTGCGCTATCATGTGATGCGACAACAACTACCGCGAGAGGAAGATATTGCTGAGCACTGCCTGTGAAGTTCACAGCACATCGTGGGAACAGTGCCGTTTCGGTGATTTGTGATTGCACAGATTTCTATCCACAACAAAAAACGCTGAGCTCCGCCACCTTAGGATATAATCGCAATCGACGGGAAAAACTACGAGCCCAGTAAAGTGTATACAAGTAAGTATACTCGTTGCGTTTCTTCAAGCGAAAGTCCAGCTGTTCCACTTTACACAGTAAAAACTTTTACACCCAGAAGCGTGTAAATGAGCTTGTCCCGTGGACGACACCCTACAGGTGTTAATTCAGCACCTTCCAAAAAGGGTGCTTTTTCATGCACCCTTAGAATGGGGTGTACATATAAAAAACTGTAGGGTGTTAAAAAAACACCCTTAAGGAAGGGTGCCTTCCATGTCCATCACTTTTTTAGCACCCTCTGAGGAGGGTGTGAGAAGGGTGCACAAGGGTGTTGAGTGCCCATGGCAGGGGTGCCAGTATTCTTTTAGACTACACTAATAGATATCAGCATGCAGTGATTACACACTACTTGAAGAAAGTGATCCTCATTATCAATGGTGCGCCACCTGTCGAGCTCCATTCATTGCGTCTGGGCAAAAATATAAATGCGTACTATCGTGTATGAACTTGTGCTGGATCTATATATACTTCACAGTATATGCATAATGCGCGTTACAGAAAATGAAGCCTTGCTGCCCTTGCATATTGCGTTTATTTATTAGGCAAATAAAACAAACTTTTCTTCTGCCACACAACTTTTTCACCAGATATACGTTCACATATACGTACACTACACATGCAACACCTCAAATGTTTATTATATTTATTCAGTTTGACTTCATTGACAATTCTTTGCAACATACAATTACACTAGTTTCAGTTTAGTATACTGCTTCAAGTACATAGAGACTACAAATGAAATATACGCTAATATATTCCTATAATTCTTTCAAGTATCTACAATCCCAATGGTTTCCAGTTTAATACTCCTTCATGTACACAATCGGTTAACAGGAATGAAATACAGGCAAATATATACTTATGATTCTTTCAAATATATACAATCACCATGATTTCAATATATACGCCTTCATGTACACAATTGTTCCCAAGAAGTGATGCACACAAAAATATATATGGATAGTGTTTTCAAATGTATACAATCACAGTGGATTAAGCTTTGTATTCCTGGATGTATAGCAATTGGTTATGAGAAATGATGTACATGCAAACATATACGGGTTTTCGCACATATAACTTTAGCGAATACTTAAGAAACCAATACAATGATCAGAAACACAATAAGCTAAAAACGAACACAAAACTGAGTCATAACACACAAAAAACAAAAAAGGTAATGCATAATTATGGCTAATGACACAGCTGGGACACTTTATGCCAAATGTCCCAGCCATTTTGGCAACCATCTCAAATGTATTCGAAAAACTCGTGCTGCATTGAAAATAGTGAACTTCTGGAATATTTAGGAGAGGAAAAATATTTGGTCACGTGGCTGCCTTCTGAACTTCCTGGAATGCCGTCTAGGTGTTGTATGTGAAAAATTTTATTTTAAAAGCACCGCTCCTTTTTTTCATACGAAACTCGGTCTACGTGTTACGTAACAAGAGCTTAATTTGGGACAGTTGGTTCATCGTGGTTGTGTGCTAGTCACAGCGTGACAACTTTAGGAAGAGACAGAAAGGACTAGAAAGAGCACCGACTGTCAACTGAATTTAATGAATGTGCTACGAGCGCTTTTATACGGAGTACAAGAACCGTGTTGATGCGCGACGACACGTGTGAGCACTACAAAATAATCTTTAACTGTGAAAAGAATACTCCCTCTCGGAAAGGATAAGTGAACGTGTAGTGATGCACTGATCATTGGTTTACCTGATAAAAAATACTTCTACAAACGTTAAATTGGCATTAAGTACACCTATTCTCGTGACGAATAGGGCAAGATTGACTATTCCTGTTGCTGTTTAGTACACACACTTTTGAAAGCTGGCAAGGGGTGGAAAACAACACGCTAATATCATATCTGCTGGCTATTTGTTTAATTGTGAGACACATGATGTGGTATACCATGCAAAGGTTTTGGTCATTGTTATTTGTTGGTCCTGTCTAACTTTACTTTCTGCAGGAGGGTTTTGCAAACGGGTGTGATGATTCTGTTGGGATACCCAGCATCTTTTAGTCTTTCAATCTGGTTTTTAAACCTGACCTCACCCTTGCGCTAACATGACTTCTGAAGGGTGGTCTGAGTACATGTGGTATCAATTCCTCTTTCTACTAATTTTGAATGCCCACTATGAAAAGGCAGAACATTCTTAGCACTCCTGGGCTGATAGCACCAGCCAATACCCCAACAGCATCATCACACTTGTTTGCGAAACCCTCCTACAGAAAGTAAAGTTAAAGGAAACAGGACCAAAAGAAAAAGAGAATGACCAATCCCCTTTGCATGTCACACGGTACTAGGTACATAAGGTGTCTCACAATTTTAGGAAAAGAGCCAGCAGATATGACATTGTTGTTTTCCACCCCTTGCAAGCTTTCAAAAGTGCATGTACTTACAGCAAGAGGAATAG
Source organism: Rhipicephalus microplus (assembly GCF_013339725.1). Taxonomy (NCBI): domain Eukaryota; kingdom Metazoa; phylum Arthropoda; class Arachnida; order Ixodida; family Ixodidae; genus Rhipicephalus; species Rhipicephalus microplus. The sequence goes on along the minus strand of NC_051174.1, from coordinate 75,811,782 downwards.
TCAATCTTGCACCATTCGTCACTAGAATAGGTTTACTGAATGCCAATCTAATGTGTATAAGATGCTGCTAACATGTGGAAAAGTAAACATAGGACAAACTGGGCAATGCTTCAATGATCAAGCAAGACAGCATGCTTTAAATGTTAAGAAGGGCCATAGTAGTGTCATGGCCGGGCACCGTAAAGAATGTAAGTGTAGTCCTAGGTTTCATAAAACACAGTTTTTGCAAAAAAAAAGCAAGCAGAAAAATGAGAGATTTTAGAACTCTTTATCAGGAAGGCCAAGGATCAATGCATCAGTACACCTTCACTTATCTTTTCCGAAAAAGAGTATTCTTTTCTTGGTTCAAATTATTTTGTCATGGTCACACATGTGTTGTTGCAGATGAGCCCTGGTCTTGTGCTCAGAATAAAAGCGCTCGTAGCACCTTCAATAAAATTCAGTTGACAGCGCTCTTTCCTGCCCTTTTAGCGATAAGATTTTTATTACAGAAAGAATTTCATTTTCTTACAATTTAGGTATAATGATGAGTTTTCATTATATCACAACATGGAGCAAATTGCATCTCAATACGGAAAAAAATCACAATTTTGGGAAATTCGTGATATTTTCTCGTATATTTCAGCAGCTTGAGAGGTCTAAAGATATTTTTTCCTCAAAATATACCTTCTGTGGAGTAAGTATTCACTGATCAGATATTCATACAAAGTGCAATATCGCAATACAAAATGCAAACATAACACATTTTGGCTTTATTCTTGGAAGCGAATGTGGCAAAAAAATTGCACTATTATTATTGAGCTTTAAATACCTTACAGAAGCACATTTACTTAACAGGTAGACCGAATTTGCTTTAGAAAAAATAAGCGGTAGTTTTAAAACAAAATTTTCCACAAACAGCACACAGACGGCATTATGCCAGGAAGTTATAAGCCAGCCACATGAACAAAACTTTTTTTCTTGCTGAAATATTCTAGCAGTTCACTGTTTTCAACGCAGTAAGTCAGCACTTTTTTTTCAAATACAATTCAGATGGTCGCCAAAGTGGCTGGGACGTTTGGCATGGAATGGTCCAGCTATATCTAAGCAAATAACTTACACAAATAACAATGTTTGTTCATCTACCATGACCACACTAGAAAAGTTGTTCAGGCATTGTGACACTAAAATTTTCAGCGTCGTACTGCCTGAACAACTTCTTTGATAAACTCCAAACTCACGCCGAGAAAAAGCCGCTCAATCACGGTGGTTGTTAAAGGTCTTGCGGCCGTAGACAATGTTGAAAATGAAAAATATCAACTCATCAGTGCTGTCACTCCTTCTTCGTCATTACTGACACGGAAGATTTTTCGGTTATCCATGTGGAGGTTCAGGAAGTAGGCTTGCTCTAGGCTGGGGCGGGGGGGGGGTAGACTACGCAGGACGTCAGCGGCACCCTCTCATCCTGTAATAAGAGCAAACATGACTTCTCATAAAAGGATGTTCGTGCTGTTCTGGCAGCACCATATATAAAGAATGTGTAGTGTGTATCCTTCGAAATGGCGTGTATTTGACATTACACTGAACTCGAAGCATACAACCCATACATTCCAATAATTTCGTACGATAAAGATAAGAGTTTTCCAGCATACAGCAAATTCCCGAAATGAGGTGAAGTGTAAGACTACAGCTCAAAAATGGCACTTACGAAAGCCTGAACTCACCTAAGAATCAAATTCCTTCTAGGGTAGTGAGCCAGTGGGAAAAACAATTCCTAAAGTACAACGTTCAGAACATGTAACATTAATCAAAATGCACAAGAAACTTACCTCTTCATGTACAAACAGTGAAGACATCTCTGCTTTCTCTTTTACATGAGAACAAATGATCTTCGGCGTGGCACTAGCGAAGAGGTCTGCAAAAAAAGTAAAAGATTTACTGACTTTAATCACGCCTCTAACAATCTGAGGAATTGTTACAAGTCACCAATCAGTGCGATTCTGACTGCCTCTATAAGGGCATCAAAAATGAACAATTTTCTCGTTCTTTCTACCCTCACAAGACGCTCCGTCAATGGAATCTAATCCAAATTTGACGGTGTGCTTCCTATTTGCCTGCTTTCTAGACGTAGGGCTGCGAACATGTGTTTTGTGCACCTAATCTAGCACAGAAATTCGTCATCTATAATTCAATCATCTTAATTCATTGTAATTTGATAAAAGATGTGATAGCTCGTCCAGATTTTAAAGAGTTGCGGGCCTGCAATAGGCACTGCCATGCACGTATGAAAGTACTTCTTTTAAAAAAAATTTCAAAGCTTGCTTTCAGAAAAAGCGTCTGGCATATTTCGACAACCAAGCCCATCCTCTGATGGCAATCAGAGGCATGCTATTAGCGATTATCGACTACGGGATTTACAAACGCAACCCGTGCCTAAATACTCAGTTAAACACAATCACGCAAGTAAGAGCGCTCGAACGACACCAACGCGCGCGGACGCCGACTACGTTGCAGCAGCCACGGCTTATGCTAGAGCAACCACACATAGCTCCAAGAGTCACGTATACTCACTCGATTCTGTTATAACGCCGAACATTATCGCAGATGAAAGCGAAGCACGAAAACAGCAAACAGAAACGAGGGAAAACAACGCACGGCGATGGCCCCAACAACGCGCCTTTGGAAGTCTGCTAGATCTTTCCCTGTTGCTGGTGGCACTTGTCCTAAATAGCTTAAAAGACCGAGGCGCACGTGCTGGGAGCATCGCAGCATATCAGCACCTCCAACTATACCGTCTTTAAGCAAAAAAAAAGCCATTTCGTACAGTGCGCCTCTGTACATAATTTTTGCTTTTTCTTTCTTTTTTTACGCTTATACCTACAGAAGCACGTTGCACATTTGAGTATTAATAGAAATGTTATTACGATGTAGCCCAAAGCACATCCTAAAACAATATCAATCACTTTGTGCAGTGTAGAGACAATGTGCGATCAGCAACTAATGCCGCCCTTGTTAAGTGATCACATCACTCACTGTATGAGTGATGCAGGCACTTACACAACATCGCGCAGTGTGAATTCGTTAAGTCACACGTTTAATTGGGCATCTGCAACAGGCCCGCGAACGCATGCTGTTGTAAATGGCTGGCAGCCTACTTCGGCAGAGCTGCTGCAGGCGCCCAGCTAGCGCTGTATGATTACTACCTATGAAAACAGTACACTCACCGTTAACAGGCCCACGTTATCCGTGTCCGCCACTCCATGAATATTCCTTAATCGGAGCGTCACTTCGAACACGGTGTCATGCGTGACCACCATTGAATATGCGCCTGTTCGCTAGAACACACACAGCGACCAAGACCCCAGACCAACGCAACGCATTTGAAAGACGATGAGACAGAGAGAGCGACGTTGAGAGAGAGAAGGAGCGGCGGCGCCGCAGCTGTCGACGCAGGTGTCCGGTGACGCAACTATTCGCTTATCTACGCCGCCGTTGTGGGAGCAACGCTGGCCGGGGTGAGCGGGCGGGGCGGAGCGGGAAACCCGCCAGGACGGCGCCGAAAGGCAAACGCTATGGCGCATACGGCGGACGGCCATTCGACGCCGAATGACTCCTTGTAAATGGCAACTCTCCTTCGAGCCAGTCTCACAGCGACGTAGGTTATTTACCAGCCTCGGGTTCTTTGAGTATTTTGACGGAATGCGATTGCAGTGGGCGAAAAATAGTGAAGCACAACTTGCGGAAAACAAAGTGCACTATGAAATGGCCAGAAACAATAATTATTTCGTCCTCGGAGGCATTAGCGGGAGAGCATCGCTACACCTTTTTCCAGAGGAATTTCTTTTTGCATTGTCTGTGTCTGGCACTTCCGCGTATGGTGCCGCAAACACTGAATGCGTAGTCGAAGCTGGAACAAAATAATCCACAGTCGCGGATGTTTAGAAGGCTTGTCACGCACCACGAAACGTGCCGAGGTTGTTATAACAAACTTTTTGCTGACCACATGATCAGCACATAATTCCATATGGTTACCCAATGAGCTAGCTAAGCACCGGTAGCAAAGGCACGGCACGTTCTTGTTAAACGTTGTTTATATAAACGATGGTTGTGCATAAGTGCAGTGACAGCTTTCCGTGGGAATTGGTCATAACCCACGTTTTCGGGCGTAGAAGCACCTCAGCGGACCTAATCAACTACCACAGCAAGTTCGTAAGCAACGATCAGGTACGAAAATGTGCAGCTGTTTTCCATGTACTGAATAGTCCGTGTACAGTGCGTTGACCACCGCCATTCCTTGAGCCACCTCCCATATAGACTCCCAGTCTCAACAGGGGTGGGACCTTAAACAATAAGAAGCAGTGCCTCCCCCCCCCGCACACACACAGACACACACGGAATTCGAGGGCGCACGGGCTGATACACACGCATACTTATTCACAGGCGCACACACATACACGTATACACACAAGCGGCCACACAAACACGCGACCGTAAACGCACGCCTGCATGGGCGTACACATGTGCACGGGCACGCTTAACACAAGCACGGACTCGCACATACACGCTCACGCACACATGCACGGGTGTACACACAATCGCGCTTACACGCACACACACCCATACTCGGGCGAACATTATTTGTGTGTATATAACCCATAGCAAACATGCAGCTTATAACCGACGCTAAGGAAAGCTTTCGTAACATGGATTGCAGTTAATTGCCATTATAGATGAAACGCGATTTGCTTCTGCTGACATTCTGCTGTATTCAAAGAGCACCTTCACACATTATAAGTCAATTAGGCCGTCATTTAACGCAAGGTCCACATATTCGTGCAGTAGCTGCGCTGCTCGGCCGCCAATCCGAAGGTCGCGGGTTCGATGCCGGCCGTGGCAGTCGAATTAAGGCGGAGGCGAAAAGGTAGAAGCCTTTGCATTGTGCGATATGAGCGCTTATTAAAGAACACCAAATGGTGAAAATCTCTGCAGCTTTCCACTACGACGGCCCTCATAATCATATCGAGGTTTTTGAGACGTAAAATCCCAAATATTATAATTATGTGTTCTTCTTATGCTGCATATTCCATCTGATGAATCGGCACCTACACCCTTCTCAGGCACAAAAGCACCCTTAAAGCCTATTTTAGGGTGCTATCGGGGCAAACACCCAAACAAAGGGGTGGTTTTTTTTCAATCGACCATTTATTGGTGTTAAAGGGTGTTGCAAAGGGTGCTTTCTCGTAAAAGCACCCTTTTTACATCCTTTTGGTTGTAAAAATTTTTACTGTGTACAACACCGATTTGCGTGCAGTATGCCTGTAGTATGCGGCACAAAACTATTGCCGTACTCTTTCACAGGTCACATGTCAATATTATGATATATAAATTACGACTCACGCCTGGATGCATGCACCGCGCATGTTTAGTACAACTCTAACGGCCTACCATCGTGATGCAAAGAGACGTGAACAGCGCGGAAATCATGGCTTTCGACTTAGTCGAACTGCGATATGCCTTGAGTGTCTATAGGCGAATCTGCATGTGCTTTCGGCGAGCGCCACCGTAGCATTATGAAATCTTGTTCTGGCTGGCACTTTTTTACCGCCTGTGTGTTTCGAGTGCCCGGCAGGACTGGCAATGGATACGCATGCATCGCATGAGCTTAAGTTGGAGCCATATTTTAGCGCTATACGTTGATGCTGACATACAGCATTTGTCACAGCCAAGGCCGACTTTGTAATCGCGTACGGTGGCACACTCGTTAATAATTTCAATAGCTTTATCTTACAGTGACATGGTTTTTATGTCAGATACGCCCACAAGGCGCTTTTACAAAATATGATTGATTGGTGCGTCTAACCACTTCAAGAAACAACCACAACGATTTTATTGTTTCAACTTACAGGGGTTTCGAGACTGCTCAGTCTAGTACCACGCAGGCCAAACGCAGAGCTAGGCCCAGAACCTTGTTGACTCTTCTAAGCATCTGTGGCAACTGCCTGGTGCCAGCGGCTGCCGCTTGCCCACCCGCGTCGGCATTCTTCTCTTCTTTCTGTGATCGGCAGGCTCGTGGCTGCCGCTCCCACACTGCCCCCTCTACCTAGGAAAATGTGGAGGGAACATGCCGCAGAGATAAAATGGCTAAACCTTATCTTGGCAGACCACACGTGGTGCACAAGACCACGTGTTGACGCAGTCAATAGGTGCAATACCAGACCCGCTCAGGGTAACAACCGCGGTAGTCGGCCAGAGCCTCACAAAACAACGATGTTACCAATGCAGCACCAGTCCAGGCGGGTCCTACGCCGCATTATTTACCGTATGGTATGTTGGTTGATTATTAGGTTAACGTCGCAAAACAACCATGTGATTATGAGGGATGCCGTAGGGGAGGACTCTGAAAATTTCAACCCCCTGAGGTTCTTTAACGTGCTCCCAAATCACAGCCCACAGGCCTACAGAATTTTCACCTCCATCGAATGTGCAGCCACTGAAGCCGGGATTGGATCGCGCGGACTGTGGGTCAGCAGCTAAGTACCTTAGCCACTAGACCACCACGGCGGGGCGTCGTGGTCGTTGTTGCTGTCCGCACCGTTGACGTATAGGTGGTGGCCACTCCTCTCCACGGGGTAGTCTTCGAGTGCTGGCGACCCCAGCAGCCAGAAAGGTGTGAAATCCCCGTAGTAGCTCCAACTGCATTCGGCTCCGGTACTGGATTGCCTTTCCTACTCTCCCTCGACGTAGCTTTCGCCGCCACCTTGCATGTTTGGTCAGACACGCTGGTTTAGTTGCTCACTTTAGCTGCAGCTTCCTCCAACTGCTTCAACTTTTCTGTCGCTCTCTCCATGCATTCCCGCAACTGCCTCACTGGATCTTGCAGTCGAGATTATTATTTGTCCTCCTGCTGGTGCTTTGCCTTTTACCTGAAAGTGAAAAAAAGAACCTTTTCCTAATCAGGCACAACTTAACGCAGGAGAATTTTGCTTTAGTTTTAAACAGTAATAAATAATTGACCGGAAATTTCTTGGATAGCAACACGTGCTGCTATCATTACTGTGTTTAACCTAAGCGAATAACTGGTACGCTCATTGTTACAGCATTTATTATGGTGTCCAACATCGCAGCTTCTGAAGAAATGGCAATGGACATGCAGTTTTGCCCAGGTGAGCTTGCCATCGCTATTCTACCTTATAACGAGCAGCTGAAACCAAGCGTCTTCAGAGTAATGTATATGAAGAGAACTACATAGATGTTTGGCTGTTTTTAGTAGCAGAGGTGCTTAAAATGAATATTCGTTTTGCCGCGCTAATAAAGCATGTGACTGATTACGCTATTGTAAGACTCGCTCTAACACAAAAGATTAATTTGGCATTACTGGGCAAGTTGAGAGCTTAGTGTACATTATTACGTGAGAGCTTTCACACGTTCTATTAGTCTTTGGCACCTTTAGCGCTATATGACGTGCATGGAAACACGTAGATGCGTATAGTAGTCCATCTCTGACGTGGTGACTAATTCCCATGATTATAATTTAACTGATGTGGAAGATGAAGTTGTCAACATTTTCCTGCATAGCATTTCCTAAACCTGATGAAAACATAGCATACACAAACAAGAAGAGCATAAAACAAATAAATAACAGGCACTTAAAAAGCCAATGTTACGTCAAAAGGACGATGCAATTCACACGGTAGCTTGAAGTTAGACTATATCGCAAAGCAAGGCAGGCAGCACAAACCATGTGGCATGCTGCTCCCGCTCAAAGCACGTACCAGCTGTAACAGTTTAATACTTATATGTGCTGCTTAAACACTAAAAAGAAAGCACAAAACGAACGCACAAGTATACACAAAAAAAAAGCGCGAGCTAGGATCTGTCACAAAAATTACTTGTTCATGTTAGGAGCGCACTCACTCAGCGAAACGTGGTTGCTGCATCCAACGAAGTCACTTTCGTATAGGTAACAATTAAATAATCAGCACAAATAAAGCCTAGAAGAAGCAGATTTTTCATTTTCTAATATGTGAAAATATTTAGCGCTTTATTAGAACAATCTTCAAATAGAAAGGAAAGCTGCGAAAATCATATGATCATTTTGTGGACAGTATACATGCGCAACTGTAAACGATTGCGCATATTTACATTTTTTGCTATGATAGTCATTCGGATAATCTCTACAGATTTTTAGAGCCGGTGTCGTTATCTTGTTCCTAATATAGTGTAACCGGAACGAATTCCCGCAGGCACAGTATGCTCTACCCGCTGGTTAGAGTGTGCAAGCGGGGCTGACGAAGAGGGATGAAGCAGACTTTAAGCAAGTTGCCCATATGCGTCACTAGGATTGATTTGTGGGGTTTAACGTCCCAAAACCACCATATGATTATGAGAGACGCCGTAGTGGAGGGCTCCGGAAATTTTGACCACCTGGGGTTCTTTAACGTGCACCCAAATCTGAGTACACGGGCCTACAACATTTCCGCCTCCATCGGAAATGCAGCCGCCACAGCCGGGATATGCGTCACTAGGATGGAGTGACGTTCCTCTTCTTATGACTTTAGTAGACTTCTGATTATGCAGAGAGGAAGTTCGCCGCTCTTCTTTAAAGAGCACAAATGAATGTGAAAGGGGTGTCCTGACGCTTCTTGGGCTGCTACTCATTGCTTCATCTGCGCTCAGCGGCTGTGTCCACAAACACATGCACTGTATCAAAGGCGCTGCGTCAAACAAGAAGCCAGAGCACATCTGAACTATGACTAGCCTCATTCTGTGTAGTTCATAATTAAAGAGCGCCAAAACGCCAGAACACTGAATAACAAAGGACACAGGACGACGCACTTCTATTGTTGCACAGGGTTTAAGATTTTCGCAACTTGTCAAGTTCGCCCCAGCTCGTCTACCTGCGTATGCTTACTTCAAGTATGGCGTTTTGTCTGCCCGTAGTGGGGCTCCGGTTGTGGTGTTGAACTTCTGGCGCGAAGGTCGCGCAATCAATCTCAGTGGTGGTGGTTGCATTTTGAGGAAGTTGAAACGCTACGGGCCTTGTTTGCGCAATGTCACTGCACGTTTAAGAACACCAGATGCTAAAACTACCCGCGGTACGTCACTAAGGCGTGCGTAATATACATATGTTGCTATTGGGACGTAAACACCAAATTTTATTAAAAATATTTGTACTGTGATGCCACGGCTCACATATTGAATGCTTGGAGCCAGTACATGCACGAACATCAAATGAAAAACAGGACTGATCTCTGTATCGTAGGAAACGGTATCACACGAAAGCGAAACATGTCTTCACAAAGGTAGTTGACCGCTTATTGTCCATTTGTTACACCATATGTTAGAAAGAATGAATCATAGGACAAGAAACGGTAATGCCGAGTGAAGAGCAGCGAGCTGATAGAAACTTGCGGCACGTTTCTGGAACAAAAGTTACACAAAACGACACACACAAGAAGTGCACGAGCTAAAAGCTGCCAGAGTTTGGAACCTAAAGCGCTCTGCTCAAACCGCAATGGAGGATGCACAGAACGAATGCTGAAGCATAATCAGGACGAGCGCGGACTGTCGAAATTTTCGGTGAGTAGCATACACCTTTTCCCAGCGTGGCCGCTGCACCTAGCGAAGAGCCCTTTGTTTTCTCTGTTACTTCAACACATGCTTGCGGTAAGAGCCGGAGGCTCACTAACAGCGCGAGCGCACGAGTGACCCCTCGCAGTTGGAGCGTGGGCGCACGAGTAGTGACCCCTCCCAGTTGGAGCGCGTGCGCATCGCAATGTGTGGGGCGACGTGTTCGCAAGCGCATTCCGCAGGCCCCTTCACGTGATGTTGCCGGTGGTAACAAGAGCACACTGAATTCAGTTATGTCTCATTGCTGCCAGCGGTAAGTGATACAAACAAATAGCACGCCATTTGCTCGCTGAAGAACATGCGCTATGTGGCCGAGTTGTTTCGCGCAACGTGCTGCAGAACGATAGCGTCATTTCAAGTCCCAGCAGCGGAACTTATATTGCGATAGCAATAATAGGAACTCTTCAGACTGGATCGTGCCACCGGCGTCGGCTTCGGCGAAACCTTCTTTCAGAGTATATATATATATATATATATAAATATATATATATATATATATATATATATATATATATATATATATATATATTGTAACAGCGAGCTGTGATAAGATGGTTTTATTTACAGGAGGTGAACGATGGTCGTTTGCGGCAGCACACTGCGATCTTGCAAAGACTCTTCGTCTTCCTCTCCTACTCTTCTCTACCTTTTACTAGTCTGTTACATTCCCCCGCAAGCAGACGAAGCCCGTCGGGCGAGTTATGATGCACAAGGAGGGTAGAAAGGTTTCAGGCGAGCAACGTGAGTGAGCTGCATTCTGCTCGATCGTCGACCATTGGACAAAAGACGAGCTTTTACGTAAGTGAGCTGGCTTAGACGCTCCAAAACTACGAATGGGCCTAAATATCGTGACAGAAGCTTTTGCCACAATCCACGCTTGCGTTGCGGTGTCCAAAGTAACACCAAGTCACCTTTTTTGAATAAAACCGGTTCGTGACAGTCATCGTATCGTTCCTTCGAACGACGTTGAGAGGCCAGAGTACGAAGACGAGCGATTCGACGGGCTTCTTCTGCGAGGCACAGGGTGTTTGATACAGAGTCGTCTTTGTGTTACCGTCATTGTTACTGGGTATAGGTAAGACGCGCCGCCAGCGGAGGCGACCAAGAAAAACGGAAAATGTGAAACATGATGCGAGTAAGCGGCGACATGTTTCACATTTTTCCTTTTTCTTGGTCGCCTCCGTTGGCGGCGCGTCTTACCCATACCCAGTAACAATGCCAGAATTACCCGCTCGTTTCCGGCGGCTCTCCGTCGCTCCTTTCTAGTTCCTCTCCTTCTTCTGCTTCTTGTCGTCTGTTGCTACCTCGTTCGCCTGTTTGTCTTGTTTTTTTTTTATTGTTTTGGAGGGTCTTCAAACTGTGAGAGTGACCCTCTGCTACGGGAACTTGTACCATTTCACTTAGATCCTCTGAAGAAGGCTGGTCCACCAGCCGAAACTGTTAGAATGAAATAAATATGAAATAAATATTTTATTGTTTTGTTTCCTATACTGCACTATTCTCGAAGTTCATATATATATATATATATATATATATATATATATATATATATATATATATATATATATATATATATATATATATATATATATTGTCACGGGGTCATGACGTGGCCGAAAACAGGAGACTTTGCGTTGGAATTTAACTGTTTATTTGGGCGAACCTGCGCCCGGTAAACGGAAAGTCCGATTACAGTAGCAGTCCCGAACTGATAATTGTGAACGGAGCGTCGGTCGTCGATCAACTATATACTCACAAGCGGCGAAGTGCGTCGGCATTTATACTCTTGCCATCGAATGTTGTAGCGTTATCGCTGGCGGTGGCATAGGTTCCAGAATAATCTGTGCAGCTCGCTGAGTGGGCGTGATCTTATCGAAGCGATCTACTAAAGTCCGCAAGCTTCTCGAAAACTGCACGCGCGTTTTGTGCTAAGAATTGTGTAGTGTTTTGGGGCGATAACAAAGCTTGAGAAATGGAACGTGGTATTGCCCCCCTCTAAAAAAAGGCATCGTCCCTATGCTTTAACTAAAAATGAAGGTACCAAAATAATGCAAGAAAGTACAATGAATAAATTACGATACAATAATAATACAAAAAACACTGTTTCAGTTTGTTAACGCGCATGAAACGGCTTTAGGCGTGCGACAAGGACGACTTCAGGTCGCGATCGGCGTCGTTGAGAGTTCGTGATGCCGTCTGGGACAACCTCGTAATCAAGTAAGCCGAGACGTTCAACCACCCTGTACGGTTCGAAGTGTCGTCGCAGAAGCTTTTCCCATAGTCCACGTCGGCATATTGGCGTCCACACCCAAACACGTTCGCCTGGCTAGTATTCCACGAAGCGTCGTCGAAGATTGTAACGGCGGCTGTCGTTCGTCTGTTGATTCTTGATGCGGAGACACGCGAGTTGTCGGGCTTCTTCGGCGCGTTGAAGGTACTCACTCACATCGAGGTTTTCTTCGTCGGTGACGTTGGGTAACATGCAATCGAGCGTCGATGCCGGGCTCCTTCCGTAGAACAATTTGTATGGAGATATCTGCGTCGTCTCCTGCACCGCCGTGTTGTATGCGAAGGTCACGTACGGAAGATTGACGTCCCACGTCTTGTGTTCGACATCGACGTACATTGTCAGCATGTCGGCGATCGTCTTGTTTAGCCACTCGGTAAGGCCGTTGGTCTGTGGGTGGTACGCTGTCGTCCGGCGGTGGTTTCTCTGGCTGTATGCCAAGATCACTTAAGTGAGGTCAGCAGTAAATGTCGTTCCTCTGTCGGTGATAAGGACCTCCGGGGCACCGTGACGTAGGACGATATTTTCGACGAAGAACTTAGCTACCTCGGATGCACTGCCTTTTGGCAGGGCTTTTGTCTCGGCATAGCGGGTGAGGTAGTCGGTAGCTACCACGATTCACTTGTTTCCGAAAGGCGACGTCGAGAACGGCCCCAGTAGGTCCATACCAATCTGCTGGAAAGGTCGGCAAGGTGGATCAATTGGCTGCAGAAGTCCCGCCGGCCTTGTTGGTGGTGTCTTGCGTTGTTGACAGTCCCGGCATGTCCTCACATAACGAGTGACGTCGGTTGTAAGAGGTGGCCAATAGTACCTTTCTTGTATCTTCACGAGCGTGCGGGAAACACCAAGGTGCCCTGCTGTTGAATCGTCGTGCAGGGCCTGCAGGAGTTCTGGTCGCAGAGCTGAAGGCACCACAAGGAGGTACTTGGCTCGAAGCGGTGAAAAGTTTTTCTTTTGGAGAAGACCGTTTCGCAGGAAGAACGACGCAAGTGCGCGCTTGAATACCTTCGGGACTTCGGCGGTCCTGCCTTCGAGGTATTCTATTAGGGCCTTAAGTTCCGGGTCGGCCTCCTTTCGTTCAGTGAAGTCGTTATTAGTTATCGTTCCCAAGAAGTAGTCGTCATCCGGGTCGTCGGGTGGTGGTTGGTCGACAGGCGCACGAGAGAGATAGTCGGCGTCGGAGTGTTTCTTGCCGGACTTGTAAACGACGGTAATCTCATATTCTTGAAGTCTCAGGCTCCATAGTGCCAGGCGGCCTGAAGGGTCCTTCAAGGTGGCTAGCGAACACAAGGCGTGGTGGTCGCTCACAACTTTGAAGGGCCTACCGTAGAGGTAGGGGCGAAATTTCGACGTAGCCCAGATGATGGCGAGGCACTCCTTTTCGGTTGTGGAATAATTGGCTTCTGCTTTGGATAGCGATGGGCTGGCGTAACTAATAACCCTTTCAAGTCCGTCAGCCCTCTGCACAAGAACGTTGCCAAGACCTACGCTGCTTGCGTCAGTGTGTATTTCGCTCTCGGCGAATTCGTCGAAATGAGCAAGTAACGGAGGCGTCTGGAGGCGATGTTTAAGCTCCTGGAAAGCGTGTTTTTGCGGCGTTTCCCACTTGAACTCCACGTCGGCCTTGGTAAAGTTAGTGAGTGGATCGGCGATGCGGGCGACGTTTTTCACGAACCGCCTATAATTGGCGCACAGGCCCAGAAATTGGCGCACCGCCTTCTTGTCAGTGGGCGGCGGGAAGTCGGCGATGGCGGCTGTTTTCCGTGGATCGGGACGTACTCCAGAATTGGTAATCACGTGCCCCAGAAACAAGAGCTCTTCGTACTCAAATCTGCACTTTTCTGGCTTCAGTGTGAGTCCGGACATCTTGATGGCTTGAAGTACAGCTTCAAGGCGCCGAAGATGCTCGTAGAAACTCGAGGAAAACACAACGACGTCGTACAAGTACACAAGGCATGTCTGCCACTTCAATTCTGCCAGTACTAGTTGTATCCATAACGCGTTGAAAAGTTGCAGGCGCTGAGCAAAGGCTGAAGGGCATCACCTTAAACTTGAAGAGGCCGTCCGGTGTTATAAACGCCGTCTTCTCTCGGGCTCCTTCGTCGACTTCAATTTGCCAATAGCCAGTCTTGAGGTCCATTGACGAAAAGTACTTGGCGTTATGGAGCCGATCAAGTGCGTCATCTATTCGTGGGAGAGGATACACGTCCTTTCTTGAGATTTTGTTCAGGCGGCGACAATCAACGCAGAAACGTAGGGTTCCATCTTTTTTCTTCACTAACACCACGGGGGACGCCCATGGACTCTTGGACGGCTGGATGATGTCATCCCGCAGCATTTCATCAACTTGTCTCTTCATGGCCTCACGTTTTCGCGTCGAAACCCTGTACGGACTCTGACGGAGTGGTCTGGCACTTTCTTCGGTTATTATGCGATGTTTCGTGATTGGGGTTTGCCGAATTTTTGATGACGATGAAAAGCAATCTTCGTATTGCAGGAGCAGAGCCTTGAGCTGTTCTTGCTTATGGTTCGGAAGTCTGGGATTGACGTCGAAAGCTGAGGGAGGGGCTTGGTTATTCTCAGCAGATTCCGCAGAATCGGCGAGGGCAAAAGCACTGGTGGCGTCCACAATTTTTTCGATGTACGCGACCGTTGTTCCTTTGTTCACATGTTTGTACTCATTGCTGAAATTTGTGAGCATAACCGTTGCTTTGCCTCCCCGCAGCTCTGCAATTCCTCTTGCGACGCAAACATTTCGGGTGACCAACAGATGCTGACTGCCTTCAACGACGCATTCCAGGTCAGGTGTTTTAGGATCGCCAACTGAAATAATGACGCTGGAGCGAGGCAGAATGGTGACTTTTTCTTCCAGCCCATTCAAGGCATGGTTTCCTGACGGCGTGCGCGGCGGTATTGCTTCTTCCATGGATAACGTTATCGACTTTGTTCTTAGGTTGATGACAGCATCATCAAGGCATAAGAAGCTCATACCAAGGATGACATCTCTCGAGCAACGCTGTAGGATTACGAAGTCTGTAGGATAAATACGGCCGTTAATGGTGACTCTCGCTGTGCAGATTCCTGCAGGCGTTACGAGATGACCTCCGGCTGTGCGGATTTCAGGGCCTTCCCAAGCTGTCCTAACTTTCTTTAACTTCGCGGCGAACGGCCCACTGACGACGGAATAGTCGGCTCCAGTATCGACGAGAGCGGTCACACTGTGGCCGTCGATGAGAACGTCGAGTCGCTACGCTAGTTCGCTGTCTTGCATTACAGTTAGGGTGTGGCATCGGGTCACGGCTGCGTCGGCTTGTTCCGCTGCTTCCATGTTGCGTCGTCCGGCCACCTTCGGTAAGTGAGCTTTTGCCGTCAGGTCTTTGCCTGGTTGGCGTTGTGTTCGGAAAGCTCCGTCGCAGCGTCGTCGTCGTCGGAGGATCTTCGGTAGTTCGTCCATGGACAGCAACTGCACCTCCATCGGTTGGTGCCCTTAGTTTCCCGGATACGGGCTAGGAGACCGGCCCCGCGTTGGGCCAGAGTACTGCCGGGGGTGCGGTGACATGCGGCGGCTGGGCGACGGTGAACGGGAAGGACTTCGTCATGTCCATTGAGTTCCTGTTAGGTAGTCGGCGATGTCACGTGGCCAATCTCCTGGCTGCAGACGCGGTGCATTGACGGCGAAGCCACGCAGTCCCATCTGTCGGTACTGGCATTGGCGGTATGTGTGCCCGGCCTCGCCGCAGTGGTAGCAGAGCGGGTGGTTGTCAGGTGCACGCCAAACGTTCGTTTTCCTCGGCGAACTGCACTTGCTCGCTGGGGAACGGTAGGACATCGGTGGGGGTGGTGGCGGCGGTGGCGTCTGGCGACGGAAGTGCGGCGGGGTGGCGTTACGGCGTGGACGGAAAGGAGCGTTGTGGCGCACTGCAGCGGCGTAGCTCATAGTTTCTGGCTCGGGCAGCGGTGTTTGCGGAATTCGAAGCTATTGCCGAACTTCTTCTCGCACAATGTCGGCGATCGAATCCACTTGAGGCTGCGCTGAAGGCAACAGTTTGCGCAGCTCTTCCCGCACGATCGCTCGGATCGTTTCACGCAGTTCTTGGGAGTCACTGGCTTGAGCAGCAGCGCATTCTGGAGTCAGGCGGCGATTATACATTCTGTTGCGCATGTCCAGGGTTTTTTCGATAGTGGTCGCCTCGGATACAAATTCTTGCACGGTGTTTGGTGGATTCCTCATTAGTCCCACGAAGAGCTCCTGTTTGACCCCTCGCATGAGGAAACGAACTTTCTTCTCCTCAGGCATGTTTGGGTCAGCATGACGGAATAGGCGGGCCATCTCCTCTGTGAAAATTCCAACCTTTTCATTTTGTAGCTGAGCCCGGGTCTCTAGTAGAGCAGTGGCCCTTTCTTTACGAGCGACGCTCGCGAACGTTTGCAGAAAAAATGCGCCGCAGAAGACATCCCATGTTCGGAGCGTGGACTCCCGATTCTCTAGCCAGGTCCTTGCGGTGTCCCTCAGGTAGAAGTACACACGACGGAGCTTTTTTTCGTTGTCCCAGTGGTTGAGGACGGCCACACGGTCGTATGTTTCTAGCCAGGTTTCCGGGTCTTCAAACGATGACCCATGGAACGTTCGTGGTTCCCTGGGTTGATGAATGACGATCGCGGGCTGGGACGCTCCGATTGTCATTGTCGCTGCAATAGAGGTCATGGCCTTAGTCTTCCGCGCCTTGTCTTGTAGAAGCCCGTACAACGGTGGGAGACCTTGCTGTCGGCGGCTTGTTCGCTGCTCTTGGTTGGCGACAGTGTCTTCTCCGCGACGTGGGCTGTGTTCACGGCTTGACGGGGGCGTCCGGCACATGAACGAAGCAGCACCTCCACCAGATATCGCGGGGTCGTGACGTGGCCGAAAACAGGAGACTTTGAATTGGAATTTAACTGTTTATTTGGGCGAACCTGTGCCCAGTAAACGGAAAGTCCGATTACAGTAGCAGTCTTGAACTGATACAAAGAGAAGTTTATTAACTTCGAATAAAAAAAAACTCTTTACGCCATTTTATACATACAGTGCTCGTTTAGACACCCCTCTTGTGCACTATGGGGCATACAAACTCCATTATCCATAGAGAAAACTAGCGCCACATACGCAGATCTATATATATATATATAGCGGCGAACGGAGCGTCGGCCGTCGATCAACTACTCACAAGCGGCGATGTGCGTCGGCATTTATACGCTTGCCATCGAATGTTCTAGCGTTATCGCTGGCGGTGGCATAGGTTCCAGAATAATCTGTACAGTTCGCAGAGTGGGCGTGATCTTTTCGAAATGATCTACTAAAGTCCGGAAGCTTCTCGAAAACTGCACGCGCGTTTTGTGCTAAGAATATGTAGTGTTTTGGTGAGATAACAAAACTTGAGAAATGGAACATGGCAATATATATATATATATATATATATATGTACTCTTTTGTTTATTTTATATATAAAGCTTATAAACTGTCTCGGGAAGGCCACCGTGGTAGATCATCGAACGCGTTATTTCAAGGTCACAGGTTTGGTTCCTGCCCACGGCTAGTTATCTTTTCTACCACTTTTCTTTCTTCACATTTACATTACGCTTCGATCTATTGACTCCCCATGTACTTTCCTTGGCATTATTGCCGGTTAGATCCCATTAGTATTGCGTGAAATACGGAAAAACGAGCCCTTAAGTATAAACTCCGTTCCTGGAATCCTAAACGAGGGTCTCGTACTGGCAGTCATGGTGCCTTTAGGTTGTGTACGAGGGACTATTGGTCAGCTGCCCACTCGTAATACGTTCATGCGCTACGTGACGCCAGAACAGGCTCATAAAGTGTGTGCTACACTTGCTGCCATGGATACAGGTGGCACCGACTGGTACTCCCATGTTTAGTTTATATATAAACCCTATAAACTGTCTGCGGGGCTGGCCACCATGGTAGCTCAGTTGGTAGATCATCGAGCGCGTTATTCGAAGGTCGCAGGTTTAGTTCCTGCGCACGGCAAGTTATAGTTTCATCTACTTTTTTTCTTCACATTTACATTAGGATTCGGTCTAATAACTTTCTTTGTACTTTCTTTGGCAACATTGTCTGTTAGATGTTAGGTCTCATTATTAGGGTGTGAAACATGGAAAAACGAGCCCTTATGTATACACTTCTTTCTTTGATATATATATATATATATATATATATATATATATATATATATATATATATATATATATATTTATATATATATATATATATATATATATTCATATATATATATATATATATATATATATATATATATATATATATATATATATATATATATATATATATATATAGCAATAAAGGAGCACACTTACGAAAATTTAATAGTTCTTTACTTTACGTTTCAGCCGTGCCACGGCCGAAACGTAGAGTAAACAACTGTCAAATTTTCGTAAGTGTGCTCCTATATTCTTAATTATATTTGCACCGGACACACAGAATTTTTTTTGAAATATATACATATATATATATATATGTTGTAGGCATCGAACTTTACCGCCCTCTTCCCATCACATCTACACTGGCAAACGATGGATAGTGACCGCCGTAGACCACCTGACACGCTACGCGGAGACAACGTCTCTATCAACTGCCTCTGCTTCGGAAGTTGCCGACTTCATTCTGCACGCCATCATTTTGCGCCACGGCGCCCTTCGTGTATTGCTGAGTGACCAAAGACGGGTGTTCCTGTCAGAAGTGCTAAATGAAGTATACTGCGCGCCTCTGGAATAACACACAAGACAGCTTCAAACTACCACCATCAGACCAATGGTCTCACCGAGAGGTTTCACCGCACACTTGCTGATATCATAGCCATCTACATCAGTCCAGATCACAAAAACTGGGATTACAAACGCCCAGCACCTCCACCACGTATGACGTCTTGGTTGAGACAGCGTTTTTTCAGCCAAGTGTTCAGCAGCGAACGGGCAGTCTGAGACTGAGCCCGCACACACCAGATGATGGTTAGGGTGACACCTAGTGAAGATCAGGACAAGGACCCAAACGGATGATGATGATTATGATAATGCATAAATAAGAAGCGCACAATGTATAAAATTCGCCGTCCTGAATTGTTATATATGAAATATATGAATCTGATGTCAACTATGAATAAGGCAAGTTGAAGGACATTAGATTATGAAAATTTTCAGTCCTTCACTAAGGCGCCCTTCACACTAATATTGCTCTTTTGGGACGTAAACGTAAGACACAATAATGTAACGGTAGAGTACTTCTCACTCCCTAATTTGCTGACTTCTGTATGGGTGCAATGAATGTTGTATGGCAAATATATGCGTATGTTTTTTTTTTCAGTGAATTCAAGCTTGATAAGTACCTGCGTTAAGGTAACTTCGAACCCTGCAAAATGCACAAGTAAGTTGGCTTGAAACACCTCACAAAATCGGGGAACATACCTGACTATGATATTTACCATGTTTCACACTGAAAACAGTGCTGCTCAGAGTAGAAATCCTGCAAATTGTGGTGTTTGTGGCAATAGGTACCAGGTGGTGTGGGTGGTAAGTCATAACAATTGGCAGCTGATCCCACGTACAGTGGGAATCGATTATATGCGAAGCACGAATCAGAATTCTGGATATGTCACTTTAAAATCAGCAAAACGTTACGAAGTGGAGGTAAAAATGTCGCGCATGACTTCCGCGTCATGATTATTAGGTTTAGGTGTATCGTTTATTTTCGTCACCTATTCACATCACCTGATATCAAATTTAGTATATGTGGAGCCAGCGACACGGCCGCGAGCACGCTATGAGCGTGATATGCTGTCATGTACTTACACGACACGCGTGTCAGCATTATCATGTTTGCACCAGTCGTATATTTCGTCATCTACTGACGTCACGTAACACCAAGCTTGGTATTCGTGGAGCCTAGCATAATGGCCGCGAACGCATCATGACGGGCCCAATGTGCTCCAGTGTAGCGTTGACGCGCGCGTATGCTGGGCACAGTGACGCTACGTTTGCAAAGCAAGAGCACTATATAGTCGAACGCCAGGCGCGACCGGCGCGACCAGCGTCCGTCGGCACGGCCCGACGGCAACCGGCATGAAATGCGACATGCTGGATTTCGTGCCGATGCGTTACTCAGACAACACTGCGTCTTTCTCTTTTTTTTTGACGGAGGAACGCCGGACGCGCTGAAACGAGCATGTGCCAAAGCAACGCAACGCAGCGCGCGCCTGCCAATATAAGGCAGGACCAGTGCCTGGCGTGGCAACGCCGGCGTAACACGAAAAAATGAACGTCGGCGAACACGCGCATGTCGAACTGTATTGACGCCTTGACTGTGGCTTGTAGTCATGTTCTCACATGGCACGCATCTTATGATTATCATTTTTGCACCAGTCACATACCTTCGTCATCCATTGATGTCACGTAATACCAAATTTGACATATGGGAAGTTAGCGAGAAAACTCGATCGCATCATGAGTGTGGCATTTATTCATGTTGTTACATGGCACGCATGTCGTGATTATCACGTTTGCATGTATTGTTTACCTATGTCGTCCGTTCACGTCACGTAATACCGAGTTTGGTACATGTGAAGCTAGCGAAATAGCCGCGATTGCATCATGAGCGTAGCATGTAGTCATGTTGTTACATTGCACACATCTCATGTTTATCATGTTTGCACCAGCATAATACGTTCGTCATCCATTCACCATCCGTAATACCCAGTTTGGTATAAGTGTAGCTAGCGAAACAGCCGCCAGTGCATCATGAGCATGGCATGTAGTCATGTTGTTACATAACACGCATCTAATGATTATCTTGTCAGCACCAGTCACATACCTTCGTCAACCATTCACGTATCGTGATACTATATTTGGTATATGTGACGCTAGCGAGCCCCGCCGCGGTGGTCTAGTGGCTAAGGTACACGGCTGCTGACCCGCAGGGCGCGGGTTCGAATCCCGGCTGCGGCGGCTGCATTTCCGATGGAGGCGAAAATGTTGTAGGCCCGTGTGCTCAGATTTCGGTGCACGTTAAAGAACCCCAGGTGGTCTAAATTTCCGGAGCCCTCCACTACGGCGTCTCTCATAATCATATAGTGGTTTTGGGACGTTAAACCCCAGATATCAATCAATGTGACGCTAGCGAAACCGCCGCGAGCGCATCATGAGCGTGGCATGTAGTCATGTTGTTACATGACACGCATGCCATGGTTTTCATGTTAAGGTCTGTCGCTTGTGTTCGCCATGCAATCACGCCATACCATACCAGTTTTGCAACATGCCATGTGAACGAGATGCAGGACCATGAATTGTAACTCATGACATTAATAACATCTATATCATGATTTTCATGTCATGACTACTCAAATATGTTCTTCATTCAGTCATGTTATGCCATACCAAGTTTGGTATCAATACCATTATCTAAAGGGGCATGAGAGCTAAATGTCCTAGGCGGCTAGATAGATGGATAGACAGATACGGTCAAAGTCGCCGAATTTCGCTAAGAAATGCTTTGCATTTTATACCTAATGCCCCTGTTACATAAGCGTTTACAATTTCTTAAACTGATAGTCTCTTCGCTAAACAGTTATGCTCAATTTCCTACTCATGGGGCCTCGATTACCATTCAGTATGTAGTCAATCGAGTCAACGAAGCATGCCCCGACTCCGTAAAGTTTTGTGGCCGTTGAGACATCGAACGGTGAAGATCGCGATTGAGCTTGTATTCCAAATTAAAAGGAACTCAGCCAGCCTGCAACAAAAGTAGTACATAGAAGAATGATAATTTGTTTAGTCACGTAATGTTGCCAGTTGAAACGCTCAAACTGAATATGCGGCACAGGCAGCATGCTTAGCTTCGTCTTGCCATGTCTCACTTAACAAAGCTCTGCTGCTGAAACACCTAACGCAACATATCACAACCACGAATAAGCTTTTAATTATTCGTTGTAACAGAGATAAACGATATATATGGGCTTTTGAGTATACTTACTCTAGCTAACTATGCGTGACACGAATACTAAAATAAAGATTCCCTGGCACACACAACTTTGTGACAAAAGTGCAATGCACTCAATGGCCTTTCAAAACTGCCTTGCAGCCGCGTTCTAACTCCCGCCAAGTCTGACGATTGACTGAATGGCCTTTCCAAAGTACGCATGTGACCCGGGTTAGTAAAGATGACTAAACGGAAAGTGATGATAGACCTTGCTGAAAAGCAGCAGAAGAAAAGTGTGCTGCGTCGAACGACAGCGCCCAATTTCGCAAGCTTGAAAGAATGCTCAAAAGTCGTCATACAGTTCTGGGTAAAGGAGTCGTGAAACGCTCGCTCCAAAACGAGAATGCAAAACCACCGGTACCCATGCACCTTAAGGGACGTCTACATAAGTAATGCTCTGCCTATCGAGAAACGCGTAACCCTTTGGTACTTGCAAGGGCGTGCAATTTGGACACCCATCAGCATCAATTCCTACGCAATCGGCGCCAACCTGAACTCTGATGTCATATCAAGCAGCGTTCTTGTAGAATGCCGATTGCGTATGGCCCACGCCGATGAGCGCCTTTTGTGCACAATCGATATGCCGTATAGATCCGTGTTCTTCGGTAAGCAAAGTGCAGGTGAACTCGGGCTGATAATGTAGTTAGCGCATGTGGCTGCCGATGGTGCCGCATCGTCGTTGTAAAGCGACAATTTCGCGACCCTTTTAAGAAAAAATCAGTAGATTCCACGTACAGTGGGGATCGATGATATGCAAAGCATGAATGAGTAAGGGTGATAGGTCACTTTAAAATTAGCACAACGTTAAAAGGTGGAGGTAAATGTTGCGTACATGACTCACAGGTCATTATTATCATGTTTGGACGTTTCATCTACCTTCGTTATCTATTAACGTCACCTAATATCAACTTCGTTATATATCGAACTAGTGAAACGGCCGCGAGGGCGCTATAAGCGTAGCACGTATTCATGTTTTACATAAAATCCATATCATAATTATCATACTTGGACGAGTCACTTACATTCGTCGTCCATTCACGTGACGTAATACCAAATTTTGTATAACTGGATTAGTGAAACGGCCGCAAGGCTGCTATGATCGTAGCATGTAGCCATGTCTTACATGAAACGCATATTATAATTATCAGGTTTGGACTTGTCATTTACCTTCGTCTTGTATTGACTTCCTGTTATACCAACTTTGGTACATGTGGAGCTAGCGCAATGGCAGTGAGCGCGCCATGAAGGGCCCAATAAACTCCAACGAAACCTTGACGTCCACGCAGGCTGGGCGCAGCGATGCCACGCTAGCTAAACGCGAGCACTCAAAAGTGTGACGCCCGGCGCGACAGGCGCGACCAGCGTCCGTCGGCGCGGCTCGGAGTCAACGGGCGCGAAATGCGATATTCTGCGTTTCGCGCCGATGGCGTGACTTAAGGCCGTTTCACATGACACAAAAAGTAGCGATTTTCAGGCTGCGAATTCACTCGCAGTGAAAAAAAGGGCAGTTCGCTGCCACCGCAGCGGTCCGCGGTGAGCTCCAAACACGTTGGAAATTTTCGCTCTGATCGCAGCGGCGGGAGCAATTTTTCGGTTGGGACCCGTCGAAATGAATTTGACATGTTTGTTTTGGTAATGTCCGATGTTGTGCTATTTAAAATGAATTCAGACTAGAAAGTGTTCTCAAATGACTAAACAAGCAAGCCCTTCGTTACCGTTCACGGTAACTTCATGTTATTATAATGCACATAATATTACATTAAATTCGTGTCTGTCACAATGAGCGGTGGCAAGAACTCACCGCTCCAGTCGCAGAGCGAAAATCGCGGACCGCTCGCGGTCCGTGTGAAACGAAACCGCCATTAGCGACGGTTGCGAACAGAGCAATTGGAGCGAACGGAATGTTTTTTTTTTCGCTGCAATCACGGCATGTGAAACAGCTTTAATATAGCACCGCGTCTGCCTGTATTCGTCACCAAGGGACACCGTTTCGCACAAACGTGCATGCGTCAAAGCGACGCAGCAAAGCGCGTGCCTGCGAGTATATGGCATGCAGATCCACAATAAAGGTCAGTGGGCAGATCCACAATAAAGGTCAGTGGGCAGATCCACTGATCTCTACTAGGGGGATATCGGCGCCTGGCGTGGCATCGCCAGCTTGACGCGATAAAACGAATGCCTGCGTGCACACGTGCTGGCTCACGTTGAAGTGTATTGGTGCCTTGAGTGTGGCGTGTACTAACACGCATCTCATGATTATCATGTTTGCAGCAGTCACATACCTTCGTCATTCACTTATGTGACATATACCAAATTTTGGCATATGTGAAGGTAGCGGAACTGCCACGACGCCTCATGAGTATGGGACGCAGTCATTTTGTTACATGACACATTTGTCATGATTATCATGTTCGCACCAGTCACGTACCTTCTTATTCCGTTCACGTCCCGTAATACCGAATTCGGTTCATGAGAAGCTAGCGAAATGGCAGGAGCGCATCATGAGCACGGCATGTAGTCGTGTTGTTACATAACATGATTCTCATGATTATCATGCTTGCACCAGTACCATATCTTCGTCATTCATTCACGTCTCGTAATTCCAAATTCGGTATGCGCAAAGCTAGCAAAATGGCCGCGAGCACATCATGAGTGTGGCATGTAGTACTGTTGTTACATGACACGCATGTCATGATTTTGATGTTATGGTCTGTCACTTTTGTTCACCATGCAGTCATGTCCTACAACAGCAGTTTTGCAACATCTGTGAATGAACCTACCGCAAGATAAGCAAGACCATGACAGCTAATACATAACATTTATGATGTACATATCATGATTTTCATGTTATGACTTGTCAATTATGTTTGTCATACAGTCATGTTATATCATACCAAGTTTAGTATCGATACCATTGTCTAAACAGCCAGGAGAACCGAAAGTTGTTGGCAGCTGGATAGATAGATAGATAGATAGATAGATAGATAGATAGATAGATAGATAGATAGATAGATAGATAGATAGATAGATAGATAGATAGATATGCTCGAAGTCTCCGAAGTTCACCAAGAAATATTTCGCAATTAAAAGGACGTATTATGTGATACCCTGTTGATAAAGCATCGCGCGAGACGGTGGTTAGGCTTCAGTGCATGAGAAATACGTCGAATATGTTGTCTGAGGTCTTGGTGGTTTAAAAAGAAACTATGAATCGTCTACCAGAAGGAAAGCCCGGTGGGATGCGAAGCAGCAGTGGTGCGCACGGCGTAACCAGATTGAAACAGGCGTCAACGTGGGTTCTGGAATAACGAGTTGTAGCGAAACTTGGTGTGACGTTTACTCGAGTAAACGTTTTTTAACACGCAAAAATACGAAAGGCGGTATGCATTGACGCTTGCGTTCCTTGGCTCACGTATTGTGAGTGTTTCCCGCGCATCCTTTGTATTCTAGAACGCGATCAATTTTCTTTACTTGCACCTCGTCAATGTCCTTGGTCTTCCACTTCCAACAGCTGCGGTTGGCTTCTGTGGTTCACGCCTCAACGGTGTTGATGTCATCATTCGCGAACGCGATTGCCATCGCTAACTCTCGCAATGCCGGTCACAGCCGGGAAAGGTACGCGCACACTCGCAGCAAGCATGGCGCCACGGTGGCCCGCCGGTGGGTGCGATCACGCTGCAAGCAGTATCGCACTGTCCACATTGTTAGCGCCGACAGATGGAGAGAGGTGGCAAGGGTGAGATGATGCCCACGTGAAGAGTTTCTCGAGTGTTTCGAGTGGTGGAGAAGGTGATGCGAGAGAGAGCTGACGCGGCGAGCGTGCGGGAGGGCAACAGTGTGGGCGGAGAGACAGCATTACACAGGCTTGTCAAAGAGTTTCTTCACATCTATACACCGCATTTCGCGCTAGATGGGGATAAATTTAAATAAAGTACGCCTCTAACTCGATTGACAGGAACAAGGTAACGTTAAAATTATTGTAATGCACTTTCATATAACAATCTATTTATGTATGCTACACCCAAAGGTTTCACTATAGGAGGATGCCAGAGGCTAAACATGTTTTCAAACATACATTACAATATTGAACTGACAGTATGAAATTCCCTTAAAGGGCCTTCGGGCGCATTGCCAGGTAAATTATTCAAACACTGTCTTGTTCGACAAGATCATATAGCAAACTTAGGTAACAATTGATGTTATGAAAACAAACCTCTATTTTGATCCCGAAGAAATAAAGCCAAACACATTGTCAATGTTTGCAATGTAGAGTTGTCAACTCAAGGACTGCATGAAATCTACACACACGAGACAATGAATACAACAACTTTCGCGAATGAATTGTGCTTCATTACCTTTTGTCTTACAGCTGAATGCAAGCATATTGTACATTACGTATATAGATGTTGACAAAAATGTCTTTTAAGTTCATGATGGAAGCCCTTCACCTCGTCAAATAGCTTGGTGGTGTTTCGCTTTCATTCACAACACAAGCAGGATGTGTCCTGTGCCAATAAGAAGGTTCCCAGCAGAGTTTTCTCTCCGAAAAATGGCGTATTCTGCGAGTGCTCGTTGATCTACGAGCGCTACTTGATCCACACAACTATGCTTGAGAGAGAGAAACATTCAATGAGGTGCTAGAGAGGTTTCTCGGGCTTATAGCCTGACATGTTATTCCAGTTTCTGGTGATTAGTATGATATATAGAACGATAAACATAGAACACATACACCACAAACGTGAACTATGCTATCTACGAAGTTTCATTCAATCTTGTGGACCGCAAGAAAGTCAGGAGTGCTTTTGTAAACTAACGCACTGTACCTGCTTTGCCATGTGCCGAGAATATGTGTGAGCTCCAAAATGTCGCGTTGTTGAAGATATGAAGTCGTCCTCAAAGGCTGCCTGTCTCTCTGGTGCGTATATCGTCCAATGGCAGAAGACATGGTTGATACCGTCTAGAACTTCACAATGGATACACGGTAGTGAGTTCGACAGTACAACTTCATGTCTAAATTAGTTGGCTTGTGCGACCTTTATTCGAATACGGCGTGAGCAATTCATATGGCCTATCGAGGTTCCGCTACCCACCGAATTGACCCGGTGGATTGATTTTGTACAGATGCCCATGTATCTTGGCAGGATGTGCATCCGGTAGATAACACCCGCAATCACGTGACATGTTACGTCAGGCTTCTCTTTATATAGCCATTACTCAACTGCAATAAAGTTTTTGTTCAACCGACTGCTGCCTTTTCAACCTCCTATACTGGGGACTAGCTTCTGTCCAGAGGGATCACTTGAGGCGCCAAGCACCTCAAGTTTATTGAGGCGCCAAGCCGACATAGGCGCCAAGCCGAGCAGTCGACATACCTTCTTCGAGACAAGAAGCACAGCTTCTTGTCTCGAAGAAGGTATGTCGACTATTCCCATCGAAGTGTCACGTCCACATTTACCTACATAATCTGCCTAGACGCTGATTTGTATTCCGCAGCGGACATTGTAGACCAGACAGCTGATTCCCGGGTCCTCTTTACTGACTCAAGAGTGGTGCTGCAGTCGCTGAAGTCTCCCCGCACGCAGCACCAAGTCGTCATAGGCATCACAAGCTTATGCAACAAAGCCTGCGACCTCTATCACTGCGTTGTTCGGCAGTGGATACATCCATGCTTGGTTACATGACAATGGTGCCTGCTTGAGCCATGGCATTTCCTGCGGACGCTAGGCCAATATGGTCAATACCGCAAAATCCAAGGCTGTTGAAAGTAAAAGTTGTTGGGCACTAATCACTTGTGATTGTTGGAGTTAAACATCCTAAAACCAACACAGGATTATGAAAGACGCCGTAGTAGAGGGCTTCGGAAATTTTGACCACCAGCGGTTCTTCAGCATGTACGTAAATACAAGCACACGAGCCTTAAGCATATGCGCCCCCATCGGAAATGTGGCCGGAGCGGTCGGGATAGGATCCCTTGATGTGCGGGTGAGAAGAGCTGCGGAGTACCTTAGCCACTAGTTCACCGTGGTGAGAGGCGTGATCAATAATGCCCTGCCACTCTTTTGCTTATACAGTTGCGTGCTGCATATTTTGCATTCGGCATAGTGGTAGCGTGATCTATTACTAAACAGTTAAAATTGTAAAAACGAGTGAATAACTTTACGCAACTAGTACGTTAGCCCAATATTGCAATAATTGTCTGATTTGTCTCATAACACACATGAAGGTACGAATATGAGTACAAAAATGGTTTCAAATGTAATTGCATGCACATTGAATGAAAACGTCATTGCTTGGAAATGACGCGCACCATCCGCATGCCCCCTAACCATCTCGGATACCGGTGATTTACACACCTTGGCTACAATATACTATCCATTTTTCTAGCCTACAATCCACCCACTTTCTTAGCATCTACCCACCCTGTACACCAAGTACGAGCCTTTCCTGTTGTCTGCAATGTACCGACTGCATCATTTTGGCGTACTGCGGGTTGATTTTGGTATGCCCACCATTTCTCGCTTTTCAATGGGGGAAGATTTTGGATCTAGGAGCATTGCCGAAAGTATGTAAACTATGGTCTTATTCTTGTTGTTCCATGTGCTAATTCACTTGCTTTAGGCTAAGTCTAGAGAAAATTAAAGAAAATGTTGCACAGTGGTTCACCGGGACCATAATGCCGTATTTCCAACATAAATATCAGGTTCATAAATTGATGCTAGCAAATGAGAAAATTTTTTTTCCTAATTGACGGTCGAACCTCTGACTTTTCAGCCCGCGACAGTAAGTTCCCGCTGCTCGACCTAATAAACTTTACCAAGACAAATACCAACCACTTTAGAAACACTCGTTGTATATTGCTACGAGACAGGAAGAGTTTTTGAGAATGCTCGGCGATAGAACACTGGCTGGTGTGAATCTACGGAAACGATAAAAAAGTCCTCGTCCTTTTTTTCTGCGACAGCAGAGATGCCTTTACACTTCTCCTCATGCAAACGAAGCTCACCGCGCAAGTCAGGTGTCCTCTCACTGGGTGCATGGCTTGAACAGGGCTGTGTGCGTGACTTGAGTTGTCAGAGAACATTTGCTGCATGGTGTGAAGCATGCGATCAAGTAGTTTACCTTGTTCAAATGAACCATGGTCATATACGGGCCATCGCAACATGCTAAGACCATAGTGCATAGACCATGTTTCTGCACTGGGGGTTCAGAAGCACACAAAATCAGCAGAGACTCACAGGACGGTGCTTACTGTCATATCGGGCCCTCGAAGTGGTCTGGTAAGCCAGCTTGCGTAGCTGCGCTAGTTGACGAAATGCCTCCACCCGACAGACAATCTCAGATACTGGTAGGTTGTCAGCGTTCGTCAAAGGAGGATGGAATCCGAAGTATGGTGAGGTGTTCGGGCGTAAAGAAGAATGGGCTATAGCATGTTATTTCCTGCCGTGTCGTGTTGAAGGCGTATGTTGTAAACGGTAAAATTCAGTCCCAGGTCTTATGATTGGACGTCACGTACATAAAAAGCATGTTTGTAAGTGTCCGGTTCGCACGCTAAGTAAGTGCATTTTTTTTAGAATGGTAGGGTGTTGAATGCCAAAAGGTAGAATGACACAGGTGTAGCAACTCTTTCCCTACGTCTACAGTTAACTAGGAGATCAAGGCAAGGCCTAGGAGATCAATGCCCACATGTCTAAAAGGTGAGCAACAGGTGGCACAGGCTAGAATTGACCGGCTGGAGCTTGTCATGGGTGCTTGTGACACTGACACCTGGTGCACCCTTTGACACAATGTCCGGTTTTTTGCCACATCAGGGGCCAGTATGAACGCTATGTAGCTCTATACAGAGTCTACACCCACCCAAAATGGTCTGAAGTGGAGTCCTCATGCAAGACGTGTAACACAAAGGAACAGAGGCTTACCGGCACCACCAAGCGCAGTGCAGGGCCAGTTGCAGTTTAATTCATATATATTATCCTATTGCGAGCACAAAACTGACGCGCTGTTTTAGAATCTATTTATGAATCTGTGTATCTAAGTATGGCTATTCAGGCTTGAACGCTTCAGTGTCGGGAAAAGCAAGATAAAGAAAATACAGCTAATGGTGGAAGTTCTCACCGTAGAAATTCGTAGATTGTAGGGGCAGAGGTGAAAGGTAGTCAGCGTTGACATGGCGCCGGCTGGTCTTGTAGAGTACAGTGATGTTATTCTCCAGTAATACGAGGTCCCAGAATGCAAGTCACCCGAATTGATTACGTAGACTATGAGGCCACAAGAGAGAGAGGTTGTCTGTCAGGAACGTGAAATATTGTCCGTACAACTATGTATGACAGAAAAATCTGAACTGCGAAAATTACTAGACATTCCTGTTCAGTGACAGAAGAGTTACACTCGGGATTGCTCAGCCAGCAGCCGGCATAAGCGATGACGTGTTCTTTATTACCAATACATTGGTTGAGCACAGCACATACGGCCACACCATTAGCGTGTGCGTGAGCTTCTGTCAGAGTGGAGGGGCCGAAGTGCTGCAGTATCAGTTATGAAGTAGAAGAACTCTTCAGCCGTCAACAAGAGACATCACATGCGCCTGTCGAGTGAAATGATGCATTGTTCAGTAGAAAGCGTATCAGGAGGTAAGTGCCGTAAGAAAACCAGTTAAGAAAGTGACAAAAGTCCAAACACAGTCCAAGGAAATTGTGCACGTCTTTGAACGACCATGGAAGCTCCAAGTCTTTGACGATCATAGCCTTCTGGGGGTCAGGTCGGACACCATCTTGGTCGACAATGTCACCTTGTGCGAGTTCTTGCCACTCACCAAAATGGCTGTTCTTTGAATTTAGAACTAGCTTAGTATTATTAATACAGTCCAGCGCAATGTCAAGAGATCAATTGTGTTAATGTAATGTACGACTAAATGTTAGATCACCGCTGAGGTAACAAATACAGATCTCCATATTTAGGCTATGCAAAATCACACCCATAAGCATCCAGAAGGTTGGGGGGGGGGGCGTTACACAGATGGAAGGGCATGACACTACACTCATAAATATTATCCAAAGTAAAAAAGTCATAATGTTTGTCCAAGGGATCCTTTGGTATCTGCCGATCACTTGAGCTCAAGTCCATAAAGAAAATTTACGGGGTGGAGTGAAGGCAGTTAACAGAATCACAGATTCAAGGTAGGGGAAAGACGTCCTTTTAGTGACTGCATTGAGACACCGATAGTCCACGCAAACCTTACTGGTGTGGCCTTTCTTTCTGACAAGTATGACTAGGGCCGCCCAATGGCACCACGACTCCTTAATTACCCCCCTCTTCCAGCCTATCCCGAACTCGCTCATTGATTATTTTCCATTCTGCCGGGCAAACACGGTAAGGTTCTTGCCTTATGGAATGCGCTGTGCCTGCGATGATTTTGTGGCGTGCGCCACGATAAAATCGGAAGCGTTTTGTACTCTTGAGAAAAGTCTAACATGGATAAGTGCCATGAGAAGACGTTGACCAAGCTGTAGTTTTCACTTAGATGTAGTGATGTGTTGACCATGCCAAAAGTAGTCACCTCCGAAGGACGTATGTGACAGTCTCGACGGGGCTTGTACGTTTCTCCACGAGGCACCCGTGCCCAGCCGTGGTGGTGTGGTGGCTAAGATACACGCCTGCTGACCCACATGTCGCGAGATTGAATGCCAGTTGCGGCGGCTTCATTTCCGATAGAGGCAAAAATGCTGTACTCAGATATTGGGTGCTCGTTTAAGAACCCCAGGTGGTCGAAAATTTCGTAGCTCTCCCCTACGGCACCCCTTATATTTGTATGTGAGTTTTGGGATGTTATTTCCCACATATAAATCAGTCATCAATCAACGAGACTACTGCAGAAAGCGCCTCTCTTTGAAAGGCAGGGAGCTTCATTTCATTCGGAACTAATGCGGGCTCTACGAAGTAGTTGACAGAAAGCAGATTCTCTATTTTTACTGCCACCAGGCAATGCGAAATGATGATTTTCTCTTCAGAAGAAGCTAACTTTATTGGATCGGCAGTGGCAAGAAACACAGAACCTGCGAAGCTTGAATAGGTTACTGTTACTAAGACAACTCATTATGCTGGCATGTTCAGTGCCCCAGAAACAGCGAAAGTACTCTCAAAGCCGTGGTTGCGTCCTTCAAATGGTCGGAAGGAAGGTGGTTTGTTCGATAATCAACCCTCGTGCATCGCTGCTTTCAGAAGTCAATGCCCAAAATTACATCTTGCGTACACTAAGGAATGACCACTTATTCTTCACCTTCGGCTACAATACAATGATTCACCACCCACTCCTAAAATATTCCTTGGTGATATACCCTATGAGATTTATTACGCAGACACGTTTTTCTAGCAAAGCTATAACAGGTACTCCACCTACACGCAGATGCACCTTGTTCTTCAGAATAAAAAACGGGAAAAGGTACATCTATTAACAGCGATTTCCCAGCAACCACTCCACCATCCGCCACGCTGGTTAGTATTGTGGCCGTGGTGATGGTACGCGCCACCATGGCGATGAAGAATGGTTCAATCGAGGGCGTGATGTTGGTGTCAAGCACCAGTCGAAGGCTGCCTAGGTGTTTCTGAAGATTCTTAGTGCACAATTAGCCCCGCACGTCACGTGGGCCAGTCATTGGTTACCGGTGCGCTTGTGATTGCAGCAATTACCAGCCGGCAGCCATTCGTACCGAGATGACTGCCAGCCTCCACAGAACCACACCATGGGAGAAGTCATGAACAGCTGTAACACGCTGGGAAAGGCGGCCGCTACACACCCGTCTTGTTGAAGTAATCTGGCATGCATGGGTGTGGAGAATACACAACACTTTCGGGCTCGGGGTAGTTGCCAGTGGGCGGTGGTCTATAGCGGCTGGTGAAACAAGGGCATGGTTTGCAGTTAGGACTCAGCGAATGTGGAACCATGACACGTGGACCTTCCGTGTGACAGCGGACATATGTGGCATTCACGAACTGTCATGCCGGAACAGGGTCTGGCAATGAGGAGTCTTGCGCTCAGCTGCCACTGGAGAAAGGTGGCGTGGGTGAACATAATTCCCGCCAAAGCAGTAGTTCGCAGTTTGGCGTATTGTCGACTAAAGGTGAGACGATAAGCTCATGTGGACAGTAATTGCTACAATGATAGGGCTTGAGACGACTAACGTGGACAGTCTCACGACCAAGGCGTCGCCTGTCTGTAGATGGCGTGACCGGCTCGATTGCGTATGTTACGCGAGATCGACATTCGATGACGCGATAAGGACCGTGAAACTTGGGGCCAAACTTGGAGCACAGACCTGGGGAGTAGAAGGGCAGTCGGAGCCAGACGAGCGAGCCCACGACAAGTCTCGACTTGCTGGTCACGGTCGTGGCGGTCTTTTTTGAGTGCTTGCTTGTCCGAGGTGAATGATCGGGCCAACTGACGACACTCTTCAGCGTGGTGCACAATTTCCGAAAGAGGATTGAACTGTGAGACGTCGGAACGATACGGCAAAATGGTGTCAAGGGGGGAGCATGGCTCACGTCTATATAGAAGAAAGGCGAGAAGCTTGTGGTTGACTGCGTCGCGGTGTTGTACGCATAAGTCACGAATGGAAGAATGACATCCCAGTTCAATTGGTCGGAATTGACATACATGGGGAGCATGTCTCCTAGCGTTCGGTTGAAGTGCTCAGTTAGACCGTTGGTCTGCGGGTGGTAGGCTGTAGAGGTGCGGTGCACCATGCGGCACGCCCGAAGGAGTTGTTCTACAACTTGAGATAAAAAGACACGCCCATGATCACTCAGAAGTTTACGTGGTTCCCGCGACGCAGTACGAAGTGTCTCCAGACGAAATTGGCTACGTCACGTGCACCAGCCGTAGGTAGTGGAGCTGTTTCAGCATACCTCGTCAGATGGTAGACGGCAACAATGATCCATCGATTTCCACCGGCAGTGTACGGAAAGGGACCATATAGATTGATTCCAACGCGGTCGAAAGGGCGCACCGGACACGGTAAAGGCTGTAATATTCAGGGTGAATGGGCAGCTGTCTTTCGTCGTTGGCATATTGAACAGGACTGAAGGTATTTTTGTACAAAGGTGTACATACCACGCCAGTAGTAACGCTGGTGGATCCGGTGGTATGTTTTTAACACACCAGCGTTAGCATGTTGAGGGTCGGCGTAAAAATACAAACGGACATTTGCTCCCATGTGGCGTGGTATAACCAAGGGCCATTTACGACCATCCGCGTGGTAGTTTCTGCGGTATAGTTGCACATCCCATATCTCAAAATGTGTGGCTTGGTGTCGAAGAGCACGTGGGTACGCTGACATTGAGGAGTCGGAAAGAATGTGAAGGAGAGATTTTATCCATGGGTCTTTCCGCTGTTCAGGCGACATTCTTTAGACGGAAATGGGAGCGAAGGGGATGTTGGCGTACGAATGCAGGGCTGTGCTGGATCTCACTGGTGATCGTGAGAGGGCGTTTGCATCAGAGTGTTTTCATCCTGAGCGGTAGACGACACAAATGTCGAATTCTTGTAGGCGAAGAGCCTAACGTCCAAGGTGACCTGAAGGATCTTTTAGCGACGTCAACCAACAGAGTGCGTGGTAGTCTGACACAACGTCGAAACTCTGTCCGTTCAAGTGAGGACGAAACTTGCTTAACGCCCAAACGATTGCGAGGCATTCTTTTTCAGTTAATGAGTAGTTCATTTCCGCTTTCGTGAATGCGCGGCTTGCATATGCGACGACGTACTTCATTTCAGTTTATATTATTTCCTTAAAGACCCGCGAGGGGGTATGAAATAAGGGGTAGGTAAGTATAAACACAAAACATAGAAGCCAACAATTTAACATAGAAAGTGCTTATTGATATTTTCTATGAACGATGATGGGCAGAGAATGGTTGCGATTTCACTGGGAAGGCCGTTCCAGTCTGGTGCGGTACGTGGAAAAAAGCGAGGCAGAAGAAGTAGAAGTCCGGGAGCGTGGCGGAGCAACTTGAAGCAAATGGCTCGTGCGATGAAATATGCGTGTTGCGGGAACAATATAAGGTGGGGCATGCAAGGGACTATAAAATGTTTGTGGAACAATGACAGGCTGGCAATACGATGGCGAAGTTCTAGATCTGGTATACCAGATTCTGCATTCAATCCAGACTCTGGAATACCGGGCTTTCGTTGCGCGAGTACTGCTCCCAGATCAACGTCACTGGCGTCTGTGTGCACTTCAGTGAGGCACTTGGGTCGTAATGGCGTAGAATGGGTGGCGACGTAAGCAGGTGGCGCAGTGTAAGGACGGCTTCGTAACATGCCGGGGTTCAGTTAAAAAAGATTATCTGGACCATTCAGTAGTTGCGTAAGTGGAGCCATTATTGATGCAATGTTGTGGAAGAAACGGCGAAAATACGAGCGCAAGCCGATGAAGCTCCTAAGTTCTTTGAGTGAAGTCGGCTTCGGAAAGTTGGCTACGGCTCGAAGATTCTCCGGGTCGGGGCAAATTCCATCCTTTGACACAACGTAACCAAGTATAGTAAGTTGGCGAGCCCCGAAGCGGTACTTCTTTAGGTTAAGCTGGAGGTTTGCCTTGGTAAGACACTGAAGAATTGTGCGCAGACGGTCGACGTGGGTAGAGAAATCAGGAGAGAATACGTTAACATAATCAAGGTAACATAAGCATAACTGCCCTTTAAGGCAGCGTAAAATGCTCTCCATCATTTGTTTAAACGTTGCAGGTGCATTGCGCAGACCGATTGGCATAACAATGAATTCGTATAGGCAATCCGGCGTAACGAACGCTGTTTTGGGACGGTTACACTCTGCCATCGGAACCTGCCAGTAACCTCAACGTAAGTCCAGCAAAGAAAAAAATTCAGCACCTTGTAGGCAATCGATAGCATCGTCGATGCGGGGAAGAGCGTACACATGTTTCCGTGTAATTTTGTTTAGTCGCCGGTAGTTAATACAAAATCTAATTGAACCGTCTTTTTTATTCACTATCACAACAGGTGAAGACCAGGGGCTAGAAGATG
Source organism: Rhipicephalus microplus (assembly GCF_013339725.1). Classification (NCBI taxonomy): domain Eukaryota; kingdom Metazoa; phylum Arthropoda; class Arachnida; order Ixodida; family Ixodidae; genus Rhipicephalus; species Rhipicephalus microplus. The sequence continues at coordinate 75,775,819 of NC_051174.1, read as the reverse complement.
GCTTGATGACACCACGCTGAAGCATATCGTCCATCTGCTCTGCAATTACACTTCGTTCCTTGGGTGATACGCGGAGGGGGCGTTGCCGCAAAGGAGGGTGCGTTTCAGTGTAGATTGTGTGAGCGACAACTTTAGTTTGACTCAGTGCCTTTTGAGGAAGGTCAAATGAATCTCGGAACTCATGCAGAAGGCTTATTAGCTGGTTCCCTTAATCAGGAGGAAGCTTGCTGTCGATGGAACGATCGAAGATATTCGAGGAGTAGTCATCCCGCGTTAAAGGAGGAGTAATAGCGTTCAGTTGAATTTGCCGGCCAGAGTCGTGGGATTCAATAGGCACAATAACGTTGTCATCAACAGGAAGAACATAGCCGAGTGTTTCGTGAGCTCTTAAGGTGAGAGGACATGAGCTAGGATTGCAAGCGACAATTCCGGAAGTATCTTGATGAGGTGGCATAACGGCGTATGGCTGAGACGTACCGTGGCGGCGACTGAAAACGTCAGATGGGGATAACACAACGGTAGAGCCGGACAATTCAGTGCAATTGACGGGGACAACGATGGCACTAAGAGCGCGAACATCTATGTCAAAATCAACAAGAAGCTTGCCAAGGTGAGTGCGCTCATTGTCGGTAGATGGCGCATCATAAAACACAAAAAATTTCACCTGCGCGCGAGCGCAGTCAACTATGGCGTGGTAGCGCGACAAAAAATCCTATCCAAGTATCACGTCGTGGGAACGAGTGGTCAACACTTGTGGGGAGGGGGGGGGTAACTCAACCTGGAACTCCGCAACAGGAAACTACTTGTCTTTCCAGAAATGGCTGAAGAAAACACCCAGCAAGGTACGACCCAGCCTCCGATGGTCGTCGTGCCCACTGCGCTACGCGTGCGCGATCCACCTTTTTTCAACGGTACCGATCAGCAAGACGTAGAAGATTGGCTGTGGACATTTGAAAAAGTAGGCGCAAGCAACAAGTTGGACGACACATCGAAGCTGCAATATGTACCCTTCTACCTGAAAGAGGTAGCGAGTCTCTGGTTTAACAACCACCACTCGCAATTCGCCACTTCGGGTGCTTTTAAGCTACGCATTACCGATGTATTCGGTCACCCCTAGGTACGCAAGCTCCGTGGCGAACAGCGTCTACGGGGACGCGCACAGCTTCAGGGGGAAGGCTTCACAAGCTACATCGAGGATGTGCTCGACTTGTGCAAACGCCTTGACCCTTCAATGATCGAAGCAGAAAAATCAAACACATCTTGAAGGGGATAGACGATGACGTCTTCCAGATGCTGCTGACCAAGGGCCCACGTACCGTGTCCGAACTCGCCACTTTTTGCCAGAGCTTCGAGGAGTTGAGCAAACAACGCGTCATGACACGGCGGCCAGCGGCTACTGACGAACCTCTCGCGGCATTGACCCTAGGTGGAGACCACCACACAATCATGTCGGAAATCAAACGATATGTGCGCGAGGAGGTGGCCCGACAACTTTCATGTCTGTCGTATCAACCGGCAACGGAACCCTCTTCTGAGCGTCTCGCGCCCACCATGAGGCAGGTAATACAGGCGCAGGTCTCTGAGGCACTGCCGTTTGTCTCTCAGACAACACCTGTCACCACGCCATTGACTTACGCTGCTGTTGCTGCTACCCCGCACCTCCACCACTCTGAAACGGCGTTTATCGGCGTAAGCAGTACTTGAACAGCAGGTCTATTGAGGCGCAAAGCGGGTGGCAGCAATAGACCTAGGAATCACAGCACTCGGGACAACAGCTCGCGCTTGGCTCCTCTCGCTAAAGGCGTGACCCATTGTGGCACCATAATCTTCTTCGTCTCTACACCGTCACCATATCAGACAGGCTACCAAACTTGGTAGTTATTAGACGTATCTTCGACGTTCTGACCATCCGGCAATGCTATCAGTCTCAAATCTTAAACTGATCAGAAACTTGTACACGTCCTGAGCGGTGTGTTTGAGGAGATGCCCAACTTTGTCCTCCTCTGACGTAGATGAGTTGACCATCTTGCCCAACGTCAAGATTTTATCAATGTATGCGATGCAAGTGTCACCCCAAAGCTGAGCCTTCTAGGCGAGTGCCCACTCAGCATGGTTTTTTTTTACAGTGGGTTCCACTGGAACAGCTTTTCTGTTATTGAACGAAAAGACTCCACGTCGTTAGGGCCTCGTAGTGATTCTCGTACCATACGGGTGTGGTGTTGGTCAACGAGAACACTGAGTTCGTGCGACGATCATTCACGTCCTATTTGTTGCTTTTGTTCACTAGTTTGTAATGTGTCAGTGACGGATCGACGTCTTCTACAGCTTTCCTTTCGTAGGAGCATCGCTGTGCAGCTGCGAGGGATCAGCAGGCACTACTGTTTGAAGCGTCAGCGTCAGTAGACATGCCACACGGCAAGACCCCCAAGCGGACTACTGCGAAAAACACTTGGGGGGACAGCTTCCGTGGTTGGAACTACCTAAGCCTTCATCCACAAGGTTACGAATCACGAAGCGTGTATTGAGCAAGCTCCGTGATGTTTGTGATGCAGGTTTACGATTGAATAAATTCTTGCTCAGAGGGAAAGCCTGGGAGATAAGAAATGACAAAGCCTTTTAAGGTGTGAAAAGAAAAGTAGAAACTTTAGGCCTAATTAACAAAAAAAGAGATGAAGTTGCGATGTAAGGACACCGAGTCTAAGCAGACAAACTGAAACTTGTCCTAAAAGTTGTCCAGCTAGAATGTTTATGAAAATCAACAGTCACCCGTGGCGTTGATGGTGGCGGTGGCTTGATGGGTTGATGCGGCGGATGCTGGCGTTGTGTCAGCAGCTGGAGTCACGCACTGACCAGCACGTCGACGCTTGGCGGAAGATCAGGTAGCCCTTGCCTTAGCAAGAACTGCGGCTGCTTGCCGATGCTGACTCGTTCCGATGAGATGATCACCACCCGGAAGGTTCCACCCTCTACGGGTGGTTCGGGACCGGCGTTGAAGCGCGGACACCTGGGACGTGACCTTGAACAGTCACGGCCGGAACGAACACCTGGGACGTGACCTTGAAGAATTACGGCCGGAACTCTCGAAGGCCGCGTACCTCCGAGTACACCGTGGGCAGCTGGAGCGTCCTGGCCTTGCCTGACTTCACGCGGTCGGGTCCGGAACCCGACACCGCAGTTGTGCGACACCCAGGATCTGCACTCCAGCCAGCTCGATCTTGTTTCGCCCCTGACTCGTTTTCCTCTTCTTCCCTCTCGTGCATTGGCAGCGTAAGCTTTCGCGCAAACTTCCTCTTCCTTTTGGCGGGCCGACGTTTCATGCGTGACGTTTTGCTCCAACGTCATCGTCTTTCCGCCACTCAATCGAGAAGCACCGCTGCCGTCGCCTCCGAGCACGTTGTACATAACACCACGGTGCCACCACACTTCACAAACACAGCACGTCACTATACTACACCACAATGTTGCACTGCATGGTGTGAGGCTACGGAAACAATAACCAAGTGTTCTTCATCTTCTTCTGCGATGGCTTCTTTTTATCGCTCCGATACGCCGCTACAATATCTGATACACTCTCTCTCTCTCACGCGTCGCTCTTTGTTAATGGGGTGAAAGCCTCTTGGTATCTGCGAGTGAGCGGAGATATGATATATTACTCCAGGACTTGCTACAAGAGATTACTTCGTCGACGAAGGTGTTAAATCATGGCACCAGAATTTGGCACACGCGCGAAATTTTCGAGGCCATGGTTAAAGCATCAAAACAGCAGGGAAGAACACAGGCTGCGCTAACATGGGCCAGTGGCCGACATAGATAAGTATTTGCTTTTGTTTTGTGTTAGTGCGTGATTTAGATAAGTACTTGCTTTTGTTTCGTGTTAGCGCGTGATGGCTTCCTTTCGGACTATAGCAGCTTTCACACGTGCCAACAGTGCTTCGCCTCTAACAACGTCGGGTGTGAGAGCACCGACCGGTAAAGCTGCTGGAACTATGGGTGGAGCAAGACAATTACGCCAACGTACGAATGTCATGCCTTGGTGGAGCGAGTGAGAGGCCAGTGGGCCGTACAACGCCTGCACGCGTTCGTGGCCCAAGCAACAATCCTCAAACTTCTACTTTGCTAAAGCGCATAAAGGTAGTGCATGCATTAGCGCAGGCTTAGGTTATCCGAACACTCAGGAGCGCACACCGTGTCGTTTTTGTCCTTAACTGACTGACGACACCTTTAAAAGACAATAGTCTTTTAATAGTTGGAACACTTCTAAAATTATTTGTGTTTCACCAAGATTACATGGCGTAAGTTCTCCACACAATAAGGTTACTTGTTCAATTGGCACTCATTTGCAATGACGAAGGTTCCACAAGCACACGAAGTATTTCATTTCGCAAACATTATTTGTAAACATTTGTAATCATTGTTTCAATGTTTGTAAACATTGAGAGGGTAAGTTCACTCATTTTATCGTGCAAAACATCTAATAAACGTTATATTCACTCTCTGAAGATGCAACAGCATCGTGTTTCGATTACATTCCCAGTGAAACGTTCAGATAAGGGGGAAACGTTTTGACCATGTGTATGTAAAGAAGCAGTGTTTCATGTGACTTTGTTGACATTGTCTTTGCACAGAAATAATGGTGCGCTCTGCTCAGGTATATGTGCGGCTTCCACAATAGTTCAATTATGACAAAGGTGATAGTCGTATCGACGGGGATGTGCCACTAGGTGCGAACGTCGGTGTATCTATGTAAACGGTGACATAGCTGGCCAACACTAATGCACACTGCAGAAGGCGTCATACATCACTACACAATAGCAACTACTTTTGTGAAGAATAATTTCACTTTCGTGATACGCTGATTTTTATGACAGGGAATCGGACATTTCTTCAAATGTTCGCATGTTTCTTTGCATTAGAATATGTGGTCTATATTGAACAGCTTTTTTACTGCGATAACATATATATGCATGGTCTTTGCACTGTCACGAACTGCGGAGGGACAAGGGCCTTTGTCAGGCTGTTCGCCTTTAGCCCTTTGCCCCTGCAGTGAGCTCTGTATCCGGCTTACTGTAAATAAAAATCCTACTACTACTACTACTACTACTACTACTACTACTACTACTACTACTACTACTACTACTACTACTACTACTACTAATCTAGATTTTGCCGCTTGCGTCGCCGTCACACACCGCATATGTATACTTGTCTATATATATTAAACGCAATAAAGGTAAATATTCCAGAAAAAACTCAGGCATGCAATCGTGCATGGAACATCTAAAACGTGAGTGCGAGGCGTAAAACACTAAGTCATGGAGAGGCACGTCCTTTAGCGTTCAAACGGCCACTTACCGCTGTTGACAGGCATTTCGGGGGGAACCATTATTTTTTCAGCATCACTTGCAAGATGGTGCGATGAGCGCACGTCACCACACCGTTGCGACGTAGCACAGCGCGCTCTCTCACGCGTACTTTCTCCCGCGGATAGGAGGGAGATAGGCGCTCGCTTGTGCGCCCTTATTTCGCGGTGGGGAAAATCATACATCTACGCTGGCCTTGAGACTTCACTGAAACCATTATGTTGCGCAAAGGTCACTATAATCGTTGCACGATCTCTGTTTGCGTAATTGGTGCGTTTTGCAGACACAGCGAACTAATAACTGAAAGGCTTATTCGCGTTTATCTGTACTTCGAGACTCACCATAGACGCCACCGGGAGCGGCCGCATTTTGGAAGCGCTCCGGCAAAACTTCTGCTTCTGACTGCTGAAGTCATTCAATAGCAACTTGAACAAATGTGTAGCTTTCTACGGAATCGACCACATCATCTGAAGCGAATTCAAGTGAGTGTTTCGCAGTTCGCATCCAGGAAGATTGACTTTTTGGCAGTGTTTGAGTACTTTGGTGGGCCTACCTGCTAGGCCTACCAACATGGTCATCCAAGAAGCAGAGGGAGAGGAGCTTCCCTCCGCCGAAGCTCTCAACGATGATAAAGGCAGGTGGCGTCAAGTGTATGCCAGGGTCAGAAAGCCCGCTTCACCACGAAGAATTCCACACCTGCCATCAACACTTCGCAAGAACAGTCACAGAAAGCTCTCCCACTGACTCGTCGCATTGCCCCCAGATCCCCTCTACTTCCAGCGGACGACAACAAAATAATCCTGCAAATAGGTGGAGGCCTCAGCTGTGCTGACAATTCACTTTCGATGCTCATACATGCCGTCCTAAAAGTGGGAGCACTGACAAGGTCCCTACATGACCAGTACCGCATCAACTCTGTAAGCAACATTCTGCTCATAAGCACACTGGGCTCGCAACGCACCGAAGCATACCACCGTATCAAATCCACCAAGATGGAAGAACGCAGCTTTGTAGTTGGCCCCAACATTACCGAATCATCGAATACCTGCCGAGGGGTCATCCGTATTATTCTTATAGAACACACTCCTGAAACCATCTTATCAAGTCTATTGGACTACGACAGACTAGACCTCATCCTGACCGGGCGTCGCTTGGGTTCCACAAAGTCCATCTTGGTCAGCTTCAGAGGTACGCGCGTGCTTTTCTACATAAGCTATCAGGTTGCATCCCCTGATGCGTACCCTATTGTTATAAGACGGAAGCGTGTCAAATTCTCCTGCAAACTTGGTCAAAGACTAGACGTGTGCCCAGGCGCCCCTCAGTCTTTTTGTCCAATGTGTCGCATTCCGAACCCACTCCTTGATAACGAATGTGAACCTAAATGTGTGGTGTGCAACAGTGACCACCCCACCGGCTCGTCCCAGTGCCCACAGCTCTACAAGCCCAAACCAAAGCACGCACCCTCCACTATCGAGCAAGATGCATCTCCATACCTCAACCCAAGCACATCTTCCAAGAACGCCCTTAGAGGACGCTCACCCAGTATCACAAGACAAAAAAGCCGAAAAAAATGGCAGCATATCCACGGAGTGAATGATAGAGAGTGGGGCGAAGCATCAGTCCGTCCATTCGTTCTAGCTTCCGTCCGTTCATGCGTCCGTCTGTGTGACCGTCCATGCGTCCATTCGCCCGTCTGTGCGTGCGTCTGTTTGTGCGTCCGCACGTCCACCTGTGCGTCCATCCCTGCGTTCGTCCATGCATCCGCCCCTGCGTCCGCCCATGCGTCCATCCGTCGGTGCAGCCATCCGTGAGTCCGTCCATGCATCTGTCTGTGTGGCCATTCGTTCATCTATTCAACCCTCCGAGTGCCACCATCTCGCATCTTTCCATCATATATTCCCGATTAGAGTTACTGTACCCTATCGGAAAAAAACGAATGGTGGGCATGGTGGAAACCACCACCCACCATTATAGTGGATTAATGTAGTGGGTGAATGGTGGGAAACGCCCACCATGGCGCATGGTGGGTATGGTGGGTGCTGCAGTGCCGGCAACACTTGAGCGCGAAGTGACGTCAGAATCACCGTGACGAGCTGCCACAAAAAATAAAAAAGAATTCTATAAAAACGGTATAAAAACACTTATCCCGTAAAAAAAACAAACAAGGCACCACGGAGGATGGAACGTGCAACCTGCAGATTCCCATTCGAAGACGCTAACCACTGCGCCACACCAACATGACGTTCACTGCGTGTTAAATACTTAGTTGCCATACAAACTTAAGGTTCAACTTGGTTATGTTTGTCGTGAACACAACATAGACAAGATCCACACCTGCTACTAAATATTGCACATTTATTAAACACAAGCAACTGCGGCCTGTAACGATTGCCACTATGTTAATGACACTAGTGCTATTTTTTGCAATTCACAACTTCAAGAAAAAAAAAACCAAGTGGACTGGGGAGCAGCGACAGTTTACCGGCGGGGTCTGCCAAGTTTAATATCCGTTTCGCGCTCGTTCTAAAGGGCGACATCTGTTCAAGCTTTATGACGCTTCTAGGCTCATTCCATAGATACGCCCGCCTAATTTATTTGATTGAGTATTGGGATGCTTTTCGCGCATTGTAGAGGGCGGTCGCGCCAGCGCAATGCTGTAGCTCTTTCGCTAAAGCAACAACTACATAACGACTTGGCCAAAACGAATGCAGTGTGCCGGAAACATTACGCTATCATATTGGTTCACCAAGCACACGAATTGCCACGTCTGAGTTCGCGTACGAAAGCTAGAGAAGTGCCGGCGAGTGTGACCGGCGGCTGTCGGTGAGAAGACACTTAATTACGCTCTCTGGGAGTGCTTTAATCGCGTCGCATTGATGTTTGTTGCTTCTTGAGCGGACAGCATACACAATGAAAAAAGCTTCATTTAGGTTAATTGATGCCATATGGCTGCGCTGTATTGTCATACTTAATCGTCGTATACATGTATTCTGAAACCCGGAAACACGGTCACACAATTGTACGGGCTCGGTCAGTAGGCCTAATCTTTGGTGGAAATCATGGTGGTAGAACATGTAGTGTACAGATCCCAGCTTTGTACACTATATAAATTGCACGTCATTATAAGCCCACCCATCATCTGCTTACTGCTTCCCAGCATTATCGCGAAGGTGGGCAGAGCTTCTCAGCTTGGTACACCATGTGGCCCACCATAACAAGCAGCACCCATCATCTGCTTAGTGCTTCCCAGCATTATCGCAATGGTGGGAAGAGTTTCTCAACTTGGTACACCATATAGCCCACCATAATAAGCACCACCCACCATATGCTTAGGGCTTCCCAGCATTATCGCAATGGTGGGCAGAGTGTCCCATTATTGCCCACTATCTAGCCTCTGCTTTCCACCATCATTTCCACTTTACCCATCATCTGTACACCATACCACCCAGTATGTCCCAGTATAACCACAATATTTTCCACTACGTCCCACCATAGCCATCATAATTTCCACCATGCCCACTATTATTTCCACCATGTTCAGTATTATTTCCACTACTCCCATCATGTTTTCCAGTATCCACCATGGCGATTTTTCCGATAGGGTATATGCTGCCTTTAGATAGCAGAGCTGCACCGTTGTTTTCCGAGCGCCGCTCGCTCGGCCTGCAGGAGTTCAGTGCTCCTATTCGCCGAGCGCCGTCACGTGGTCATAAGTGGTCCAACCAGGGGAGTGAAACTTCCTATACCCTCCATGGAACGCGATATTCGCTCGCAGCGCCGGACGAACGCCTGGTGTTTGGGGGCGGTACGAAAACATGGCGGCGCATTGCAGACATGCACTGGGGGACGCCATCTTGATGAGGACTGAGGATCCGAGTGGCGAGGGGGGGATTCAGCGCCAAATTCAATTGGGATGCACCAGAAAGCCAAATTGAGCGAGTGGAAGGTACTCAGATGGCGAGCACGCGACCTTCTTCCTGTTGCGCAACCCGCCACATGATGAAAACGGCCATCATTGCGTTCTGATTGATAGTCTGCCCATCCACCTATTTGTGCACTACTTATTCTAAGTAAGACGTTTTTGTTTACGTATACACATAAATTAGACAAAATAAAGAGCAGAGTTTGTTTGAAAGTTTTATTGCCTAAACGTACGGTTTATGCAGTACAAATACAACTTGAATGTTTTACTTTTTTGGTCGCATACAAAAGTGGACCGCACATGCCAGCATGCTAATAACCTAGTATCAATCCAGTGCACATTGCCACACATACGTATATACAAAGACAAAAGAAAAACAGTAATAACTATACACAAGTTCACAGCACGTATCCCGATATAAAATCATCCCATGAGTGGGACAAGATAATACGGCACACCGCACACTTAGGATGCAAGAGGAAATGATACAAAAACCATAAGGTACCGGAGTTAGACAATGCTACATTTTTTATTCAGCATCAGGTTTCTTTATAAAAGCTGAAGCAAAAATTTACAAAATACTGAAGCCACTATAGAGTGTTCTCATAAAATAACACGAAGGGTTTATGCTTTCTTCAGCGTAACATACCTATATTGCTTAATGAAAAACACAAAAACAAAATACAAGCAGATAAATAGTACACACACATGTCCGCTTCAGAGGCAGAAAATGGTGACCTCAGCTATAGAAGTAGCGGTGACTCAAAAATATGGAAGTAGCGCCTACTTTTGCGCATATGTGTGTCTTTTTGTCGTCCGTGTTTTCTGAGCGCTCAGTTTTTCAAGACCTCAAATATGCAAACAGAATCCTAAAAGTTACAAAAAACTTCCGCATTTTTTGTGCTGCAGTAGATTTTCTGGTGCGCTGATTAGCCAAGGAGATGTTCACGAAGCGAATATGCCACAACAGGCGAATCCTTGCAAAGAGGTGCACAAAGGCTTTCTTGCATTCTTCAGAGCAGAATTTTTGCCTTCCCATACAGCTGTGCAAAATGCCTGCCAAAACTCCACTCACATTAGGCAGGTGCGCCACAACACCGATATATTCCAAAAAGCAAGCTTCCATGACCTTAATATCCTGAAAGCAATCGTCAGAAGGCATTGTTACATTGCCAAATAAATCTGAGGAGATGTTGCTTGCCTTAAACATAGCAAAATACTGGTGTGATGCACAAAGCTGGTGGTCGCCTTTCTTCAAAAGGGTGTTGCACACACAGTGTGGAGGCCTGTGAAACAAAAATTGCCGTACGAGATATCCCCCAACATAGTAGAGAACGTTGTCCTCTACTATATCATGGCTAACGGGCTGTTCCTCATCAGGAAGCATATCGACTGTTGGTGCTGCATCACAAGTAGTAGGAAGCGAATGAGGTGGCTCTGACATTTGTGACAACACAGTGCTGCGATCCTGTTCACAGTTTCCTTCTGAAAAAAGGGCAACCAGTTTGCCAACAGAAATGTGTTTCAGACCTGTTGTGAACTGAAGCACATTTGGGTTGTCATTGCAGCCATGCTTTAGCCTAAGAAGCCCGAAAAGGTTTTCCAGGGGGTCCTGCTGTAGCCAGCGAGTCAAGAGAACACGAAAATCAAAATCTTGGAAGAGGTCGTCCCAGAGGAGAAGGATAGCCTTTAAGGTGACCTTCCATGCCTCAACTGTGTGTGGTTGCCGAGGCCCGTCAAATTTCCACCTTTCAACCCACGACAGGCACTCCCGCAAAAAGGCTAGGTGTTCGGACCCTTCCGAAATTGCATAACGTAACTTGTCACTGGCTTTTTTTTACAGAAGAGCTATTCAGACAGTCGAATAACTTATCTATCTTCTCGAGAAAATCAGCTGTTGGTTTGGCGGATGCCGGCAACACGCCAAGAGCAATGAATACATCAATGGCCACTGAGACCGATTCGCTCATCACCTGGCTGGCATATTTAAATTTCATGTTATTGAAAGGCTTCCGGTAAATGTGGTTGTCGGTTAGTTTCTTCGCCAATTTGAGTTTGAGAGGATGCGAGCTTTCGTATAGTTGCGTAATGAAAGACCAATCCACAATTTCTTGCCCGATATGGAGCTTGTGAGGTGCGCGGAGATTATTCCTTGTGCATTTAAGTAAGTGTGGTGTGTCATATAGGAAATAAATCTTGCGGCCTTCAAGCACAAAAAACGGCTCTTCAGGCGTCACACCTAGCTTACTTGCCAAAGTGATGTTGCTTCCCCCCTGGTCGCAGATGAGCGCCTTCACAAACAACCGGGCTCCCTGCAGCTGCTTGATTATTGTTATGATCAGATGATGAAGAGTATCTGCGTGTGTTTTGGTCCTTGATACTGTGTAAGCAACAGGCTGAATCCACGTTTTCGAAATGCCTGCCACAAGTATCAGGAGCGCTGAATTTGCCACGGCTGGTGTTCTTTGCCTACCGTCATCGGAGAATCCCATCACAATGTCATGCTTTGCATCATACTGCAGATGTTCCTTCTAGGACATTTATTAAAATATTAATGTGCACGCACGATCTGTTAAATGCCAATTTCGGGTAGCTTCTTCGAGGGCTTCAATAGCGGTTGGAATAACTCCGGGAGTCATCGGAATATTTCATAACCACTGCTTTAGCGACCTCACAGTTGGCATGTCAAGCAGTCTTGACAGATGTCTGTACGCTTTCGGACCATGAAAGTATAAGTTTAAAGCGAACTGGCGGTGCTCAGGCGACCACCTCCGTCCTCTACGTTTCACGCCATTAATTTTAACTTGAGTCTCAAGCAATCTAAAGAATGTCTTGCGGACATAGGGCCTGATAGCATTCAACGCCTCGGACTGGGAAAGCTTTTTAACCTTTCTCTTGCCAATTCTTGACAGTGCCTTCCAAAGCCTTGAATTTATCTTCTCCAGGTTCTTCATTTTTCTGGCTGTCCGGGGCGAGCACCTAGAAGGCTTGTGTTGTCGATCGGCTGGATTGAAACCTGAAAGATTTAGGAAAAAAGCTCATTTATACTGTGTTTTTGTGAAAGCTGACCATGATCTTTAAACCTAGTAAAAGTTCTAGCGGCTTTTAGAATTTAAGTGATTACTTCCATGAGTAATCAGTTGGTCATATTTAGTTCTCGATCCTTCACTTATTCAAACTTGGGGCATTGGGAACAGGCCTCTGATAAGCACACTGCTGGGCATTGAGCCTACTAATGGCATGTATAAGCATCGTGGGCAACATGAAGCGTCAACTAATTTTTCCTAATCATTAGCATACTCCTTGTTAACAAACATTATTGGTTATACGTTTAAAATGGTATGTTTAGGAAAAAACAACGAATTCATAGTCTTCTTGAAAAAACACTAATCCCTCTTATAATAATAATAATAATATCTGGGGTTTAACGTTCCAAAACCACGATATGATTATGAGGGACGCCGTAGTGGAGGGCTCCGGAAATTTCGACCACCTGGGGTTCTTTAACGTGCACCTAAATATAAGCACACGGGCCTCAAACATTTTAGCCTCCATCGAAAATGCAGCCGCTGCGGCCGGGATTCGATCCCGCGACCTGCGGTTCAGCAGTCGAGCGCCATAACTACTAGACCACCGCGGCGGGGCACTAATCCCTCTTAGGAGGCAACAAACAAGCAAGAAAGGGATCGGACAAGCACTCGTCTCGTCCTGCCTTTCGGTATACATCGCTCTGGTTCTCGTCCCCTAGCAATGAACTAGCTCGCCCAGCTGACACCGTAGTGCACTTTGGGATCTGTTAAATGGTACGTGACATTTAAACGATAGCTGCAGGGCATTAATTTATCTGGAATAGTTTTAAAGAGCTTAGAGAGCAATACGATTTGCGTACATGAGGGCTCAGTCTGTTGAACTTCTTCATCGGCGCTGTGAGCGGGCATTGCAGTGGTATTGGCGGGCCGAGGAGAGCCTGTGAAGAGAAATTGGCGGAGCACAGATTTTTGCGTGACATACATACAGCTGGTATAAGGCGTCACATTAAATATTTGCAATTACAATCACTCAGGGCGTTTTCTCACTATTAATTGGTCTCCTCGCGTATTATGTCTCAGTACGAGTAATAAAAAAAGTGCAAACACACAAAAAGAGAACGCTACGTGTCACTCACTAAATATATGGGTGTCCCAACTATCCTAAACCAATATTTTAAAAATCTTAATGCGACGTGCCTAGAACAGGTTAACATCGTGGTGCCCGTGATGACCTAGCGCGTAACCGAATTCTTGCCAATTACACTTATTTCGCCCATTGAAAATAAAAGTAATTTTGTAATAATAAAGCTAATAAACATAAAGTACCTTTTGGATTCTTAATTTTAAAAGCGACTTTGAACTAGGGTGTCGAAGAATATATATATATATATTTCTAAAAGGCCAGTTCTGTTGCTCCCACTGTCAGAGCTATCGCGCAATTGTTTTAACAGCGACACCAAGTTGGCCGCTACTCACTCGCCATGTGCGAAATAGCTGATAACGCGCCACATGGAGTACTCTCTCAAGTTATGAGGTCATTTTCACCTTTTCCTGTAAAACGCTACGCCACGGGTAAAATAGCAGAGACAACTGAATCAGAATCGAGGAGGTTACATGTAGAGCGTTCTGAGTGAGACGTTTGCTCTAAATTTAACGATTGTGAAGCCGGCAAATTTTTTACTTAGCTAGTTATATCTACCAGCAAAATCATGCCGGCGAATCCATGGATGCTGTGTACACCATGCGTTGGTATTGTTGGTGTAATCTGCGCGAGAATCTTAAAAATACTGAGTCATGATAACTCGGACAGGTACACATATTGAGTATTGAAGCATTTCTGTAAATAGATGTAGAGGCATGAAAGTTTGTGCTGTTGTATGATCACTTTACAGTATTCCCACCTGGACTTTCGACGTGTGTCTGCCCATCGCCAAAGATGGAAACTGTTGGCACAGCACATCTTAGCAGCCTTGTCTGTCCAGGGTCTGCGTAGTCTCTGCTGGTGAAATGGGCAGAGCACAGGCGGTAGCTGCTGTAGCTCTGACGAGGTGGTAAATGAGCCAGGTCCTGCCGTGTCGCATACTGAAGCCAAGCGCGAGATCTGGAAAATCAATGTGTACGTGTGTAGTATTTGGGTTAGAATGGATTTATTTCTGTTTTCAGGCGTAGATGGATAGCTTTGAGTGAAAACTGGCATCTTTATTTGAAGTAAGCGTTATTTGATACATTTCTCATCTTCCTTTTTTAATTGAATTTTTGTAACCGAGATGACTTGTGATAGCAATCCTAGAAGCAAACTTTAAAATAAAATCTGTCTTTATTATTAAGAGACGCGGATACATGCTTCTACTTGCGCGATAGTAATGTTTGGTGGCAACGACCCCAGCTTTCCTCCTAATTCAAAATATATTTTTGCAGACAATAGCAATCATCCCAAACCAAAATCTCTAAACAACTATTCGTACATATATACCCTCGCGCACTGCGTATTCCTCGGGTATTTCTCGCGCCCTGCTGCAAATCTTTCATAAAAACCTTATTAAAACCGGTAATAAATTAGTAGAACACGTAAGTTTACATTGTCCAATTATTTATGGGCTTTTAGCTGCAATTTCATTCTTGTAAATATATCGTAATTGTACTTAAGGCTGAAACTGAAAACATGAAATTGAAGTATACATTATACATTATTACTTTATAAATTTATTGCTAAATTCCTCTGCAATATGCCGTGGATTTACGTGAGGCCAAAATGAAAACACACAATTGAAACGCAATAATGTAATAACATCCGTCTAAACTCGCAAGTGTAATAATTTATGTACTCAGTACTTAATTAACATAGTACTAACAACACATGCTATGAACGTATATGGACCCTCCCTTATAGCCAAAAGATTATGGGAATCGCCTTCCTCTAGCTATGGACATAAATAGGCTGATAATATTCAAGAATAATAATAACGCATGCAGCGAGAACAGACTGAACGCAGGCAATCAAAAGGTAATAAAAAGAGTGCGGATAAGCTTACACTGTTCTATTAGTCACTGTATATGCTGCTACAAATACATTTGTGACATGCCTTGCATTGCCTTGAGCCAAAGTGCAACATCGAAATGCAATGCACGATCGAAACTCATTAAAATGAAAACGCAAGTATAAACAATCGTGCGTAGCAAATGTATTCGCTGGAATAATTTCCAGATGCTCTGCTGTGCATGTCATGTATAATTGAAGCTGAAAAGCAGACAATCAGAATGTAATGAATAAATCATGTACGTGTAGCTCAATTAAATTACACAGCTACTGCAGCAACCGCATCCTGATATGCCGTGCAAGCGTAGAAAGACAAAACGAGCAGCATGCAGATCGTACCTTTCGTCCGCCGGGATCCGAAAAAATTTTATGCCGGTGTGTCGTGAAGAATTCTGACACCACTCAGCGCAGCACGATTTGTGATGACGGCGAGAATCCATGGATGCGTCTGTTTGGCTGAATCTTGCATGGGTTTCGCTAAAACAAACTTTACAGCGGTAAAAGCGGCCTTTGGGACACCGCAGGCTGTAGCATACATGGGCGCGCGAAAAGAAACGCCCCTTTTTCGCCGTGAGAGATAGGACGACTGCGCAGTTCCCGTTTTCCACTTCGGGTGGCGCTCTTATTTTCGCAATCTCGAACTGCAACCTTTAGGTTCACATGTGTAGTAAAAACTCCGGAGTTAATGAGTAACCTAGTAATAACTATAAAATAGAACAAAAACGTTCATTTAGGTAGTACAGCCCCCAAACGTTCGGATCGCTGCGGTCACGGGACAGAAAAACCGCGAAGTTTCACCCCCCTGGTCCAACTGCGCTGCGGAGAAGCCAACGCTACGATGATTCCGGGCAGATCAAGCTTGGTTGACATCGGCTGTTGTTATTCTCGCCGCACTTCTTCGGTACTGTAGTAATGTTGGTCGGGAGAAGCGTGGTATCAAGTGCATTTTGTGGCAACTTGTACTACTTACAGCCCATGTGATCAGACGAGGGTGCACTGGATGTTGCCAGGAAATGGATATCGTTCAGTGAGGAAGGAATAAATGTTTGACTTCTTTTTATCTATCCATGGCACTGCAAACTTGCTAAATTTGTATTACCCACAGATGCAGTGATTACATTATACCTTCAGAGTTGGTCAGCGTGTGTCAGCTGCATACGTCCCAATAGATCTGACTGGTGTAGCACTACAAATAAAGGGAAAATAAGTTAAAATATACTTATTCAAATCGACAAGGTGTTGCGGCTAGCGTGTGAATTACGCGAATTCATTGTAGCTTTCTAACCTTACGCGGAAAGAATGTTGGGCGCGACAGGGCTGTTGAACGACGATTCACATCAGCTGTCGTGAGCCACGATTGTAATACGAGCGTATATTCGAGAGCCGCGCGTAATATTGGCGTCGCACGGGTACTCTCGATCGCTATGCAGGTCGATTTAGTTGAAGGCAATAAAACTACACCTGGCTCACTCACACAGTTAACGAATGAGTCCAACACGGTGAAAAAACACATTTCTAACTAGTTCGATAGCGATAAAAAGTGCAAAAATAATTTCATATTTGTAAATGAAAAAAAAACAGTGGAAAAGAAGACGTAGCTAGTGTAACCAACCATAAATAAAAAGCTATTTTTAACCAATCATTTTACTGGTTCAACAAGCCAACGCACTTTGTTTTATTATAACATACCAAGAACGTAAGCATCAAATCAAGGATTATAGGCGTTACCGGAGCAACCGAGTTTTATTCATACCTTTAAATAATAGAAAGAAAGCGAAAAAATAAATAAAGCCACGCTAATACCATAGTTCCTCAATATTAGGAGACAATGTAGCACTCTGAAGCACGAGTGTTGCCCCTACGTGGGTGCGAGTGGCTTACACGCAAGACATTTGAACCCAAGATGGCGCACCTTGGCGCAACTCTGCTACCTAAAGGTAGCATATACAGTAACTCTATTACCGATATAGAAGCACCGCCATCCAGCGGACATTCCAAGGACTAAACGAGAGGTGGCACACGCACACTTTCTTACGGCTTGCGCTTCGTGTCTACTTCCCACCTATAACCACCTCGACTTAATGGTATATAATAGTTCACTGTATTCATGGCACTGCGGCTCAACGCTCGCTAAACCTTTTAAAGCCAAATCAACCTAGCGAAAATGGCTTCTCTTAACCGCACTGGACTTTGCGTATGGCAATGGAACTGCAGAGGGTTTTGCCAAAAAAAGGTAAACCTGCTGCAGTACATCAAATTACAAGCTACACCTTCGCCAATCAATGCGTTACAAGAAACAATTGATGTAGTGCAGCTGCCAAGCTATAGAACGCATCAAAACCCCGCTGATACCAAACCAAACACATCAGTATTAACTCAGAAGACCTTAATGTTACCTCTACAAAATTTGCTGACATCGACATTGAGCACGATTTTCTCTAAATACTACCTGATAAACTTAACTCGCCATTCTTACACGTTCTCAACGCATATAGTAGACTACAAGAGAAAAGCGACCACCTCGATTCCCTATTTGCCCGAGCTACACCCTTGGCAGGCAAACACACCCTCCTCATAGTGGAGGATTTGAACGCCTCTCAGCCAGCGTAGAATTACACCGCATCTACACCGAAAGGTAGAGCCCTCCTGATGCATATTCAGGCACATCGTTTTACACTGCACAACGACCCGGAGGAGCCTACTTACTTGGGGAATAGTGTGAACAAAGATACATCCCCCGATCTTACCCTCACTCCCAATGCTCCCACAATGGTTTGCACCAACACCCAAACTAATCTTGGTTGTGAAAATTACATTAATCACATTACAACTAAAATACAGCCCTATTGCACCCAAACTAATGATGCTCACAAAATGGGATGAATTTAGAGACACCCACAACAGCACCGCTCCCTCACGTATTGCAGACCGTACTGAAGGGACTCAACAGTTTCAAAAAGATGTTGAAATTCACATGACAACTCTATCCCCTGACACCCCGATAACTACTCTCGACTTCATGCTTCTTCATATGTGGGCAGCAAAACAGCCACTTCTGCGATGGTGAAACACCAGCGCCACAACAGCAAACTCCACGTTAGGATAGCGAAGCTAGACCAACATAAATCGAGCGATACAGGACTCAATGGGCGACACAACAATGGAGTCAGTTTTGTGAAGGTATAGATTATTACCTCCGTAATGAATGAACTTGAAACTTCTTGGACATAAGCTTGACCCCAGTACTTCTCGCGCACGACACTACCACGCTATCACTAAACTGTTACACGAGCAGTGGCCATTTAGGACAGCTCTTCGATAACCTCCGCCCGTAGCATTTACCTCAATTACGAAAAGATTCTATACCACCTTACACAGGAAAACCTACTGAGTCATGAGATGCACCGATAACGGAGGCAGAAGTTAGGCACGCCCTCGCAACAATCCGCATCACGTCGGCTTCAGGCCCCAACCGCGTTAACAACAAACTACGTAGAAATCTTGACCCTATTGTTATTAGCTTTGAGTGAGCTCTTTAACGACTGTTTTGACAAGGGCACCTTTCCGCCTTCGTGTAAAGATGTCACAGTCATATTTATATCTAAACCGAACAAAGCTCCCTCAGTAGAACATCTGAAGCCCATTTCCTTAACATCGAGTCTCGGAACGACTACGGAGCATGTTATCCTTGCAAGCCTCCAGATAAACGTCAAGGGTAATGGACTACTCCCTCCAAAAATGATTGGATTTAGGGCCTCACTTTTGGCGCAAGGTGCGATGCTTCGCCTTCAACACGACGTCATAACTCCTAACCAGAGCGAGGATACTCAGGCGATCCTTAGTCTGGACATACATGGAGCATTCAATAACGTAGCCCTCTCGGCTATATATGCTGGCCTCAACCACATTTTTATAATGTACTCTTACATCACAAGCTTCCTCACAGACCACACAGCTACTTTAACATTAGGTTCATAACATTCCTCACCCTATACACTAGGCAGCTTCGGAACGCCTCAAGGGTCACTGCTCTCTTCAATCCTTTTAGTCTGGCTATGCTACCTATACCCAACGCTCTTCAACGTATCCCTGACTTGAACTTCTCCATCTATGCCGACGATATCACCTTATGGGTGAAAAGAAGCTCAGATAGACACATTCAAGACACCCTACAAACAGCTGTAGATAAAATAGCAGCACTAACATCTGACATGAATCTCTATTGCACACTGAGTAAATCAGAGTTACTCCTTCTACAAACTCATCGTCGGAACGAACATTTCCAATATTCTAAGTTCACATAAATGGATGCCTCATTCCTAGAGTATCACTCATTTGTGTGCTAGGTTTGTATATCCAAAAGAAGCAACCTCATACGCACACTCAAAGCTTTACGCAATACTGTTGGAAACACCCTAAGAATAATAGCAACAATCTCAGGGAAAAATGGAGTTCTCGGAAAGTCAGAGATACTTCATGTAATACAAGCTTTTGTGGTTAGTAAAATGAAATTTACTCTCTCTTACTTTCACCTTAAATTAGCATAGGAGGAATTGGTCAACACCCTCCTCTTCAGAGTTTACAAGTACGTGCTAAGCATTGCAATCAATACCTCTAACGCATGACTCCACCAGACAGGAGTCATAAATACCCTGTGTGAAATTCGTGAAGCCCATTTAACACCTCAATACGCGAGGCTCGTGACATCTAGAGCAGGCCGCCACATTTTATCTCATCAACTGGCCTTTCAATTTTAAGACCTTCCACGCAAGACGTTGCTCTCATATGGACACCCGGGCATGCGGGGTTTAGTGGCAATGAGGTGGCTCACACCTGTGCTCGAGGAATGACCGGATGAGCGCAAGCCTCTGATGGTGCCTTAGACTACGCGAATTTTTTCAGCGCGAAGGATCATACTTTGACCTTCCACGACATAACAAATCAATACTGCCTACAGCGCACTATACACCCCCCTCACATCATGGAGCTTCATGCTACCATGAAATACTATGGCGGCAGTTACCGACGCGTACGTTTCCTTCCCCATCTTTTCGCCATCTTCTACGCCCTGAAATATACCCCTCCCCTTTGTGCACTTTCTGTCAACAAAGAGCTAACGTAGACCGTATCATGTAAGAATGTACGCCCAACCCACCGCCCAATTCTCTACACACTAATAGTAAGAAGCCGTGGGAGGCTGCTATGTGCAGCTCAGCGCCTGAGGTTCAGGACCAGATCATGGATTGGGCTGAGAGGGCAACGGAGACTTACGCTGGGTAGGCTCCTCTGACACTCCACCACCACCCCTTTCCCTCTTGGGATAAATAAAGTTTTTCTCCTCCTCCACCTCATCTGTACTTATGATGACGTTTCGTTCGTCATTTGTGCGTGAAAAATGCGGGGCACGCTTCGATCTACTTGCCATTCTGTGCGTGACCTGTCAATTTGTTGCTATCGCATTCATTGCTTCGCCTTTGCGACAAAGCTGTAATTTTTTCCTATGGCAAATTTCTTGGAATTCAAAAATAACTCTAATGTCATGAGCTACTAAAGGTAGCCCGTCCTAGTAAGAAACCAACGCATCATTTTGTTTGGCCTAATCTATGTGGCCATAGATTTTGTTTTTATTGCCCTGTGTTACCAATAGCACTCTTCTCTTTCAACGTTTGCTTTGTTTTTGCAATTTGATGCCTTATTTATGACAGTGTTGTTTCACTTTGTTGTTTCACTTTGTTATGACTATGTTCTTTCAAACCATACAGCCTTTTATCCGCAACCATCTTTTTCGGCATATCGACTGTACTGTATTCTTTTGCTTGTTCTCCCCCCTACAATAATGCCCGTAAGGGCGATGTAGGTACATGTATAAATAAATAAATAAATAAATAAATAAATAAATAAATAAATAAATAAATAAATAAATAAATAAATAAATAAATAAATAAATAAAGGAGATCCTAGATTGCTCACCTCTTTTTACCATCGTTACTGAATGTCTTTACAATTGCGACGCTGCAAACGTTATTTACGAATATTTCTTTTTTCTTTTTCATGTATGCAGCTATAAACGGACCGGGAATTCTCTGTGCAAATCGTAACTTGAACCCATCACTATGTGACGGCTGCCCAGAGTGGGTTGTCAAAAAGTCGACACATAACCTGGGTGAGACACATTCTGATATTTTTTGCGATACAAATTTTTTGCGATACAAATTTTTTGCGATACTATAAAAACATTGCAATCAAATTGCAATGCCCATTTTTTATATCTAAGTTTCTGCGCGCCCTCGCACTTTAGGGCATGGGTGTTGTATAAATGCGAAAGCTGTAAAATTGTGTTTCAAAGCAAAAGTGGTGCAAAAGAGTTTGTTAATTGTCATACCAGTCATGCGAACATCAAAACGCGGCCTATTATTAGCACTTTATAAAATCGCTGTTGTGCGGAAATGCGCAATTTCTGATGGCAACCTGGTTTGTTATCCGGCAGGTCACTTTTAGTTCACCAATGCAAACAATTGAAATGAAGCTCTCACTGCAATGTACTGCATTAAAATTCTTCTTTTCATCTGTGGTAGAAGACATTATTATGCCTCAGCAAGAGGATGTGACCTTGTTTTTTTAGATGTGTCTGAACCGCAGCCACCGTAAAAAAATAGTACTCTTTCTTACTTTTCTTGCTTTTTTAAGGATGATAGTTTTTCTTGGGGACCTTCGGAAAAAATTTGGCCTGCCTGCCTACCTGCCTGCCTGCCTGCCTGCCTGCCTGCCTGTCCTGTCTGTCTGTCTGTCTGTCTGTCTGTCTGTCTGTCTGTCTGTCTGTCTGTCTGTCTGTCTGTCTGTCTGTCTGTCTGCCTGTCTGTCTGTCTGTCTGCCTGTCTGTCTGTCTGTCTGTCTGTCTGTCTGTCTGTCTGTCTGTCTGTCTGTCTGTCTGTCTGTCTGTCTGTCTGCCCACTCCTAACGGCACCAGGTACTTAAAACAGCCGACCCCATCCGCAGCGCCCACTAATGTCGCTCAAGATTTAGCGTTCTTACTTGTGCAGTTGTCAATTGAAAAGCCACTATTGCGCATGTCTGGGGCATCATAACAGCAAGTATATATTCTGCATGTGCGCCTGTTACTAGTAAAGACATACATAAGTATTTGGACCATAGCGCTTATCACGTTGCGCTGACCTTGTAGTGCTTGCACGAAAAGGCGAGTGTTTCCAACGCTTTGCTAATTTGTTTGGAATGGTGCAGCTTGGAGCTGGAATGGCTTTCATTATTGCAGCTGCCTTCAACACTTCAGTGGTTTGGCGTGCACAAAAAAAGCGCCGCCATATCCACGAAGTCAATGATGATGAGTAGGCGAAGCTCTGGAGGTAAACGTGGTAAACCATGAATCCTCCGTCCATTTTGTCTTTTCGATTTTATTACAACGCTCCCCCTAGAGTACGTCACCGCACTGATTCAAACGATTGCCTTCCACCGATGACCCGCGCCATATGTGACATCATTCCTATTTTATAACATCTCGCATCTTTCATCATCAACTACAAGTACTGCCGTCTATTTTATAACATCTTGCATCTTTTCATCATCAGCTACAAGTATCACCATCCAGTGAACTCTGCAAGAACTAAACGAGAGGTGGCAGACAGTTTGATCTCCTTCAAAGTATTTACGAGTGCACGAGGGGTGTACAGTGGGAGATGATTTATACTCCAACTAAAGGTTTGAAGAAAGTGCTGTCTAAATCATGTCCCAGTTTCAGAGCTTAAACATCTCCCAGTTTCATACCAAACCACACAGACTTCTCTGGAATGTTTAAATTCAGGGTTGTGCATTGTTTTACGAGAAGTAGGACATCTCTCGTAATCTAATATTATTCTTTTCGTTTCTTATTGCCATGCAGATAAACTCATTGATGAAAACGCACCAATTAAATATCCGGTAAGTCCTCTTACAAATGTTTTTGGGATAATGAGAAAACTGATTGATTTATATGTGGGGTTCAACGTCCCAAAACCACCATATGATTAGAAGATAAGCTTTAATGGAGAGCTCCGGAAATTTCAACCACCTGGGGTTCTTTAACGTGCGCCCAAATCTGATCAAACGGGCCTACAACATTTCCGCCTCTATCGGACATGCAGCCGTCGCAGCCGGGATTCGATCCTGCTACCTGTGGGTCAGCAGCCGTGTACCTTAGCCACTACACCACCGCGGCGGGGCTAACGAGAAAACTCAACCATGTTTCACATCAATAGAGAAACTCGGTGAAATTCGAGACAGAGAGTTTATATGGAAAGTCACGGTATCAGCATAAGCTGTAGGCATAGTTTGAGCAGGGTACCTCTACGGGCTGCTTCAGTTTCGAAAATGATATTGAAGGCGTCACATGCTTTCTACATGATACAAGGGCTAGTTGGTAGTCCTCAATTTGCGCTATTACAATAATCTTCCTACACCAACGTGGCTTTTGTTACCGGCTCTCTGGGGCAGGCATTGTGAAGTAAAGAGTTATTGAAATTCAACATCATTAGTCATCGACTACTATATTTCTCAAAGGTATGCATGGTGACAGCCTTCTACTAAAAACAATGACGGAGCTCGTATGACTTTGTAAATGTATGGGGAAAACTTGCCACCTTCTCAATTGATCAGCCGGGTGGCCACCCCTTGATTTGAACCCTTCATGCCGAGGGCATTGAAGAGAGGTGCACTAATCGTCAGACGCACAATGTCCTCATCGTCAACAACTCCATGAATGTGGCACCATCCAAGCACGACTTCGAGCAAAGTGCCTTCATTTACGATGTGGCGAGACTGTAAGCGAACGTTGACACACCTGCCTCAACACAAAACAAGATACGAATTGCAGTGAAAAAGACAAGAGAGACTGTAGAAAAAAGGCCGTCACCGCCGGCAACCTTCAAGCCGACGCCTAGCCTAGCGTCGGAGCCACAGCCCCGATGCTAGGCTCCGACGAAAACTCAACTATCGGAAACTTGTCCAATATACTCGATATTGTAACACAATGCACCAGAGATTTCAAAGCACTTGCCTGCTTCCCCCCCCCCAAAAAAAAACACTATCGGCTGCTTATGAGGCCCTTTCCACCATTTAGTGAGTATCGTTAAAGTCCGTGCATTTTCAGCCACTCATGAGCACTCGAAATTGCTGGATAAGGCAGTATTGACTTTTACTGTTGCTGCATAAAAAGTAAGTAAACTTAAATTCCAGCTTGAATCTGCCAGAGCACATTTAGGCACTAATTTCAGTTTGTAGGAGGTTGAAGCGCACAAATAATGCATATATGACGAAAAAATGTTTTAGCTTTTCTGACAATGTACAGAACAATGGACATTGTCGCAATTAACAAATATACTCGAAAGTACACACGTGCTCGCTTTTGACGCTCTACAGTGAGTAATATGTTTTTTGCTTCAGCTTTTGTCTTCATTAGACGTAAACAATAAATGTTTGATTTCTAAGTTACAAGGCCCGTGTGAGTAATGCCAGGACTAAAAAACATTTGTTCGTCCTTAATATTTGCGCTTACGAGTTAAACACGATCACGATATTCTCTCATCAGTGCATTCTGTGTAATGTGTAGGGGTAAATAAACCACGAGTAATTATGCGCGTGAAATGTATTCGAACTTGGTGTGCACCCGCTACGTGGCCTCAATAACGGTATATGCGCCGTAACATTTGTGCCTTTTGTAGCGGGCGGACTGCTTTAAACTAGGAGGTAGTACTAATCACCTGTTCTAACCTGTGGTGAAAAACTGCGCCTCTCAATTTTTCTATACACAGACCTTGCCTAGCTGATTTTCTTAATTATTCGTTTTGTGGAGTCCTTGATACAACCGACCATTATTCAATATTTTAGAAACGACATGTCACATTGCGCAAAATAACATTACGTGCCTCATTCCGTCTCATAAGACTCATAAGACAGATAAAAACACTTCAACTGTACTTTCTTCGGAGGCTTTGTCTTTAAGATTCACTGGAGGAAAAGTAGCAGATACATTGCAGAAGTTTATTATACGTTCAAAAAGATTCAGGCTGTAAACCTATTAGTAGTCCCAAAATACTTTTTTCAACTGCTGTATTTATTCATTTGTTAATTTTTGAATTGTTAAAATCCACGTGTTGATAGAACTGCATTAAGAGGCCTGGGGTGCGGCCTCACCGGTAACCACCGCCGGGAACGCACTCCCTCACCAGAGAAGGATTGGCCAAAATCCCAGCGCCGCACAGTTCCCAACCGGATTTAAAACAAAAAAAATCCGCGTGTTGATGGAACTGCATTAAGAGGCCTGGGGTGCGGCCTCATCGGTAACCACCGCTGGGAACGCACTCCCTCACCAGAGAAGGATTGGCCACCCTGGTGCAGTATCTGGCCACTACCTCCCACATGCATACGTCAAATACCTCACAGCCCTCAGCCCCAGCAACTGCGAAGCAACTGACCACGGCGGCGGTCAGATCTGCAACGCAGCAGAGGGTGCTAAGAATCTCTGGATCCGGACAGGCCGCCATTGGAACCTGAACTTGGCAACGTTTAACGCTAGAACCTTATCTAGTGAGTGAAGTCTAGCTGTACTATTCGAGAAGCTAGAGGGTGTTAAATGGGATATAATAGGGCTCAGTGAGGTTAGGAGGACAGATGAGGCCTATGCTGTGCTACAGAATGGGCACGTCCTTTGCTATCGGGGCTTGGCAGACAGAAGAGAACGGGGAGTGGGGCTCCTAATTCACAGAAACATAGCTGGCAACATAGAGGAATACTATAGCATTAATGAAAGGGTGGTAGGTATTGTAATTAAACTGAATATAAGATACAAGATGAAGGTAGTACAGGCTTACGCACCTACATCCAGCCATAATGACACTTCAGTTGAAAGCTTCTATGAAGACGTGGAATTGGCAATGAGTAAGGTAAAAACACAGTATACTATAGTGATGGGCGACTTTAATGCAAAGGTAGGCAAGAAGCAGGCTGGAGACCAGGCAGTCGGAGATTATGGCATCGGCACTAGAAACGCCAGAGGAGAGCTACTAGCAGAATTCGCAGAACGCAATAATTTACGGATTTTGAATACCTTCTACCGAAAACGAGAAAACCGCAAGTGGACATGGAGGAGCCCTAATGGCGAAAATAAGAATGAAATAGACTTTATAATGACTGCACACCCAGGAATCGTGCAGGATGTGGAAGTGGTTGGCATGGTACGATGCAGTGACCATAGAATGGCACGGTCTCGAATTCGCCTAGACTTGAAGAAGGAACGACAGAAACTGATACGCAAGAAGCCAATCAATGAGCTAGCACTGAGAGGGAAAGTACAGGAATTCAGAGTGTCGCTGCAGAACAGGTACTCGGCTCTTAGTGAGGAAACCAACCTTAGCGTAGATACAATGAATGATAATCTGACGAGTATCATTACGGAGTGTGCAGTGGAAGTTGGAGGCAAGGTAGTTAGACAGGACACTGGCAAGCTTTCCCAGGAAACGAAGAATCTCAATAAGACGCGTCAAATCATGAAAGTCTCAAGTACAACAGACAAAATAGAACTGGCAGCGATTTCGAAGTTGATTAATAGACGTAAAGTACGCGATGTAAGAAGGTATTACATGGAGAGAATTGAACACGCTCTGAAAAACGGAGGAAGCGTCAGAGCAGTGAAGAGGAAACTTGGGATAGGCAAAAGTCGGATGTATGCACTAAGGGACAAAGAAGGCAAAATAACTGCCAATATGGATAGGATAGTTAAATTAGCGGAGGAGTTTTACAGAGATCTGTACAGTAGCCGAGACAACCACGACCTTAATACTATAAGAACTAGCAGTAACCCAGATGACACCCCACCAGTAATAATAAAAGAAGTGAGAAAAGCTTTAAAGAGCATGCAAAGAGGCAAAGCTGCTGGTGAGGATCAGGTAACATCAGATCTGCTGAAAGATGGAGGACAGATTGTGTTAGAAAAACTAGCCACCCCTTTTACGAGGTGTCTCCTGACGGGAAGGGTACCAGAGTCTTGGAAAAACGCTAACATTATCTTAATACATAAGAAAGGAGATGACAAGGACTTGAAGAATTACAGGCCGATCAGCTTGCTCTCTGTAGTATACAAGCTATTTACAAAGGTAATAGCTAACAGAGTAAAGAAAACATCAGAATTCAATCAACCAAACGAACAAGCAGGATTTCGAACAGGCTACTCAAAAATTGACGACATTCATACTATCAATCAGGTAATAGAGAAACGCTCAGAGTATAATCAACCGCTATACATAGCCTTCATAGATTACGAGAAGGCGTTTGATTCAGTAGAAATATCAGCCGTCATGCAGACACTACCGAATCAGGGCGCAGATGAAGTATATATAAATATTCTGGAAGAAATCTACAGGGGATCAACTGCTACCATAGTGCTTCATAAAGAAAGCAACAGAATACCAATCAAGAAGGGTGTAAGGCAGGGGGACACAATCTCCCCAATGCTATTTACCGCGTGCTTACAGGAGGTTTTCAGAAGCCTAGAAGGGGAACAGTTACGGATAAGAGTTAATGGAGAATACCTTAGTAACCTGCGCTTCGCCGATGACATTGCATTGCTGAGTAACTCGGGGGACGAATTGCCACTCATGATTACGGAGTTAGACAAGGAGAGCAGAAAGGTGGGTCTTAAAATTAATTTGCAGAAAACGAAAGTAATGTACAACAACTTCGGAAAGGAGCAGCGCTTCAAGATAGGTAATAGTGCACTTGAAGTTGTAAAAGACTATGTCTACTTATGGCAGGTAATAACCGCAGAGCCTAGCCACGAGATTGAAGTAACTAGAAGAATAAGAATGGGGTGGAGCACATTCGGCAAGCACTCTCAAATTATGACAGGTAGATTGCCACTATCCCTCAAGAGGAAGGTATATAACAGCTGTATCTTGCCGGTACTTAGATACGGAGCAGAAACCTGGAGACTTACAAAGAGGGTTCAGCTTAAATTGAGGACGACGCAGCGAGCAATGGAAAGAAAAATGGTAGGTGTAACCTTAAGAGACAAGAAGAGAGCAGAGTGGATTAGAAGACAAACGGGGGTTAAGGATATCATAGTTGAAATAAAGAAGAGGAAATGGACATGGGCCGGGCATGTAGCGCGTAGACAGGATAACCGCTGGTCATTAAGGGTAACTAACTGAATTCCCAGAGAAGGGAAGAGGGTTAGGGGGAGACAGAAGGTTAGGTGGGCAAATGAGATTAAGAAGTTTGCGGGTATAAATTGACAGCAGCAAGCACAGGACCGGGTTAACTGGCGGAACATGGCAGAGGCCTTTGTCCTGCAGTGGACGTAGTCAGGTTGATGATGATGATGATAATTTCTGTTGCAAAAGTTACCTGCTTCTTTTTCTATATCCAGAACTGTTTTTGTCAATCTATATATTTTAATATTTCTCCTGATCTCACTCATTCTTTTAAAAGCCATAAGCTATAGAAATTCAAAGCCTTGCCACAAAGGTGAAGCAATGAACGCGATAGCAGCAAATCGGAAAGTCACCCGCAGAATGGCAAGCAGATCACGCTTTGATCACGGCCTAGTAGAGCCGTGGCTTTTGATCTATTCTTGTCATGTCTATATATTTCTTCCAGCATACGTCACTCAATATTGAACATATTGACTGAGTTCCTGATAACTAACAGAACAAATCCTTGATTTACAATAGCACGCAATGAGATAATTGAGAAAGCGCCAAAAAATGTCCTCTTTTGAAACATTTCCCATGGAGGCAAAAGTGTTGTAGGCCCATGTGCTCAGATTTGGGCGTACGGTAAAGAACCCCCTGGTGGGCAAAATTTCCGGAGCTCTGCACAACGGCGTCTCACATAATCATATGATCTTTTAGCACGCTAAGCCTCACATATCAGTCATTCAGTTAAGCAGGAAAGCTTAGTGAAGACAAGAGTGGTAGACTTCACTTATGGATATTTCAATGAACTCGTATTACGAACGTAAAAAGACGTATACGTTCATTTGTGTACGTTCATAGTTTAAAATGGTTAAGATATCAGTGAATGCATCAGGAGTAATGAATTGAAAATGCCTGTCTAGATAAACCCCTTGCTCTGTATTTCCAAATTACTATAGGCCCCTTTTCATAGCATCCGCTCATGAGTTAGAAGACATTGTGTCTAATTATGATATAAAGTTGTGAGTAGAACAATGGAGTGATGCGAGTTCGCTATTATGATCTTCGGAAAAAATGCCGGCCTGACTCCTCTACTCGTCAGGTGGTTCAGCGCATGGGGAGGGGCTCGACTTTCGAATGCCAAAAGACGCGAACTAAAGTTTTGTTGAATTGTTTGCCCTTTCGCAACTATCCTTTTCATGTGTTGGCTCAGCACCCTTTGTTTCACTCTTGCTTTCTCGGTGTCGTTTTTTTTCTTTTTATACGTTGCTCAGTTCTCTCTTTTGAGAAATCTGCTTTCATCATTTGTAGAGTAGAACTAGTCTTGTCGGCGTCGGTCAATGTTATGTTCAAATAGCTGGAGTAACTTGTATTCAAATTGTTGGCCCTCCTACTTGCGAACAGCTTAAGCGACTGCTGAACAATGAAATGATTTTTGCTGGGGCTGTGCCGCTCGCATCTGAAAGGCCTACTGCAAACTACACTCTAAAAATTGCGGAGGGTATCGCAGGAGTAAAAAGGCCAAGCTGCTCTTCAGATTGTTCATGTACTCTCGCAAAGCATCAGATAGAGTGAAATTTATTTTCACTCAGTATGAAATGAGAGAGTGAAAATATTTTCTACTCTACCTTGGTCTGAGAAAATGTAATGCCCATGTACTCATCAGGCATGAGAAAGTGAAACGCAGTTATCCTCCTGCTCCTAATTACATCTAGATGGCTCGGCACACAATGAGTGATTAGCACTACTTAACAATCACACATATATTAAGTAAAACGTTCTGCTTTTGTTGAGGCGTTTAATAGGATTAACAAAGAACAGCGCTTCCAGCGTGCGCTAGAACATTTCAGCGCACTTGAGGCTATTTGGCATATCCACAATTTTAGCTTCGGGTCTGTGTTTTGAATTGAGCGCATATTATCTTATTAAATTGCTTTAATGATGTTTTTTTTTCGATGCGACCATCGCACAAGGGGGATGCTGCCGTAAGTCTAACGTACGGTATGGCTAAAGCAAAGTATTGTGGCAATATTCGTCTAACCTGAAAAGAACGTCATCAAAAGGACCAAATATATGTCCAAGGAGACAAAAAAAACTAAGTTGTTTAGAGTACAATTTAGAAGCGCTATGAACGCAGCAATGACTAACGACTTAGCGAGTGATTGAAAAGCCGTTCATAAGATTGGCTGTGCTAATCTTATATTTTTCTACTGTAAAAAAATATGTCGGATTGCCGTTACGATCTCAAGAAGCACAAAGCAAACAAAAATAAACACGTTAGCTGCAGTCCGTCTTGTTTTGAGAAGCGCGAGACAATAAAATCTGCACTTGTAAACAAGAAAATGCCGATAGATCACAAACATTACTTATGACATGAAAGATTATACGCTATTTTGAGTCTTTTCAAGTAATGTAGTGGATAGCGTGTGAAGCTAGCAAGGGGCAGTACGTGTACAGTCCCATTCAGTCTCTGTTTTGTATCTTTTATTTCGGTTTCTTTTGTAAATACCCGAGCTCGTGTTTAGCCGTCCTTTTTGAACCGTGCGCGAGAAAATTTGTAAAAAACAATTGAAAACCCGATTTTGGCCCAAGATGTGCTATTATTTTTGCGTGAGGTGTACTACTACTCTATTCGGTGAATGTTATGCTACTCTGCTTGGGGAAGCGTTATGTTACCCTGCTGATGGAGAGTGCTTTGGTCCGTACGGGAGGATTCACTGTACTCTGCCTCAACAAGAGGTAATTTACTCTGGAAACAGAGTGAAACATGGGGCAAGAAAGTACTCTAATAAAGAGAGGGCCCAGCACGCCCTCAGTGTTTATACATCGCCAAGCACACGTTGTGCGTTAGCACACATCTTCGACCAGCTGCCACTACAGCAGTTCTCATAAGTCGAGCTGATTTGGGTCGAAAATTTCCAGTTAGATTCTATCAAAACACACATTCCTGGTATCTGTGCAAAGTCAGTTACTGATGACATTTCTGTATCAGCAGTACTCAGAAGGTGCCCCCATTTTTGCACTTAATAGGGCTTTAGTGACCTCCGTGACCACCATGGTTCTTCCGGCCGCTAAGACATTCGATGCAGGTATTAACCTGCCTTCAGCCTCACAGTTCATCATCATCATCATATGTCTGAATACGCCCACTGCCGGAAAAAGGCCTCTCCCTTGCTCCGCCAGTCAACTTGCTACCGGGCTTGCTGCTGCCACTTTATACCCGCTAACTTTGTAATCTCGTCTGCCCACCTAACTTTCTTTCTCCCCCTCAACATCATGCCTTTCTTTGGAATCCAGGCTATGAATAATAATGACCAGTGGCTGTCCTGCTTTCGCGCTAGGCGCCCTCTCCGTGACGAATTTTTATTCTTGAATTTTAATGCGAAGGATTTCTAAGCGAAATTTCGCGGCTTCGAGCACATCTATCTATCTATCTATCTATCTATCTATCTATCTATCTATCTATCTATCTATCTATCTATCTATCTATCTATCTATCTATCTATCTATCTATCTATCTATCTATCTATCTATCTGTCTATCTATCTGTCTGTCTGTCTGTCTGTCTGTCTGTCTGTCTGTCTGTCTGTCTGTCTGTCTGTCTGTCTGTCTAGCCGCTTACTACTTTTAGTTCTCCTGGTCGTTTCGTTAATGGTGTATATACCAAAATTTGTACGGCATAACATGACTTTAGGATGAGCATAAGTGGAAAGTCATAACATGAATATCATGACATGTATGTTATGAATGTCATGATTTACAATTCATGGTAGTGCTGCTTGTGTAGTGGTTTCGTTCACATAACTTGTTACAAAACTGGTATGATATGACATGACTGCATGGCAAACACAAGTGACAGAACCTGATACGGAAATCATGAAACGTATGTCATGAATGTCTTGATTTACAATTCATGTCATTGGTGCTTTTGTAGCGGTTTCTTTCAGATAATATGTTGCAAAACTGCTATGATATGACATGACTGATGACAAACACAAGTGACAGGCCCTAATGTGGAAATCATATGTATGTCATGTAGGTCAGAGACTCAAGACTACACGTCACGTTCACGGTACGCTCGCGGTCGTTTCGCTAGCTTTAAATATACGAAATTAGGTATTACAGGACAAGAATGGATGACGAAGGTATATGACTTGTGCAAACATGATACTCATGAGATACGTGTCATATAGGAGCTTGATCTGCAACGCTCATGACGCACTCACGGCTATTTCGCTAGCTTCACATTGAACAGATTGACGAAGATATATGATGACGAAGATATATGACAGGCGCAAACACAATAGTCATAAGATGCGTGGCTTGTAAGAACATGAATATAAGCAACAATCATGCTGCACTCGCGGCCGTTTCGCGAGCTTCACATGTACCAAATTCAATATTATGGGACGTTAATGGACGACGAAGATAATTGACACGTTCAAACATGATAAAAATAATATGCGTGCCACGTAACAACATAACCGCCTGCCACGCTAATGATGCACTCGTGGCCGTTTCACTAGATTCACATACATCAAATCGGTATTACGAGTCATGAATGAATGACGAACGCAAATGACACGTCCAAACAAGATAATGATGGCAAGCGTGTCATGTAAAACATGGCTACAAGATACACTCATTGCACGCTCGCGGCCCATTTGCTAGCTCTACATATACCGAATTGAGTATCACGTGACGTGAATAGACGACGAAGGTAAATGACACGTCCAAACATAATAATCATGACATAGAAGTCATGCATGGTATAATTTACGGTCACCTCGTAACGTTGTGCTGAAATTGAAGTGACACATTAACATTCCTAATTCGTGCTTCGCATATCATTGATTACCACAATACATGAGGTCTGCTAACTTTTTACTGTGGTATTCTTAATCCGGCTTTGTTCCTTGGCCTACTCTGCTTTTTTTTAAATGTGAAGCATTTCATACTTAACTTCAGTGACTTGGAGCGTATCTATCTATCTATCCATCTATCTATCTATGTGCCCAGCCACATGCGTTCCGGTGATTTGGTGCCCCCCTCCTTTATCTTGGCATGAACTAAAACTAGCATGATAGGGTGAGATAATTTAACGAATATGACGCACTGGTCAGGGCATGAATATTGTCACACTACCGTCACGTACGTCGTCAAACAGTTCCCGTGAGGCAGTGGCACATACCCAGTGCGTCCACGTGCTATTATGATGCGGGTATGTGCCATGGTAATTGACACTTAGTATCTACCTAGGAACGACGAGAACAGACATGGGCAATTTTAACGCGTGAGCGTTAAGCAATACCCGACAGAGGTCACGTCGACCCCATGAATCCAAATAATAAATGTCAGAGTTCCAGCTGGGGTCAAACCCAAGCATTCTGCGTAGCAATGAAGCGTTTTACCACAGAGCTACGCCAGGTCTCTCAACTACTTTCAGAATAGATGCTTATTCCTTGAAATGCCAATTTTTCTTGCAGTGCTGCCCACCCAAGTTTATAAACATTACATATGTACTCTTTGTATGCAGACATCACCTTGTTTTAACATCAATTGTGGTTAATTCTCATGTACTGAAGTTAATTTATGTAGCAGTGTGCAAAACCAGCATCTTCGCGAGCATCAGCGCTTTATATCAACTTCTGCTGTTTCTAGTATGCATGTTCTAGTTGGCATCGATGTCCAAGTCGCTCAGTAAATAAATTGCAATACGGTCATCTTTCCTTCCCATGCTTTGCATAACATTGATTCCCAGGTACGTGGCATCTGCCGAATGTTTTTTTTCGGTTCTTAAGAGTTACGCCTTTCATTTGCATTTATATTGTTCCCTGCTTCGTTCTAAACTTAAGTTGAACCCTCTTTGAAATCCCGCAGGATTTGTTCCGAAGGTATGTACCGGTAATATGAGCTGGTAAATATCTTCCTCATGAGAGATAGTGGCAATATACCCCTGATGATTTGAGAATGCTTGCCGAATAGGTTACACCCCAATGTTACTATTTTAGTTGCTTGAATTTCGTGGAGAAGCTCGAGTTTACTATCTGTCTTAAGTAGACGTACTTTTTTTCAACTTCAAGTATCTGGTATCTTTCTCAAAGCCCTGTTTTGTTCTGAATTTGTGGTGCTTTCCTATCGTTTTTTGGTGATTTCTTCAGAACCTACCTTTCTGCTCTTCTTCTCTAGTTCAGTAATCATGAATGGCAATTAGTCCTTCGAGAGAAAGTAAAATGAAAGAAAAACAGAAATAAAAAATTTGAGCATCCGGTTTGTTACCCTGCACTAAGGGAAAGGGGTGGGGATGGGGAAGAAAGATGAGAAAGACCACGAAGAGCGAAGTAGACGTGCAAAAGAGAAAAAGGTGAGCTTGAGTGGTATAGCCTATTCAATATGCCACCACAACGCAAAAAAGTTCAATAAGGCCATCACTGATTTTCTGTGCGAAGATAGATCGTGTCGCCTTTCAAGCACTGACTGTTCTGACAAGGGTCTGTCGTCAAGGCGATCTGACGCAGCAGCTAGTTGCCATCTTTGCACGCTGCAAGAAGGGCAATGACAGACAACGTGCTCTGTTGTTTCATTGATGCCGCAATGATCGCAAGCAGTACTGTCTTTCATGCCGATTCGGAAGGCAAAAAAATTTAGTGAAAGTAACACCAAGCCACAGTCGGCAAAGCACCGTTGTCTGAAGTCGAGAAAGTCTGGACGGAGGCCGAAGTCGACAATGCAGCCTATGCAATCGCGTGTGCCATAAGTACTCAGCGTTCCACAGGGATTTTACTTATCAAATATTATTTTTCGGATTTTCATTCAAGCATCAATTCTTGAAAAGGAAATAAATTCTTCGTCATTTTCGTGGGCTGATTGGGCCGCTGCATCGGTATGTTCGTTGCCCAACATGCCGCAGTGACTTGAAAGCCACTGCAGCGTGATTTAATATCCTTCGTCAAAAAGGTGGTGAAGGAGCTCTATAATTTCAATTACTAGTTCTTCATGACGTCGCCAGCGTAAGGCGAATAGCAAACACTATAGTGCAGCCTTGCAGTCCGTGAACGTGCTCCGTTTGATGACTTCTTGGTGTTTAATGACTTTAACTGCAGTACGTAGAGCAGCAAGTTACGCAGATGTCGATGACGTCTGGTGAGATATCCGAATCTTCATCCTCGCTGCTGTGTTTAGTCCCCTCAGATGCAATGTCAACGGCGAAGCGCAGGTTACTAAGGTATTCTCTATTAACTCCTATTCCTAACTCTTCCCATTGTAAGCGTTTGAAAACCTTTTGTAAGCACGCACTATATAGCATTGTGGAGATCATGTCCTCTTGTCTTACACCTTTATTTACTGGTACTCTGTGTTTTTCATTATGGAGCACTCCTGTGGCAATTGTATAACTGAAGATTTCTTCCAGGATGTTTATATATGCTTCGTCGACGCCCTTAATACACAGTGTCTGTATGATTGCCGATATCACCACTCAATCTAATGGCTTCTTGTAGTCTATGCATAGTAGTTGGTTATATTCTGAGCATTTCACTATCACCTGATAGACAGCATGAATTTGGTCGTTCGTTAGGTAGCCCGTGAAAAAGTCGGCTTGATGCTTCGGTTGATTGAATTATGATGTGTAATTCTGTTAAATATTACTTTTCTAAATAGCATGTATGTGACATGCTATGGCCGCGAATAGCACACACTCGCACAAAGTAAAGAAACACTCAGCACAAGCGCAAGCATGTATATATTAGAGCAAGTCCTTGTCATCTACTTTTTTAAGATGTTAGCATTCTTCCAAGATTCTGGTACCCACCCCGCCAGAAGACACTTCATAAACAGCGTGGCCAGTTTTTTTAATATAACCTGTCCTTCGTTTTTCAGCAAATCTGATGTACTCTGACTTTCACCAGCAGCTTTGTCTCTTGGTATGTTCTCGAACGCTACTGTTACTTTTTCCTTATTTATGGGACGTCATCTGCGGTACTTCTAGCTCTTACAATAAGGGGGCGGCTGTTCTGACTACTGTACAGATGCCTTGTTGAGTTTGCCTTGGAAGGTGTAAATAAGCTCTTAGCAAATATTTCTTTTGAATAGCAACTGGACCCGACCATATGGCAGCAGCAATGGTAACTAGTTTTTCTGAATTTTATGCCCATATTTTTGCTATTTTTTCCATAAGAGTGTAGAGACAAGCACCGTTCCAAGTGACTGAAGATTAGCTAGTGTTGTGGCTGAATAGAAAAGTGGACCTCAAAACTCCGTGAAAAACTACAGGCCAGTGTCTTTAACTAGTACTACTTGCAAAGTAATTGAACTTGTTATATATAGTTTTATAATGTCGCCTCTTGCTGAACACAACTTAATAAAAGCAAACCAGCACCAATAGAGGCAAATATTTTTTTTGTAGTACACAGCTAGTAGAATTTACTCCCAATTTGGCTCTAGAAATAGATAAAAGGCAGGCAGTCTATTGCATCTTTCTATATTTTCGCAAAGCGTTTGATGTTGTGGCTGATAACCTTCTTATAAGCAAAAGATACGTGTACAAACTGACCAAGAATGTAATCACAAGAATACGCGAATACCTGTCGCACAGACAACAGCCTGTGGTTCTCAAAGGCATTTTCTCCGAAGTCACCGCGGGCACCTCGGGAGTGCCCCAAGGCTCTGTCTTCGGGCCTTTATTGATTTTTTGTACGTAATTGATATCACTAGTGCCATCCCATGATATTTAAGGATGTTTGCAGACGACTGTGTGGTGTATCGAGTTACTGATTGTGATTCTGATTTCTTCAACCTTAAGAGTATATTAGATAAAGTTTCAGCTTGGTGTACGAATTCGAGATGTTTGTATATGTTTAGAAATGTTCAGTCATCACCTTTAGTAGGAAACGCTCACTTGGGGCATATGAGTACAAAGTGAATAACCTTAAGTTACCAGGGCTACGGATTATGAATACTTAGGGGTTTGTTTTACTTCGGATTGAAAATGGAATAGCCATGTACAGGAAATAAGAAGAAAGGCAGACAGCTGGACACAGAGTTTTATTGAGGTCCTGAGGAACAATACCTCAAGAAGGTAGAGTAGCGGGCCACTCCCACGTCGGGACGGGTATGCCGAGCCTCAGCACGCAAATTAGGCTGCCTCCGTCGAAGTTTTGCACAAATGCCTAGTAACTTGAAAGAACGGCTGTATTTCACTCATGTACGTTCGATACTTGAGTACGCATTTGCGAGCTGGGATCCTCATACTCTACAGTGAGTGAGCTTAGTAGAACAATTAAGAACAGGGCTGTTTGATTTGTTTTGTGAAATTACAACAAATACCTCAGTGTTCCTAAAAGCAAGCGTGCACTTCTTCAGCAGGACTTAAAGAACAGGCAGAAAGCACTGAGACTGAATTTTTTGACAGCATTCTTTATTACAAATCTGGCATTACAAGAAACAACTATATCGCATTACATCATATATTTCGCGTAGAAGGGATTCTGATTTGAAGGTTCATTTCCTTTAAATGTGACACTTCAAATTATTTATATTTGTAGGACTGCGAGCGAGCGCAATGCTATCTCGCCAAATATCACAGAAGTTCAATGTAATGGTGGTTTTTACCACGCTTTGTGTGTGGAAACGAATTGCCATTTCATCTACTGGTGTATATAGCCCCCTCCCTCCTGATGTATTGCCATCAAATGCAATGGAGGTACTGAATAAATAAAGAAATAAATAATAAAATTTAACTCTGTAGAACACATACGCTACTTTTATTATCTCATTGATATATGTAGTCAGTTTGCTTTCCCTGTCCTTTAGTGTATTTACCTGTTTTCTGACTACGCAAGCTTCTTCCTGACGTCTTTGACGCTTTCTGTTTTCTTTTGAGCATGTTCAACACTTTACATGTTATACCTTATTACAGTTGATATCTAAGATTTCATATTCAACTTCGAATACAATGCTGGTTTTTTTGTCTGTTGTGCTCGAAGCTTTCACGCTTTGACATTTCCTGAGGAGGTTATTCGTCTCCTGGGACAGCTTGTTAGTGTCCCGTCTATCTATCGTACCTCAAACTTTCACTGAAGTCTCCTCAAGATTACTTGCCAAATTAGCATTCACAGGTACTTCCGTTTTTTTTTCTCTCGCTTCCGACGGTTCGGCACATTCGGCCTTTTTACACACTGCGGTCATGACATTCATGGCACCAAACTCGCGCTGTCTGCTATCAATTTTCTGGCGCCATTGCGAACATACTCACGGTATATTTCTACCAAATTACTCAGGCGCAGCTCGTACACAGCAACGGGAGTTACAGAGGCGGAGGCGTGATCTAACTTTGCTGTACATAGTCCCAAGTGCTTTTTTCGCCTTCTGAATAATAAGCATGGATCTCCCTAGCTGCCTCTCCTGCTCCATAAAAATTCCATATGTCTGCCCCTTATGCTTTCTGCATCGCGTTCTTCCTTAAGTTTTTGTTGTTCCACTTCGAGCGAATTGTGCAGGTGCTTGCCTGCAAAAGCTAATGTTTGGCTGTGTTGAATGAGCTTGTCAAGCTTCGTGCTCTACATTTTTATAAACAGCTGCCGACTAACAAAGCAATACCACGGCAGCGGCATACTGCAGGCTTCACGTTTTACGTCACCACGAGGTCAAACAGTCCTGACGCGGATGTCAGGATATGTCCCACAATTTGGGTAAAGCTTTACTGTTCTGACAGCTACGTGCGGCAGGCTAATAGGCTTCCACTTTACGCTTCGGTATAAGACGCCTGAAAGGCTTCGAAGTGCTGCAATTCGAATTTTTGTTGGCCGGTCGACCTGTTCGGGGTGGCACGTATAGGAATGTTGAGATTGACCGACGAACACATGGAGGCAACACGGATATGTGATTAGGAACAAATGAAAGCAGACCAGCATGAGTGAACAAAAATCACCTAAGTGGAAAAACACAAATACGCGCTAGCAAAAGAACACCTACAAAACAAGCTATGCTGTAAATTGGCACCTACAAATACAAGCAACGTGGTATATTTATAAGTAAACGGTATCA
The DNA here is from genome assembly GCF_013339725.1 of Rhipicephalus microplus. NCBI lineage: Eukaryota > Metazoa > Arthropoda > Arachnida > Ixodida > Ixodidae > Rhipicephalus > Rhipicephalus microplus. Next base: position 75,736,250 of record NC_051174.1, on the reverse strand, counting down.
ATGAAAAGAGGCACAAAGCAATAAAATAATAACTACTAGAATTATCATACTACTCCTCCAGGCTTTTTACCTGTGATGCAGCAGGCACTGAAACATTATATACAGCTCGATATATTGAAATAACATAGAAAGGAACAAAGATCACTATGAATAGTTTCGTTAGAGCCGAGTCAGCTCGTGCAACACGTAGGGATGTTGACGGGAGCCACTTATGATCTGGCTAGCTTAAGGAGAAGACGAGAATGCAAGGTGTAGCAGGGGACTGAATTCGTTCAGTGGGACATTCCGTATTCGCGGCGCCAATGACCACGCTCTTCACTTGTTCATTGTCAGCAAACCTTCGAAGCAGTTAAATTCTTTTCGAGTGTACAAATCGCTCTTGGGGCCATTTTCTCTACACACGTACGCACCTTTTCGCTGCAGGTGCAGGAAAAACGGAGCGGGGGCACTACCGCCTGGTCAGTTGCCACAAGTTTCTATCCGTCACAATTGGCGCCTATACTCTCAATTTAAAGGACAGCGTCATGAATGAAGGTATCGCAGATAATTTTCGAGAAGATAATATCAATGAACTTAATAAGGTATTGTGTGATAAGGTCGGAAATGCCTTTGGTTTTGCGCCGAGGCTTGCAGGCCCTCAGAAACCTATTAAAGGCTTGCTGTAGGGCCCATAGTTAAGGCTACAGTTGGAACCGGAGCACATATTTTGAACATTGAGGGCTTTCTAAGTCATACCCAAGTTTTAACGTACAGGCGTTTTCATTTCATTTCCTAACTATTATAACTGGCTGCCATAACCTATGGTTGAAAACACTACCTCAGGTTTATCAGTGTTACACATACAACTCTACATGCGTATGAGCTGATATCATGAAAAGACATAAAGAAAGATGGATATTTGTATTTCAAATACAGTAAACCAATTTTGTCGCACACAGGGTGAGAATTCCCTTAATCAAATGAAGCTTTCTCCTAGCTATGTTTTTCTCACCATGTACGCAGATTAGTTTTAGCACAGCAGCAGTTGAGCAACCATTTTGAATCATGCCAGACCAGTAATGAGGAAAACACACAATAGCATTATGTCTTTGCTTTAGTTTTTCTTTGAGTTCTGTTTGGGTCATTCATTAATGAAAATGAAAATATTCATTTTTCTTTTCAGTTACCCGCTTCAACTAATGTTCTTTACCTCGTGGGATACTCCAAAGAACTTAACACGTCACGGTATTCATGCGTAGCGTCTCGTTTCTTAAAATTCGGGGGAGGCTTCATACACCGGACCCTGATCTTAAGACCTGCAGATGTAAGTGGCACTACAAAAACTTTCCGATTCTACGTATTGCGACCACCTCGTTCACGTGAAGCACACAGAGAGTAGCTTTCCATTCAGCATCTTTCTGCTGTTGTCTAGCAAAACGTTAAGAACCAGGTGGCTAGTACACTGGGGATTTGCCAAGCACGTCAAGTTGACTGGCATCTAAAGTGTAGCTTATCATTAGATGTAAGATCACTACATAAGTGAAAACACACAGGCCAGTTCATTCGGCACAAATTAAACGCTGCAGTAGGATGAGGAATCCATCGTGTGTAACCAGTTTTGACGTATTTCTCCGTGGCTCGCGCAATACTGAACTGTAGTTTCCCGCGTGGTTGAAATACGTGTGCAATGTTTCTTTCATTGATTTTAAAGTGGCTAGCTTGCATTTTAAGTATACCCAAGTGCTATCCCGAGATGACTCTTGCTAGGGCGTCTTCCAGCGGCAGGTTCTTGCGCTGGTGTCACTTTGTGGTAGGATACTTGACTGTTACACTAAACGCCTTCATTCAACTCTAAAGAGCACCACAATTTTGATTCTCTGCGTCTATCAATATTTTCTTCGACATGCACTGTTCTGAACAATCGTATGAAATCAACCTTGCTGTGGCAGGGTCATGGTGCAAGGCTACTTTAGGTGAGCGTACTCCGGGACTATCCACTGCCTGGTAATGTTGTTTTTCGAAACGAGCCCAAGAAATGGCGCTGGTAGATATTCTGTATAGATTCTGTGCATTTATGGCTAAAAGAGAAAGTGGCAGGGCAAATGACAATTCTTCGTTTTGTGTACTTGTGGACGGGAGAAAAGGCCAGAAGAGAAAACCAGGCAATGGTAGCGTGTATATAAATTGACATTCAGGAGTTAGGAGGAGAGTTCGAGATAATTATACTAGGCGATATGAATGCGCACATAGACGATATAGATGGGTATACTGACCCGACAGGCAAAATGATCATGGATATGCGTGAAAGGCTTCATTTGATCATTTGCAGCAGTACCGAGAAGTGTGAAGGGCAAACAACATGGGAGGTAGGAAGGCTGCAGTCGACGATAGATTACGCACTGATGTCACATAGGATATATGATAAGCTCAGAGGAATGCACATAGATGAAGGTGGCTCCAGAAGTCTGGGTAGTGATCACGAACATATCAAGCTATGTTCTGGAAGAGCAGTGAAAGTGGAAAGGAGACAAGATGAGCAACTACAGGAAAATTTTTATTTGGAAAGGCAAATTGAAGTAGCTGCTAAACAAATTGAGAAAGTAATCAAGGAGGATAATAAAACAGTGTGGACATACACGAATCTAATTAGACTGTTTGAGCTAGAGCTTGCTAAGGCATGTGACAAGTCACCCCGGAAAAGAAGACACGAACCCAAAAGTTGGTGGGATGAGGAAGTTAAGAGAGCCATAGCAAAACACCAAGAAACCTCTAGGCAACACAGACATGCTAAGCAGCGGGGTGAACCGACAGGTGATGTTGAAAGAAAATGGGAAATCTTTCTAAGTTTTACATGGGATGTATCCCTTCTGATCATTGAAAATATTAGAAGAAAGGGAGCTCAGCGGCTAGCAGAAGTACACAAAAAAGATAAAAAGGCAGCTGCGAAATTTCGGAACTATCTAAATTCCCTAAGAAATAAGACGAGACTAGAGAAGAGGTTTATAACTACAGCTCAAGGTGCTAGGCTAGAAGGGGACGAATCTATTGAATATATAAGAACAAGGGTGACAGGAAAACTTCAACAAAGAAATGCTTTATGCACCACAATAGACAACGATGAATCAAGTGGCGCTATAGCTCCATTTTCATTACAAGAGTGGGAAAGGGCTGAGAAAAGGGTTCCTAGTAGTACATCAACAGGCCCAAATGGCATTCCAATTATGCTGATAAAGACATTAGGTCCGAAGTCTAAGCAGGCTTTGAAAGAAGCAGTGAGCAAAATAATATCGATAGAGAAGTTCCCGATTAATGGAAACTTAGCAGAATGAGCATGACCTCTAAAGGAAAGAGGGACAAAGCTGACATAAACAAATACTGTCCTATAACAGTGATAGCAGTGGTCTACAGGCTGGCGATGCAGATTAAAATTAAAGACTGCTGGCATGAATAGAGGATGATGTGGTGCTGGGGGCACTGCAGAATGGGTATCGGAAACACAGGAGGTTGGAAGACTATCTGTTCTCACTGTCGCAGTGCATAGAAATAGCAGAAAAAGAACACAGGCCCCTGTGGATAGCAATTTCGGATATAAAGAGAGTGTAAGATAGCGTGGTTCAAGAGGAATTGTGGGGAATACTGGACACACTAGGCGTCGAAGATGGAGTCACTAATCTTTTGAAGGATATCTATATAGGTAACAAGGTAGTTATAAAGTGGAGAAAACAGGTATCCAAGCCTGCAGAGGTAAAACGGGGGCTTAGGCAGGGGTGTCCTATGTCACCCTTATTATTCATGATGTATTTACAAGGATTAGAGGCCAAATTAGAAGAAAGTAGACTGGGCTTCAACCTCTCTTTCGTCAAACAAGGAAAACTCATTGAACATGCACCACTGGCATTGATGTACGCAGATGATACAGTGCTAATGGCCGACAACAAAGAAGATTTGCAGAGATTGATGGACATCTGCGGTAATGAGGCAGATAGGTTAGATTTCAGATTCAGTAAGGAAAAATCAGCAGTCATGATTTTATTGACAATGAAGGTAGTGAACTAAGAATACAGGAGGTCACGCTAGAGATAACAGATAAATACAAATATCTGGGCTATGGATAAGCAATGGGGCTGAGTACCTAAGGGTACTCAGCCCTAAAGGTAACTGGAATGCAGCGGTGATGAAAAAGAGGGCACTGTGGAATTACAATTGGTATGATGTTGTGAGAGGACTATGGAAAGGGGTCATGGTTCCTGGTCTGATGTTCGGCAGTGCGGTCTTGTGCATGAGATCAGAAGTTCAAGCAAGATTAGAAATTAAGCAACGTGGAATAGGTAGGCTTGCCTTAGGAGCTCATGGGAATACACCAAATCAGGAAGTACAAGGTGATTTGGAAAAGACATCATTTGAGGGCAGGAAAGCTAGCAGCAAGATAAAATTTGAGAAGCGATTGATACAAATGGGGGAGGAGCGTTGGGCTAGGAAGGTATTCAGCTACTCGCACATGAAGAATGTCAATACAAAATGGAGGAAGCGAAACAGAAGATTGGCTGGTAAATACATAGAAATAAGCAGGGGGCCAAACCAAAAAGAATTATCGGTTAAGAAGAAGGTGAAGGAAGCTGAGACCGATATGTGGAGAATTGGCATGATTAAGAAGTCCGCACTAGAGATATATCAAACTTTTAAGGAGAAAATTGCCGAGGAAAGGATCTTTGATAATACTCGGTGTAGTTCTCTACTGTTTGAGGCCAGGACGGGAGTATTGTGAACCAAGACATATCGGGCCAAATACGAAGGGTAGACACGGTATGTAGTGCGTGTGGAGAGGAAGAAGAAACTTCCGAACACTTGATAATGTTCTGTAAGGGGCTTCACCCTATAGTTCAGGAAGATGGCGCAGAGTTTTTCAAATCGCTGGGGTTTAGGGACAGTGAGAGAAAAATAGACTTTGAGCGGGTAGAATTAAGTAGAAAGAGGTTATCTGATTGGTGGCTAAAGTCTAGGTACGAGTGAAAATTAAACTCTTCACTGCAAAGTACGAATCCTCAACCTCGCTATTTAAGGGGAAAAATAAATCTAGTTTTTGGTTCATCAAGTATTACGGCTTGGTGGCGCTAGCCACCACCCGATCTAAAGGTACACCCATGTCCATCCATCCATCCAGGCATCCATCCATTCATCCATCCATCCATCCATCCATCCATCCATCCATCCATCCATCCATCCATCCGTCCATCCGTCCATTCGTCCATCCGTCCGTCCGTCCGTCCGTCCATCCATCCGTCTATCCATCCATCCATCCATCCATCCATCCATCCATCCATCCATCCATCCATCCATCCATCCATCCATCCATCCGTCCATCCATCTGTGAATCCGTTCGTCCGTCCGTCCGTTCATCCGTCCATCCAGTCATCCATCCATCCAGCCATCCATCCAGCCATCCAGCCGTCCAGCCGTCCGTCCGTCCGTCCATCCATCCATCCATCCATCCATCCATCCATCCATCCATCCATCCATCCATCCATCCGTCCATCCGTCCATCCGTCCATCCATCCAGCCATCCAGCCATCCAGCCGTCCATTCGTCCATTCGTCCATCCGTCCATCCGTCCATCCAATCATCCATCCGTCCATCCGTCCATCCGCCATTCATCCATCCATCCATAGGTAACATGGCTCAGCACACATATTTCTTCCGTCGCTCGCTTCGCTATTAAACGAGCGCTGTCCCGAAGTGCGAATTGACGTCAAAAGTTCAAACTCACGTGGCGAAGCCAACTTACGTGCAAAATGGCGCGGCGCCCACGTGTTCTCGGCCCGCACCGCCTTCAGTCTCTTCGTGAACGGCATTAGGGGCTTTTAGCTTGTACGTATGTGATTTGCGTTACCATATTACCGGATAGAATTCGCGCAAGCGTGGGTCTTTACAAAATGTGAACGTTTACCTAACGTAAGATACCAACCTGGGTAGGTTGTTCTTTTGCGGTGCTATTTCACAAATCCACCTTTGCTTGTGTAAACTTGCGGTATCCGCATTGCGGATACTCCAGACATAGTGTCGAAATAAGCCGGAGTTCGAGCGCCATTAGCGAATAAATTGTTTCAGCCATATTATTGTAACTAGAATGGCCAGAAAATCAAAAACGCAAACGTTTTTGATGTTCCTCGACAGACAGAATAGGTGGCGCCCTCTAGCGGTGTGAAAATGAACCACAATTTTCATTGCGGAAACATTGCGCATTGTACGTCTGGTGTAGAAACAGCACTGCGGCGTTATTAAGAATAATTTACTTGTTTATTCTTTTCCACCTCTTTTTTATTGTTGAGGTTACGTCTCAAAACCACCATATTTTGAAAGAGATGGCGTCGTAGAGGGCTGCGAAAATTTTTACCACCAGGGGTTCTTGAACAAGCACCTAAATCTAAGCACACGGGTCTCAAACATTTTCGCTACCTATAGTAATATACCGCCTCACTGCAACCGTGGAATATTGTTCAGCGCGCGGGGATAACTCTGTGGCATGCCGTCCGCGCAAGAACATGTTCACACCTGAGTTATCGTTTGCCACCACCGAGACATCGTAAACATGCTGCTACCACGGAAGTGACTAGCAAACTCGAGCCTTCTGCCGATCAATCCCCTTACCCAATCAGAAGCCAGCACCTTAATCTACCAGATGGCATTAACCCTGGAACTTTCGGTCCTCACATCACTGTGGGTGGCCGCATCGCCTGAAACATCAACTTTCTCATTACCTACAAAAGAGCTGCGATCAACCGCGGAGCCTTGTGGGCTTGCGGCTCTGCCACAGTCCAGAGCAGTAACTGGCTTGCCTTTTTTATGAAGGTCAGTAAACAATATCCTCTGTTCTAAAAAAATCGTGCAACTATTTTTTGCTGCAGCTGCCGAGCTCACAATGCTGGTATTTGATTGTTGTCGAATGTATTGACGTCATTCGTTCTTTCCTCATGCAATCTGGTGACGTCGAGTTGAATCTGGATTCCAAATCAGCCGATACTCGATGAATACATAAAATACCACCAGGTCAGTCGAAACTGATTTCTCAAGTGAGTGACGTGAAAAATGAACTTCTAAGCACAAATCAAACTTTCGCCCACTTGAGCCAGTGGACGAATGATGTTGAGAAACATTGTCAGAGCCTTTTTTTTTGCTTTGCTTAGAAGTAGACAGCATTAAGTCCAATACTAATCAAACAACCTTGGGTTCTTTAACGTGCACCCATATCTGAGCGCACGGGCATACAACGTCTCCGCCTCTATCGGAAATGCAGCCGCCGCAGCTGTGATTCGATCCCTCGACGTGCGGGTAAGCCGCCAAGTACCTTAGCAACAAGACCACCGCGGCGGGGCGTGTGATTCACCCTGAACACAAACGTACGATAACACTTTCTAACAAAAGAGTGATGTTATAAGTAATGAGGAATGTACAGATGTCTTTAACACCGGCTTCGCACTTGTATTTACTAATGATCATGCTATGCCTCCAATTGTAGTAAGATCATAGTGCATTGCCAGTAAACTGCCAATGCGCAATTTTGTTTCTTTTCATTGATGGCATAACATTTCGCATGAATAATTAAAACTGAGATCATCAGCTGATTTTGGCGAAGTTATTTCCATGTTTTTACTAAATACCGGAAGCCTCTCGGCTGCTTTGTTATGTCTTTTGTTCTCTCAGTCCCTCTCTACAGCACACTTACCCGATGACTGAAAAGTGGGAGAGGTCTTTCCCATCCATAAGTCTGGCAGTAAGCAGCCACCACTGAAATATCGTCCATTATCATTAACAAGTATACTATGTGAAATCCTCGAACATGTCATCATTGGCAAATCATAACCTTCCTTGTCTTAAATGATTGTTTTTCATCCGTCACAGCATGATTTTCGCAAAGCTCGATCCTGTGAAACTCAGCTAGCTACCTTCCTCAAGATATACACTGAAGCTTAGACTGTAACCATCAAACTGATGCTATCTTTTTAGATTTCGAGAAATTGTTTTATAAGGTGTCTTATGAGCTTCTACTTTTCAAGCTTTCGAGCCTAAACATTAACCATTCCCTATTGAAAAAACGTCCACCTTAAGAATGGTGGATTCCACTATCCACCATTTCGGTGGATTATGGTGCTTGAAATGTTGGTGGGATATGGCGTACGGTGGCTTATGGTGGAGCGGATGGTAGATGGCGCGCTCTAGCCGGCAATGCTGGAGCGCGAAGCAGCGTCACAACCACCGTGACGAACTGGCACTAAAGAAATAATAAAACTAATTGCATGAAAAACATTGTAGATAGCACCCATGAAGAAACGTGCGTCAGCGCGGAATCGAATTGGCCACCCACAGATTCTCAACTGAGCACACTGACCACTGCACCATGCCGACATTTGGCAACTTGGTGTTAAAGAAGTAGTGGACTCCAAAACTCACTGTTCAACTTCAGTTATAATTGTTCCTTACCTGAGATAGACGGGATCGGCACATGCTACTAAAATTTGCACATTTGATAAACACTAACAACTGCTGCCTTTAATGATTGCCACTGCGATAATGGCAACAGCGATATGTTTTTGTTACAATTTACAACCGCGAGAAGAAAAAAAAACTCAGTGGACTGAGGAGCAGGTAGAGTTTGTCGGTGGTAACTACCAAGTGTAATATCCGCTTCTCACTCCTTTCATAGGGCGATATCTGCTCAGGTTTTATGGCGCTTCTATTCTCATTCGATAGATACGCCCACACATTTGATTATGATGTCTTTCGCGCAACGCACAACACAGTCTTGCCACCGCACCGCTGTTGCTCTGTCGTTAAGATCAACTACCTAACGGCTTGGCCAAAACGAGTGCAGTGCGCCAGAAACATTATGCTATCATAGTGGTTCAGTAAGCATACGAATCGACGAGTCTGTGTTCTCGCATAAGAGCCAGTGAAGTGCCGGCGAGTGTGACTGGCGGCTGTCGGTGAGAAGAGGCGTACATTTGGTGGAAGTGCAGCAAGCGTGTCGCATCGATGTTTGTCGCTTCTTGCGCGGATACCATACAAAATAAAAAAAAAGCTTCATTGAGGTTCAATGATGCCACAGCTTTGCTTTATTGTCATTTATATCGTCAAAATTGTGTATTCTGAAACCCATAAGCGCCGACAACTCTTGTATGGGCTCGGTTGGTATTACTTATCTTTGGTGGAAATCATGGTAGTAAAACAGAAGGTTGAAAGTAAAATTCGCTCGGGCTCGTCTTGACGCATGTTGAAGTGAAAGTGTATGCATATTCGCACGCACTATGTTAACCTAAAGATTCGGATCAATCAGTAAGAATTTCCAGAGCTGCATTTCTAGCGGGGTGACATCACGTGACTACTGTCTCGTTACGTAACGTGACTACTGTCACGTTACGTGTTCTGCTCTAACCTTGAAATGGGGCAATTGCGATCTGAAGCTAATTTATTTCTCAACAACAGCGCACCGAAGTAAAAAAAAATTGTCACTGTTCACAGTGACACCTCTAGTCTTCTAAACATCACAACAAAGAAACACATCGCAGATAAGTAGGTGCGTAAAATGTAAACATATGCACGGCCGCATATTCTATGCTGCACAAAAATTGAAGCGTTGTTGACACCACAGGAACAAAGAAATGAACATGATAGAAAGCGTAATGGGCAGCGTTAGTTTCTTTTGACTGTAAACATATGACTCGTCGCATTTAAGGACGAAACACTACAAACAATTCATTTCACATACTGTCATGTGCTTTTTTATCACACTGCCATCATCCACCAAGCTTCCACCATGCCACAGTCATACACCTTGCTCATCAAGCGTTCCACCAAACACGTTCCGCCTCGCCACCATCAGCCGGCGTTTTCCACCATCACCACCACCATCTGCCACCATTTGTTTAGGCTATAGCCGTCACCAGCCGGCATTTTGCACCATGAGCACCATTGGCTTGCCACCACGACCCCCATCTGCCATCATTTTTTCCACTCTCGCCATCATTAGCCTTTATGCCCACTACAGTTTCCACCATATCCACAAATATTTCCACCATTTCCACTATTCTTTCCACCATACCCACCAACGATTCCAGCATCCACCAACCCAGGATTTTCAATTGGGCTGTGTTCTTAATTAGATTGCGAATTTTCTGAGGGAGCACTCACAGTCAGTTTTGTTAATGAGTCTGTCTCTAACCCTCTTCCAGTAATCTCTGGTGTTCCCAAAGGTTTGGTTTTAGGCTTCTATTGTTCCTGGTATTCATAATGACTTACCTTTACACGTTTTATGCCCCATTCGCATGAATACTGAGTACCGGTGTTATGTCCATTCTGATGCCATTTTTGTGTGGCATTCCGCCATTGCTGTGTGTAGGTGTAGGTCAACAATTTCATCTACCCTAATGGAAGCGAAATACTTACTCTTCTTTAACAGTTAGCTTGCGTTAGACATCAGACTGGAGATGTGTCGTTAGGCCCTAACAAAGGTACTCTCACATCTGATGGTGGTGTACCTTCCTAATACCGATAGACGTTGTGCAACTTTTCATATATAAATATGCAACAAACAGTCGCCTCAACTCTGGTAAAGACATTGTGTACTTTCATGTTGCACAGATTTCTATGAGGGAAGAATCAAGGTTTTTTTGTTTTACTGGTAGTTTACTATGCAAATTCAAATATGAATTGGCTAATTGGCTATAATTTCTAAATTCATGATAGTCATTCGCGAGTGTGAAGGACAATCAATATTGTTGCGTTTTACCGGAGCAGGCAAAGCAAAAAAAAAAACTGCAAAGAACCATACATGTTGCTAGAAGGAACCTTGCGTTGCAGTCAACATTTTGCAATTACTAGTTAGTGTCAGAACTTCCCAGTTCAATTTTCGTAAGCACGTCTGTCGAGTCTTGCGACAACGAGTACCGGACTTGGTAGGAAGAAGCATCGGCTCAAGCTAAAACATTTTGTAGCTTTTTTCTGTGTACTGGTCCATAAAATTTTTATATAATGGTTAAAATAGGCTTTATCGGCAGCAGTATATTTATATACGATAGGTTTACGAATTTGCGCTTTAGGGACGTTTCTCTGACTTATCAGTGGGTGCTTTGTTCAAGCGGTTTTATGGAAATTAAAATAATATATAACGTTAAACCAGTTAATATGTTGATGCCACTATATAGCACGGAATTTCATAGTTTCTCGCTACATTCGTAAACTCTGTTTTATTGTCACAAACACGTGTTCGTCATCTGAATATTTACCGTTTCGTATGTTTTTCTTGTCTTTTTTCAGTCAGAAGGAAAGCCGGACGAGTATGTATTTCGCATAACATTTATAAAACTTGCAAAGCGCTGAAGTGCCAACAGAAATTCATTTATTTGGGCTTTGCATTATTGTTTATCAAATTATATATTAAGTAGTTCCATTTTTCAAGCTGTCACGTGACTACGTTCAAGGAAAACATTTAATTGTGAATGACAGACAGATAGGTTTATGAAGGACAAGCATCTTGGAGTCTGTCTCTCTGTCGATGTATGTATGTATGTATGTATGTATGTATGTATGTATGTATGTATGTATGTATGTATGTATGTATGTATGTATGTATGTATGTATGTATGTATGTATGTATGTATGTATGTATGTATGTATGTATGTATGTATGTATGTATGTATGTATGTATGTATGTATGTATGTATGCATGTATGTGTGACCGCATACGTCTGCGTGCTCTCTCGATTGTCTGAATAACATAGGACAGACCAAAATTAATTCAGGAGGGCGACAGGGCTTCACAATATTGCCGCGCTGGTCATGAAATGAAAAAAAGTCGGCAGATCCTACCTACCTGGGAATTGACGTTATGCGAAGCATGTGGAGTGAAAATAACCATGTTGCAATTTATTTATTGAGCGACACGTCATGAAAGGACGCTAAATGTATGCATTGTATTCATCGTGTCTTCTGGACCTAGTAAAGGTTGCCTTCAGCGTTGCATCACAGTAAAAATGTTGCACGCACAGAGATATGTTAAAGAGTTGCAGATGTTTATATAACCAAATGTTTGCACTTGCACAACGATGCCAACTAGAACATGCATACTAGCAACACCAGACATTGATATAAACTACTGATGCTCGCGAGTATGCTGGCCCTGGACACTGCTACAAAAATCAACTTCAGCGCATGGCAACTAACCTCAATTGACGTTAACCAGGTGCGATGGCTGTAAAATAGGAGAACATATTTATTGTTCATAATATTTGGTAGGCAGCACTGCATCCACTTTTAGGTTGCACAATGACTAGCGTCTATGTAACAAGTATCTCCGAGACCTTGCATAGCTCTGTGGTAAAATGCTTCGATCATTGCCTCGCAGAATGCTTCGGTTTGATTCTTGCTGAGGACCTCGCATTTATTTTTTAGGCATTTGTCGGGTCAACGCTACCGATGTCGAGTATTTCCTAAGGCTTGCGCATTAAAAGGGCTCATGTGTGTTCTCGTCGTTCCTGGGCACATATAACCACCCGTGGGTATGTGCCACTGTCCAGCGGGAAGTGTTCGACGACGCATGCAATGGGATTGCGACGTTAGGGAGTTTTAGTGCAGGGTACCCATGCGGCTTGCGTACCCAGGACGTTGGGGCGGCGGTATTGCGCATGCGTGAAACCCCAAACAGATGCGTCGCAAGATCGCTGGGGCGATGGGGCCATGCGTCCGCGTGGCCATAAACAACGCTGCCACCACTGGCGTCCTAGCGGAGATAAGCTGCCCCGGCGCACATGCTGGCGCATCATGTTACGTTCACGGCGAGCAAAACCGAGGCTGGCCAGAGCCACCACTTTGACTTTTAGGTTTTAAGGGCAAATAATATAGTGGCTAGCCACTACACAAATAGCATGGCACAAAGGCGCTAAATCTCGGGCAGCATGGATTGGCCGCCTTGTGAGGTCCACCTTCGCAAGAATTCTTGCGAAGGTGGACCTTACTCCGTGCGGACACCTTGCGGACCTTACACCAGTGCGGACACCTTGAGTTAACTCACGGTGTCCGCGTTGCGCATACTCTAGCCGTCGAGTTAAAATAAGCTAAAGTGCGAGCACTTATAGCGACTACATGGTTTCAGCCAGATTTCCAAAGCTAGAATGGCCTGGAACATTGAAACTAAAAATATGCCAGCCCCCCCCCCCCAACAGCTGAATAGGTGGCGCCATCTAGCGCGGCCATAGTGAAACAGACAACCACAACATTGTTATTGCAAAAACATTGTGCATTGTACATGTGGTGCAAAAACTGCGCAGCGACAATAATACAAATGAGTAACCTTTTTATTGATTTTCACCTCAAAAACATTACGCGTAAGCTAACATGTTCATGACTGTGGTTGCATGAAGTGTCACAAGATGTCACCACTGTCGTTACAGTAACCTTGTATTTATCACTTTTTTGCGTGTACCAGAATACTTACACTATAAAAAAGGGTCCTGATCCCTATATATGTTTAATTTAACATTTAAAATATAAAAATACTTAAATACTACTTACGCGACGAGACGCTATGGCGATGCGAGCACGTGTGACCTTCGTGTGGCTTGCGTTTGCGTGCGTGCCACCGTGGCGCCAACTAAAAGACATTCTGGTTGAGTATGATTTTGGGCACGCAACGCCGCGCGCTCCCAAGCCCGCAACGCCCCAAGAGATTGCGTACCCAGCACTAAAACTTCTATTAGAGAGTTTTAGTACTGCGGAATGGTGCTACGTACACACCACGCAAGTGCCTTGCGTTAGGTGGCGTAGTTTGCCACGACTTCGCTTTTAGTATGCCATAGTACCCGCATACCCACGTACGTAATGAACGTCGAGCAGGTTGTGCCATTTCGTCGATCAATATAGAAGTACGTGTTGTTGAAGGCCAACCTGAGTCAATTTAGGTCTGCTAGTCGAACTACGGCCGTTTTTTAGTCGCTGTAGTACGCTGTAGTACGCATTTGATGCCGCAATTTTGCCAAACGAAGTCTCGAGCTCTCGCAAAAGTGTTAGAGAGCGGCGCGACCACCTTGTACGTACCCATGGACACGCTGCATGCGTGCGTGAGTAGAGTAACGCGATACGTGCGCGTTGCGGTCTGCGGATGCACACTGCGCGAAACGTGGAGTCCTTACGTACGCAACGCCATCACGTATGCCACCTACGCATTACTAAAACTCTCTATTTTTCATGTACTGACAAGCGCGTCATACTTGTCAAACCATATTACCCTCCCATGCTAATTTTGGTTCACGCCAACTAAACAGGACGACCACGAGAGCACCCAAAAGTAAGCTGTTAGATAGATATATAGGTAGATAGATAGATAGATAGATTGATATATTTAGATAGATAGATAGATAGATAGATAGATAGGCAGGTAGATAGATAGATAGATAGATAGATAGATAGATAGATAGATAGATAGATAGATAGATAGATAGATAGATAGATAGATAGATAGATACGCTAAAAAATGCTTCGCAATTAGAAGTGAAAATGCCGTCAGGAGCGTCGTGAAACTCCTTGCTGCAGACACGCGTGGCGCGTAATCATAAGAAACGGGCCGTGGTGCGTGGTATGAAACAGCGGATTGATAGTTTACATACCAAGAAATGGCAAAAATACACATTGGTGATTTAAATGCTACAGGGTTAAAGCATTGGTCCCGTATCCGCATGTTTCACTGCAAATGCCGTGGAAAGACAATATTCTTGCGTCTGGAGAGAGTGAACAAAACGTTTATTTGATGTTTTGCGCGAGAAAATTGGTGAATTGTATTCTGGAGGCGCTGCCCCGCCGCGGTGGTCTAGTGGCTAAGGTACTCGGCTGCTGACCCGCAGGTCGCGGGGTCGATTCCCGGCTGCGGCGGCTGCATTTCCGATGAAGGCGGAAATGTTGTAGGCCCGTGTGTTCAGATTTGGGTGCACGTTAAAGAACCCCAGGTGGTCAAAATTTCCGGAGCCTTCCACTACGGCGTCTCTCATAATCAAATGGTGGTTTTGGGACGTTAAACCCCACAAATCAATCAATCAATCATTCTGGAGGCGCTGCGTCAGAGTGTCTCGATCCGTGCGGCGAAGGTGAACGAGTGCATCAAGCCACGTGAGAGAGGAGCGCTATCTGGCACTTATCTTTGAAAACGAAGGAAGGCGTGCATGCCTGTCTCGGAGGTGATAAGGTGTAGGACGCAAAGCGACGGGCAGGTGCCACCACCGTGTTGTCTTAGCAAAGCGTTGGAAACACTTGCCTTTTTGTGCATAGCGTTGCATGGTTAGCGCTCCCACCACGGTGATCTAGTGGCTAAGGTACTCGGCTACTGACCCGCAGATCGCTGGATCGAATCTCGGCTACGGCAGCTGCATTTCTGATGGAGGCGAAAGTGTTGTAGGCCCGTGTGCTCAAATTTGGACACACGTTAAAGAACACCAGGGGGGTCAATATTTCCAGAGCCATCCACTACGGCGTCTCTCATAATCATATGATGGTTCCGAGACGTTACATTTCATTATATTCAATCAATGCATGGTCAGCGCGGCGTGATAAACAATGCGGTCCTTAGAATCACCTATGTATGCCTTTTCTAGTACAAAGACACACGAAAAGAATATTGACGTGTTGTTATCGTGTTTTAGATGTGGGCACTATTTGCTTTTTAGTTGACAATCGCACAGGTTTTAATGCAGACATTTGAGCAATAATGGCGTGTGTTGCCGATAGGGTTAGATTTTAGTCGTTGGGTAAGCACACAAACAGACCGAAATTTTTGCGTCGAAGTGCCTCAAGAAAAACTATCGTGTTTGAAAATTTATCTTGAGTGCATTGACCACACAAATTCAGTGTGTAAATGAGGCTGCAACAGTGTCACCAGTGTTAGGATGCGCGTATCGTGAACTCGGGCAGAAGAATGCAGAATTTTTTCGCACCCGTAACCACGTGTATTACTGGGTTATGACAGCACGCAATAACATACAGAAACCATGGAAATGCTACACACATAAACAAACAGGCCAAAAATGGATGAAATAACTGATTTAGTTTCTCCACTCTGATGTCCAATTGATGTCCCATCTATGCTATGGTGAACAGCAATTTTTAGATGAAGTTATTCCAAATGCAATACTTAATATTGCAAGAGGAGTGTAGGTAAGGATTACGGTCAGAGCCTTCGAAGCTTGATGATCAGGTGTGGAGCATAGCCGAGTCTCTGTCTTGCCCTGGAGGAAAACCTCGTTGCGTCCTCTCTGCACTAATTCCTAAGGCGTTATACCGTTTTCATACTTTCCCGCTGTTTTCCGCCAATACCACAGACATTCGATACGGGTGGACGTCCCAGCGATCATGGAGCGCAGTCATATCTGCGTGCCGAAACTGTGGTGCCTCTGTTCGCTAAGAGGCTTCAAATCCAATTAAATGCTGGCAGTCAGGGAGCCGCTGTCTTCTCCGCCGCCTTTCGGGCTGAACCAGCGTTTCGTCTCCTCCTATCTCACATGCAAGAGACTAATCCCAAAACGAGTCTATTTAACAGGTATTCAGCGACTAAACGGTTCGCTTGCGGTGGCGTCCACAACTAGGACGTCGCAACCAGCAGGAACTGAACGCAAGCATTCTGCGTGATATTGGCGCATTCTACTACAGAGCCGCGCAAGGTTCCTAGAACTGCTTTAGAAAGACATCCTAAGGGGTCGTAATGCTCGTAAAGGAGAATGGCGTTGTGATGCTGCTTATCTAATTCATAAACAATAGATATTGTGAGCGCAGTCACCAACTCTTTTTTGTCAATTGGACGTGCCATCCACTTATTAAGAAGAGTTTTATTCGTGACGAGCTTGACCTGGTACACACTGATGATGGTATCTACAGAAGAGGAAATCATACAAATGATGATGACACGTTCAATTGAGAAAGAAGGGTTGGTGACTGCACTCACACTATATTCTCCAATAATACAAACGTCACGTCAGGTAAACGTCGGTTGGGTAGTTTAGCGCCATCCAATGAGGTATATATCCACGGCAGTATCCAGTGCTACCATCCTAGCAAGAATGAGCACTACGTAACAGCTTACCCAATCTGGTGGTAGTAATGGCCCTTTCGGTGTTGGCATTCTTGCGCGACTGAAAACAACTGCTTGCATCAATTAAATACGATGGTTCAACATATTTATATGTGTACACTTGTACATATCTGTATCTTCATCTTGTAACGTTTCACTCAATAGATAAATGTTAACACAGTCACCGTCATGCATCGAAGACATCTATTTCATTGGTACTTGGGATTTCGCGAATGTTCAGAGTCAAAGCTGAACAGAACACAACAAGAGTTACGTAGTATATCCAGCATAGAATGGGGTTCAAGCCTGCATCTTCTTCGTGCCAGCGCAATATCTACCGGTGCTCGAAACTGCTACGCACGTAAATCCTATACAAATGTTTTGTCGGGGAAGAACCACGTTCATACAAGCAATATACCGGGCCACAAAAGAAAAATATCAACCAGGCGTCACTTACTGCTCATTGAATAGGTAGGCGTAGCACAATATGAATTGCATTACGAAAGGGTCGTTGAATGCTTCCTACCAATTGAAAATAGTTAAGCTATAATTCCTCAATGTCATCAGCTACCGAATCGATTATTAAAGTAGTGGTTATTTTACAATGCCCTCTTTTACCTTAAGAACGCTATGGTCTACGTTTAGGTCTCTGTTTTAGAAAATTTGTAACCAATAATATATTTTATCACAAGGCATACAAGCATGCCAAAACATTAAACTAGCTTTCGAAGGTTAACAGTTAAAACATATGTCAACACCTCTGCGTCCCCACGCATGCACTCTCGATATGTTTTCCTCAGTTGAGCCGTCCGCATTTTCTCAATGTGAGTGGTCTAGACTACACTGACCTCAACTAATTTTCGCGGAAAAACTTTGGGCACCGTTACAAGTATCACTTTCTGGTATAATTTATTAAAATGTATTTATTCTCATAGTGGTAATTGAATTTGATATGCTTACAAATAACGCTAAACTATTACCCACCCCATCGCGGGTTCGTATTCCGGCTGCGGCAGCTGTATTTCCGATGGAGGCGGAAATGTTGTAGGCCCGTGTGCTCAGATTTGGATGCACGTTAAAGAACCCGAGGTGGTCGAAATTTCCGAAGCCCTCCACTACGGTATCTCTCATAATCATATGGTGGTTTTGGGACGTTGAAATCCACATATCAATCAAATCAATCAAACTATTACCCACCAGATGTTTAAAAAGGTCGTTGAAACACCACATCAAGAGCGTGTGAATCAGTTCAGTAGTTGCCAAAGAATGATTCTGTAAGTGATGTGAAAGCCGGAGTGGCAATCTATTCAACGGATTTGAGTTGGTCGTTTTTCCTTCGCTTGAACGACTTCACACCTATATTCCAGGTAGAATATTGGCACTGATTCTTGCATTGTGCAAACACCAAGCACAGGTTTCTTCAGTAGACTTTTTGTCTGTATGCACTGTGCTAGCCGCATTTCACTTGTTGATGCCTCGCAGAGTTTTATACCTATATGCCCAATCATGAGCTTGACGTCCATCAGGTTTGGGCACCGAGCCACACTGAATTAAAGCTGAATAAAGCGGGGGAGACCTTAGCGGCAACATTCGTTCAAGGACCTGCCCTTAAAATTCTAAAACCACCCTACAATAACACCTTCGCACGAGTCACAAACCTTTGTCAGCACGAGGACCATACCAAATTTTCTGTTCTGAGCGTTACAAGTTTCCAGTATCCTAGGTATACGTGCAATGGCTCATGGCTCAGCACAAAGCAAGTGGAAGGAACGCTAAGAAAATTGCAATGCAGACAACGTTCATTGTTTTGGGGGGCGAAGCTTCTTACAGTGGCACCCGTTCGTCTCTCATAGCCATAGTATTAGTAGTGTGTAACAAGTATTACATTTTGTCCTCCAAGGTGGTGCCGGTGAGAGATTTCTTCTGTGCGTTATTGAACAATAAAAGATAGTGCTCAATGTACATGCCAATGGCTGCTAAGGGGGAATGAGAGACAGGAGAATTCGGCTTATAGTTAATGTGCACGCTGCAAATTTTTTTATTGTTGAACAACGCACAGAAGACAAGAAAGGCTTGCTACGTTATACTCGCTGGGCGTAGCCTCCTAGGTTTTAGAAAGGTTTAGCGAGTGTTGCGCCACAATATTATGAATACAGTGAACTAGCTAGTATATACCATGAACTCGAGGTGGTTAAAGGTGGGAAGTAGACACGAAGCGCAAGCTGTAAAAAACTGTGCGTGTGCCTCCTCTCGTTCAGTCCTTGGAATGTCCGCTGGATGGCAGTGCTTCTATATGAGGAATATATGATTAAAAGTGGCGAGATGGTGGTAGTTGGAATGTTGAATAGGTGCACGAACGGACACACAGTGTTTTTTTATTGTAACTTTCACATCAATGTAACAAAAAACTTCGCAAACACTTGTTTGGTCCCATAGCCTAACTGGCTAGTAGAGGGACCAATTGTGTGACATACCTACATACTTGCGCAAGCGGTTACACAGCGACAAAGGACATCAACCTGGATACAATGTTTAAAACAGAAAAAAGCAAAAAACATATGATTGAACTATACAAAGAAACATAGCGCAGAACATAGCTACTTATAGCACAGAATAATAATAGCACTAGAATAATACTAATCCCAATAATAATAATAATAATACTAAATGACTATGCGGACGTATTATGTAGAAAGTTCGCATGAGGTGCATGCTTCATGGCCAATGGAAAATTTCTAGCCTCTTTCACATCAGTCGGTATCGCATTCCATATGAGAGCGCCGTGAAATTCTATGAGCCTTCGACCATAGGCATTTATGGCTACTGGTAAATTAAAACAGTGATTCGCTGCAGCTCTTGTACAGCGCGCGGGTAACGTAAAGGTGCTTAATGGGAATGGGTCATCACGTTTTATTATTCCATGCACTATATCAGCAACACTAGACACGTAAACAGAGTCCAGTGGAAGTACACTCAAATTAGAAACAGTGGTTTTGCAGTATCCGTCCTGTTTGAGTATATAATTATCCGGACTGCCCTCTTTTGCAGGCGGCCAATACATTTCAAATGAGTTTTATATGTACTGCCCCACGATGCTATACAGTAGCTCAACTGACTGTGCACGAATGCAAAATATAGGATGCGCAAAATTGATGCGCCAAAACATTCACGGGCTTTTAGTAGCGTGTGACACCCATATGCTAGCTTGGAGCATATCTTTTCTATATGCGATTTCCAGTTCATGTCCGAGTCAAACATGACCCCTAAGTAATTAAACGAGGCTACTGGCTGTAGCAGTGCCGTATCTAAAACTTACTCACAGAGCATGTCTGTGTTGTGCCACAGACATGTTCCTCGTTCGGGAGCACGTCTCACGAGATCGAGCGCTGTTCCAACGAACTGTCGCTTCCCCCCCTCCCAGCGCCACCTTCCGTGCAGAAGAACCGTGCAGTTCCGGGGATAACGTCGCTTCCTCCGCCGAACCACCTTGCAGTTCCGGGTATGGCTACGTCTCCCCCTCCGAGCCCAAGAACTGGTCTGAGAGAATGGACCAGGACAGTATTTAAGGCCGAGTCGGCCCGATGTTAGAGGATTCGCCCCAGCCGACGTTGTCGTGCTGGCCGGCTCTGTACAAACGACAACCTGCTACAGTAAACGCTCCTTCTTGTTGCTGTTTTCAAAACGGATTGCCTCCCTGCTTTGCCTTCGGGCAAAGGCTTTAGCGAAGTACACTGCGAATTCCTAACAGTGGTGGCAGCGGTGGGATACGATATCCTACGTTTGGCACGCCGGATCAGACCCCTGGAAGCTCGAGCACGACCGACCTGATATCAGCGTTTGGATACGCTGGTATACGCTACCCTGTTCTCATCGTTCGGCAAGCTGGGACAAGCAACCCCGGATCTCAACATTGGCAAGTTGGACCGGATCCCTGAAGGCCTGATACTGTTCGACGGCAGCCACGAGTTGGACCATCGTCGGCTACTTTGGTTGGGTGAGTGCCCAACGTTTACTGTTCATTTCGCCAGACCTCTCTGGCACAGGCAGATGTTAGGAGAGCGTTTTGTGTTTTGTTTGTTGTAATTTATTATTCACGTGCTCTAGACCATGAGATTAGCTTTAGAGTACGGTGAATATCAATAGCAGAGCATCACGAGAAACGAGATCACAATGGAGCAGTACCTTGTGGAGGACCTCCTCGAAATTTGTCGAGCCATGGGGATTTCCACAGGGTCCGCTAAAACAAGGGAAGCGATTCTCGAGGTGATGCGAGCAGAGAATGTAACGGCCGAGGAAGCTGACGAGTTTAGGGAGCTCATCTGTGAAGAAAAGCAGAAGGCTGAAGAGCGAGAGGATAGAAGCCACGAACAATAGAAGGCCGAGAAAAGCCGCGAAGAGCTCGAAGCTCAAAGGCACGAACAGCAGAAGGCCGAAGAGCGAGAAGCTAGAAGTCACGAACAGTGGCAAGCCGAGGAGAGTCGAAAAAGGAGCCGAAAAAGGAGAGAAAAAGGAGAGAACGAAAAAGGAGAGAGCTTGATCTTAAAATTCAAGCGCTTAAATGGGAGCGAGCGAATCACCAGCTCCACAACTTTCAGACAGGTGAGAACATCGCGCATTTTCTTGAAGATTTTGAAGTTGTTTGCAGTAATGCGGGTGTTAGCCGCGACCTTTTGGTGGAGAAGCTCGCCACGTTGTTGCCGCCCAAGATCGCGCATGTTTTGAATTGCTTACCCTTCGAGGAAGCAGGAGACTTCATTCATGCTAGATATGCCTTGATAAGATGTTTTTTTCTTTCGAGTCCTGCTGACTGGGAAAGTCGGAGCAATAGGGACAGCGCTGAAGCGCGCCGAAGGGCGCTAAAGGTAGACGCCTGCCGAAAAGAGCCTGAGGATGAGGCGCGACGTGAAACGATGGAGGCAGAGACCCGCCACGTGGCGCTTGATGATGTCGCTCACTGGAAAGTGTTAGATGATAAAGACAGAAGCAAAGCGCAAGACGCCGAGGCTCGTTGCTATAAGCAAGCCACTGAAGTGCGTCAGAGAAAGCGGGGCGCTGAGGAAAGTCGAAGGGTATCTGACGTTGAGGCCCGTCACAAGGTTCAAGATGCCGAAGTGTGTCTCACAGAGCCAGACGTTGAGGTGCAGCGCGAGGAGTTAGGGGCCGAGGTCCATCGTATAGCTAAGGACGCCAAGGTGCATGATAAAGCGCTAGAGATGGAGCCGCTGCGCAGCGCACGTGGTCAAGATGAATGGCGTCAAAGTGAGCATGAGGCCGACTACGAATGCCTGGGAACAAGGGCTATCTTGGAAAGGGAGAGACCCTTCAAAACTGTAGAGAAACTTTTTGGCTAAGGCTTCAGCGAAGTCCGCTCGACTGCTCGCCACTCTTCGCCACCGCTACCATCGCGACACAGCAAATTCCTAACAACAGACAGATGCATGGACGGACGCATGGATGGACGCCGGAGCAGAAGCATGGACGAAAGCAGGGACGGACGCACAGATGAACGTGTGGACGCATGAACATACGCACGAACGGGCGGCTAGATGGACGCACGGGCGGCCACACAGGTGCACGCATGGATGGATGGAAGCAAGAACGAATAAACGGACGGATACTTTGCTGCACTATCCGTCATTCACTCCATGGATATGCTGCCCTTTTTTTGCTTTCACCGGCCTGGATTCATTCCTTCACCCCAATGTAACTTTGTTAATGAAACAGAACGATCGAGGATGTGTTTATGGAATGTCGAAGATAACAAAGCTTTAGGAATATTTCTCAAACAACCTTTTCAAAAATGCGGCCTTGAAGTGTATACGTCAGCATTGCTCTTTATGGGGGCGTCGGCACTAGGGCACTGCTACTAGGGTCAGTTATGATGCTGTATTTATTTAGGAGAATCAAGAAGAATGCCGTGTTGCATCAGTGCATCGAAGACATTATCTATAATTTATCTATTCACTCTAACTATAAATAATATACTTCATGAATTGTACATCAAGTGCATTCCATTAAAAGACACCAAACCCACGCAATTATTTTTCTTTCTTTATAGATTATCTTTTTCGCATATAAGCTTTCGCCCTGTTTTTCTGCTCTTTCTTCTATTTTTATCTTTGATTTTTGTTTCATAAAATATACTGCCTCACAATCCTCACAATCATCATCGTCATCATCCAAAATAGTTTGCAACAGGTTCTTGAAAGGCCACTCTTTCAGCTTTCGCTGGTCTCTGCGCAAGCGTGACGCTTCCACATGTTTTACAGTTTAACGAGAGAAAGCTTAGCCGTAGGAAGCAGGCACATGGTGAGGAAAATGACCTAACTGCAGCTCCGCTGCAGAACGCAATGGGTGCATGTTATCACATTACCGCAAAAATATTGAAGTGAACACATGAACTTGAACCACCCGCATGGTTCGACTGGGAAACATTAAACACAGATGGACTGGGCTGTGTATTGATCAATATTATTTTACAGTCGCACATAGAACAGCTACACAAGAACCGGGCAAAGCTCACTTTATTTCTAACCAGCTTTTTGGTTTGCTCCTGTGGCAACACATTATATCATGGCTAGATTTTATCAGCCTTGCCTATACAGTAACTTACCACTAGAAAAGTTTTTGCAGCAATCAACCTTAACATAGGTGTAGTGATGCGAAATCAGCGTTTAATTTTTTAGTACAAGTTACGTCCTTTTAAAACAAATCAATTGCTGTGCGATCTCAGAACACAACTCAAATATTGTCTGATAAATCCCATATTGTGTGCGATAGGTTGTGAATAGCTCGTATGAGCTTCAATGGCTTTCCCATTTGTTTGATAACTGTCGTAAAGCTTTACAGGCACTGAAATGCACAAGTATTAGTTCTCTTGGATACGTATGCTTATAAAAGTATTGAACTGCTACATTATATTGCATGATAAAGGGATGATGTGACTCACTTCCAGGATAATACCCATTAGGATACAAGCTAAATTGTGCTATATAACAATGAATTTATCTGTAACCCGTAAGTATGACATACCACAATGCATCTCCGTACAAACTTTACATGAAATGTTATGTGAAATTGCATGAAAGAAAGTCATTGTAGCGTCCGCCCGCTGTGCGACATTGAACAACTCATGAAGTAAATTCATGTAATTTAAGATTTGTTTATTCCGGTATGCACTTAAGTACTTGCAGTGAAAGTTCACTTGAACAAACTTCAAGGCACCTACGAAAAAAAGAGTGTTAAACAGAACGTTCATTAAAATATAATGCAGTTCACTAAACACCTCTTTTAGGGTTCATTGCTATCCGAAGAAAACATCTGCTGTTCTGATATATTGCAATAATTGTGTGTTTCTTAACCTCATACTTCTATTAGAACATTGTGCTTATTCAAGATATAATAAATAATACAGCAATATTTCCAAGCCTGTGCGATTAAGACTGGAGTGGTGAGAATTTGAGTTGTGCATGCTCTCTTAAACCTCCTGTGATTCATCGTTCTCACAGACCGAAAACGACCGGCATGGCCAAGTGAAACACCGCTTCTCACGAAATATTCACTATTCTATTCGGACAGATGCGCTTCCGTTTGGCACTCATGAAAACCATCACCTGTTTGTATTCTGCAGCTGCTGCTGCGTTTATCACGGCCTCCCTGTTAAGTCTCGGTGGCGCGCCTTAGGTGCTGCTCATCGCGAAACTCATTGTAAAGATATGTAATGAAAACATGATTGTACTTGTTGACGTGATCATCATGACCCCAGAGGCACTGCATAATGTCACGGAATACGTTCATACAACGTAAATTTGCTATGAAGAGTGTTTCCTTCAATTGAAGTAAGTTAGGATTGGGCACAACAACGCTTACATGGGGTATTTGTGAAAAAAGTGTCCTTAAGATACGTTCATTTATTTGCATTTCACTACATAGAGTAAGATGCGGTGTCGTTTTTTGACGTGCGCAAGTGTCTCCTATTGTCAATTAGGAGTAGTTCATTCGACTCTATATATATTAGGAGAGAAATAATCACAAAGCTCTCAAGGCACATAAAAATATATTCCTCAATTCTTGTGGGTAGCCTTTAGTTTCTTGGGGACCGACGAGGACGTGGTGTGTCACAAGAAGTTTTCGGTGCCAATAACATGTGCCCGATTACCTCTAAAATGAACGGGAGTGCTATCAATAGCATCACCTATGGGAGTAGATGACCACCACTAGCTCGAAGGTATCAAGTGATGCCCATATGCCATCGATCCTACAATAATGTTTGGGCTAATGCTGTTGACGGAGCACACTGCTCTTAGATCCCAGATGACAGTGTAGTTTTCCTATAGTTGTCAGTGAATTTCGCAGAGAAGGAACATGGGAGTCAAGCAAACTTGCAGTTCTGTGTCTTTTGTCAACTCATAATAACGCGTGCTGTGCCCATGCTTCATCTTGTACTGCCTTCAAATGAGGGGCATTTCACACGTGATTATCTTAAGAGCTCTATCACTGGTGTCTCTTTCGATAGAGAAGTGTCAGTGGAGGCCCAGAATTGCATGGGCATTCCGGACGAGGAACTTGCTTCTTGATTGTCCCACGCTGTTCAACTTGGGAATTCAGAACTAGATCTTCTCTTCATCGGCGAACTTCTGCTTGCTAATGTTTCCGTGCTCTTTCACCTAATTGCGAAGTAAATCTCTTGAACGGGCTCATTGAAAAGTTTGCAAGGGGACTACCAAAGAAGTGCAAAGACGTCCTTAAGCTCTTTTCCCGCCTTCATGTTCCAAGCTTTGCACCTCAAATAAAATTTTCAGCAAAGCTACCCGCTAACTCATCTAGGAAAACGTTCTTTTATGTATGCTTGTTTCATCGGTTATGCATCCTTTTTAAACAGTTTCTCGTTATGCACGAAGTCACATTAACTCTAATGAGAGCTTGTTAGCTAATAAAGGTGACTCACAACTTACAGAAAACCTCGAAAATATCATTTTTATAAGACACATCATATCAACAGCTCAAGAAAACGCAAAGCGCTTGAAATGTGTAGTGATAATATTGTATATAACATGAGCTCATACAGAAAATTTAATATGAATGAACAAGCTCTATAATAGCGTAGCCCTTCAGCGATGCGTCAGCTAACGCTAGCTTCACTTGAGTCCAATAAATGTGGTATGTGTGATCAATATGAAGTGCATGCGTTAGGTCAGACAGTGAGCTGCTCAGACAGTGACATAGAAGGCACATTATGAAATGTGCCTTCTATGTCATTATTTCGCCCCTTAGTCTTCGAGGTGTTACGCCTCAGAGACCTAAGCGAAAGTCATTGCCTCTTGTTATGGGTCGGAAGGAGGAAGTTGCTGATGGCATCCCACCGCTGCCACCAGTTGTTGCGAATGGGGTCTACCTGGTCTCCTGTGGTAACGTGGTGTAACCGGGTGGAGGAACCGAACGCTGACAAGAAGAGGATACAAAAAACAAACAGGTTTTACGGCATTACATACACGTATTTACAGCAAAGAAGGGTTAGTGGTTTCACAAACCACGAGCATGGTGGTTGAACCGTTACATGGTTCAGAGAGGCGTCCAGCACTCTGCGGCGTCCTTTTAAGCCTTGTCGGGCTCCTCCTCTTTGAGTGGAACACACACACACACACACACACACACACACACACACACACACACACACACACACATCAGGTGAGGGGGACAAGCATGCACGGTCCACGTGAACGTCTAATATTGAGTCGTGATCACTGCACTGCAAGGTGGCGCCAGCGGGGCTCTTCCTCGTCGTGTGTTTGCCGCTAGTCGAGAGGTACCAAGCTCCTGACAGATACATCAAAAGGTCCGCCGCACAGCTCGCCAAATTAGCGCGGTGATTTGCGGTGGCCGCCGCGGTCTCTTCCAAGGAAGATACTGTCTTTGTTGTCCTCCCTCGAACGGTTAACGGCGTCGTGGTGACACGACGTCTCACCCTCGGGCTAGCAGGGACAATGCCTGGCGAGCATAGGCAGCCCGCCGGTCAGCTACGTGATTGAGGATTAAAAGAGCGCCGCTGCCCCGTCAGCTCTGGCGCCGGTCACAACAGCTTCCCCATCTCCAGATGAGTCGCCGAGGGCATCAGTCACCGCTTCTGCTCGAAGAGATGACGAAAGGGTCCGTAGCTGAAAGTCAGGAACTCGCCTTCGCTTGCCACATGGTCTGGGTAATTGCTCAAATCTTGGACAGCGTCTGGCAGACTACGCGCCGAAGGGATTGGGAGCCTCCCCAGTAGACCGGCTTACGCACAATGGCGTCTGCCCGGACGCCATTGTGCGTAAGCATTTTCCAGGCCAAACTTAACAGCTAGCTCCTCCGCCGCCCGGAACATCTCGGCAGGCCAGCGCTCCCGACCGCTGGACACGAAGAAAATGATTGGTGACGAGGACGATGGCCTGGCTTTTACCCTCCAGCTGTGAACTCGTAATCAACTTTCAAACCAGCTCACAATGATCGACAACAGCAAGGCGAACCCCACAACACAATACCATGCCGCAGTGAAGCACATTGGACCCGCTTAAAACCCTCCGGGCTTCTCAAGAAACACAAACAAAAGAAAAATCTGTACTCTAACATTTTGAGACAATTTGGTGCCGCCAAACTTACTACACTCATGGAGTAAGACGTAAAACTAAAATAAACTAAATCGAACACCTTTGGTCATACAATGTCAAAAGCCGTAAAAAAATGAACTGTCCTTTCATTCCCTAAAACGGCTCTTTTCAGACGAGTCTACTAAGGCCATCTGCATTGTTGTGCAATTTACCTGTCTTATAACGAACCTCGAAGTTATACTGCAGAAGGGTGAGGCTCCATGGGAGCAAGCGACCATTTTTGTGCGACATTTGATTGAGCCATGTCTGGGGACAGTGGTCTGTTTCAAAAATGAACCTTGCTTTATACAAGTAACATGACAACTTATGGGCTGCCCAAATCAAACAGGCACATTTTTTTTCGGAAGCGCTGTAAGCTTCTTCTCAGACCGTTACTTTGCGGTAGACATAGAGAATAGGGTGCTCTTCTTGATTGTCGTTAACCTGGCTAAGCACAACGCCCATGCCCCTGTCGCTGACGTCGCACTGAACTATAAATTCCTTACCATAGACCGGTGCACGTAGCACAGGTCGGGAAACGAGTGATGCTTTCAAACCCTGAAATGCCGCTTCTTTTCCTCATCCCTTTGCACGCGGTTGGGCTCCCCTTTTCTCAACGCGTCTGTAGGAGGACTTGCTCATTGCGGAAAATTGGGGATGTAACGCTGGTAGTACCCCACAAGTCCCAGAAATAACCGAATATCGGTCTTAGTACGTGGACGTAAAAACCCGGCAATCACGTCTGTCTTTAGTTCCGCCGGCTGCCTCCTTCCCTGCTCCACAACATGACCTAGGTAAGTGACTTGAGAGCAGCCAAAATTACATTTCTCAGCTTTCATGGTCAAACCTGCCTCTCTAAAGCGCGAAAATACCCTTTTTAGGTGCTTGAGGTGGTCCTCCCCGCTGTCAGAAAATATTGCGACATGATCTAGGTATGGGAGTGCAAAGTCTTGCAGTTCTTTTAGTACAATGTACATTAACTTTGAAAAGCTGAAAGGGGCGTTTTTTAGCCCGAAGCTAAGAACTAAGGGTCTGAAGGTGCCGAAAGGTGAAATGAATGTGGCATATCGGCTGGCACTTTCTGAGAGAGGAACCTGCCAGTATCTTTTTACGAGATCTAGCGTGGAAATGTACTTGGCTGCGCTGACCCTTTCGATTCGCTCCTCAATATTGGGTATAGGGTACAACTGATCCCTAGTGATAGTATTCGATTTCCGGTGGTCTTTATTAGGGGCTTCTACAAGTATTAGTGGGGACGTGTAGTCACTTTCAGTGGGCTCGATTACCCCAAGCTCTAACATGCGCCGTATTTCGGCCTTCGAAATCTCTGTTTTTGAGACATTCGGTATGGCTTGGATCTTACCGGTTCGGCTGATGTCAATTATATTTCGTGGGTTATCAATCTGGTTCTACCCGGCCGACGACTGAACCTATCTATGTACTGCTCCAGAAGTTCTTTTAGTTCGTTTACTTCTTCAGGCTCAAGAGCTTTACTGTTTAAAGAGGAAGCTACAACCTCTTCTAGGCTAATTTCTGAGTCGGAAGTTCTCGTGCATTCGTCGAACTCAGATTGAATTTCTTCGAGCGCTTTTAGAGTAAGGTTCACAAGTCTCTGATGATCTATGTAGGGCTTCATAAGGTTACAATAGTATATTTTTACTTCTTTCCTTCGACCTGGCATTGTCAACACGTAGTTTGTGTCAGAAAGCTTGTGCATCACTCTGACAGGCCCGTCCCAATGAACTTCCAATTTGTTTTTTCGTGACTGTTTTAGAATCATTACTTCATCCCCGACATTAAAGTTTCTAAGTCTCGCATTCTTGTCGTAGTAATGCTTGGCCGTCTTTTGAGCCCTTTCCATGTTCTTTTCTACCAGCCCTTGCGTCGTACTGAGCCGCTCTAGCAACTTCAGCACGTATTCGACCACAGTTTGACTATCCCACTTTTCTTCCCACATTTCTCTCAGCATCTTAAGTGGGTAACGCAGCGTTCTGCCATACACTAACTCTGCTGGCGAGAACCCCGTGGCCTCATGCGGGATGGTACACAAGGCGAACAAAGTAGCCGGAAGATAGTTTTCCCAGTCTTCTTTATGCTCATAACAGAGTGCGCGCAACACTCGCTTCAACACTGAATGCTATCTCTCGACGCTATTTGATTAGGGATGGTATACGAAACTATGTATCAGTTATATCCTGAACTTCTGCAGGAACGTTGCAGTCAATGAGCTCGTGAAAACTGACCCTTGATCAGCCTGTATTTCTGCCGGAAAGGCGACTCGCGTGAAGACTGACTCTCGTGGCGTCTACTATTTCTGTCGAAGAGAGCTCCTTCAGAGGGATTGCTTCTGGAAACTTTGTTGCAGGGCACAACATGGTCAACTAATACCTATAACCAGACTTAGTTGCCGGCAGGGGACCCACAGTGTCAATCACCATACGTCGGAACGGCTCTGATATTATAGGCACCAATTTTAGTGGAACTTTCCACGTTTCTCCAGGCTTACCCGTGCGTTGGCACATGTCACAAGATCTTACGAAGTTTTCTACCTCTTTGAAGCACCCTGACCAATAGTATTCCATTAGCAATCTCTCTTTTGTTTTGTTTATTCCTAGGTGACCAGACCAGCCGTTTCCGAGGCAGAGGTTCAAGCGATCTTCGCGATATTTTCTAGGAACGAACAACTGATCCAGAACCCTTCCTCTCTTATCTCGGTAGTGCCAATATAACAAGCCTCCTTTCTTGTGTAACGTCAGGTTGCCCCTAACAATCCCCTCTTTATCGCTAAACTGCAGTTTAGCTAAGCTATTATCACTGTCTTGCTCAGCGGCCAGCGATTGCCTGTTTACTTGTACTAGCTGGTCAAAGTTTTTTGACGCCGGCGACAATACTGACCCCGTTTCGCTCGTGGGTGTGTCGCCTGTCTTTCCCTCTAGGTCCCCACCTAACTCTTCTGATAAAGCCTCACGTTGCCGATCAGCTTGCTTTCCGTCTATGTTTGTTGGTGAAACTTCATTTTGCTGATCAGTTGCCGGCTCTTTCTGCGTGCCTGAGCGGTGACCTGAGCCTGGGTCTGTTTCCATTGGAATTGTTTTTTCCGATGCCCTGGACGCAATTTCACGTGCTTTGGAACGAGTTAGCACTTGAACCGTTCCTTCTCCAAGTTTCTGACCTCGCTCGCGCAGTATTCTGTCTGAGCGGCTTGAAAATATGTATGGGTACTGCAATGAGAGTGACGTTGAGACAGCTGCCTCTGTCACAAGCTTTCCAAACGGCCCAGTGATCGTTACTTTCACCATAGAAAGACAGACGCTGTTTTCCTCTACAACCTGTTTGATCCATGCCACTTCTCCAGTGAAGTCATCTACAGTAATGTAAGATGGGTGGACAATGTCCATGGGGGCGCCGCTGTCTCTGAGTACCGTACAGGGTTTTCCGTTAACCTCCAGGTCATGGAGATAAGGGCGTAAAAGCTCCAAGTTCTCGTCACTTTCATCCATGTAGAATAAAACTACCTTATGATTTCTGCAGTTTACTGCGATATGGCCAGTCTTTTGACAGTTATAGCACCTAACAGGTTTAAAAGCCTCAAACTCTTTTCTTCGCGACTGCTGGGATGTCTTACTGTTCAAGTTTTGTTCCTTGTTTTCTGGCGTACTTGTTTCCCCCTCGGTAATGCTCAATTTTTTCGCCTGCGAGCCTCTCCTGAATACAAACTCTTTTCGCGGCCCTTTTCGTTCGTCCGGCTCTGCGTACTCTGTGCTCAGTTTTCTACGCATTGTGTATTCTTCGGCTAACTCGGCCGCCTTTTCCAGAGTGTTTACATTGTCTCTGTCTTGCACCCACAGCCTCACGTTCTGAGGTATGCTTTTGTAAAACTTCTCTAGACAAATGGTTTCAATAATCTTGTTTTCACTCTCGTAGGCTTCCGCGCCATTTAACCACTCGATTAGGTTTCTTCTCATGCCGTAAGCAAACTCCGAATATACCTCACTATCCTTCTTTTCTGGGTTTTGAAACCTCTGGCGGAATGCCTCGGCCAAAAGACGGTGCTTCTTCAATAAGGCGGCTTTAACCTTCTTATAATCATCTGCTTTTTG
Source organism: Rhipicephalus microplus (assembly GCF_013339725.1). Lineage (NCBI taxonomy): Eukaryota > Metazoa > Arthropoda > Arachnida > Ixodida > Ixodidae > Rhipicephalus > Rhipicephalus microplus. Next base: position 75,704,450 of record NC_051174.1, on the reverse strand, counting down.
CACACTGAGTCTCGTGATCACTTCAGCGGCTTCATACGGCAGCAGAGAAAGCAACCGCTGTGGCCATGTGCTCGGAGCAAAGTTCCACCTCACAGAGTTCTGTTCAAAATATGCGAAGAACACCCGTATGTCCTCCTCCACTTGATATGGTTTGAGGAATTTATCCATGCGATATGATTCTATCTTGCTCGCTCGTTCTGGAGCCCCTCCACTCGCTTGAGCCATTCGTTTGCCTTCATTCTCAAAAGCGATCTTACGCAACTCCAATTCTCTTTCTTTTTCCCGTTCCTCTCTTTCGCGTTCGTTTCTCCATTTTCTGTTTTTGTTCAGCCAACCTTTTGAAAGTTATCTAATCGCCTCCTCACTGGCGTTTTGCAAAATTAGCTTCACAATTTCTTACCTGCCAATTTCTTCCTCACCTCAATACCTAAGTCATTACATAAATACAAAAGTTCGTCTTTTAGCAGTGCGCATACCTCCAAGATTGCCATTTGTCTTTAGTCCTGCCTCTCGCACAAATGTAGGAGATCCCTAAAACACACTCAGAACTTAGACTAGGTGATCTTCCTAACTTTGAATGAAACAATCCAGTTTCTACTAAACTCACACAATGAAACCTGGAAAGTTAAAGCAAGGACCGAGCATTCACCTCAACACAGCACCATGTCGCGAGGTCCATCCCACCGCTGCCGCCCAGTTGTTATGGGTCGAAAGGAGGAAGATGCTGATGGCATCTCACCGCTGCCACCAGTTGTTGCAAATGGGGCTCTACCCGGTCTCCTGTGGTAATGTGGTGTAACCGGGTGGAAGAACTGAACGCTGACAAGAAGAGGATACAAAAAACAAACACGTATTATGGCATTATTTACACGTATTTACAGCAAATAAGGGTTAGTGGTTTCACAAACCACGAGCGTGGTGGTTGAATCGTTACATGGCTCAGAGCGGCGTCCAGCACTCTGCGGCTCCTCCTCTTTGAGTGAGTGGAACACCAATCACACACACACACACACACACACACACACACACACACACACACACACACACACACACACACACACACACACACACACACACACACACACACACACACACACACACCACACACACACACACACACACACACACACACACACACACACACACACACACACACACACACACACACACACACACACACACACACACACACACACACACACACACACACACACACACACACACACACACACACACACACACACACACACACACACACACACACACACACACATCAGGTGAGGGGGACAAGCATGCACGGTCCACGTGAACGTCTAATATTGAGTCGTGATCACTGCACTGCAAGGTGGCACCAGCGGGGCTTTTCCTCGTCGTGTGTTTGCCGCTAGTCGAGAGGTACCAAGCTCCTGACAGATACATCAAAAGGTCCACCTCACAGCTCGCCTAATTAGCGCGGTGATTTGCGGTGGCCGCCGCGGTCTCTTTCAAGGAAGATACTGTCTTTGTTGTCCTCTCTCGAACGGTTAACAGCGTCGTGGTGACAAGACGTCTCACCCTCGGGCTAGCAGGGACAATGCCTGGCGAACATAGACAGCCCGCCGGTCGGCTACGTGATTGAGGATTAAAAGAGCGCCGCTCCCCCGTCAGCTCTGGCACCGGTCACAACAGCTTCCTCATTGGCAGATGAGTCGCCGAGGGCATCAGTCACCACTTCTGCTCGAAGAGATGACGAAAGGGTCCGTAGATGAAAGTCACGAACTCGCCTTCGCTTGCCACATGGTCTGGGTAATTGCTCAAATCTTCAACAGCGTCTGGCAGACTGGGCGCCGAAGGTATTCAGAGCCTCCCCAGTAGACCGGCTTACGCACAATGGCGTCTGCCCAGAAGAATTTCCAGGCCAAACTTAACACTCTGCAAAGACAATCTGTGCCAAGAACAGCGAGTGAGCCCGCCTGATGTCTTCTCCTCAATGACGTCACCTAACCCAGTGGCGCCAGTGTGTCTTGCGCAACGCACGGCAAGCTCTCTCTCTCCTTGCACGGGTCCGGCTCTATCCTGATGATGCATCGTCGCCATTTAGTCTGGCGAGTCTTACGCAATGCGTGGCATTCTCAATCATCCTTGGGTGCAACCCATCGCAGCGGCTCCGGATTGGAGGATTATCACACCACCCAGTGGCGAGTCCTGATTGGACGAAATCTGACGTGACGGAGCGACAGTTCCTAATGAACGTTGCTGACGTAACGCATCAACCTGGAGCCTATAAATAACCTAGTGGCGTTTCGCCAAGCAGCCGCCCGATTCGTCATAGACAAGACATCTCGGCTCCCTAAGCTGTCGGCCTCAGAGCCGAAGGTTTAACGCCTTTGTTTCTATGCTTTATATATACCTTGCCTTAACTCACCGTCGTCTTGTCCGCTCGTATATCAGCTCTGCGCATAAGCACACGCTACCAAACAGCCATTTAGCTTAGTAGCGGCGAGTTTCAGAGCAGTGGTGCCTTCGGGACCATGTTGGCATCGCGCCTTCGTTACAGTCGATGGCAGCTGCGGGATCAGCCGGCGTTAGCAACATCTATGCGGTAAGCACCTGATCTTCTTCTCTCAGTTCACCAGAATACCCTAGCACAGGTTATAGTAGTTTCAAAAAGGGCTGCGTGAAGCAATAAAGTGAGCTTTGATCGTTTCAAGCCCAGTCGGAGCGCTTTGAAACCAAAGTTGATGTGGAGAGTGTAAAACGGAAGTGTAAAAATTGCTTGCGCGTCTTGCTAGTAGGCTTATAGTGGGTGCGGCAAGTAGATTTTTAACAGGGGCAAACAGCAAGAGGCTAGTGTGAAGGATGGATCACCATAAAGTGAAGAAACTCATCGAAATTTGTTAGGAACTTTGCCGTGTGAAACAAAAGCAAGTGATCCTTGAGAGCCTAAAGGAGAAAAGGCTGTGGGCTGAGAAGTCGATAAGGCAAGCGCTGATATTAAAGCACACCGCGAGGAGGCTGAAAAGCGAGATCTAGAGTTCGCGAACGTGAAGAAGCAGAAAGGCGCGAACGTCGCGAGCGCGAGGAGGCCGAGAGACAGGAGAGCCTTGAGTTGAAAAGAAAGAAATTGGCAAACCTACAGTGTTCGCAGGCGCCTAGCGTAGATTCTGCGACTGTTCAGGTCAGCGGTAATAGAATTCGGGACCGACTGCCACCGTTCATAGTAGGTGAGGATATGGCGAAATATGTCATTAGGTTAGAACACGACTGTGGGCGAAATGCTTTGGAGCGGTCTTTTTGGGCACAGAACCTGTTAGCTCTACTCTCCGATGACGTGTCCGACATGACAACGTGCTTGTCGAGGGAGGCGTTTAAGAACTATGACGAGGCTAAGGAAGTGCCTTTGAGTCGTTAAAAGTTGTCCCCCGAGGCTTTCCGGCAAAGATTCCGGTATGCCAAAAAGGGGAATGAGTCACACGTTCACTTCGCTTTTGGTCTTAAAGCTGATATATTTGAATGACTCATTTTCGAATATGTTTATGACGATCGTGATAAGGTGGTGGATTGCACTGGAATAGAACAATTCTACCACTGAATCGAGGAAGACGTCAAGCTTTGGCTGCAGGACAAGCTTGGCGAGGCACAGCTAAACAAGGCAGCAGAGTTAGCTGTTGTATATTACTCACCAGAATTTTCATAGTAGGGCAGTGTGCGTTGAAAAAGATGAAAGAAAAGAGCACTTTCAAAGAAGCCTGATCAACGGAAACCCACACTGCACCTTAATTTCAGGAAGGACCCGTCTCTTATGAAGCACACTGTAGGGGAAGGGCATACGGAGGCGCAGAAATCGAGTAAAGTTTCTAAACAATGCACTGATACCACACGGGCGTTTGAATCACAGAAGCCACCAATCTGCTGCAACTGCCAAAAGGAAGTGCAAATCACGGTACTTTGTAAGCAAAAGTTTGCATTCGCAACAATCCGAGGATCGGAAACGAACATGTGGTTGTTAGAGCCGTATCTCCAGATAATCAGTGTGAATGGGAAAACGTGTCGAACAATGCGAGACTCAGCGGCAAACATGGATGTTGTCCATTCTTCGTTTGTGTCTCCGAAAGACTTTACAGGAGAATGCGCGTGGATCAGGCAAGTCGCCGAGGAGCAGAGTGCGCGCTTACCAATCCCTATAGTTGTCATTGAATGCCTGTTTGGTGAGCTTCGCAGTGAAGTGGCTGTGTCTGCAGCGCTTCCCGATCGTTTTCTTTAACTTTTTTCTAATAACCCTGAGCAGCCTCTCAAGGAGCAGGGTAAATCGTTCTTCTCCAACATAGCGTACATGGCCCTCACGCGATCGCAAGCGCGGAAGCTTTCGCAGGAACTTGATCTTCTTCAATGTGGTGAAACTAGCTGCAAAAGTGCTGATCTATATGACCTTGGCAGTGAGTCGACGGAACCTCGGACAGGAAATTCTCTGTGTGAGTCACTCGAGCAGTCACTCGAGTGGCACGTCGCCGAAGCGACTGGTGCGGTTTCACTTGGCTGAGGAGACGACATGGCGCCATTAAGTCAGAGTGAGAGGGGTGTAACGCTCTTGCCTGCAGCGGAAAGTTGCAGTGAGCTGTCGAGGGTTGATTGACAAACGCTCATTCGAGAGCAGCGTCAGAACCTCTCGATTAAAGCGCTAATGAAAAGCGTAAACTTGAAAAAAAGAAAGATAATAATTTCTTTTGGGAGAAATCATGACTTTTGTATCGGAGGAGCTCTTGGTGCCACAAAAGTATCGTCTCCAACTATTGGAACTGGCGCATAAAAACGCCTGGGCAGGGCACCTCGACATGAAGATCAAGGCTAGAGTTTCCTTTGAGTTTTGTAGGCCGAAATGCTGGAAGGATATTGAAGACTTTGTACGCTCATGCGACACTTGTCAGAGACCAGGGAAATTCATGGACAAGGGGAAGGTACCCTTGAAGCTTGTGCCCATTGTCACAGAACCTTATCGGCACCTAATATTTAATATCGTCGGGCTATTGCTGAAGTCAAGGCAAGGTTGTCGGTATCCCTGACGGTTCTCTATGTAGCCACAAAATTTCCAGAAGCAATACCACTTAAGGAGCTCAATTCCTCTTATGTCATGGAAGCACTGTTATTGATATTTGCACGCGTCGTATTTACTTCTGAAATGCAATGCGACAATGGTAGTGTCTTCACCAGCTGTCTTACCTCTATCTTTTTGGACAAATGTGGAATAAAAGTAGTGCACAGCTCGATCTGTCACCCGCAATATAATCCGGTTAAGCATATGCATTCTTTTCTGAGACGGACACTGAGAGATCTTTGCTACGAGCTTAAACGCGACCGGGAAGCCTGTATTCCTCCCGCGATGTTCGCTTTGAGATCAGCTCCCCATGAGAGCACTGGCTTTAGCCCTACAGATATTGTGTATGGCAAGAGTTTGAAAACACCATTGCGGATGCTACGCGAGTCCTGGAGGAATTCGATGAGGACGCTTATGTTGTTGCGTATGTTGTAGACCTCATTCAGAGGCCTGGAAAACCAAAATATGTTGCGGAAATTCCCATGAAGGCTGCGCAAGCGTTGTCGAAGGCGTACTACTACATATTGGCGAAAAACGCACGTTTGAATTAAGTGGTTAGGTAATGCTGCTGTGGCCGCTATAAAGAACAAGCTTGAGGGTCATTGGGAAGGACCCACTAAAGTAATATTGAAGCTTTCCGATACCAATTACGAAGTTAAAGTAGGAAGGCGGCCGAACAAAGTTTACCACAGTGACTTGATGAAACCATACGTTCAACGTCAAGCGGTCGTAAATCTGCTTTTGAATGCTTCAGAAGAGGAGGAAGGAGAAATTTCGACCTCTAGTGGTGTAATCGAAACGGGATCGAAGGTAATCTTAAAGCCGTAGAACCTAGAGCCTAAGTTAAGTGAAGCCCTGAAGAAGGACTTGAGAAGAATTGTTTCGAGTTTAAAGACGTGTTTTTGGACCGTCCCGGAAACACGACGGTGACTGAACACAATATTGTCACGTTACACCGTAACTGTAACCTTTAGATAATGGTACACAAGGACGTCAAACTGATTCAAACAACGGCAATATGATTGTTGTTTTTCTCTGCACGCGCATCTTTGTCCTCTTCTGAACAGCGGAACATACAAGCATGCCAGCATCTGTGGAAATAATACTTTCAGATCTTGTACTAGTGGCATTACCCCCCTTCCCAAAGGACATCGTCCCGATGTCATAACATAATTACCAGATGAAAAGAAAACGCGTACGATAAGCAGTACACAAGGGGGTGTTCACAATCACTGTAAGTCTACTCAAGGGAGTTTGACGAATAGTCAGCGTTGGTAAAATGGTTTCATCCTCGAAAGACGGATGACTAGTGGCTGTTGTGAACGGCGGGATTGACGAGCCATGTCCTCGTCAAGAACCTCGTAGTTCACTTCGCTGAGACGACGGAGAACTCTAAAGGGACCAAAATAGCGGCGTAACAACTTTTCCGACCGGCCCCGTTGTCGAATGGGAGTCCACAATCATACTTGTTCTCCGGGTTGGTAAGAGACATCGCGACGACGAGCGTTGTACCGCAGCGAGTCGATGCATTGTTGCTTATGGATTCGTTCGACTGCAATCTTACGAGCCGCGTCTGCCAGTCCGATAAATCCGTTCGTCTTGCCACTAATTTGGTGTCTGTCTGGTAGAAGCAAGGCATCCAGCATTGTAGTGACCTCCTTGCCATGAAGCAACCAGAATGGTGTCAATCCAGTTGTTTCTTGCACAGCGGTGTTGTAAGCGAACGTGACGTAAGGGAGGACGTCATCCCAGTTTTTGTGATCTTGGTCAACGTACATGGATAGCATGTCGGCGATCGTCTTGTTTAGTCACTCTGTAAGGCCGTTGCTTTGTGGGTGGTATGCAGTAGTTTTTTGATGTACTGTGCCGCTAAGCTGAATGACGTCTTGTATCATCCGAGCGAAAAAACTGTGCCACGATCAGTTATGACAACTGCTGGTGCTGCATGTCGGAGGATGATGCTTTTCATAAAATAGTGGGCAGTTTCAATGGCGGTGCCACGTTGTAATGCCTTCGTTTCGCAGTAGCGCGTCATGTAATCAGTAGCGACTACAATCGAGCGGTTGCCGTTACGAGGCTTGGGAAAAGTTCCGAGTAGATCTATGCCAATTTGTTGCAACGGTTGTGTCGGAGCAGCGATGGGCTTCAAAAAGCCTGCTGGGCACTGATGTGGTGCTTTACAGCGCTGGCACTCGTGACACGTCTTCGCGTAATGCTTCACGTCTCGACTGAGCTTAGGCCAGTAGTAGTGTTTGCGAATCCGGGCCAAGGTACAAGTGAATCCCAAGTGGCCTGAGGAAGGCTCATTGTGACAGGCGGACAAGGCATCGGCCCGTAACGCTGGCGGGACAACGAGCAAGTACTCACTCGCGTAAGGGTCGAAGTTTCTTTTATAGAGGATATTTCTGCAGACGCAGAGCGATGATGACGAGCGGGTGAATGCTGGTGGTGGATGCGGCGTACGGCCTTCGAGATATTCGATGAATTGTCGAAGCTCGCAATCGTTCTTCTGCTGTTCAGCCAAGTCGGATACACTAACGGCGCAGAGAAAACGGCCGTCGAGATCGTGATCACCTGACGCTGTCTTAAGAGAAGCTCGGGAAAGGCAGTCCGCGTCAGTATGCTTCCGGTCAGACTTGTACACGACCCTCAAATTGAACTCCTGAAGGCGTAAGCTCCACCTGGCCAGACGTCCGGAAGGGTCTTTAACGTTCGCCAACCAGCATAGCGCATGATGACCGGTAACAACTCGTAACGGGTGACCATACAGGTAGGGTCTGAATTTAGCTATTGCCCAGACAACAGCTAGGCACTCCTTTTCAGTTGTGTAACTCGCCTCCGCAGATGATAAAATCCGGCTTGCATAAGCAATAGGGCGTTCGACGCCGCCTTGCTACTGGACGAGAACTGCACCAAGGCCGATGTTACTGTCGTCTGTGTGTAGTTCAGTGTCGGCATATTCGTCGTAGTGCCCGAGTAGTGGCTGAGACAGGAGACGCTTCTGGAGCTCGGAGAAAGCGCGTGTTTGCTCAAGGCCCCACACGAAGGGAACGCCGTCTTTTGTCAGACGAGTGAGGGGTTCGGCAATGTTTGCGAAATTTTGCACAAAGCGTCTGTAGTATGTGCAGAGGCCTAAAAATCGACGCGCATCACGTTTGTTGGTAGGTGGTGGAAAACCTGCGACAGCCAATGTTTTGTCTAGGTCCGGCCGAATACCATCAGGGCTAACAAGGTGGCCGAGGAACTTTAATTTGTTGTAACCAAAATGACATTTTTCTGGTTTCAGTGATAGGCCTGCCGTGCGAATTGCAGCAAACACAGATCTAAGTCGCTGCATGTGCTGCTCAAACGTTTGGGAGAAGACAACGACGTCGTCTAAGTAAACAAGGCATGCTTCCCACTTGAGACCGGAGAGCGCTTTATCCATCATCCTCTGGAATGTCGCAGGGGCAGAACACAGACCGAAGGGCAGCACCTTGAATTCGTACAGACCATCAGGTGTTATAAATGCTGTTTTCTCTCTGTCGCGTTCATCAACTTAGATCTGCCAGTAGCCACCGCGTAAATCCATAGAGGAGAAGTATCGGGTGCGTCGGAGGCAGTCTAGTGAGTCGTCGATGCGCGGAAGCGGATAAACGTCTTTCTTTGTGACTTTGTTGAGTTTGCGGTAATCGACGCAAAATCGGAGAGTGCCGTTCTTCTTTTTGCTGGTACGACGGGGGACGACCATGGACTGTTCGAGGGTTGAATTACGCCATCTTCGAGCATCTGCTTCACTTGAGAACGTATAGCCTTTTGTTCTTTTTGTGATACTCGGTAGGCGTGCTGACGTATGGGTCGCTCAGCATGGTCAGTGGCAATGCGGTGCTTTATGGTTGGCGTTTGTTTTATCTTAGATGTAGATGCGAAACAGTCGCTAAACATGCAGAGGATACAGCGGATTTGCTCTTTCTGCGCACATGACAGCTTCGGATTGACATCGACTGCATCGGCTACCGCGGTGTCACTTTCAACGGCTGCAGAAATTGGGGCTATCGTTGCACACGCTTCATCGTCAATGGATTCAAAATGAGCGACAGTTTTTCGCTTGGTCAAATGTTGGTATGCTCCGCTAATATTGGTGACCAACAGCTCAGTCATTCCACGTTTAAATTGAATTATGCCGCAGGCAACGCAGATTTGCTGAGACAAGAGCACCGAAAGATTGGCTTCAGTGATACCACTACTGTCATGGTCTATGTCGCCCTGCACAGTAACGAACATACTGGTGCGTCGCGGAAGTGTGACGGTGTCGTCGACAATGCAAAGCGCAGTCTTCTGCGGATTGGTATCTCTAGGCTTCGGGCCATACTCGTCAGCAAACGTTACGAGGCAGTCTCAAAGATTTATAACAGCGCTGTGCTCACGAAGGAAATCTATGCGAAGGATAACTTTCCGGGAGCATTCTGGAAGCACAACGAAAGAAGCATGAACGTCGACTCAGAGATTTGCAGCCTTGCGGTGCATCTCCAGATTGGCGTCAAGAGATGACCACCGGCTGTCCGAAGGTTTGGTCCATGCGCTCAAGGAGTCATGACTTTCCTGAGTTCAGCCACAAGTTCAGCGCTGATAACTGAGTAGTCGGCGCCGGTGTCAACTAGAGCAGTCACTTGTCGACACGAACGGCAATGTCAGCAGATACGGGTTCGTCAGCGATGTGAGGTGTCGGCTGAAAGTAATCGTCGAAGGTCGGTGGATGGGTCGGAGGAGGCTGTTTTCACGATAGCTTAACAGCGGTCCAACCCCCAGAGGCCGCTGATTCTAGTTTCCCCGGCGTGGACTTGGAAACCTAGCGGATCGCCCCGAAACAACATTGGCGAAAGTGGAGTATTGATTCGCGGACGTAGAGCGTCGAGGAGATGGAGAGCGTGATTGGCGTCGCTGAAGATTCGGAGACGGTAGACGTGCCAAGTATTCTGCGATGGCGCGGGGTCGTTCGCCATCCCTGGGCCGACGAGCGTCTGACCGAAATCCAGATTGGCCCATCTGTTTGTACGAGCACTCCCGGTACAAGTGACCTGGCTCAACACAGGGGTAGCATAGTGGCCGATTGTCGGAAGCGCGCCACACGCTAGATTTCCGCGAATTGGGTCGCGGATTCTCATAGTGTGGTGGGCCCGAGAAGTACTGCGGCATCTGCAAGCAAGTCGGTCGTTGGTTTTCGTAATGCGGCAGGCCCGAGAAGTGCTGCGGCGTCGGCAGGCTGGTCGGTCGTTGGTTTTCATAGCGTGGCCCACCCGAGAAGCGCTGTGGCGTCTGCAGGCTAGTTGGTCGGGGGAAATAGCTGGCTGCCGGTGCAGAAGTACGTACAGCTTCCGCATACGTTAGCAGAGTAGCTTCGGTTGGAGGTGGCGCTAATGGTTGTACCAGCTGCCGCACCTCTTCACGGACGACGTCTGTCAGAGCAGCCACTTGAGGCTGTGAAGGCACTGCGTGAAGCTTTTGCAGCTCGTCGCGTACATTGCTACGGACTAGCTCAGCAAGGTCTCTCACACTCGTGACATCAGGTGTTACCAAGGGTGCTGACAGACATGCAAGGTTATCGGACCGCTGATACTGCGAAGACCGCTGTCTTAGCATTCGCTCCATTGTCGTCGCTTCACGGAGGATCTCCGCTACGGTAGCTGGTGGGTTTCGTACAAGTCCTGCAAACAGCTGCTCCTTGACACCCGCGCATAAGAATGCGTGCCTTTTTGTCTTCCGTTATTGCAGAATCTGCTCGACGGAACAGACGAGACATCTCCTCAACGAACATGGTCACGCTTTCGTTTGGCCTTTGATTGCGAGAATTGAGGAGATAATCGGCTTGTTCTTTCCGGTCGGCGCTACCATACATGTTCCGCAGCTGAGTGCAAAACACCGGCCAGGTTGTCAGGGCGGCCTCGTGGTTCTTGAACCAAATACGCGCCGAATCCTCCAGGTATAAATAGACATACCGCAGTTTACGGTGCTCTTCCCACTCGTTGGCTACGGCGACTCGATCGTATTGGTCCAGCCAGTCTTCAACGTCTTCGTAGGGCTCCCCATGGAAGGGCTTTGGGGTTCGAGAGCTGGTGGCCATGGAGCTGGTGGAGTCACGGTTTGTTCAGTCTGGTTTGCAGTTGTCGCACTTGCCTTGGTTATGGAGCGTTTCGGAAGAGGACCGAATTGGGGTGGTAGGCCTAGTTGCCACCGACTGCATCGATGGTTGGCTGTTTCTACCAAGGCGTCGATGTTGGGGCTGAGATCTTCCTCGTGGTAACAGTGCATCGACTATTAGCCAGCACCTCCACAAGTGTCACGTTACACCGTAACTGTAACCTTTAGATAATGGTACACAAGAACGTCAAACTGATTCGAAGAACGGCAGTATGATTATTGTTTTTCTCTGCACGCGCATCTTTGTCCTCTTTTGAACAGCGGCACATGCAAGCATGCCAGCATCTGTGGAAATATTACTTTAAAAACTTGTACTAGTGGAATTATCGAGCTATCCTGTGAGGAACCAATTCGTAGCAAGCCGTATCGATGTTCCCCTGTGTAAAAGCAAATCACAAAAGAGGAGATTGATAAAATGCTGGAGTGCAAGAGTGATTATACATCCCCTCTAATATTGGTTCAAGTGGCGGGAAAAGATCCTAGGTTATGCATCGATTATCGGCGTCTTAACACCATGCTTCGAGACCAAACTTACTCGATACCAAATCTAAGGGACAAGGTAGAAACTGTGTCACAGTTTAGTTATATATCCATGTGGGACCTCGTGCGAGGGTATTGGCAAGACCCCCTTACGGAGCGTGCTAGCTGCATTCCCACATTTGTTTTACCGTTTAGAACGAATCGTTTACTTAAGCGGAGCTCTCGTTTGAAAGGTGCTCCCTTTTGTTTTTCAGGCTTAATGAACCGCGTTCCTAATGGCCTCTCTGAGTTCGCTCTGCCGTATCTTGACGATGTCGCCATCTTCTCAAATAGCTGGGAAAATCATGTTGAGCAATTACTAGTCATGCTCAACAGTTTGAAAGAAGCTGGTCTTACCGCAAAACCTGCTAAATGTCACCCAGGGTGTGGCGCGTTGCCTTACCTGGGACAATTTTTGGCGTAGCTGGCGTAGACCTTAAGAAATTAAAGTAGCCGCCGTCGTGAACTATCTACGACCAACGACAAAATCTGAGATAGGGGCATTTTCGGGCCTAGCTCAATACTATTTGCATTACGTGCAAAACTACTCTAGCAATGCCAGCCCTCTAACTGGCGCCCTTCGAAAGTCCGAGCCGATTAAAGTGGTATGGGACTCAGAAAAGTAGAATGCGTTACGCAAGCTGAAACAGGCTCTGAGTGACAAACCCATTCTCAAGGCACCCAATTTTTCTAGGAAATTGTCATTCAATGCGACGCGAGTGATCGCGGAATGGGAGCTATATTGTGCCAGGAAGACAGTGCTGGTAATGAAAGACTGGTTTTGTATTTAAGTCGAAAACTGAGCTGCAGAGAAGAGACATACAGTACCACTGAAAAGAATGCACTTGCTTCGTGTGGGCCATTCAAAAGCTAGCTTGTTATGTGTCCGGTTCCATGTTTCTGGTCGAAAGGGACCATTGTCTTTTAACATGTTTAGTTAACACGTTGCCTAAACGTGGCCGGTTACTGAGGTAGATCATGAGACTCCCACAGCACAATGTATACGTTCGCTACAAAAAAGGAAAGCTAAACGCTATTGCACACACATTGAGCCATGCGTTTTAGGTATTACTTTTTCACTATTCGGTTTTTTGCTGGCAAGTCGGGGAATATTTTTGTCCTCACCACGGCCTTAGCTGAGCGGTCTAGTCCAGAGTGATCTGAAGGGGCCAACTTTATGTTGTATTTTATTTGATTATGTTTTTGTACGTGTAAAACCTTGAGTTGCATTTTAAGAATCTTGTGTCCCATATATGTCTCTTGATGTAGAGGAAACGAAATTTCGATAGACGCATAGCTAGGTACGTGTTGTAGCATATTTTGTCTGGTGTTCTGTCGGGTAAGCGAGGCCACTTGCTTGTGTCCTGTGTTGTCTGTTGTCGAACCTTCTGGACAAGTTGGAGAACCATCAACAAGTTTTGGCGGCAAGCCAGTGGAGCTGAAATCTCCCTTAAGAATGGGATGTGTTCACGGAACTGAGCCTAGAGCCACATCCTTCCCCAGGCCCTGGAGACGAACCTGGAGGGACCTGGCGAACGAGCACGCCTGACATCCGAGCCACGTGGAACCAGCTAGTGTTGCCGGCACATTGTCTGGCAGAGGGGGTGCTGTTACACCTGATAGTGCAGACCGAACATCATTGCCTCTGCAAAGGCAATCTGTGTCAAGGTCAGGAAGAGAGCCCACCTGATGCCTTCTCCTCAACGACGCTGCCTAGCCCAGTGGCGCCAGGGTGTCTCGCGCAACGCACGACAAGCTCTCTCCACTAACGAGTCCGCTTCAAACCAGGTGAGGCATCGTCGCCATCCAATCTGGCAAGTCTTACACAATGCGTGGCAATCTCATTCGTCCTTGGGTGCAACCCAGCGCAGGGGCTCCGGATTGGACGATCGTGACGCAACCCAGCGACGGGTCACATTTGGACGATTTCGACGTGACCGAGTGGCAGTTCCTATTGGACTTTGCTGACGTAAGGCATGAACCTGCGGCCTATAAAAAACCAAGCGCCGCTCCGCCAAGCAGCTGACCTATGCGTCAGAGAAAAGCCAACATATGCGTCAGTGAGAATACATCTCGGCTCTTTCCCTAAGCTGCCGGCCTTAGTGCCGAATATTTAACGTCGCTATTTTTATGCTGTGCATAAACCTTGCCTCAACTCACCGCTTCCCGCTTGTCTATTAGCTCTGTTCAGAAACAGCCACGAGCTGAGGAACACACGCTACCAAACAGCCAGTGGCATTGGCAGCGGCGAGCTTTGGAGCAGTGGCGCCTTCGGGATCGTATTGGCGTCGTGCCTTCGTAACAGAGGATATGCTTACGATTACTCAAATACAGATTGGAGTTAGTACACACACAAAAAAAACTTGGCTTGAGCGGTGGAATCGAAGGCGAAAGTTAGCCTTAGAAGTGGCTACGAAAAGCCGGCAGCGAGCCAAAGAAGCCAAGTACGTACAAAGGAAGAATAATATAGAACGGGGAAGGAACGACGGCTGCGAGCAGACCCAGAAGTGATGAAAGACCTCAGCCAATGATGATGAATCGACACCGGCCACTCGCGTACAGCGCCTTCATGCCGCCGAAATTGAAATTAGGTTGTACAATAAATGGAAAGTCAGCGGATCATTCCTTCACCACATTGAAAAAGACTACTGGCCAGTGCTGTGTGCCTTGACTTTAATCTTGTTCGCGGAGCATGCCGGCGGCACCTCATGCTTTCACAAATACGAAACGACTTCAATCACCATCTCTGCATTTTTAGGTTTCGTCCTCTGAAACTTTTTGAACTATTGTTAGTTTTTTGAAGCGATTGGCTTTCTCTCGAATTATAGCTTTCAGATCTTCTCTTTTTCGATGTTTTTTTTGTTTAAGCCCGTCTTACCACCTTGTAGTAGTGGTCTCTCTTTCGTTATTTTGCTTTGTTTTTGCTCGCTGGTGAAGAAAACCAGCCAATGACAACGTGTTCGGTAACTTGTGAGACGACTGAATGCCTAATTCCCGCCCGAGTTTCTGTCTATAGAGTGTGCACAATTGTGTCGGGTCTCTGAATATCTGTTGCACTCGCACCTCTCTGTGCTTGAGGGTTAGCGTAAAAAACGACCTTTCATGACCCATTTAACGCTTAAAAACAACCCATAAGCCACCAGATCAGTCCTGATTGCTTTTACAGATATGTTCTAGCGTGAGATTCGATGTTGCGCCTATTTCTCAGGGGCACTTTAGTCATAACAATCACGATAGTTAAAGCACGAGAACAAAACTACGACACAGAGACAAGAAGAACACGAAAGACATTTGTCTGTGTGTCGTCGGGTTGTTCTTGCGCTATAACTATCGTAATGCCATACCAACTAGCCCAAGCTGCCACACTTCTTAGTCATAACAGCATAGTAGACGTACTTGCAAGTCCATGAAAGCCAAGCAAATTTATGGATGGAACCCCGCAGGGGCGTCTGCGTAAGTAGGCGTTTGGTGTGTAGCGACACCACAAACCCGAGCTAACGGGGGAGTTACGACTCCCTCCCACGCCTAGCCGTGCGTGGCTTTGCCGTGTCCGGAGAGATGGGAATCCTGGGGGTTGAGCCGACGCCTGGAGATTGGACCTTTAAGGCCCCCCAGAAGAGGCAACAGACCCCTCTGGCCCCGGCTTCAGGTAGACGGCACCCCTGGGCTGACCAACCCAGGAGAAATCGGCAGTCGCCTTTTCCTGTCTCTCTCTTCTTGAATCTTCGTCTTTCTTCCCTCTTCGAATCTGTCCTGTCTTCTTCTCTTTTCTGTTTCCTTCATTTTTTCCTGGTCGCTAAGGTTAACATTGTGAGGCTATCCTACCTAGGGTAAACCATATTCGGTTATAGCAATGGCGTACTGCTGGCTTAGGGCAGACTTTAGCACATGAGCTGCCGCGTCCCCCTGTTGGGCTCTGTGGTGGGTGGTAGGTGCCGCTGGCGAAGAAGTCATTTTTAATGGAACCTCAGAACACTCCTGTAACCGATCGTGCCCTGAAAAGGGTACGCACCGATGCATGCTCTTTGTTTTTCACCCAAAACATTGAAACTTTCCCAAGATACCACATTCTTCACTATGACAAAATATCAACTAAAACAAGAGCAATATCACCTTTTCTCGTGGCCAAGTGCTTAAAAGACACCATTGGGATCGGCTATAAGGCCACAAAGATGGGAAGTGGGGACATTCTTTTCGAAATAAAAGACAAAGAACAGTAGAACAAACTTTCACACCTCATAGCATTTGGCAATACCCCTGTATCAGTTACTGCACATCGTACTTCGAACACTGTGAAGGGCGTAGTATCCGATGAAGACCTCATGTCACTCAACGAAGAGGAACTCCTTGACGGATGGAAGGACCAAGACATAACACATGTGCAGCGCATAAACATCAGATGCAACAACACTGAAACCGCAACAAAGCACCTAATACTTACTTTTATTTCAAGCATTCTACCCCAGACACTCGAAACCGGCTATGTAAAACTTAGTGTGCGTCCGTACGTGCCTAACCCGAGACGTTGCTTTAAATGCCAGCGATTCGGACACGGATCTCAGACCTGCCGAGGTCAGCTTACTTGTGGTAAATGCGGCATAACTAGTCACGGTACTGATGAGTGTGAATATGATGAGGTTCACTGTGCAAACTGAAAAGGCAGCCATGCCGCATACTCCAGAGCGTGCTCAGCCTGGAAAAGAGAAAAAAATTATCACCTTAAAAGTTAACGAAAATATAATGTTTCGTGAAGCACGACAGTGAGTCTCACCTACTTTCGCACTAAAAAATTCCTTCGCTGAAGTGGTGCAACGAGAAGTGGCACCACAATGACCCTTGGCGACTACCTTGACCGCGCCTAGTGTGCCAAGGTCAAAGCCACCTGCCCTTCTGGTGGGAGAAGCCAACGGCGCCCCACCCACAGCCAACCAGACCACACCGGTGACCTCTACAAGCCCTGGCAGCAGCCAGAGATATGAGGAGACCAAGGAGGCCCCAACAACCTCCTGCCCGGTGGCGGCAAAGACTTCGTCGACTGAGGCGAAGTCTAAGCGACACACAGATAGCTCTTTGAAAAGGGTGTTCAGTGCCTCAAAGGAGGCTATGGACACCACTTCTAGCCAAACGGTGGCGGTAGCGCCAAAGGAGCGGAGACCTCTTGTCGACCGCTTCATAAAAGAGAAAACATCAATTACAGGGCCTCACGAAGGCCCTGTAAAATGAACCAATCTCAACCTTGACTACACACAGCACTTTTTTTGAATTCATAATGGATAAAATCATACAGTGGAATGTTAGAGGGCTCCTCAAAATTCTAGATGATGTTCAAGAACTTCTCAGTAAGTCCAACCAAAAAGTGCTGTGTGTGCAAGAAACACACCTAACTCCTAAATACAGCAACTTTCTCCACCAATACATCACTTTCCGGAAGGACCGTGAAGATGCTGCCGTGTTATCCGGCGGAGTAGCCATTATAGCTGATAGAACTGTGGCATGCCAGCAGATGAAGCTCCGGACAGCTCTTGAGGCAGTGGCCATTCGAGCTGCACTTTTTAACAAACTCATCACCTTATGCTCTCTGTATATACCACCTCAACATCAGCTTAAAAGGCACGACTTGGGATCATTAGTAGATGAACTCGCACAAAGACTTTGACCATGGGGACGTCTTGGTCACACCATTATTTAGATGCGTCGGTAAAGGAATCATTCTCGCTTCCGGTGTAGTTCGGTGTCTCAATGGTTCCGCACTTATCAGCGCTGTGAGTACGACATCCGAAAAAATTCTACTTCCCCAGAACACCACGGTGGCCTGCGTGACGGATCACCAGCCTGCCTGCATCGTGCCTCTTCATGCCATCTCCTCCAACGACAGCCCTAGGGGTGAGCCTGCATCTTCTTCCGCCTTTACTGCAGCCATTAGCGATGACTTCACACTTTCACAGACGCAACAGATACTTGCTTTGTTAAAGAAACATGAAGGTTACTTCGATGTTTACTCCTCGACGTTGGGCCGCACTACTACTATCACGCATCGAATCCACACAGTCGGAACAAGTGTTGTACGCCGCCGGCCCTACCGCGTGCCTCCTGCTGAGAATAAAATTATCGAAGGAAAGGCAGCTGACATGCTCAAACGAGAGGTAATTCGCCCTTCATCTAGCCCTTGGTCGTCGTCTGTGGTTCTGGTTCGCAAGAAAGATGGCTCCGTGCGCTTTTGCGTTGATTATAGGGCGCTCAACAAGATCACTCGCAAGGATCTGTACCCAATGCCTCGCATTGATGACGCCCTTGATTCTCTACAAGGCACGAAATACTTTTACAGCCTAGACCTGCGTTCTGGATACTGGCAAATTCTTATGCACGAAGACGATAAAGAGAAAACGGCAGTTGCAACCCCCGACGGGCTATACGAATTCAACGTTATGCCTTTCGGGCTGTGCAACGCGCCCACTACATTTGAGCGCATGATCGATACCATGCTACGCGGTCTCAAATGGAAGACCTGTCTCTGCTACTTGGACGACATCGTCATTTTTCGTCAACGTTTCCTCGGCACCTGCAACGCTTGAATGACGTGCTGTCATGCCTTGCCGCCACTGGTCTCCAACTCAACACAAAAAATGCCATTTCGCCACAAAAGCCATCAAGGTTTTGGGCCACGTCATGACCGAAAACGGAATTCAGCCGGATCCGGACGCAATTGCTGCAGTGCTTCGCTTTCCGCGCCCCGAAAGGTCGAAGGAGTTGCGAAGTTTTCTTGGTCTCGCTTCTTATTTTCACTGTTTCATACGAAACTTCGCCTCATTAGTGGCTCCACTGCATCAGCTTCTAGCTTCCGACGTGCCTTTTCTGTGGTCGGAAGAATGTCAAAAGGCATTTGAGCTGTTAATGTGTGCCCTCACGTCCAAACTTGTACTCTGCCACTTTGATGAGGCCGCGCCGACCATCCTACATACGGATGCTAGCGGCCGTGGTATAGGTGCCGTTCTGCTCCAACGCGACACCTCTTCACAAGAGAGAGCAGTCGCCTATGCCAGTAGAGTACACACCGCGACCGAGAAGAACTATACCATAACTGAGCAGAAGTGCTTGGCTGTAGTCTGGGCAGTTGAAAAGTTCCGTCCCTATCTCCACGGCCATCATTTCACGATTGTTACGGACCACCATGCGTTATTCTGGCTTTGCACGTTGAAGAACTTGTCTGGACGCTTGGGTCGGTGGATTCTACGTTTACAACAGTATGAACTCGATATCATTTACAAGTCAGGTAGAACACACCAAGACACCGACGCCTTTTCGCGCTGCCCGCTACCAAATACCCAGCTCAGCATCGGTCAAAGTTCTTCCATCACTTCTACTGTAGCGCTCGCGCTCGCCTCAATAGATCAGCTATTATCGGACGACAAGCGCGCACTTCACTCCTACCAGTTGTCTGATTCGTACTGTAGACGTATTATGGACCAGATCTCAGGAGCTTCCCATCCACCTAACGCGCGGAATTGTCGTCAACTCTTGCGATTTAAGCTGGAGAATGGAGTCCTGTACCGTCACACCTACCACCCTGATGGTCAACGCTGGGTCCCCGTGTTAACACACTCTCTTCGACTTGACGTGCTTAAAGCCTTCTATGATGACTTGACTGCCGGATATCTTGGTATTCAAAAAAACTCACGATTGCATTTGAAGTCACTTCTACTGGCCCGGTATTTCTACTAGCATGATGCACTACGTCGGTTCCTGTGTCCTGTGCCAACATTGTAAAATCCAGACAACTGCACCGGCCGGGACTCTACAGCCAATTCCGTGCCCTACAATGCCATTTGAGATTGTAGGTATAGACCTGTATGGCCCTCTTCTCGTCACATCTACTGGAAAACTTTGGATAGTGACCGCCGCAGACCACTTGACACGTTACGCGGAGACAACGTCTGTATCAACTGCCTCTGCTTCGGAAGTTGCCGATTTCATTCCGCACGCCATCATTCTGCGCCATGGTGCCCCTCGTGTATTGTTGAGTGACTGTGGAAGACTTCGAACAGACTGGGCCGTTAATTATCGTGTGACTCCACTTGTCGTCCCAACAGGCCACCGTCACCACTCCACAGAGATCGTGCACGTGTCTCGCATGAATCCTTTCAGGCGACGTTCTCTGCCACATTGATTTTCTACGGCCAGGTTGGCCGCTTTGATGTGGGGGGAATTAGTGTGGGCATTCATTATGCGCTTCTCATATATGCATTTTCATAATCATCATCATTCGTCTGGGTCCCTGTCCTCATCTTCACTGGGGGTCACCACAATCATCATCGGGTGTGTGCACGCTCGGTCTTAGACTGCCCGTTCGTTGCTGAGACCTTGGGCTGAATGAATGCTGTCTCAACCCAGATGACACAATATTATGTTTTATCCGCTTTAAGGTAAGCAATTTTAGGCCCTTAGAGAGGCCTGTAGACGTCTTAGTCATTGTTACATTCCAAGTCATGGCCGGTCCTCCATCTTTTCTATAGCGCTCTTTGGCCAAGACATGGCCTTTGCGCCATTAAAACCTACATATCATCATTTATGGATGAAATGCGGCCAATGGGAATCGTCATTTTTGACTCAAAATAACACTATGCATTGTAGACATCTTCTTACTCACTGCTGCACCTGACTTTTATTCCGACAATGTGGGAGGAGTGCTGAAACGCTGCGCCTAGCGAATTCCCTTAATTCTTTGGGCACTGTATTAGAGTGTAGTATACCAATGTTTTTTATATATCAGCTGTGTTGAGAAAAACAATCCATTTTTGTTTGTTGCCACAATTAGTTAGTATGCTTCCGAAATTTCTTTTGTAGCAGTGCTTCACGATCAGTATTCGACCAATTACTGTCAGTGTAGGCAAGAGTGGTGCTTCCAGTGATTGAGTGTCGCGTTTTAATGCCAATCTCACCTGACACCGATTAACATAGTAGCTTACAAGTCTTTGAAAATCTTGATATACATCGCGCAGCTGACCTGATAGCAAAGGCTGATGCAAAGTCACAGTATCTGCTGTTTCATCAGACTTGGAATACCATGCTACTGACGGAATTGGTAGATAAAGTACAAGGTAAGTGCCCTGATATTTATATTGACAACGTAATAAGAAGATATTATTGTCACAACGTAAAAACAATGCATTGTGTTAACATTTATGGGGCAAGGTGTAAAATGCGTTGAGTATGTAGTAAAAACTGTCCAGCTCAAGCCTGTTCACTGAATAGACTGCCTATGATTAGCTATTAATGAATTCGTTATTTTTTGCGAGAAGAATCCGTTATGGTTGTTGTATATGCTATGTTTTTTTTTACTTTCGTGTGCCCATCAATCATATCCACTGCATCATTAGTCTCAGCGGCATAGTCATTGCAGCACTTGGGTGCTAAACCATGTGCCATGGCGTTGAGCAAGGCCGTGGTGGTCACATTTGCCATAACGAATGTGCAACGCATAGCGACTCTTTTTTAATAGCGAGAGAATAGTGAGAATGGTGGCAAAGCTCCGACGGACGGTTATAGATTACCTATGTAAGGAAAACTAGCGTAATGACACTACTAATTGAATAAGTGACCTAGCGGGCAGAGTAGAAGCTGGAACAGTCTGTGTTTCACTACCTGCAAAAAATGTGGTCAGTCGGTACATACGAACGTAGTCATTCTCTCGGTAGTGAAAAGTAATAAATTCAGAATACACACTTCTCGTGGAGATGCAGTTTGCAGTTGAATGCAAAATGAAGGTGTGAGGTTTATAGGAAAAAACAATGAACGATTAGGGCAAATAAAGTGCATGAGAACCCGCAAAATATGGTTTCGCATTCAGCAAAAAGCGTCTGTATATACACCATCGCTCACCTTTTATTTATTCAACGTTTAAATAATGGTCTTATGATAACACGCGACATATGCGGTCATAGCAGATGGACGAGTTCAGGGCATATTTCAATCATTGCAATATCTCATCACATCTAATCGTCATTTCTGGAGAAATGCGTTGAGCACATTGACGATTTCATAGTGCTCTAAAAAGGAATCATGTAGGAAGAATATATTCGTGGTGCTTGTGCAGTGCCTAGGTTTAAGTGTTTATATACACTTACCACATAATACAAGACACATGAGGTTGGTTAAAAACTCCTTTTTCATCGGCTGGAAAGTTGAGAAGTGTGCTTTAGAAGCAATAGATGCCAATATCTGTGCCGGGAGTAGGATGCATACTGGGTTGCCGGGTAGTCAAGACAATATATAGCCAGAAAATTAGAGAACGAGACAAAAAGTAGCCAACTAAAGCCAGTGCGGTTACAGTTGCTTTCAGTAGTCATACGTATTTCAAACTCGCTTACAAATGTTTTTCAGAGATTAATGTAAAAGTCTTTCACTAAAAAAGCAAATATGGGCATCACAAACAATTCAAAATAAAGAGTTTTGTGATACCAGCATACATTATGGACACTACCAATCGTTTCATGAGTGAGGACGTAGTGTTTCCGCTGTTGAAAAAATGACACTTCCCCTATTCGCATGACTTCTCTTGAAGTGACTAGGGGTTGCAACAATAGAAATCAGTTTATAGCATGACGACTGTGTTCAGAATCACAGTAGCTGGCACTCCAGCGTACATTTTAGCCACTTTCAAAATAATGTCATCACTGATGTATACAGAGTCACGTTACGTACCTGCGCAAAGAAAATGATACAAGCCGATCGTTAGATGCTTCAAATAGATTGATAATTGCTGGCCGAGCTGTCGAGAGATTCTGAAAAAGTACGAAAAATTGAAAGATCTCCCGTGCTACGGGAAACAATTGTCCGCGCGATTTATATGTTCGAAGTATAAAAGGACTGATTCGGTTACCGAGATGTTAAAATTAAGTGGTTTGGAATCTCTAGAAGTTAAACGACAAAAGCAGCGCCTAAAAGTATTTTTTCAGATATTGCATGGTCAAATAAAAATGTATAGAACAATTTACGTACACCCCCCGCATAAGCTCAGCAGCCGGATCAATCATGACACGGCAGTTCGCCCCTTCGGTGCTCGCACGGACGTCTTTCGCAAATCTTTTTTCCCTGATGTTATAGAAGCGTGAAACAAATTGCCGCGACATATTGTCGAAAATTTGAATGTGCTCTTGATGTTTACTTTGCCGAGCAATGAATATGGTATTGTGGTATTGTTCAAAGTTGCTGAAAATATGAATGTCTGTATTTACTTTCCATATCCTATGCTTCCCTCTCTGTAATGACGCTCAAGTGAGGGTTGGAAGTATAAATAAATAAAAAAAAATAAATAAATGTCATGCGAAGCATGCGAATAGAAAATGAATGAGTTGTAACTTTTTTCAATGAAATGTTTCAAAAATGTTGTGAAACTAATATAAAAATGCCCCATGTAAAACGCTTATCTTGAACAGTCGAATATGCTTATATACTGCGCACATCCACCATTCACCCTGTAGCTCCAGCCCTCTGAAACAGGGTTTCTCGTCGTAAGTAGCACTTGCACAGAAGTTCTATCGACACTGAAAGCTGGCGCCTACAACTGAAACCAAGCTCAAATCACGAGAGCCCACAGATTGTACTCGGCGCTTCTGGCTCGAGATCGCCCAATCCACCCGTATTGTTTTTCTTGCTGCTTATGTACGCAATGAAAAGTACGTAGAAGGGTTTCTTGATGACCAGCTGCTACATAATACTGAGGGTAACAGCGCGAAAAAAATGGGACAGAGAAAGAATAAACACAGCGCTTGTGTCGTGTTCAATCATTCTCCGTCCCCCCCCCCCTTTTTTTTTGCGCTGTTCCCCTCAGTACCAAAAAAGTAGATGCCTTGCCCGATTTTCAAGCAAGATTTATATTCTATGTCCTGCCAGTATATACTTCAACAACAGCAGCTTCCACGTCACCAGATATTGATAACTTTGCTCAAAACGATAGTACAAAAAGTTGCAAAAAGAGAGAAAGAGAGAGAGAGGCAGCTTCATTTACAGAGAAGAAGAGACGTCCACCTGAATGATAGGTTGCTCTAGCCTGCTACTCTACACCAGGGTATGGGAAAGGGGAGAAAAAAGCCTAATGGATGACGATGGTGAGATAGAGAGGTTGCAAGAAAAAACCAAGTAGCCAAGGCTTTTTTCCATCGTCATAGGCTTGGGAAAGTAGCCACATCGGCACTAAATAACTGAGCCTGGCAACCGTGGCAGCGAATAAGCCATTAGAGGCTTGTGAAACTATGTGTCGATTACTCGTTTATCAATTTTTTGGTGTGTGGAAAAACTAGCAGGTTCCACGTACCGTGGGAACGTTTATATGCGAAGCACAAATCAGAGTAGTTGATTTGTCACTTTAAAATCATCCCAACAATACGAGGCAGACGTAAAATATCCCAAACATGACTTTCATGTCATTATTATCTTGTTTAGATGTGTCATATGCCTTTAATCACGTCACGTGATAGCGAATGGGGTACATGTGGATCTAGCAAAACGGCCTCGGGCATGCTATGAGCATACCATGTCATATTTTACATAACACGGATATCAGAATGATCATATTTGGACGTTTTATTTACCTTCGTCGTGTATTCACGTCACGTGATACCAAACTTGGTATATATGAAGCTAGTGAAACGGCCGCGAGTGCCTCATGAGCATGGTAGGTTGTCATGTTTTTAAATGACACGCATAGCATGATTATCTTGTTTCCGTCTGGCATTGGAATTCGTCGTTTATTTACATCATGTAATACCAAATTTGGCATGAGTGATGCTAGCGAAATGGCTGTGATCACATCAGGAGTATGGCACGTAGTCATGTTCTTGCATCACACAGATGTCCTGAGTATGATGTTTGCGCTCGTCATATACTTTCGTCAGGCATTGACACCACGTGTCACCAAATTTGGTATATGTGAAGCTAGCAAAACGACGGCGCTGGCACAATGATCGTAGAATTGAGTCCAGTTTTGCATGACAGGCATATGTTGATTATCATGTCTTGACGTGTCATTTACCTTCGTCGTTCGTTCGTGTCAGGTAACACCAAATTTAGTATATGTGAATCCATCGAAACAGCCGCAAGAGCGTCATGAGCGTGGCATGTATTTATGTTCCTACATGTCACGCATTTCACGATTATCATGTTTCCACTAGTCATATAGTTTTGTCACCTATTCACATCCCATATTACCAAGACCGCCAGGTGGCGCCGAGGAGTGTACACTCGTTCACATCTGCTCCGTCAATCATCGTACCTAGCAGCGGTTAAAATCATGTGATTACCAGTGAAACTACGGGAATTGTGCACGAAGACGTCAGGTACACGCTGACACCACCTTTTGTACAAGCGATCCCGGTTTCCTCTGAGAAGTGAAGACCTTCGCCAGAGCATGCCAACCCGCTACGCTAAGCGTCGCGGCGAAGCGGAACCTGGAGTCCTGGCAGCCAGCTCTCGGCCTACGCGTCGCGCTGCACCTGCTCGAACCCCAAAGGACAACGACCCAAAACTAGCCCAGGCACTTATGAACATGGATAACCAAGACATCGAAACCCAAGTGAGCTCTGCGGTGGACACCAACGAAGATTTTCTTTCACCTGACGAGGTGCTACAAGGGGAATCTACTAGTGACGCCGAGAACAAGGAAAACGATTTTGTGGAGCAACGCGACGACGAAGCCAAGAATGGTCAGTGGCAGGTAGCAATGTCATTGTGACAGTGAAAACGCATCAGGAAACAAGAACGCGCAGCGAGTGATGACAGCGTTGATCGAGGCGTAACTGAGAGCAACAGCTCCGGCGCTAGAACGCTTGCAGAAGAGCGACGCGGAAGAGCATCTGAAAGAAGCCGACGACGAACGCGCGCGGCGCCGCTGCCCAAAAACGATATGAAGATTATCATGCGGCCCAGACCAGGGTTAGTTGTGAAAGAACTGAAAACATACCAGGTTGCCCGAGCGGTAGAACATGCGAGCTGTGACCCGGAGGCCTGTAACAGCCACAAATTTCTGCTTCACCTTCGCAATGGATCAAACATAATTATTGCAAGCACTCCGTACGAAGATGTAGCAGAAAATATCTTGAAGATAAAGACATAAAGACACTGGAGCTCAATGGCACCAACTATCCCGTAAACAACTACATTTTCACTCCTGCTGGATACTTGAAAGCAGTGGTACGCGGATTAGAACGCGAAACGCCAGAAGCTGAACTCCTAAGCCATCTCCGAGTGCGCACTCAAGAAGTGACAATTGTTCAAGCCCGCATTCTCGGACAGTCACAAACTGCAGTGATCACGTTCGATGGACCAATACTGCCGCGCTTCGTGTATTATTACGGTGGCGAGATGCCGTGCGTGCCTTATCAACCCACACGGCAGTACTGTAAACTCTGCAAGAGCCAGGGACATAGGACGGATGTTTGTCCCACACCAATGACAAAGGCGTGCAGCAACTGTAGACTAAGAGACCCACCTGAGAACCACACTTGTGATCCGGAATGGGCCCTGTGCGGCGGACGCCATCCCACGGCAGCATCGGAGTGCACCGAAAAACTGAAACGCGTCCCTCAAAAGGGCCGGTCGCTGCTTTCGCACCAACACAGCACACCACAAACCGCTGGCATACTCAAGAGACGCTGGTTCAGCACGTACCGCGAGGACTCTGCACCGCCAGGCGGGGTCCGTTCCAGTTCCCGATCCAGGTCTCGATCTACATCCCGATCCAGGTCCGGCTCTCGAGACTGCTCCAACTCCCGGAATGGTGGCCACAAGCAGGCCCAAGCAAAGCAACAACAGCACAAGGGCAAGAAGGCGCAGAAAAAGGAAGCAAAAAACCAGGTGAGCTTGGCAGCAAAATTCTCCCTACACTCACACCAAACACCACAACTCACGCGCTTAGAACGTGAGTTAGAGATAATGCGGGTGAGAATAGGTGACCTAGAACGCGAAATTAGGGAACTAAGAAAGTAACAAACGCAGCACCCGCAACAAAACTCTATACCCGCCCAGAGTGGCCAGAAATTGCAGACGCAACCGAATGCAGGAAGCGACTCAATGATTACGTCGTCGATGCTGAAAGAAACATTAAAGGAAGTTATACCGACAGTTATAGAGCAGTAATGATAAATATAGATAGAAAGCTCGAGATTCTGGACAAGAAAATCCGGGCACAACACGTCGAATTCACGAAAGCCTTGCGAAAACATGCCACAGGCATCAACATCAGAGAATAAGCTGAGAAAATTTACAACAGGCCCGGATTGTTGGTCATGAACCAGGAGACAATAATGGCTAATCATCAAACGCAGTGGGCAGAAAAGTGCGAAATATGGCAATGGAACTGCCGTGGTTTTCGGCGGAAAAGAGGGCAACTGTTGCAGCTGGTGGCGTCGCAACAAAAGCCACCTGCTGTGATAGCAGTCCAGGAAGCCGGAACACAACCAAAATTACGAGGCTACGAAACTTATAGTACCGGGGACACAGAATGGAAAGTTGCTACATTAGTCGATAACTCAATCACAGCAATATGTCATCAGCCCATTGAAGAGGCGGATGTCCCGCACATCATAACAGAAATAACCTACAAAGGGAGCCATGGAAAGAGCGCCATCATACTTAATATCTCCAGTCCTCCAAGACAAAATAGAGCAACGTTCAACAAGCTCTTTCAAGAGACAGCAAAACTGGTGAAAGGGAGTCCGTTAATCATAGTTGGGGACTTTAATGCCAGGCACGCAAGCTGGGGATATAAGATGCAAGACACCAAAGGCAAGAATATCGCAAGACAAATAGAGAAACTGGAAATGACTCTGTTAACTGACCCTGCAATACCAACGAAAATAGGCAACAGCGTATCCATGGACACAAGTCCAGACTTGACGATAGTACAAAACTGCCACAGCGTGGATTGGTACAACACCCTTGAAAACCTGGGCAGTGATCATTACATACTAAGCACCACAATCCGCACCGGCCGAATCCGCAAACACATTGGCACAGCTTAAATTACAGACTGGCGTGCATATAGAAAAGCGCTAAAAGCGCACGTGACCGCCGTACACGACTTGGACGAGTGGTGCTAAGTAATTCGAAATGAAAAGCAAATGCACACCAAAGCCGTCGCCAGAACAGATGATACCCCTGAAGTAGACGCTCACCTTCTCCATCTGTAGGAAGCAAGAAGAAACCTCACTAAAAGATGGAAAAGGCAAAAGCGAAATAAGAAACTCAAAGCGAAAATTAAAGAAATAACGCAGCAAGCTTAACAGTACGCTAATAAACTCGCGACAGCCAACTGGGAACAATTTAGCGATTCACTAAATGAAACCCTAGGAACAGCAAAGACATGAATTATCCTAAGAGCCATGATTGACCCTCTGAAAACTAAACGCGAAGGACAAAAATCTCTAGAAAGATTATTGCACACATATCCAGGCACACGAGATGACCTTCAAGACATCTATATTAAGTGTTTCGGCGCCCGAGCCATCACAGCCCCTTTCCAGGCTAAATAAACTGGGCTCCCAAACTCAGAACGGGATGCACCTTTCACGCATGCCGAGGTCAGAGCGGCTATCGTCAGCATGAAACGCAATACAGCGCCTGGGGCCGATCAAATCACAAATGCCATGATTCGCAACATGAATGACGAAGCCATAACAGCGCTTTTAAACTTCATTAACAAACACTGGGTGAATGGCACCATACCTCAGAAATGGAAGCATGCTGTAATAATTATGATACCCAAACCAGGAAAGAAATTGGCAATAGAAAACCTCCGGCCCATCTCTCTTACCTCGTGCTTAGGCAAAGTGTTTGAGAGATTAATAAATACCAGACTTCAACAGCACCTTGAACAAAATAACTTGTTGCCAAACACCAAGTTTGGTTTCCGCTCGAACCTTTCGACACAGGACATCCTTCTGCTTTTAAAGGAGGAAGTACTAACAAATGTTCCAAAAGCAGGAGAAAACATTGTCATGACCATCGACATAAAATGCGCTTTCGACAACGTAAGCCATAAGGCCATAGTGATGATTGATATGTTGGGTTTAACGTCCCAAAACCACTGATGATTATGAGAGACGCCGTAGTGGAGGGCTCCGGAAATTTCGACCACCTGGGGTTCTTTAACGTGCACTCAAATCTGAGTACACGGACCTACAACATTTCCGCCTCCAACGGAAATGCAGCCGCCGCAGCCGGGATGAGAACCCGCAACCTGCGGGTCAGCAGCCGAGTACCTTAGCCACTAGACCACCGCGGCGGGGTCATAAGGTCATAATAGATGGGCTAGCAGCGACAAACTGCGGTCAAAGGACGTACAACTATGTACAGAACTTCCTTACTAAAAGAACCGCTGTTATCAGATTAGGAGAAGACGAATCCAATGTCTTCCACCCATTGAGCAAAGGCACACCACAAGGCGCCGTGGTCTCGCCTACGCTTTTCAACATAGCCATGATTGGTCTAGCCTAAAAACTAGAAGGT
Organism: Rhipicephalus microplus; assembly: GCF_013339725.1. Lineage (NCBI taxonomy): Eukaryota > Metazoa > Arthropoda > Arachnida > Ixodida > Ixodidae > Rhipicephalus > Rhipicephalus microplus. The sequence goes on along the minus strand of NC_051174.1, from coordinate 75,675,184 downwards.
ATTCCCGACATCCGGCTCTCCTTCTATGCGGATGACATCACTATATGGACAACCAAGGGTAGCTTGGCATAAAAAAAGAGCGGCTTCAACGGGCAGCTAAAAGCATCGAAGATTACACTAAAGAAAGGGGACTTCAGTGCTCAGCAGACAAATCGGAACTCATTCGGTTCTCCAAGAGTAAAAAACAAAGGACATACCCGAGCCTCCGCCTTGAGGTCAAGCTAGACGGCAATATTATTCCAGAGAAAACAACCATTCGAATCTTAGGGATGTGGTTACAGTCCAATCAGCGATGTCTCCACACACTGAATATGCTTAAACTAACAGCTCAACCAATTGTTCGTATGATAGTTAGAATAACGAACAATCGTGCTGGACTGAAAGAACAAGACGTGCTTCGTTTGGTAAAGAGCTTAGTCATCAGCAGACTAACATACTTGCTACCCTACCACAACAAGAATAGAGAGGAGAAAGGAAAAGCAGACAAAATAATAAGAATGGCGTATTAAGCGGCTCTGCGACTATCACAAAGCACTTCAAATGCGAAGCTATTAGCGCTCAGACTTCACAATACATTTGATGAGTTGGCTGAGGCACAAGTAACCACCCAGATTAACCGCCTGCTACAGACGCCAACCGGCAGAAAACTTCTTCAGAGGATCGGCCTCGGTGAACGAGTACAGGCACATGGCAGAGCTAAGGAATTGCCGTGCTCAATCAGAGCCTGGTACAAAATATGCCCCCTACCGAAGGACAAGGACCCAGCTTTACATGCTGGAAGACGTAAAGCAAGAGCCGCTTACATAGATAAAAAGACAAAATATTTTAATACGGTGAGATTTATTGACGCTGCACCATATCAGGCAAATGTAAAGAAATGGTGGCCGTGGTCAAAGACCAAAAAGGAAACATCACAAGTTGTGCCTCCATAGCCCAAGCCTCTATCACAGAAGCGGAGGAGATAGCGATCGCGCTGGCAATCGAGGAGGGCAGGGAGCGAAAAGCCCCAATGACAATAATCACAGATTCCAAGGCTGCATGTAGAAATTACGAAAAAGGTAGAATATGTATGAAGGCCTTCCAAATTCTACCCAAAGCTCGTAAGGACTTCCCAAATGAATACACCCAAACCATTATCTGGGCGCCAGGGCACGAGGGCGTCACCGGGAACCAGTTTGCGGATGAGGCGGCTCGAGGCTTCACAAATTACCGAGCTTCCTTGCACACTGTAATAGAGGATCCAACGCCCCTAGACCCTAACTTTGGTACAATTCTTCAGTATTACAGGGACAATAGAAAAGTGTATCCAGCACCGCATAAGAAACTCACAGCAATGGAATCGGTGGCATTACGCAGAATCCAAACAAACACATACAAGAACTTATACAGGCTGCATGTATTCTACCCCACAGCATACAGAGATATATGTCCGTGGTGTGGGGCCACACCAGCTCTGTTTCACATCACGTGTGAGTGTAAGCATCACAACGAAGAACACCACAACACGAACAACACAGAGGAACAATGGGAGGCGCTGCTGTCCAGCTCGGCCATTGTTGATCAGTGCTGGCTGGTCCAACGGGTCGAGATGATGGCTAGGGCCAGCGGAGCCCTGGAATAGGGGCCCGACCATTTGGAATGCTCCACGTTATGCGCAAATAAAGTTTTCTCTCTCTATCTCTTTCTGATATTACCAAATAGGGTATGTGTGAACCTAGCGAAACGACCGCGAGCGCACCAAGAGCGTTTTGTGTAGCCATGATTTACATGACGTGCATGTCATAATTTTTACATCAGGATCTGTCACTTATGTCCGCCGTGCAGTCATGCAATACTTTACCAGTTCAACAATATCTCATGTGAGCGAAACCACCACAGGAGTAGCAAGACTATGAAGTAAAAATGACGACATTCATTACATACGTATTATGATTTTCATGTTATGTCTATTGTGTTATACTCGTCATAACCTCATGTTATTCTATAACAATTTCGGTATTGATACCATTATCGAACTGGCCAGGAAAGCTAAAAGTCGTAGGTGGCTTGATAGATAGAGAGATAGATAGATAGATAGATAGATAGAGAGAAAGATAGATAGATAGATAGATAGATAGATAGATAGATAGATAGATAGATAGATAGATAGATAGATAGATAGATAGATAGATAGATAGATAGATACGCTAAAATTCATCGAAGTTTGCTAAGAAATACTCTGCATTTAAAATTATAGTGTTTTGTCAACTTACAACGTAAACTGTGGAATACGCATTCCTAATATCTAATATGAGTGAAGCGAACACGCTCAGTGGAGCAAACTCTGCTTTACATAGATGTACGGAAACTATTTATGGAGAGCAACTTCAACAGAAAAATCGGGAGTCGGCAGACTTGGGGAAGAATGCCTGCAGCCAGCCATATGGAGTGTACTTCTACGTTCGTATTCTCGAGATCATATTTCGCTCCATAATTATCAATAAGTATGAAAAAAATTACCCCTACGTTTGATGGGTGAAGCTCCTCACGCCGTGGGTCGTATGTCCCGTGTCACCGTAGTCGTCGTAGTAGCCATTTGCATTGCCGTGAACGTGAATAAAAACGGTGTCACAGCATATCCGCAGAGGGGATGGTGATTAGTGGGGCGAAGCATCCATCAGTCCGTGCATCCGTCTACTTCACCCCACTCGTCATCATTCAGCTCGTGAATATGCTGCGATTGTTTCTATGATGAGTGACCTGGACGTCCAGTGGCCGTTGTCTCGGTTTATCACCGGTGCGGACATTTTGAACTAGTGAACCAGAGCTAGCAATCACTGTTTCCTTGCAAGATTGTGACACAAGAAGTTGCAGGAGGTCTCCTTTTTAAGTTAACATATAAAAAGTGCTTCAGTATTTCTAAATGCTGAAAATACTGAAGAAAATAAAGAAGTAATTCAGGAGAAACTGCCAGGCCGAGCCAGCTGGTGAGGGCGGCGCGATAGCGTCGTGGAGTATTGTGGTTCACGCCGTCGCTCGGCACATGGCACTTTCGGCCTGTGGCCATCTTTTCAATGGGCTTCTAGGGGCGCGACGCATGAAAATTGTGATAGTGCTTCGTACGCTGCGAATTTCTTTAGATTTTCATGTGTATTGTCAATGACTAGATGTGACAGATGTTTCAGTGTCAGTTAATAATTGATACTGCCAGAAGTACAGGCTTAAAAGCACTTGAAACGAGCCGCTAGGATATGGCCAGGAGCAGACGACGTCTACCGCAAGCACACACCTCTCGCTCCTCGCTGTCACGTTGTGAGCGCACATGTGTGTGTGGCCTTCGGAAGGAAAGTTCGCCACAAGCTGTCGCGAATATCTTCACAATATCTTAGCGCTCTCAGTTGCTTCAGTTCATTACGCTGGCGGCGCTGACCGATCGGGCGTGCTTTTCACGCCGCTACAAAGGAGAGCGCTTTACAGGATTCGAGCACTGCTTCTTCAAGATGAGGCGGAAAGGTGTTACGTCGAAGTGAAATGGTGGTTACGCATCCTGCGAAGTTCCTAGTGACCCAAAGAAGGTTAAAGTGTGGGCTCACGCCATACCTAGGGAAGTTCGCGAGCTGACACATCATATCTACGTTTGTGAGAAGCGCTTCTCGAACAGCGACTTTGCCACGTCATGTTACATGACAGTGCATGATATTCATATAATATTTTGAAGCAGCTTCTGGCAGTATTGTAGCTCTGTAGTCCAACAGCTGCATGTCATTAAATGCGTGGGTGTTATTCCTACACAGAACGTGCCTAGAACCGAAGACATTTCCATCTGTCTCAACTTCGCTGTCATGAACAACGCTGACTTTATCTTCACAACCAACGACGCCAACGCAAGCTTCCTGCGAAACGAGCTCTTCAACGCTGTCACCTTAAACTTTGGAGCCAGCGAAGAAGCACTGAAACAAAAATTGGCCCTGTATCTGCGTGTAATCTGCAAATGTCATCGAAAGACGATAGTGTTGCGCGTGGAGAGAGTAAAACAGTACTTATTTGATGTTCTGCGCAAGAAAATTGGTGAATGGTGTTCCGTAGGCGCTCGTTATAGCGCCTCGAGCGTGCAGCGGAGGGGAACGAGCGCATCAAGTCACGTCACACGTGAGACATGACCACCATCTGGCAGTTTTATTTGGAAAACAAAGTGCGTGTCCATGAGACGGGCGTGCGCGCCCGTCTCAGGGGTGATAAGGTGTAGAACGCAAGACGGTGGTTAAGTGCCACCACCGTGTCATCTTAGCAAAGCGTTGGAAACACTCGCTTCTTCGTGCAAGCGTTACATGGTCAGCGCAGCGTGATACGCGCTACGGTCCGTAGAATTACTTCTGTATGCCTTTTTTAGTAAAAAATGAACATGCAGAATACATACGTGTTGTTATGGTGCCTCAGACATGCGCAGTAATTGCTTCTTAATTGACAATCGCGCACGTATGAACACTGGTTCTTGAGGAACATTGGTGGGCGCTGCGGTTGGGGTCGGTCGTCCGGGGTATTGGCTGGTGCTGTGTAGAGTACGCGGTTCGCATTAACGGTGAACAAACAGAGAAGTGTACAGACAGACAGACAGACAGACAGACAGACAGACAGACAGACAGACAGACAGACAGACAGACAGACAGACAGACAGACAGACAGACAGACAGACAGACCAAAGCTTTTGCGCCAAAGGTCCCCAAGAAAGACTATCGTCTTTAAAAAGGAGGACGTGACGCGTGAATGCTGAACCAGATTGGAGTGGCCTTGACCAAGATAGTGGTGAAAGCGTTGCGCACGTATTTTCTCCTCCGCGAACGCAGTTTGGCGACAGCGGGCGCGTAAGTTGCGTGCCTGATTTCGTGACGTTTTCAGGTCACCCGAGCGAGCGCAGTTTCACCACCACAAGAACTCTGGTTCTGTGGTCTAGACCAAGCTAGATGCTATGCTACCCCACTCTGACAAAGAATCACTTGCACCTGACGTTTACAAAAATATTCAGTGTATGGAGGAAGCCTTACACATAAAACGACTGCAGATTACGGTGCGAACAAGCGTAGCAGCTTGACCTATAGCTTTTCCAGCCGACAAATTGATCGAATAAACCGCGATAATCAAGTTTCGGTGGACAATACTACTGCCATGTGCCAAATTCGATGGCGTGCAATCGACCACTGCTATTGAAGTATGCATACCAACTTCGCAAAGTGTGCATAAAAAGTATCGTTAATGAGAGCGATATCTAGATTTTGAAGGTTTGTTACTTTGAGCAATAAGTGAGAACAAAGAGTCTTATGCGCCTCAGGAAACAAGCAAAACGAAAACATTTTTACGCACATCAATAGCTATAATCAGTATTACCTCTTCAGGAGCTCCGGTTTTTATATATGTGCATGAGCGTGACTTTTTTCGGTTGAATAATTGTTAGCGTATCAAATGCGAAGCATTTGTTAGTGAAGCAAAGACAGGGGAAGCATATCTATCTATCTATCTATCTATCTATCTATCTATCTATCTATGCCCCGCCGCGGTGGTCTAGTGGCTAAGGTACTCGGCTGCTGACCCGCAGGGCGAGGGTTCGAATCCCGGCTGCGGCGGCTGCATTTCTGATGGAGGCGGAAATGTTGTAGGCCCGTGTGCTCAGATTTGGGTGCACGTTAAAGAACCCCAGGTGGTCTAAACTTCCGGAGCCCTCCACTACGGCGTCTGTCATAATCATATAGTGGTTTTGGGACGTTAAACCCCACATATCAATCAATTATCTATCTATCTATCTATCTATCTATCTATCTATCTATTTATCGATCTATCTATCTATCTATTTATCTATCTATCTATCTATCTATCTATCTATATATATATATATATCTATCTATCTATCTATCTGGCATGGAGTACGCATGCGTAGCGTGGGATCCCTACACCAAATGTAACATAGACAAATTGGAAAGAATTCAGAGAAAAGCAGTTCGCTTTATATATTCTAAATTTCGTCACACGGATTCTCCATCTGAACTAATGTCAGCTAATAACATTCCACTACTTCAGTCTAGAAGAAGGCAACTGCGCTTAGACTTCCTCAGTTCCTTGCTTAACCATAGAGTTGCGATTGACCCTTCAGTGTATTTAACCCCTTTGTCAACCAGATATACACGACATCACCAACCAAACTCTTTTACACCATATTTTGCTAGAACAGATACATATAAATTTTCCTTTTTTCCACGAACAGTGTCTGAGTGGAACACCTTGTCTGAGTGTGACCGCGTTGCATAGTATGCATGTTTGTCTCATAGTGTATATTTGCTGATGTAGCACTGTGTATATTTCCTCATCTTACTCACTTTGTTATTTATTACGTTCGTGATCAATCTTTGTCCTCTGTTTTTGTGATTCCTGATTGCCCGTCCTGCTTCGACCACGTTTTGTAGTCTGCAGTATGAATAAATCTATCTATCTATCTATCTATCTATCTATCTATCTATCTATCTATCTATCTATCTATCTATCTATCTATCTATCTATCTATCTATCTATCTATCTATCTAAGTAATGTGCTCAAGTCACCCAGATTTTGTATTTCAGAGTGGATGTGCTTGTTGGAGTGCTCACCCACAGGAATTGCAATGGTGAAATACTAATATAATTTTGCTCACGTATGCAATACTGTGTGCCACATGAATATTTCTTTAACTATTTTTTACAGAGCCACTGCTTTGTTCTCTTTGGGCAAAGTATAAAAATGCACGTGAACATCTCATGGACACTACCACACTGGATCTTTTTAATGCAGTTTGCAAAGAACCAGTCTACGACGGTTACCCAAAAGAATGCCCGAAATATGATACATAAAACTTGTTTTCTGCCATAAACGTCCGATGTTGTTGTTGAGATACTTTCGAAACTGAAATTCGCCCACTCAAACTGAAACATTCTTCCGCCGGGTCTCCGTTGCCATTGCAACAGTGTTTTCCGGACAGGCAATGCGGAGTTCTCGGGACAGGCAACGCCTTTCGGACAAGCTAGTATCGATCTGCTAGAATTCTCTCGGCGGTCTTGCAACAACAACCGCTGGATCATAGTCTGTGTCGATAACCTCACCAGATATGCGGAAACCCCTGCGATATCAACTTCCACCGAGGAGCCTGTCGCTTCTTTCCTGTTAAGATTCATCATTCATCGCTATGGTCGTCCAACGTGTCATCATCCGTGTTCGTGGTCGCCAATTCGTCCCGGACACTGTGCAACAAGTGCTTCGTTTCTGCACATCGGAGTCTTGCCACTCAACACCATATCGTCCCCAGAGAAATGGCCTTGTCGAAAAGAGAATGCACACGCTTTCTAATATGCTTGCTATGTATGTATCATTCAATCAGACGAACTAGGTTGACATCTTGTCATTTCTCACCTGTGCGTATAATACAGCCCCAGAAGTACGAAAGCACGGACGTCACTCCGTTTTGCCTACTGCCTGCTCGACATTAGATCACTGCACGGGTCATTTTTCCCGGCCTGAGCCCGGCCCAATATTTTTAAATATGGCCCGCACCTGGCCCAGATCCGAAAAGTTTGGGCCTGGCCCGACCCGGCCTGATCTGTTTCGGCCAATCATGTATAGAGCATTAGCAAGCAATGAGTGATATTCGGTAATTAGGATGATACTTGCGGCCAACAAGACGTTTTCAAGACTGTCTTGAGAACTTTTTTGAGGTTGATAAGTTTAACTGGTATATTCTGCGTACGTTTGTGTAATTACGCCCGTAACACATACAAAAAATTATTGCAGGGTAATTCCAATTTAATTGGGCTGCACCATTTAATTGGTCTGTACAATTTAATTGGGCTTGACAGTGCTTACCACATTTTTTTTCTTTAATTTCAGAGAGTGACTACTAAATAAACAACACCCGTGAATTGCAAAAAAGCAGAAATTTAGAGTTTTTACATAAATTGCATGCAAGCCGGGTTCGTCGAGTAAATGTGACGAGACTACTGCAATCGTCATTTATTACGCCATGCAATTACAAAACACGCTTTAGATAATTCTTACAGCACTACCACGTGGAGGAAACTCCCTATACCTCCCATGTATTCACTCCCGGCATTGGCAGAGTCGTTTCAACCGAATGCGGTTGCCGGGCATCCTACTGGAAATACATCATGAACAGAAAATTTCTTTCATGACGTCACTGCTGAGGTCCCGAAGTAGAGGGGAGGAGGAGGAGGAAGGGAAGAAATTAAAGACATGGAGGTGAACCAGACGCACGTCCTTTCGGAAAAAGGTCTACTGTCTAGTGTCTCTAGCGTTTCGCGTTCCCAAATTGCGTTCGCTCGCAACGAAAGATTTGGTGGACGGTTGCCGCGGAAGCCTTACCTTCCATCTTCGCATGCTTACGCAATGCGCCCGTGCCTTTTTTCAGGTCCACTGGCCACTTGGCCAGTGTGGCTATAAAATTTTGTTAATTTTTAAAAATTTTGTTCGTGTTTCCTCAGGAGGCAAAAGTTAAGCTGACTGATTTCTCAGTAAGACGAAACACGTTTTGCACAAATAAAGTAAATATTGAATGGTTTTATGCAAAAAACCGACACACTTAGTGTAAAAGTGTCGATCTATAAAAGCAGCTTTCATTTACAACTGACATAATGTTTCGAGCTTTGATGTGTCTTACATATGCGTTAATATCCGAAAGACGGCTGAAGATAGGGAAGAAGTTTGAAGGTATTCGAAATTTCTAAACTCTGGGTACCGCAGGAGCCGTCAGACAATAATCCGGTAAAAGGTGTCAATGCACCCACGCCTATACACCCCCGCTCCCCTGTTTCAAGGTGCACAGCAGCAAATCAAAATATTAAACATGAGTTTTCCTATGTACAGCTCTTACGTACTTCCCCCGCGGGGATGGTTGCACGTTTTTAGTGCCATAAGAACACTTGCGCTTCGTCATATGAGGACGTTTGTTAATTACTGTCGAAATACGAAAAACACTGTTTCCGTAAAAACAAGCAAAAACTTGTTCTATATGCGTGGTATAACTGTCAGTTGAAGCGTACGAATAAACAGAAGGGAAGAGAGGACAAGCGCTTATGATGGACATTCCAGTTAAACCCTTACATATTTCAGTAATTACCAAGTGCTAAATATTCGCTATTTCCTTGCGATTGGCGCGTTTGTCATAAAAGTCACTTCGCATCTCACAGTTAAAGTACACCAACAACAATTCCTGAGTTATTCATAACTCACAAGTCACGGTGAAGAGTCTACAAAGTACGGAGGCAGAGAAAGGCTTGGCGAGCATGCGAATGTGTACACTGTCAAACTTTTTGCCTCGTTAGAAGTGAGCACATATAATATATACACTAATATAGCATTAGCAGTGTACTGTGGCTGTTGCAGCAGTACCACCTGGCAAGTCGTTTTCGCCGGTATGCAAATGATATTGAAAAAATATATTACACGTTTCTTGAGAGCACTTGCAGCATACCGACGGAGCCAAATGCCGGACGCCATGTATTTCTCAATTTAAGTGCATGCTAATGCACTCCAACTGGTATAAATTAGCCAAAGCCCCCCCACTTTCGGCATCATACGTAACCTGGGCTGCCTCGGGATGTTAAACCCCACAGAGCAACAAAGCCAAACGGCGTAGACACTCCATGATATTGATATACAAAGTTCTTCAAGAAATGGGTTCAATATTATTTGAAAACTACAAAAAGGAGGCATCCGCGTTCTAGTTGCACTATTCGCTTTACTTTGGGAGAATGCATCTTTAAGTGTGTAAAAACAATAATTAAGGCAGTAAATATAAAAATTAAAACAAATGACTTTTAACCGTTCGAGATAGCTAGTAAATTCGAATGGGCGAATGAAAGTTCTTCCTACAAATAGTCAATAGCCATCTTGAAATTTCAGAAAGGCGGCAGGTGATAATCACTACTGAGCGTTGAAAGCTGGCTAATTTAGCTGCCGAAACCGAAACCGATGCACGAAACAGCGCATATATCATTCACTTCGAAAACGCCCTCAATAAAATTTTAATTGTTTTAAACTTTCTGAACAAATATTAGTTTCAATTGCTCTAACTACCGTCGTAATTATTATTAGTACGCATCCGAAAATGCCTTCTACCAAAGTAAAGGAAAAACGGCAGGTAGATAACAGATGCCTCTCCTTGTAGTTTTTGATAACTATTGGACCTATTTCTTGAAAAACCCTGTATATGAGACCCGGTACGAATATGGGCCTGACTCAGGCCCGGCCCCGATCAAACAAAGATTTGACTGGCCCGACAAGTCCTGTAGACCGGGCCGGGCCGGGCCACTCGACATTCGTGCAGCTGTCTTGATACACTATTTCCATTTGCACTTCATACGGAGGAGTCAGTTGCTCAAACATTGTGGTGCGCTAAATTATCCCTACAAATTGTTCATCTGCGCACACTGGCATTGCAACATCGCTCCAAGCAACAGTATGATCAACGCCACGACACCGCTTCATTCAAAAAGGGGGACCTTTGGTGTCTGTGGGCGCCTCAGCGAAAATGTGGCTCATGCCACAAATTTTCATCGCAGTACGTCGGCCCATTCGTTATCATTATACGCTTCATAATCTTGACCCACATGGTGCCATGCTTGGCGTCAGCTGGTTATCGATCAAGCCGAACCCAGTTGGCGCATGTACCTTACTAAAACTGCTGCTTGGGCGAGGTGGTTTCTGATTACAATAAATTTACTGGTGCAGAGGCGGAACTTCTAGAAGGCGCTGTGTGAGTGTTCCATCTTTGCTTGCACTGGTGAATCTATCGTAAGCTTATATCTCGTCTAGAGCAGTGCTATGCCGCACTCCGGTAGTGATTCAACTCACCCAGCAGGCTTCGTCTGTTAACCGGGCAACAATACGGTATGAGCTCGGCCACAGTATACGAAGTGGAAGCGGAAGCTAGTTGGTTTGGCCTATGAACCCCATCATCTCGGATAATCAATATATATATATATATATATATATATATATATATATATATATATATATATATATATATATATATATATATATATATACGCCGAAGACCGACACTGGCACTCTGAAACATACGGACTTGATATATACTATTTTACCTTAAACATGTGGGCATGTGGGCACCACCATATCTTGGGCTGTTAAGTTGAAGTTTTCTTTATTATTTCGATTGAAATGTAAATTACTAAGGCCACAAAACATCGTGTGCATCCATTCAACCGTTTTCATGTGTATGCGTGAAAACTAACACTGTTCATTTAGTTCTTGAAGATAGAAAACAGAAACGTCAACAGCCTTCAAGGTGACACTGAAAATCTTCCGCAAAATAGTCTATAGAACTAGATGAAGAAGATGTAGAGAATAAGACAGCTGGCCCAGGATCGGGTTTGGGCTCTGTCTGCTTCCTTCCAACGACGCAGCTTGACCATTGAACCTTGCGGCTTCAGTCATCTGTCCGTAGCGTCGCGGGCCGGCGGCAACGTGGGCTTTTTCATCCAAGAACGCCGTCCACTACTCCTTGGCGATAGAGTAATTAACCCAGCCGCAGCTTCAGGTGCCCATCAGACTATCAGTGGACGGTGTCTACGCTTCCCATCCGGTATCGGGGCATGGCCTAACGGACATCAAGCTACCACTTCCTGGCAGGTATACGCATGGGCTCCTGTTTTTTTGGGGGGCGGGGAATGCTGTTCAAACTTTTCGAAGCCTGCATTCCCTTACCAGTACTCTTCAGTCATACGAGCCACCATGGAACGCCGTTCAGGCTTCCTTGCTCGTGCATCTTAACAGTGTGAGTGCGGGAGCCACTGAAGACTTTGTAAATGTAATCCCTGTCTCTTCAGGTTTCACTCCTAACAGTGCCGTGAAGCTGTTGCGTACCATTGTGCTACTCCACGCCACGGTAATCGCCGTGACAGGCACAAGCACCACACTGTTCCCTGTCATCCTGCCGACCATGAGTGCAAGCCGTGCCATGTTCGTTGCAGCCGTCGCACAACTCCTTGAGGCCTGCTCATCTGAGCGTTTCAGAGAGCTCAGATGCGCCCTCCTGCAGCTAAGAGCCCAGCTCGGCTGCTTCGACTGAACAATCATGGCATTCTCACGTGCCGCCCTACCAACGCCATCTCTTTTTGAATAGGCGGAATTTGACAGATTCCGGAACGAGGCTAAGACCTGGGTAATAACTGTAAGTGCGCTACGCCTGGACGGAGTCTCAAATTTGAACAGTGGCCATAGACCGCCTTCAGTGAGGTGCAGAGGCGCGGCACCGATATGCAGGTGTGAAGCAGCAGTCCAAGGCGGAGTGGAGCTTCAAGCTCATAGCTGTTTTTGGCTGGATTACTTGCCGCCTCTCTGCCACCACCTGGTTCAAAGACACCACGTCCGAGAACGGAATGCAGGGGGAGTTCCTTCCCCAGGCTGCAGTAATGCACTGCAGTTCATATCTTTAGGGTTCAGACGCTGTGTCGGGAACCGCCCTAAATCCACGATGACCGGAAGCCACATTTCAGCCCAATCAGTCAGTTTCAGCATCATTTGGACAAACATGATTCATGACACTGCTGGTACACTTGACCACTGCCGCACGAGCAGTACGACCTTCCCGCGAATACAACGAACTAGATCTCATCTTGACCCATCGAAGCAACATCCCCGGCTATCGTATCAGTCATCTTAGAAACGTAGAGTCCGTGACCTACTGCGGAACACAGCGCATCGCATTAAAACTGAAGTAGCCGGAGTAATTTTATTGGAACACTTGCTCGTACAGCTCAAGCCTCTTTCTCAAGCTTTAGCTTCTGAGCAGAATGGCTCATTTGTGCATATGCGTCTGTAAGCATCCACAGGTTCAGGTGCCACATGTCTGTCTATGGCAAAATCTACACACAGAAAACGTCACAAACCAAAGCTCCGGGTCGCCCCATCGTCAAGGTTCATCAGTGCGACCAGGATTGTTTTGCGGTCTTTCCTGTCATCTGCACTCCGCTAATAAAGCCTACGTGCAGCATTGGACGAGGCCATAAGAAATACATCTGACCACCCACCACCCATCAGACCACCCATCAGAACGCCTCCGCAAAAACATGCGCCACTCCTCGCGGCATCACGACGGTCTGTGAAGTGTTATGCCGCAAACTGAACAAATTGACGACTCCACTGGTTGAAATTTCTTTACGAGCAGCGAGTTCGCAACACGTCCAGCCTTGTGTCACATGCACTGAACGTTTTGTGATTCAAGGAGTGCTTTACATCGTTGCATTTGTCGTCCTTCCGCATGCGTCTCATGAAATCATCCTGGGATGGAACTTTCTTTCCGCTAATCATGCGGTTGTCGACTGCGCTCGTGCTCAACTCGTTTTTTTTCATTCAGCACGACATTCATAGGTCTCCCTCACTCACCCAAAAAGGTTATCTTCGCCACTGACGTCATCTCCACTTTTTTGGTCACCACGGCATCTCTTTTGTGCAACTGCGTTCTCGATTCAACTGCCCTGTTTATGCCGTCACAAGAATGCGCTCGTCGCCGGAACCTTGTCGTCCCGTTTGCCGTCATAACATTTGCCGATGGCTCCATTGCCATGTACGTGTGCAATCCGTTCCCTTATACCGTTACCTTATTGCATGGCGAATGTATTGGAAGTCTTGACACTTATGAAGACATATTTCGCTTAGATGCCCCTTCTGATACGACGCCGATGTCCGTAGATGCTGTCACAGCTGCCACCGCGCCCTCACTACCTGACGAAGATGTTCTGTTGCACATTGTAGACATCGGCCTTACGCAAGGCCAGCGCAATCAGCTCATTCCACTACTCGACTGTTTCCGTGCCTCCTTCGACCACGGACAACCTCCCTTGTGACGCACGTCAGTTGTCCTTCACCATATCGACACCGGTCATCATAATCCACTTCGTCAGCACCCCTACTGCGTCTCGCAGGCTGAGCGTGACGTCATCACTCAACACGTCGACGACATGCTGCAACGTGGTGTTACTGAACACTCACACAGTTCTTGGGCTTCGCCGGTGGTCCTCGTGCGAAAAAAGGATGGCTCTATCAGAGTTTGCGTGGATTATCGTCGGCTAAACAAGATCACACGCAAGGAGGTTTATCCCCTGCCACGCAATGATGGCGCCTTTGATTGCCTTCAAGGTGCGGAGTTTTTCTCTTCACTGGATCTGCGCTCTGGATATTGGCAAGGGCCAATGGCCAAACCAGACCATCCCAAAATGGCGTTTGTGACCCCTGACGGCTTATATGAATTTAATGTAATGCCCTTCGGTTTTTGCAATGCACCTGCGACTTTTGAAAGCATGATGAACAATGTCCTCCGGGTACTTAAATAACACATCTGTCTTTGCTATTTAGACGACATAGTTGTATTCTCGGCGAATTTCGAAACTCACCTTTCCCGTCTGGAACAAGTTCTCCAGTGCCTTACGGCAGCCGGGTCGCAACTAAACTTTAAGAAATGTTGTTTTGTCGCCCGAAAATTCGCCATTCATGGCCATGTCGTTTGAAAAACAAATGAATATCGCCAGACCCTGCCATACTGCGTGCCATTGCCGAGTACTCCAAGCCTACTACCCTAAAGGAGCTTCGTAGTTTCGTAGGCCTGTGTTCCTATTTTCGGCGTTGCATTCGCAATTTTGCCTCTATAATTCCCCCCTGACTCAGCTTCTGTCCCGTAGCGCAGACCTATCTAGCTGGAATTTCAACTGTGATGACGCATTCACGGCACTGCGCCGGCTGCTCACGTCTCCGCCATTTCTCCGCCACTTCGATCCCAATGCACCCACTGAAATTCACACAGATGCTAGCGGTGTCGGTCTCGGTGCCATTCTTGCTCAACGCAAGTATGGCTGCGACGAGTACGCTGTCGCCTATGCCAGCCGTACCCTAACGAAGGCAGAGCACAACTATTCCGTCATGGAAAAAGTGCTTGGCTATCATTTGGGTTGTAGGAAAATTTCGCACTTACCTTTATGGAGCCAGTTTAATGTTGTGACAGATCACCATGCCTTATGCTGGCCAGCGTCTCTGAAAGATCCCACTGGCTGCCTCGCTTGTTTGGATTTATGCCTTCAGGAATACGACATCCGTGTTATTTATCGCTCAGGATGAAGACATTCAGACGCCGATGCACAATCCCGTTCTCCACTGCCTCCTGACCTTGCCTGCTTACCAACTGCCATCTGCTATTCGTCATCGTTGAGCATCACCGAAATGCCATCCGAGCAGCGCCAGGATCTCTGGATCATTTCTTTGCTCGACGTCCTCTCTCACAGTTCGTCAAAAACGACCTGTAAGATGGCAGCACTCTCACTGTTTACGCACAAGGTGGTTTCGCAAATGTTCAGTAGGCGATACACAACTGCCCCACTCCAAACTGCGTGAAATTGCAAAGTGCAAGTGAGCCCCGAAAGTGATGATGTGAATACAAATATTTCAGGCCTACTGTGCTGTTCAAGAGCACATGTCCCCCAAAATGGTATTCATTAAAATAACAGCTAATCAGCACCTACTTTATTAATATGCTATTCACTTTCTTTTCTCACATGCAAAAGACTGAAAGTTCAAAAAAGTTTATCTGTGTGTTAATTCTATAAATATATATAGCATACGTTGATGACTACAGAAGCAAAGCATTCTTTATTTTAAGTATTAACAAAAAGTAAAAAGTTAAATATCAAGTTAGATGTGCAATAAATCAGAGGGGCTATTTTGTTATTGTTCTATTTAAAACGGTGCAGAAAATAAACAGAAGACTAAAAAAAGCCACACTAGATTGGTCCAGGCCATTCTCATGCTCGACGCATGAGAATAGCCTTGAATTGTGCATAAAACGAGTGGAGGCAAAACGGCATCCGAGCAACATGAATTCGATTGAAATGAAGTGTTTGAGCCGAAAGAGTCGAATTAGCTTGTTTAGCATCTGGCTTACCATAATTATGCTGCGAAAATCACAACAAAACGACTCCTCCGAATTGTGGCACCACCTAGCGTCTACTCAAAATACAAATGACTGGCTAAAGTCATTCCACTCTGCAATCTCAAGCTTTGAAAAACAACGCACGCCAATATTGATGTTGAGCTGTATTATTCTTATATTTTTTCATGTGTTGAAAGCTTTTCTGAGTTCTCTTAGCTTGCCCACGGGCTGTTTGCTCCCTCTTGTTCTTCGATTCTATCTTCTCCCTATTCTAAATAGAACGCTTACAATTTAATCCCCCCCCCCCCGTTGACATAGGCTATTTATAGTAAATTACGCTTTGCAATGGTGTAACAGAGCTTCTTATCCCAGCGGTGTATCGGCAAAGCTTGTTTTTAAACGACCTGTATTGTTCCTCATGATTAGCAAATAACTAAACCAACCCTTATTTAAAAATTCACTGACAGCTGCAGCCTATTTAGAGCTCCTAAACCACTCCTTTTTTTAACGCTTCAAGTAAACACGTGCATCGTATGCCAAATGCTGCTTGATTAACAATTCTACACGTGGCAGGGCAACAAGCCGCCAGCGCTCTACAAATTCTAAGAAACAATCCCTCTACGCCTTTCAGGCTGACACGTGACATCGAGAAGGTGAATCTGACGTGCAGAATAAATATGCTGCGATTGGTCAAGCAAGCGCCTGTGACATCCGGTTAGTCAGCAAGAAGCTGTCCACGCCACTTGTCGTTTTTCGTGACGCCTGCATGCATGGGCTTGCTTGCAATTCAGGTACCGTGGCCCGTAGCACAGTGTTCATACCGGCACCGTTAATATAGACAAGGACTGGCATGGCAGCAGTGGTTCACAAACAAACACACATTTGACAGAGGGCAGAGTCGTGGCAACCGGAACAAGACAGTGTTTGGAGCAGCATGTCATCAATGATGCATGCCGTGCAAGATTGGGAGAGGTGCTCGGCAAGAGCGCAAAGTGGCTTCAGGTACCAACGGAGGGTAGTGAAAAAAAAAATCAAAGGAGTGATCGCCGTGCTTAGATAATCAAATTCGTTTAACTCCGCTATTACAGCATCATTTGAAAAAATTCTCACGGCTCCATGTTCGTTGTGCACTCGCACACAATTTCCCCACCGCAACTGAATTTCCACCTCTGGGTGGATAAATATTGCAGCCGGTGTCTGGCTGCATGCAGTATAGTACATATTGAGCGCCAGCACAGTTCAGTTATTAAATGAATCCTAGGTGTATGGCTGTGAGATTGGTGGCCTCGAAATCAAGCGGCACAAGTCTAGACCAGCAATGCTATTGCCACTGACTTGTACTGTCGAACGTGGCACTCTAGTGCAGGATGGCATAATCAGCATTCATTTTATTACAATGGCTTATATAGACCGATATTTTTATAACGCCCTACTTACTAATGAACAATAAGATATGGAACGTATCTGCATGTCATTCAAGGCCAACATTGGCTGCAACACTGTAAAACTTCTTTTAGGCATGACTGTAGGTCTGCCCAGTGGCCATGCTCTTATATTCTCATCGACACAAATCCAACCTTCCTGCAAGTGACTACACATCTCGCATATAAAGAAGCTTCTACCTATAGCTGTGTGACAGCGCATTGGAAGGCATATATGGTAGCAGAGAACTTGACTCCTGTACATGCATGTGTAATGTAATGATATAGGGTAAGTTTTCGTTGTCGGTGTTACGCTGTCAACTTTGAAAAACCCTTCTCTCAAGTAACTGCTACTGAAGCTTTATGAAAACAAAACAGATGACAGACTACCAATAGAAATCATCATCATTGCACCAAGTGCCTGAAACAGCAAAACTATCCCACTTAAATAACATCAATAAAAATCCCCCAAAATGTCATGATTAAAATTACATGTTAACTGGTTTTCAAGTCAATCTAGCTAATAAAGCTTTTACCAGCATCATTGCTCCAGGTAAAGTGAATTCGCTTGCGTGCTTCATGCAGTTGTAATATTTTGAAATAAAGATTCAGGTGCGAAAAAAATGTCTCATTGAGTTTGTGGCGCCTGCGTTACATTGGCTACAAATATTATTGCATAACAGCTTTAATGTTGTCATATAGTTCAGCAAATCTGTGCTTTGCATTGGGTTTGCAAATCTGCTAGTTCTCGAGTGTCACAAATAAAAAGCGATGAAGTGATTTCAATTTTTCGTTTGCCTGGTACTTATGCTCGAGTGCTCTGAAATATAAAGTGTAACTTCATATTTGCCGTCATCTTTATCCCTGCAACCGGACCTCATCTAAAGATGGTTCAGGTACTATTTTATTACCCGACTTTTCAATCAGGTAGAATGAAAGACAACGTGGTCTTGCATCTGGAGCTTTGGTTTTTGTACCTGAACAAGCTCGTGGTTGCAAGTCATGCTTAGTCGTCTTTCCTAACTCATTCACATCGTAAAAGCACAGTAGGTAAGACCACAGTTGCATAAATGAAAGATTAAGATCGTGCATGTGCCCCTGAACACCAAAAGGCAATGTTCATGTAACCAATGTGATGAATGCTGTAAACTTTACCGTACATCAAATGGTTCTCTAAACATTTTGAGAGGTATGCTTGGTCATAACTCTAACATGGTTTAGTATTAAAACTGTAGGAGCCAGAAAGCTTGAATAGCACTGACAGATAAAGTTAGTATGGATTGATGATACTCAAACAGTACAACAAAGAAGCTTAAAAATAAACGATCCAGACAAACACAACCGCCGATTGACATCTAAAGCTTATTAAAAATTACGGAATAGATATGGCTATACACAAAATTGACCAGCAATACCAAAAAAAAAACAAGTCGCACACATGGTGAAATTTGTTGACCCTGCAGTGTAATTGATGTAAAGCTGATGCATGATCATTTTTTATTTAGATGGCACTTTGTCAATCAGTTCCAACTTTTTCAAAACATCACACGATAACTCGGAAAGCTTGTGTTCACGCACGTGACTAAGTAGTTCTTTCCGTTCTTTGTCGTGCCAGTCTAAAAACAAGAAAGCTTACTACATCTCAAGATTACATGTAGTAGTTTCTCCTCTATTTGTTTATGCGGAAACCCACTAGTGTAAAATCTTTTCGACTTCACTGTTGCCATATACGTTATGAACCTGCTGCGTGATTAGATCTTTTTTTTTAGTAAACTCCAGCGCACTGCAATAGTGCTATTCAGACTCCCGGCAGCCTTAGTGCAATGAACTAAATTTTTCACTGGCAGTAGGTCAACGCAGCAGTTATTTCTGCAGTTGACTGAGTCAAAAAGAAAGTAAGAGGGCAGGTAGTGATAGCATTTTTCATATCAAAAAGTTATTTGAAGTAAAGCACCGCATTAAAGTTCAACCAAATTATATAAATTGAGGAACATGTGAAACATATAAAAAACACGTGAGTCGAGTTTGACAGGGGCTATACAAGAAAGCACATTGATCGTCGTTCTCTGATCAGCTTCAAAGCCTCACTTTAGCAGAAGCAAGTCTGATATTATCCCTTCATTGCATGTAGAAAGATAGCAGAAACACTGCAAATATTTTTTCATAATATACACAGTGTCATTAGAGCATCATATTGTTGTTTTATTTCTAACACGTTCTAAACACTGCAATAATTAAAATATATCTCAAAGTTTACATGCATCTATTACTGATATTTATGTCTTTCGTTCCTTTCATTAAGCCCAACTACTACACATGTCAACGTGAATATAACAGATGGCTCAGAAGTGAAAGGTGGTCAAAGATGACCATGCAGGTTTGCTAAGTTATTCGAACAACACCATCTGTATACAACCCCACCAGTTTCCTTCGTCTCTTTTAGTTTGAGCATACTCCCAGCAACGTAGAAAGTGGTGAGCTTATTGGAGAGATATTTGGTGAGTCGGTGCCTATAAACGTGGAAGCATGAGCATTTTAACCACGTAAAGTGGAGTTTGGTGTGTGTATATGCCCCTGTTTCTTGTCATGGCGAGGAACAGCAGGTCATCGGAACAATCATATCCTGTCTGAGAGGTCGAGATTTCGGTTGGAAATGTTGAGTGGGAGCCAGTGGTATTAGGTGTTCAAGATTTTTTGCGGCATTCACTCTGGCATAGGTTCAGGGTTGGTGGTTGACGTGTTCATCGTGTCGCATTGTAGTCTGCCATCATGCCTCGTCCACTTGCGGTCAGCACTTTTCAGGGTCTGTTCAAGAGTTGTACTGAAGCCGTAGGTGCATAAGAGCCGGATTTGAGTAATGGCTTTCTGCTCCATCAGTGACTCCAGCATTGGTGTATTTCTTTTACCGTTCTAGTGCAAGAAAGACACATAAGATAGGTTTTAATGACTTTTTAGTGCTGCGCATGAACTACTGACATAGCTGAAAGGCTTTTTTTTGTGTCGTTGTCTCAGTCAAGTCCTCAAAGCCTCTGGTTGCGTTATATTATTTCCCTTCATAGGAATGCTCTTTGCATGCTTCTTCATTACGTTGTACTATCATGAAAGCAGGTACTTGCAGGTGTTCATTATGGTGGTTTTATCTGGTGTTCGACATACTTCTCGCTAGAGTCATTTGCATAAAAAGCAAGAAGTCGAAATATTTTGGTAACATATGCTTTGAGTTTTTGTGTTTCTTATAGTATTTTAGCCTTGTTCGGTGCAAGGATTGTTCTATACCAGGGGTGCACCCACAATAAGTGAGGTCTTTCAGGGGGAGAAGAGAGGCAGGGAACTTGGCCATTGTGTTATTGCTATGCACTCTCTTGGGAAAATAGTCATAACACAGTCGCAATACAACACGAGGATCTGGAAAAGGTGGGGGAGGGGGGCTCCAGCCTCCCTGAGCTTACTTACTACTGGCACTACCGCCGAACTTAGCATGTGTCATTTGACTGCTGATGACTTCGTGTGTGAGAGATTTTTTTCATGCACTTGTTTTTTGTCAGGTACTTACTTGTCTTATCATTTGAAGACTGTTCATGTCATAAAGATAAACCTCTGTGGGTTCTTATTTTGCCATTTGTTTATGTCGTATCTTTAGCAACTTTACTGAGTGTACCTTTATCTTACTTGTCTGGTAGATCAGCAACGTTGCCACTTTCAGGTCTTAGCAGGTTTTTACGCACTTTAAAAGTAATCGCTGCTCCTTTCTCTGGCAATATTGTTTGGATGTTTGGCATGTCAGTACTTGTCCTTCAGCTGGTGAGTGTTTTGCAAAGAGGACTTCGTCGCGGCTGCCTCCTGGTACTGGATGCAGTGATAACTCAGCCAGCCTTTTTGTCACAGCGAAAAACTTCAAAAGTATGGTTTTTGAAGTTGAAAAGATGTGCCCTTTCTTTGTCGCGGCTGGTGTATTTTTGCAGTGGTGATGTGCTCAGTATGTATTACTAGCTCGATAAACAAGACCTCTTCTTTTAGTTAGCTGCATTAGGTGCTAAGAGTACTATTAACAATCGCTAAGTATAATTACACCCATAATTGGAATTATGATGCACTGTCAATAAATTTGTCAAATTCAGATAGCACAATCACAACTCACTCAGTATTACATTCCAAGGAAGAAAATCTTGTGCTCTTTCGTGTGAACTTCAGAAAGTCATTACAATTTTTGTCAAATAAATACTTCATCATTTTGCTGTGAGTTGTTAAGTTTTGATGTAAAAACAATGAAATCATAAGCTCCTGATGTGTGTACAACTAGTTTTTTGTTGCAAAAATTTTGAGGGAATAAAAGCAACACTTGAAGTTGGCTCTATAACACGACATAAACGACCCCTCAAAGACGGAAGTGCCTTCAATAAAGTTACTAGCTACGGTCGTACACAGCAGATTGGGGTCGAGTCAGGACGTATTAATTAGGGAGAAAGTACATTTCATCTAACGGACAATGTGGTTTGTTCTATTCTGACCACAGGTTGACACAACTAGCAAAAACTATTTGCGCACGCAAATGTAGCCACTGCTGCTAAAGTTTTATTTATTTTCCTTCGAAAAATTTCGCGTTTGCAAACACAAGGTCGCATAAACCTTGATAAAAAGCTTGAACATGGGCCATGGACACCTATAACCAGTGATATAGGCGAAACTTTGTGTGGTGAAGGGAATAAGGGGTCGACGTCTTTGGTCTTCAGTGGCAAGCCGAGTATGTGGTATTTGGTTTTCGGTATTCAATTGCTGAAAGTTTCAGGAGTGGGACATTTTCCCAGTGTCCAATTCGTCGGCTACACCTCTGCACTGCCTATGAAGCACCCATCGTGCACTTTTGTGCCTTCAGTGACTCATAAAGTAAACTAACGCTCTGGTGGACGTGACCATTTCAGCCATTACTTATAAAAATAAGCTTAATATTGTTATCCGCATGTCAAACTAAAAGTGAAAATGGTCATTGCAGTTTCAAAAGTCTTGAGTAAACATTTTCATAAGCCACATGAATATGAAAATCAATGAGGTGTGTAGAGCAGTATAAGTTACAAAGATGTGAAATACGGGAAGTGTGATATGCACCAGCTACTTTGGTCGATTTAGCCGTACAATTACACTTGCTTTTAGTCTTGTTTGGCTTTCCAACTTATTATAGGACGCCCTGAAGACACATATACCACAAAATTGCATGCCAAGTAATTGATTAGTAAGACAAATGTACTAGTTATTTGCTGATCACAACAATCCTGTTTGCTCTGCTACACTGAGTCTGGAGAAAGGAAAGTGAAAGATATGACTGAGGTTAATTGAGAAGCACCATAAGAAAGATATTTAAAGACGTCATATGCCAAAATGCACAGCTGCTGACAGCGCAGCCAAGAGTCTTCAGTACTACGAGCAGTCACTCCGTCTAAATTGTTGGTTGTAATAACTGTAACAATCGTAGCTTCTAACATTTATTTATAGATATTGCCTTTCAGTTTTGAAGGCCAGTCCTGACACCAGCTGTCAAATGACCCTCCTCATGTTCTGAAGATTATCATGATTTCTGATAAGTTCCTGGTTTGTAATGTGTACGTCCACTGATATGTCGAAATAAAGCTAGCTGGCCTTAGCCGCCCCACTAAACGAAAAAAAAATAAAGGACAGCGGGTGTGAAAGCAAACTCTCTACTTTACAGCAGCCAGTTCGTCATGTCTGTGCAAAGCACTTCCTTTTTTCCACAGACCTAAAAAAAGGAGCAGGAGAGTGGGGAAGGGTCCGTGGCTCTATATTTGATCAAAACAAAATGACGCCCTAAGCGTGCGTGTTTTTTTATATAAACAATTAAGCCTACGTATTTTTGTTCTATGCATACGCAAATATAAACTCACGGAAACGTTTTTTTGCACGCCGAACTGCGGGTAAAATTAGGTCTACGTACTGCGTAAGCTGATGTTTTGGCTACAGTAGGGCAATGTATATATGTCAAAATAATCAACAGAAAAACTTTCCAGAACAAAATTCTATCTCACGACAAACCAGGGGCACAAGGTGGCCGATGCCCATGCACTCCACCACACTTTATAACCGTTCGCTGTGCTGTTGTAAGTAATTCGTGTGGTTGTTGCGACACAGGATGCATGCATCGGTGCTTGTGTCAGATTACAGCAACTGCGTGTGTAGTGCGACTCAATCACCGTAACGCAACTGATAACCCCCAGTTCCCACATGTCAATTACTTGCGTGCCGTTAACCGGTACAGCGCTGTGAACGCGAAAGAACCAAATAGGTCGCGGCGATAGCATAGCGGAACCCACGATATGATGCGACTTGCGTCCGATATTCGCGAAGTCCAAAGCGCTTGGCGTGTCATCGCCGGCGTGCTGCGATGAAGCGAACGCCGGTCGCGCGCCGGATCACGTCGAAGAGCGTCGCTAAGGTAGCGGCCTCCTCGGTTGCTTCACATCGTACAGATCTGCACGATTTTCACCTGGGAAAGCACCGCATCACGTGTCTGCCATGTGGTGAACGAGATAGCTTTTTTCACTAAAACAGCCTATCTTGCGCAACTTCAATAATGAATACCAACTAGTTCTGCGTGACTTAATAACAAATATATATTTCTCATGTGCCCGGCATATCACTCTCTCAAACTGGAAAAATTGACGTGTGAAGTGAAACCAAAACAGTGCCAAAAAGCTGCAGATACAGAAATTGGCTCCTACCGGTCCAATATTGAAGTAGACCCTTTAGCCGACACCGGCAACAACGTTCGAACGACAGGCCGATAATGCTGGCGTAATTACATGGCTCCGCCCATATTGGCTGCTGCCTTGTACAACTCGGATCAGTGTGGTCGTTCTAATACACTGGCACAGCCGCTATTGGCTAAAAGTTCTGAATGCTGGTCTAACATCACCGTTCTATGAGACTGGCCCAGCCGTTATTGCTATGAGACTAGCACAGCCACTTTTGGTGAAACGTTGTCAATGCTGACTCAACATCGCCGTTCATTTTGCTGGCACAGCCTTTATTCACGGTACGTTGTCAATTGTGGGCTATTCTTGGACCAGGAACTGCCAATATATTCCCAACATTGAGCCAACGCTCTGTGCTGCCTTGGTATCTGAACCTCACTTGGGCGTACGACAACATTTATCAGGAAACTTTGTGGGATATATTGAAGAAAAGGGCATAGGTGATGACTGTATATAGCTTTTATGAGATATATATCGCTAAAATACAGTTTGTATAGAGTGAGAAGAAATAAGTAACCATAACAGCATTGAAATAACATTCGGGAAATCAGTGATGTGCATGAAGTCTGAGGTGCTATCAGGAATGGATGTAAATCAAAGGTATACGCCTCGCGTTAGGCGCCCACAGTAAGACGACAAAGGAAGCTGTGAAGGGGGATAGGAAATGGGCAAGCTTTGAATTAGGGGAAGTTCAAAGCAAAATGAGACTTGAAGGGAACCTTAGGAAAGGAAAGGAGAATACACTGGCATGGAAGTTGTTGAAGTAGTTGTACAGGAAGAGCGTGGACACAAAGTGGAGAGAAAGAACGAGGAGGCTCACCAGTAAATATATGGCTAGCAGTGTGGGCGATATGACAACAAGGAACATTAAACTAGAAGTCAGAAAGGCGGAGACGGTTTACTGGAGGACAGTGATAGAAAAGACGGCGGCTCTCGGCCACTACCAAGAGGTCCCAAACAAAATAAAAAGGGATAGTATTTATGATAATTCAAGGAGAAGCGCTTTACTGTTCGAAGCGAGGCCGAGTTGCCTTAGAAGGTGTGGTTATAAAACCAGATTCAATACCGACGAAGAACAATCAATTTCTTCAAGGGAAGCCAAGTAAACGATGGAACTTGTTCTGAACAAATGTGGCAATATCCACCCAGGTATACACGTGGGTATGAACCTACAGGATGTCTTCGGTGTTAAGTACAACCATGAAAATATTTACACGTTGGTGATCGAGCCAATAGGAGATGGTTAAAGTAATGGTGTTAGAAAACAGCTATAAAGGAAAGATTAAGCTGAGGAAATGAGGCTATTTAGCAGGGGAAATAAGACCATGAAGAGGCAGAAAGAGAAACCATGAATTTTAATCTCGTTGTTATAATAGGATCGTTCTAATTGATGTGGATAAGACATTAGGCCACATTAAAATAATTTTTTCAGCTTTTTTTACAAGCCTAGTGACACGTATGCCATCGCCTCGTTATAAAGATGACGCTAATAACATATAACCCTCTATCCACTACCCCAAACACAAAGACACCATGCTACAGCAATCACTCGTTGTCTCGGCCCATAGGGCACTAGTCGTGGAGGCCATTTTAACGGGAATATTTATTAAATCTTTAACCACCGTCGACGCTGCCAGTGCCGACATCACCAAGCCCCAGCAGTTCATAGGCTACGGTGGTACAGAAACCTAGTACCATAAAGGACCATTTCACGCTTGTAAATAAAATAGAAATGCACCATGACTACTGCAGGGGTGGCTGAATGCGCGAGAAATGCATCCATTATCGAGCCAGTCTTATTGCGAGTATGGGAAATGTTTTCGACGTGTCTCCACATTGTGAATGAATTTGCGCAAAGCTCCGTTTCAAGGTGGTATCTGAGTGGGGTTACTTGGCTGGCAATCCGAAAAAAAAATGTGGTCACGCTGCACTGGTCTTGAGAGACAGCCAAGACGGCGACTCTCTTCGGCAAAGACTTGAACGGCCTACGTGGTTCTGTCCTCGGCGGCATCAGGTTCTTCGCTCCATGAAACATTCTCTGCCTGTGAGAAACAATCGCCGACCTCCTTCGCATCGTCGACCAGCGCACGTCTTCCCTTGGTTAGGACACACAGAAGGAAAAAAAAAACATAAGCATCCGTTCACATTTGAAAGCACGCTTTAGCTCACTTTCGAAAAACACTGCAGTTTACAATTTTCTTTCGCTTCCCGGCAACTTAAAACAGCCAAAGTTTATGAAACCACCTAAGTTCCGCTGGTTATACGCTCGCTCATAATCGTGACAGGGCAGGTCGGTGAGCGACAGAGAACCTCATGCACAGTTTTACATGAAGGCCCTATGAAAAATGTAAGAGCATTGGAAGCACGCACATTTTTCGGATTGGGACTGTAGAAGAAATATTGTAGAGGCACAATTTCGAGTAGATTTGTGAGTTTTTGTGAAATGCGGTGGCCAAAATCATCCAGGTACTTTACCCAAAATTTCCGTTTATGGGGTCATGGGACTAGGTTAAAGTGGTTTTGTCGAGGTCGGCATTTGACGCCATCATGGAGGTGTGTAGTGGCTGCATAGCCAGCATCAACTGCGCGCAATTGCGTCGGAAACAACAGAGCATTGCTGCTCTACGATGTAGCGTAGCTTCCAAGTCGACGAGTTCTAACGAAATGGCGGTGAAGAGTTTAAAAGAAGTGAGAGGCTGAAACAAAAGAAAGTACACCTCTTGAGGAAAGAACAATTAATAATTGGTGAAATTTCATGGGCAAATAAAGTAAACAAGTTCTTGGATTTGACCTAGGATGGTTTTCCAGCAAGTTGACTTACTTGTGTAGCTTTTTTGACAGTCTGAGAAAAACCAAGACACTGCTAATTACTGGTAACCACAAACTAAGCTTGAATTAGCGATGCACACATTCCGAGCGTCGGCTTTGCAACGGCAACTTTCTTCTTAGCGACTTTATTTCAAAGTTCATCGTTGTCATCATCATTATCATATCCTTCTTCAGAATGACCACGGTCACTGCAGCGCAAAGTTGTCTCTCATGTTACGTGATTTCACACTCTCCTGTTTATGCTGCAGCCGCTTTATAAGTTGAAATTTTCGTCATCTCCCCACCTTACTTTTTGTTACGCTTTCTCACGTTCAAGTTCTCCTGGAATCCATTACGTTTACTCTGCGACTGTTTTGCCCATGCACCGCAACCTCTGCCTATGCTGTTTTCTTTTTGTTATTTTAGACTACGATCTCCTTAACGCTCAATCGTTCCCTGACACACTTTATGTTATTCTCGTTTCCTAAGGTAACACCTATTCTTAACACTTACTGCACAATAATATTATATACTCATCTAAGCACAGAAACTTATAAACATTTTCGCCTTCGTACACGAACGGACTTTCCTCTCAATACATCCATTTTTTCTGAGGACACGCAGAGCATGACTAGCGGTTTGAAACGGCCTCTCCATAGAGATGTGGTTCGCCCCATAGCCTGTAATGAGCTTGCCTTATAGATAAACACTCTGTGCGTTACGTATTGGAATGCGTGAACCTTACATTGTTCTAAACTCATGTATAGTTTTACGTGGACCATTGAATTACGTGGAATGTGAATTGAAGTCCCCATGGGTGCTGCGAATGTATAATGATATTGGTCTACTGTGGCTGGAGGTAAAAGCAGATTACATTTATAAACATTTCCCATTTTAAGGCTGCTCAATATCTGGCTAACTTGTTGTCAAAAAGATTTTGGTTAGTTGTCAGTTTCCTAAGTTATACTAATTAGGCATGTATCAAGTTGAAATAAATTTTTTATACTTCCTTTAATTTAGTAGGGAGAACACTCATTTCGAACTGCCAGTGATTAAGCCAATTAAAGCACAAAGCAGACTTTTATTAGCTCAAATGTTTTTATCATACAAGTTATGCAATGTGTCAATCACTAATAGGCTCAGGCATTTCGCATTGGTTACACAAAGCATAACCTACTAAAATTTCTATATTTTGATATATTCGACTAAATTATGCCGCCGCAGATCATAGGCATCAGTATCTTCCGGTACGTTTTGGCTTATTGACATAATTTCTCCACAAAATATAACGAAAACAGAGCAAATGATTACATAACTACGAGAACTAGTGGCTTGTTATTCGGTAGGAAAACATACAGTCTTGATACAATAGTTTTCAGCTTGGCGGACCATTTCTTGGTCATTCCTTTTAATTAGCCGATTACGATGTCGCTTCAGATAGAATTGGTCTGATATAAAGGCCTTGCGCAAATTATCGATGCAATGCGAACTATGATCGCTATCATTAAAAGTAAATGCATGATATTTTGACACTTGACGTCAGATTTCCTAATGCGTTGTGCGGTGGCTTCGCAGGTTAGGGAGAAAAACAAATTTAAAAAGCCAGCACAGGCTGATGATCAAACCACACTACATTTAAATGCAACCGAGAGCGATGGCAGAGATTAGCCGGATGCCACTACGTCTCAAGCATTACAAAGGTAGCATATCTATTATATTCATTTGCCAAGACTTATTCCCTTGATGACTGTCAGCCACATCACACCAAATATGTTTGCCCCATTCAGTCCATGAAAACAATTAAGGGAACGAAGCAATTTCAGGGTTCTATATTTCAAAAAAGAATGACTACAGAAGGCTCACACGTGGCGTTGTGAAGACTAACTTGAGATGTGGCAGACTTTTATCGGCATTGGTAAATTCATTCGTGCTATTTTCACTTTATATCTTTTCATGACAGCTCATGCATTTCGAAATGTATTGCGAAGTTTGATGTTTGGTCATAATGCCGAAGAGCACTTAGTGACTATCAGCTTATGCTGCATGTTTTTCGGGGCCTTCAACCAAGATTTCAGACGTGGACTGACGTGTGCGTGTACTTCGCGTGGTAGTGCGCATATTGAGCGCTTAGCGCGAATGTGAATTGAAGATTGCCTGGAGTAGTGTTGGCTTTACAACTTCTACCAATAACTTGAGTGAGAAAACTGGAGATGAGGAATGGAGTGGTGATTTTCACTGTACTCTTGGGTTTTTTACAAACATTGTGGTTTCAAGGAACTCTTCGTGAAGGATGAAACACTCAAACGATTATGCTGTGTGAGCAGGCTTCAAAACAATTTAGTTGTGAAGAAGAAAAGTGGCATGCATGCTTGCTTTTTTAGGGGCGAAGCTCTTTCGGCAGTGGGTCGTTCCCTCCTCTGTATGTAGTATGTAGCTTCCTCTTGTTTATGACTTGCTCAATAGATGGCGTTGTCTGTATATGCTCTTAGGAATATTATAACTAGATGGCACTAATGGGTTCCACAGCATATCCTCGGAGTGAATGAGTGTAGCGAAGCGTCCATTCGTTCGACTGTTGGTCCAACTGTTTATCTGTCCATCCGTTCACCCGTGCGTCCATCCGTTCATGCTTCCGTTCGTCCATTCTTGCGTCTACGCTTCTGTCAATCCGTCCATGCGCCTTCCCCCCGTTTGTCTGCCTTTCAATACTTCCATCCGCTGTCTCTCTGTCGGTGCATACATCCGTCCGTACTTCCATCAGTTCATCATAGCATGCGTGCTTCCGTCCATACGTCCAAGTTACCGTCCGTCCATCTGTCTGTTAATCGATGCATCCGTCCATGCTTCTGTCTGCGAATCCGTCCGCTGTCTCTCCGTTCATGCTTCTGTTCATTCATCCGTTTGTCCATCCGTGCTTCCGTCTGTGAGTCCGTCCATTCGCCCGGCCGAGCGTCCTTGCTTCGGTCGATTCGTCCGAGCGTCCATGCTTCTTTCGATCCGTCCATGCTTCCGTCCGTCTGTGCGCACGGCAGATAGACGAACGGATGGATGGATGGCCAGACGCGCGGACGTACGCATGGACGGACGCACAGATGGACGGAGGCAAGAACGGACAGACTAACGGAAGCATGAACGGACGAATGGACAGAATCAGGGACGGTTGGATGGACGCCTTTCTCCACCCATCAAACTCACTTTGGGGATATGCTGTGATCTTTTTTCCAGAAGCGGTTATGTCAACCACCACGCATCTCAACCAGAGTTCGCTTAAAGTTCTTTCATGCAGAAACAATGGAGATGTCAGCCATACGAACTGTTATATCTGGTGCAACTAAGCCAAGGTTGGCTACTTGCACAAGTTTAATTGAAGTTTATAGTAACGTGGAGACCAGGCAAGAGAGATGAAAATGCAAAATGATCGTAAAACACAGAAAATTGAGAGGGGTAATAATACAGTGAGCGGCCTATTTTATCCAGGTGAGTCACTGTATAGTTGCCGCCTTTGTGATGGAGACAAAAACATGACGCATGGCGCCTTCTGGGCGTGCATTATCTCTCCAACATCCAGCAGAAGAGACGCATCATGTTCGCATCGCAGCCGAGGCAACACTCAAGTTCCTGAACCCTTATTTTCCAGGCATGTCTCAGACGTGCGATGCTAGGCGGCTGGCAGATCGGGAGGGGCAATAACGCTGCGATTTCTCGGGTCCTCAGTGGCGCCATTTTCTATATATGTAAACGCGTTATGAGGGAGAATATACCTTGAATCTTTTCAAACTGCTAGAAGCTTGACTGTCACTGGAGCCATATATTCAACGGTTCAGTAGCGTTCATCAACAGTGCAACATGCATTCTTATAAAAGTTTTGATGTGCGCATTAGTCACTGCCTGGTAGAGATATCATAGTTTGTATGAAAAAACAAGAAAAAAGAATATAATAGAAAAGAAATCGGAATACAAAAAAGACTAGCGGGACTGGGAGACTTGTTGGTATTGTCGGGACCAAGGCATTTTTGCAGAACGGAATACAAATCGTGTATTCACTTTCCCGTAGTCGACGCCACCCATTTCTAACTTTGGAATACGTCAGTATTGAGAGCAGCATTCATACTCACGCTGCTGGATTCTATACACTTTCCACTTTAGTTTGTTCCGGCTCTCGCTGCATGTATTCACATTGCTGTATTCAAACCTTCTCCGCATCAATAGCTTTCATCTCCTGAGGGGAGAAACTGCTTCATCCCAGCGGTTGGCCCTATCTTGTTTCTCGGTGTTCTCTACGTCATGCTATCATAGCGTCGCCACATAGTGCAGAAGCAGATGCCCTTGCAGGAGTGCTCTTGTCTACTCGGCTTACTGCACCACCTGGATTTTTTCTGTATATGTTTTTTGTGAGTTTAATTATTTGGCATGCCGAGCTACGCCAGGCAACACACCAATTTTGCGATACCATGTGCTAGGATGAAACAACTTTGCTGTAAATTGAAAACAACAACAACAAATTCAGGTATTCGTAGCCGAGACTCAATGAATTTTATGAAATGTTACACATATACGGAGCCTAAAGAAGTTTATTCTAGAGTAAGTACTGCGAAAGCGTAGTCAACAATCTATTCCTGACTAGTAAAAATAAAAATATCGTAGAAATTCAAGGTGGTAGAAGTTGGGACGTTACGCAAATCGAGCTTATTGAATAAAACAGTTTCCAGGACTTTTTTCTTTTCAGGCATAGAGAAAAATTGAGTTACTTTATAACGATGAAGCGTTCTTTATTGGTTTTTACTCTTCTTGGATACGCCACGTATGTTACCTGCGTCTATTGTCCTGCGAAATTTATAAATGGTGAGTATTCGTTTTTTAGGTTTTCCTAAGTTCTCTTACAAAATGCTGGATAATAAAATTTTTTAAATTTTCAGCTGTGCCCATTGTACTCAGTGGTGTCTAAGTCACGTTACCTAGAAAGCATTTTTTGATTGCAGATAAACCATCAGGCTGTCTGTTGTCTGCGTTAGCCAGAAAAAAAATATTCACTCCTGGTTAGATAGGCAAGACGCAATATTCTGCCATTATTTATAGTAAGCATCAAATTCTTCATTGTTGAAACAATTTATGTTTCATAGTGCGGTATCATTGATTGCGGAGTTAAGGATCAATTATTCTCGAGCTCTCAAAATCCACTGGTGTCAAGAATGAACTAAACTAAGGGGGACTGGTAAGCTTCGCCTTTGGGAGTTGAACGCGATAGCTATATCCCGTGCCTATTGCGTCCTTTAACTACATATTTTACACCATTTATTTCATGATATCATTCGACAAGTTGAAATTGTGGAGTACTACAACGTAATCCATAAAGTTAAAAGTGACTGGCGTTAGTGAGCTTTCGCATATGGCTGCATTCTGTGTAATGTGTAAATGCTTTCAACTTTCATTATTATGCGCGTCAAAATTTTTTACTAGCTTTGCATCCACTACGTCGTCTCAAGGCAATACGTGCAGTAACACGCGTGCCTGTTGTAATGAGTGGCCGGCTTGAAACCACTAAGTTGTTAGAGATAGCCCCACGTACGTGCTAACAATCGATGTCAACGTACGCTTGTACCTAATTATATTACTTCAATAATTCATTTTGTATTTGAAGACTGAATACAGGGTTCGTGTTTTTTAAATCATTAAAATTATTTCCACTGCATATTGAAGTAAACGTTATTTTTTTATGTTTTCAAGAAGACGTGGGGCTGCGTGGTGTAACACTGCTTGCTACGAAAACGGCCTAGCTCCTATCCTCAGTCAGACCCGGTAATATTTATCATTTATGAAAAGAAATATTCTTGTTTGGGACACTCCAAGGCAAACATTTTGGTCTGTCTGTTGGCGTCAGTCAAACAGTTCCGCCACCAGGAAACGTTTGAGTGCTTGCTCAACTCCAAGCCATCTTAATCTGGTGGCTGCAATCATACTTGGCAACATCGTCAATCAAAACCAAATATAACGCATATTTGAGGCCCGCCATCAATACACGATTGTTTGGTATAGTGAATTTTTATTTAGATATTACATGCATACGTAATTTTAACGACGGAAGTGTTTATTACGACTGTTCTGTCATTTCGGCGCTTTTGGTGAAAAAGCGGATGTTTCTTACGCTTGGCTAAAATTTCAGGGGCTTTAACAAAAATTACGCTGCACTGCCACCTTCCAGTGACTGCTTTTTTTAAAAAACTTTCGTTTGTTTACATTATTGCTAGAAGGCGACATATCTTACGCAGCGCCTCCAGAGAGACAGACATGTTTGTGTGGGAAAACTATATTCCTAAAATAATAAACATAAAATAACCAACAATGCCCTGCCTGCTTCACCAAAGTATTATAGGCTAACGAATTAAAAAAGTGAAGAGGGCAGGTGTTCAATAAAAAATTTGGAGAAAAGCGAAATAGAGCAAAAAAGCTAAGTAGAAAGCATCCCCACCAATGCCAACCATCTCCATGCGATTGAGTGATGAACTTAGCCATATATTGTGCAGGCAGCTCCTGGCAGGAGACTAATCTTTCGATTTGAATCTCCCTCGATTTGTTGGTCATGGCATAGACGATAATTGTTCGCTCACAAGAACGACGCCCACGCGGACATCGACGCCAGAGG
This sequence comes from Rhipicephalus microplus, assembly GCF_013339725.1. Classification (NCBI taxonomy): domain Eukaryota; kingdom Metazoa; phylum Arthropoda; class Arachnida; order Ixodida; family Ixodidae; genus Rhipicephalus; species Rhipicephalus microplus. Next base: position 75,641,604 of record NC_051174.1, on the reverse strand, counting down.
TACTGCCTGCGAAACAAGCTTTGTAACTTTTACTTGATCGCGCTGACGATATATATATATATAGTGGGCATTCAGTATACCAATCCTCTTCATCTGTACATTATCATCATCATCTTGGTTCGTGCATCTTCGCTGTCGGCTGCCGGTTCCTCGGGCCTAATAAAGGTCTTCCAAACCAAGACTTCATACGTGGTGGAGCGTGCTGTTAGATCCCTCGTCATCCTCTCGACCACTCTACCCCCTGGAGCTACGTTCAGCTCGCCGCTTGGGCCAGGTGTCCGGAAATATGTCGCACCAAGAAGAGGTCGGTGCTGCAACCGTTCCCACTCCGCCACCGCGTGCCGCGCCTTTTCACGTCATTAACAGCCCCCAGCGTGAGCCCCATCCCTTCGCCGGTATGCGCGGGGAAGATGTGGAGGAATGGCTGGACGATTTCGAACGTGTCGGCGCTGCTAACCGGTGGGATAACACCTACAAACTCGCTTACGTGTCATTCTACCTTACGGGTGTCGCGAAGACGTGGTTCCTCAACCACTACATGGACATTCCCGACTGGTCCGCCTTCAAAGATCAGCTTCGGCATGTCTTTGGCACACCGACTGTTCGTTCGGCTCTCGCAAAGAAAGCTCTCGCGGCTCGGAAACAGCACATCCGCGAGTCGTATACATCCTACATCGAAGATGTCCTTTCACTTTGCCGCCGGGTTGAAACCCCAATGACAGTGTCAGACAAGGTACGCCAGCTTCTTAAGGGGATTGCACCCGTCGCATTCAATGCCCTTGCAATCCAGAATCCAGCTACTGTTACTGACGTTGCGACAACCTGTCAGCGCCTCGAAGAACTCGAGTCTATGCGCCTACAACCGGACAGTGACGCGGCCCGTATTACGGCAGATCCAAACCTACGAGACACAATAAGGGTGATTATACGCGAAGAATTAGAATCAACGAGATTAAAACTACCTTCAGTGTGTCCCATGCAGTCTTCTTCAACGTCATTGCGGGATGTCATCAGGGAGGAGCTCACGTCCATGACCCACATGGCCCACCTGCAGCCCACTGTCGCTCGTACTCTCCCGCCGTTCTCGCATGCCGTCGCCGCACCATCAGGCACCGTCAGCTCGACGCCGCCGCCACCAACGTACGCGTCGGTTGCTGCCGCACCTCCCAGAAGCTTTCCCACGAGCTTTCCATCACCACCGCCTCAGCCATCATCTGTCCCTCTCACAGCTCTCTCTCCCGGTGCATCTAACCCAAGCTACTACCCTTCTTATCGATCGACTCGCCCTACGTGCTATTATTGTGGCTATCGTGGTCACATTTCACGCTTTTGCCGCAAGCGCCAGCAAGATGAGCGCCGAGGGTACGACATACGCGAACGAGACTATACCGCAGGAGCCTTGTACCAGGACCGTCGTTATTCGTCACCGCCGCGTCGGTCTCCATCTCCGCCAGCATCCGGTGAACTGCGCAGTAGTCATCGATCAACCAGACGCCGTTTACCATCGCCCTACCGTCGCTCCTCTTCTCCTCTTCAGCCTGCTTCCCTCGCTTCTGATCGGCGTCCGGAAAACTAAGCGATGCAGTTTTTGGAGGACAAACTGCATTCCAACACAGTACTCCAATTCCTCCAGCGCGCCCTTACAATATGATTGCAGTCTCAGTTGAGGGAGTGGACGTTGATACTTTGGTGGACACTGGGGGTGGGTTTTCTATTATTCGTGCTTATTTGTGTACCCGTCTTCGAAAAGTCACGACGCCTTATGATGGACCGACACTGGTTATAGCCCAGGGAACAATGATTTGCCCTTCCGCTCTCTGTACTGCCCGTGTGCTAATCGACGACATTCTTCATTATATACAATTCGCTGTGCTATCCCCGTGCTCCCAAGAATTCATTTTAGGCTGGGACTTTCTTTCATCTGCTTCCGCGGCTATTTGTTGTGCACAACGTGTCGTCCATCTTACTGACACAGACCACTTGCTTAGTGACGAAACCTACAGGCCACTTCGACTCGTCGCTGCTGTAGACATCGAGTTACCCCCAAATGAACATCACTTAGTCACTGTTTTGTCCAACGACGTTGACTCTGGTACATTTTGGTCACTCCATCGCCTCGTTGCCTCAATAAAGGCATAGCTCTCGCATCAAGTGTGGCTCGCTTCAACAATGGATCAGCTATATATATATATATATATATATATATATATATATATATACATATATATATATATATATATATATATATATATATATATATATATATATATATATGTTTGTATACATTCACAATGCAGAAACAGCAGCAGTTTAATACTGGACAACTCGATTTAATTGTACCAGAACACTGCCAAACTGATCAGATGGGAACTTCGTCTTTCTCTCTCGCTGCGCGTGCTCTTTGTCGTTCTCTTGGTGCTGCATACTCAATGCGGCATTTGCCCCACTCCAGAAAGCAGCGTCCCGATGCTTTTCTACAAAAGACGGTGCAGTAAGTGTATGGGGCAAATCAGTCCGAAAAATAGGGCTTCATTCGCACAACGTGCACGATTCCTGGTTTTTGCTGGCGAATTGTCGAGGGGTTGTCAGGAGCGACCTCGTAATTAACGTTCCTCAGGCGTTGTAAAACTGTGTTGGGGCCAAAATATCTCTTCAGCAATTTTTCAGACAGTCCCCGGTGGCGGATAGGACTCCATACCCAGACTTTTTCACCGGGCCGATAGACGACATGTCGGTGTCGCAGATTATAACGTTCGCCATCGTAATGTTGTTGCTGGTTGATTCGGACGCGTGCGAGCTGCCTCGCTTCTTCTGCTCGTTCAGTAAAAGATACAACGTCTAAATCGATGGCATTGCAGTCGTGCAGTAACATGGCGTCAAGCATCGTCGTCACTTCATGGCCATGAAGGAGACTGAAGGAGAAGATTTCAATGCCCATCATATCGTTAGTGTTGTCGCTCACAAGACAATCGTGGAGTGGATATCGATGAGCTAATTGTTAAGCATGATCTGCAGACCCTACTGACGGCTCATACACATTTGTAGGCAGAGGAAAGAAACAATCTATCATTGATCTTGCCATATTAACGATAGATGTGCGTCTTACTTGATCAAGCGAAGCTGACCCATGGTGTTCAGATCATCTGCCCATTCGGCTGGTCCCAGAGAATTCTCCTAGCAGCTGTAGTGCTGCCTATACACAGTGACAAATTGGGACAAGTTCCGTGAGCTGATTGCGAGATTCTATCACATGATAACCTGTTCAAACTAGTGAGTGAATGTTTGCAGCAAGCTACAGTACGACGACTGCGAAGCATAGACAAGACAAACCCTGACCTAAAGCTTTTGAGACTACGTGCTTGTCGACGACGTGCTTACAGGAGGACACAGCGTTCCAAAAAAAAGCTCTGATTGCACGCATTAGAGCCGCTTAGATACAGCCATTGGGCGGCACACAAAACAACTTCGTCGAAGAAGCTGGGCCGCATTTTGCAGCTAGTTGCATATGGCGAGTGGTTTTTGGAGTTTATGGCGCATATTGAAAATAGCTCACGTGGTTGCTTGGCCGAGTTGGTACGACATAATTCACATAAAAAACAGTGCCATGAACGAGGGACAAGAGAAAGAAGGAGAGAGACAGCGGCACTGACTTACAACAAGATTTATTTGCTAGAACCGCACAATATATACCTGGGCAGTATCTGACGAAAAAAGAGAAAAATACAAAACAAAGAAAACAGAATCCACCTAACAACCAAGTAATCACCGCAACAACGCACCATGAACAACACGAGTGCTAACGTTCCGAAGAAAATCTATTTCTTTTTACGATAGCGCAATCGAAGGCCTGCTGACACATGCACTGCCCAGACTTTCTATCTCTGCAGCCTCATAAATTTCACGTATCACCTGGTCCCGATGACGCCTAATGACGGTACAAAGCTGAAAATCGGGGACACACCCCCAGTCTCGGCAATGGATGCCGAGGTGGCTCGAAACTGTAGAGGAGACGTTGTGAGCGTGCTCTTTCAGCCGCTCATTTAAACACACGCCTGTTTGACCGATGTACCACTTGCCGCAAGACAGGGGTAGAGAGTACACCACCCCTTCAATGCATTGAACGTACTTCTTCCGATGCTTGATTTTGCAGCCTCGCTCACTCCGGGATCCTGGAACCAGGATTGACGGCCCTGCACAACATAGCCAGTTTTTCCAGCGCAAAAAAAAAACCCAGGTCTACGTTGCACCTGCTGGCCACTTTTTTGAGGTTGTGGGTGACACCGTGGATATAGGGAATAACGACTAAGTTTCCTTTCTCCCGTCCCTTATACTCTGTACGGGTTCAAGCAGTATTCTTTAGGCTCGTTCCGATTTCTCGGAGTATACACTCAGAAACGGTGGTCAAAACGTATGTACATCGGGAAACCAGCTTCAGTAAGGCGTTTAGTTTGCTGATTAAAGCTGGACTGAATCGTGTGATGACAGGACCTTCGCAGAGCGTTTGTGTAGCAAGTCTTAGCAATACGCGCTTCACCACTTTTGAATGTGCTGAACCAAAAGGGAGGACTGGCTTGTTAGCGCGTGGCTCATGGGCCAAACACACGTGGGAAGGACTCAATGTTAACGTCAAATCTAGGAACCTGATGGCTCCTCTTTCCGGAACTTCATGTGTTATAACAAGCGGAGAAAGGCACTTACTAAAAATTTCTAAAATAGTAGTCAAAGGCGAACCGTCCGACGAGGTTCCAGCTTGAAACAACACGAGGAAGCCGTCATCATAGCGGAATACTCCCCTAACAGTTGTGGCTTCCAAACTATTCTGAATGGCACGATCATGGCTGGCTAAAAATAAATCACTCAAAATGGGCGCAAGGCATGATCCTATGCACACCCCTTGACATTGCAAGTAAATGTGATCGTCCCACTCTGCAAATGCCGATCTCAAGTAATACTCTAGCAGTTTCATAAAACCTTCAACAGATATGCCTACTGCAGTCTGATAATTCGCTACGACAAAACTGTCAATGCACCCGCGAATGAAAGCTAAAAGCTCACTGTGTGGCAATGAGTAGTACAGATCTTTCATATCTATTGAGCATGCCTGGTAGCCATAAAGTTTGTTATCTTTCACCACGGAAATCACATCATCGGAACTTTAAGCTAAGAATGGATCGTCTATGCTTAATAACATCAGTTTACCCTGAAGAAATTGTGCCATTATTTTTGCCACGAGTTCGCCTCTGATACTAAAACACGGAAAGCACAGTTAACTTTGTGCGTTTTCGTGGTAAAGAAAATTTCCACGCTAAGGTTTTTCTCGCCATTCATCTTTTTTTACTAAACCATCAAGGTTCAATCTTTTGCAGAGACTTTTTGCATAGGTCTTGACCTTCGGAAGCGACACATTAGCTTGGGGCTGAAAAACAGCCAAAAGAGCTTCACCAGGTTTTTCCCTATAGATTTCATTCGGAATATTAACAAAACTTCCCTCCTTATCTGCTGCTACCAAGGACAATGACTTATCCTTCAGGAAAGGTTTTACTTTCTTTACAGAAACCCTGGTCAAGCCTGCTCTAAGATTACGAAGAATGGCACAACCCTCAGAAACACACCTCTCGGCACAGTAAGCTGGTACCTTGCTAGAAATGCTGCGGACCAGGCCCAGAAGTTCCGCCCTTGACCTTCTTGTTTCAAAAGCATACTTGGGGCCGCGGCTAAGCACACTGCGTATGTTCTCAGGCAAAGACACATTCGCCAGAGAATGCAGTCCTTCCTTGCTGGGGGAGGGCTGGGGGGGGGCTTCTTTGCTGGGGGAGGCCTTTCCCCCCTGGTACAAACAACTCCCCCCTGACATTCTGCTGCTCTTCGGTGGTTTCAGGCCTTCGCAGGGACACAATCTTCGACTCCTCAAGATCCTTAGTTCTGAGTGGCACCGACGAGCTAGTTTCTACAAGCAGTGTTTGTTTCTCTCTCTCCAAGGGCCTACGAACTACAATGGAGACAAGAAGTGGCTCGATCACCGTGACCTAGCTAATGCGGCGGCGGAATTTCGTTGGCGGCAGATGCTGACTGAACTACGAGCTTCGCTGCCAAAAAAGCCCTCCCCCAGCAAGAAAGGACTGAAGAACTGTTACCTTTCCTCTTGTTCAAGCCATCATGCGCCAAGAACTTGAAAACATCGGAGTGCATTCCATGTGCCATGTCACCGCCCTCAGAGTCAGAGAATGCCCTTTCGCGATGTCCTCCTCCGACCGACGGTTTTCTCCACGTACTCGAAACCCGGATTAATGACGAATTGTAGATGACCGCCCTATATGTTTGAACTGCCACCGCGTTGGACATATATCTCGTTACTGCCGCTACACATGGTCCTTGGCACCTCGTGCAACTACCAATATGACCCATTTCTGCGGTACCGCCCGCACATTTTCACCTGCCGAAGAGTCCCGTGCCGTTGACCATTCTCGAAACACATGGTACAGCCGCTCGCCTTCATTACGTGGGTACCAGTCTCGTTCGCCGCAAATACGTCACCCATCGTCCCGTTCTCCGCAGCCACGGCGCTTCTCGTCCCCCATGGCTTCCGGCCACATCGTCTCGGAAAACTGAGAAGTGCAACCCCTGGAGGTGGTGCTGCATTGACGAGTTCCGCAGCAAATCCTCTCTCCATTCCTACCAGATGAAGTGTAATAGACGTTGAAGTAGATGGCGTACCTGCACAAGCACTTGTTGACACCGGCGCAAGCATTTCAGTCATGAGTTCAAACCTACGCATACGTTTAAAGAAGTTCTGACACCAGCGTCTGCACAAATGCTCCGTGTGGCCGATGGTGGCACGCCGATTATTCTCGGGTCTGTGCACTGCCCGCTTAAGCATAAAGCACCACACTGCTTCTGTCATTTTAGCCGTGGTTGACCACTGCCCTTGAGACGTTATCCTAGGCCTGGACTTCTTGTTGAATCACTCTGCTCTTATTCATTGTGCTACCAGCGTCCTTCAGCTAGAACTGCCTCAGATAGTCGCTGAACCTCACACTGCCCCACCGTGCCTGTGCTCTCTTCATGATGTGCGACTGTCCCCTGAGGCAGCCGCCTACGTCATTTTGGCCGCACAGCCACAAGTTACCGATGGTCAATATGTTCTCCTCCCTCTCGCCGACGTCCTCTTGGAGCGCGACATCGCCATTCCCCATACGCTTGTCACTGTCACTGACAACTGTACCTCGCTCCCACTTCTCAATTTCAGCTTTGCCCTCAAGTGCTTCCTCGGGGCATGTTCTTGGCCAGCGTATCCAATAAATAGCGGCTCTCACCACCGAGATTGATTTACTTCAGTCTCCTGTAGCTAACAGCATCTGTTCTATGTCGAGTCCTTCATCGAAGATGATTGCACCCGACCTCAATCCTGCGCAAGCCAACGACATCCATCACCTTCTCGCGTCGTATACCGACATTTTCGATTTCGACGACAGACCTCTAGGACAAACATCCACCTTTCAACACCGTATAAACACTAGTGACGCCAGTCCTATTCGCCGACGCCCCTATCGTGTCTCCCACACCGAGCGCAGAGTTATCTAAGCGGAAGTCGACAAAATGCTCAACAAAGGTGTGATAGAACCATCAAGTAGTCCTTGGGCTTCCCCTGTCGTCCTTGTGAAGAAAAAGGACGGTACCTGGCGCTTCTGCGTTGACTATCGCCACCTTAACAAGATCACGCGCAAAGACGTATACCCGCTACCACGCATCGATGACGCGTTGTACTGCCTGCACGGCGCTACGTACATCTCGTCTGTTGATCTTCGGTCCGGCTACTGGCAGATCTATGCCAATGAGTTGGACCGCGAGAAGTGGGTTTTCATTACACAAGATGGTTTATACCAGTTTAAGGTGATGGCTTTTGGACTATGTAACGCTCCTGCCACATTCGAACGAATGATGGACTCTCTCTTGCGTGGTTATAAGTGGTCTACTTGTCTCTGTTGCCTAGACAATGTGAATGTCTTTTCATCTACGTTCGATAGCCACCTGACCCGTCTCGCTGCAATTATCGCAGTTTTCAGAACAGCTGGGCTACAACTAAACTCCAAGAAATTTCAATTTGACCGCCGTCAGATTACCATTCTGGGCCATATTGTAAACGCCGATGGCGTCCAACAACTCCGTGTGGCCGAAACCCTGAAAAGATCAGCGCCATCCGTAGCTTTTCGGTGCCCTGTTCTACATCCGACGTTCAGAGCTTCATCGGCTTATGTTCCTACTTTCGTCGTTTTGTGAAACACTTCGCCGACGTTGCCAGGCCACTCACAGATTTGCTGAAGAAGGATACCACTTTTTCATGGGGCCCTGAGCAGGCACAAGCGTTCACCTCTCTCATCGGCTGCTAAACTATGCTTCCCATACTTGCCCACTTTCATGCTTCTGCTGCCACAGAAGTTTGCACCGATGCCAGTGGCCACGGTATTGGCGCAGCTCTCGCTATGCGGCACCACGGCAGACAGTGCGCGATAGCGTACACCAGTCACCTGCTTTCTCCCCTTGAGAGGAGTTATTCCATAACCGAGAGAGAGCGTTTAGCTTTAGTTTGGGCCGTCGCCAAGTTCCGCCCATTATTATATGGTCGCATGTTCTCCGTCGTTACGGACCACCACGCCCTCTGCTGGCTGACTTCTTTGAAGGACCCGACTGGACGTCTGGGTCGCTGGGCTTCAAGGTTTCAGGAATTTTCGTTTAGCGTCAGCTACAAGTCTGGCCGTTTTCACAAGGACGCACACTGTCTTTCTCGGCATCAGGTGGACCCTCCTGATCCCGCTGCGATTTATCTGGAGAGCAGCGTGATGGCGGTCACTGATATCAGCGATATGCCCAATGAAAGACGACGGGATGAGTCAGTGGGCACTATCATCGATCCCATCCAATCTGACAGCCTTGACACCGAATCTCGTATGTTCGTGCTGAATGACATCATTCTCTACCGCCGCAACGTCAGCACTGAAGGTCCTAAGCTTCTGCCTGTCATTCCCCGTCATCTATGGCCTGCCATACTTGAACAACTTATCCCGGCTGCGGGGGCTGCATTTTGATGGAGGCGTAAATGTTGGAGGCCCGTGTACTCAGATTTGGGTGCACGTTAAAGAACCCCAGGTGGTCGAAATTTCCGGAGCCCTCCACTACGGCGTGTCTTATAATCATATGGTGGTTTTGGAACGTTAAACCCCACATATCAATCAATTACTTGAACAACTTCGCGACGCACCAATAGCGGGACACCTCGGTGTTTCCAGCACATACAACCACGTGCGACGTCGGTTCTTCTGGCTAGGACTGTACCGCACTGTGCGTCGATATGTCACCACTTGCGACCTCTTCCAGCATGGGAAAAGACCTTCTTAGAAGCCAGCTGGACAGCTTCACCCAATCGAAGTCCCCTCTGAACCATTCCATCGCGTGGGACTCGACCTTCTTGGCCTTTTTCCGACGACGACCCTGGGAAATAAATGGATCGCCGTCGCCACAGATTATACGACTTGTTACGCAATAACCAAAGCCATGCCAACCACTTCCGCCACTGTCGTCACAGGTTTTCTTCTTCATAACGTCATATTACACCACGGTGCACCCCGACAGCTGCTTACAGACCGCGGCCGCTTTTTCTTGTCCAAAGTTGTCGATGACCTCCTTCGATCATGTGCCACAGCGCATAAACTATCTACCGCCTACCACCCACAAAGTATTGGCCTAACTGAACGTCTCAACCGTGCGCTCACAGAGATGCTTTCGATGTACGTCTCCGAAGATCATCGTGACTGGGACACCACGTTGGCCTATTTGATTTTCGCATATAATTCATCTCGACATGACACCACGGGATTTTCACCTTTTTATCTTTTGTATGGTCGCAACCCCATATTGCCATTTGAAACCCCCTTACTTTTCAAGCCATCTGCTCGCGAAGACGCTCGCAAAGCCATTGATTAGGCTCACATGGCTCGTCAAGTTGCTCAGTCTCGTCTCACCAGGTCACAGGATATGCAAAAAACCTGCTAGACCACCGGCACCGTAATATAACGTTTGCCGCAAGTGACCGCGTGCTCCTCTTGTCATCGTGTCGCCGTGTAGGTCTCTCCAAAAAACTTTTGTCTCGATACGCAGGACCCTACTTATTCTTTCGTCAAGTTAGCGACGTCTGCTACGAGATAGCGCCATTCTACTCCAATACGTCACCAAGTTCGTCACTTGTTGACATTGTTCATGTTTCGCGCATGGAACCCTACTTCTGCCGCACTTTTTCAGACTCGCGCCGAGACGGCGCTCCAATGCCCGGGGGTTCTGTTAAAAAATAAAGGAAGATGATGGACAGAATCAGCTGACAGGCACGCGAGTGTGACACTCAGCCATTGCTATTCTCGCCTGAGGTTGTGCCTCTGTAATATCCTTTATACAGAAGTCACCGACCACGTGACAATATATATATATATATATATATATATATATATATATATATATATAGGATCCTGCCCACGGCGAGTTATCTTCTCACCCACTTTCCTTTCTTCTCATTTACATTACAATTGGCCTAATAACTTCCCCTATACCTTCCTTGGCATTATTGTCGGTTAGATCTCATTGAAATTGTGTAAAAACACGAAAAACGAGCCCTTGAGGGTACACTTGTATTCCCTATATATATATATATATATATATATATATATATATATATATATATATATATATATATATATATATATATATATATATATATATATATATATATATATATATATATATATATATATATGCGTGTGTGTGTTAGTATTCGGGTGGGGGGGGGGAGATTTCGTGTCAAGTGTACCCGGTCAACCTTTGAACTTCTCTGACCATGCTAAAAAATCATGCAGGTATATGTGACTGCGAAAAAAATATTTGCTTTATCTAGAGGAAACTTCAAACTTCGGGCACCCAATCGAAAGTGTGGCACGCTAAATAGCTTGTTTATTATTACTGTTTGCAGTAGTTACAATGATACAATTTTTCATTATTTTGGAGGCGCTACTATTTCATGTCTATTATGTTGAAATCCAATGACGGAGTCGGTGCAGCCGACCGACTTCGCGAGCGAGCACTCGACTCTGGCGTAAAGCAAATCCTCCAAATCCACCATCGGAACACAACCCACCCTGCTGGAGCAAGGCGAAAGCTGCCGCGTTACCCAGGACACCTTGCGCGTGGTCTTTTCCGCTGTCTGTTTCCCACGTGGTTTACCTGTGATATCCATTCACCTGTGTGGAATGGATATCACGCCAAGCGTGCAACAGCTATTGTCCACGATGTCTGCTGTCGCTATCGAGTAGCAGAAGCATTGCCGCACGCTTTGCTGAGGTAGCCGAGCCGTCCATGCCGTCCGCCATTATCAACACAACTTGCGTGATGCTGGCGCCGCGCCCCCCAAGCAGGCAAACGTGTTAAAGGAAATGCGTCACGCTGAGCTCCGGTCCACTCCACCGATTTCGGCAGAGCAGTTTTTCCTGCTCCACGGAGGGACTCCCGCTCTGAATCCCCTCCTGCTCTCTCATTGGAACTTTTGACTCTCACTCTCACTCTGTCATTGGAACACACTTGCTCTGAAAGGAGCAGAAAAACTTGCTCCGACTCCGCCATTGGAATTCAACATTAGAATTTATTGATTTTTTTCATTTCTTTCTTTTTACGTTGGCAAAAAATTGCATTATGCTGCATGTTTAGCGTTTTTATTAACAGAATCTTTCGGCCAGTAATACATTTACATTTTCTGTCTTATACGTTCTAAAATACATGATTAAAATACTTTGAGAGCAAATGACGCAAAAATATTGCTAATTACTATGGCAAAGTTGGGAAGAGCGGCATTTTAACTTATATTGTGGCTTAATTTTCTCAATGTAGAGGTACAAGTAAACATGCGGTTTTATATTGTCTCATAGTATAATTTGTCGGTAGGATTAGGAGAAACGGCACAACCACACTGTAGTAGGAAGCCTGCCTTTGCCTCACCTTCACAGCATAGCACGTCAGCGCGAGGTTCAACTGGGGCTATTTGGAAGCGAATAATCCATGCCATAGAACACCTTGTCACGTGTTATAGTAATACTCCTTTGTATTATGTACAAATGGGAAGTAGTGCTTTTTTGGCAGAATAGAATCTTCCCCCTTGGACCACCAAAGGGCAGGTTATACTGAACCGCTACTTAGTCCCAAAGGGCAGAATTTTAATGCAGTCATGACCCGCAATACGGCATTGAGGCATTGTGCTTGGCTTCTGGTAAATATTACCCATAATTATAATATTTATAATTACCGACATACTTAAAGCATTATTCTTCTGAGCTGTTTTATGATGTGTCAGGTACCCGCTGATTCGTGATCTTTCACCACTGGTGTGGATGATGAAATGGTGTGTACTAGATGTATACGTTAAAGATGATTCAATAATGTCCTCACAAATGACACTTTATTCGTCATTTTTGGTTATCACTTATAATAAAGACGATAGTCTTTTTTGCGGAACTTCGACGCAAATTTTTGGCCTGTCTGTCTGTCTGTCTGTCTGTCTGCCTGTCTGCCTGTCTGCCTGCCTGCCTGCCTGCCTGCCTGCCTGTCTGTCTGTCTGTCTGTCTGTCTGTCTGTCTGTCTGTCTGTCTGTCTGTGTGTTCATCGGTACAATTGCCTGTTTGTCTGCCCTTAACGGACACCTAAACGGCACCAAAGTACCCAAACGCTACACTAAACGGCCGATCCCATCCGCAGCTCCTGCCAATATTGCTCAAAATTCAGCATTCATCTTTGTGCGATTGTCTTTAAAAAGCAATTATTGCGCATATCAGAGGCTCCACAAGAACAAGTCAGTATTATGTATGTGTATTTTTTACTAGAAAAGGCATACATAAGTAATTATAAGGAATGTAGAGGTTATCACGCTGCTCGGACCAGGCAAGCTTCGTACGAAAAGGCAAGTATTTCCAACGCTTTGCTAAGACGACATGGTTGTGGCACCTAGCCGTCGGCTTGCGTTCTACATCTTATCACCTCCGAGACAGGCGCGCAGGGCGCGCGCACTTCGTTTTTCAAGATAACTGCCAGATAGGCTCATGTCTCACGTGTGACGTGACTTGAATGCGCTCGTTCGCCTACGTTGCACACTCGAGGCACTCTAACGCAGCACTTTCAGAATACCATTCACCATTTTTTTTTGCACAGAACATCAAATAAACATTTTGTTCACTCTTTCCACGCGCAAGACTATTGTCTTTCGATAACATTTGCAGAGAAACATGTAGATACTGGGGCCATTTTTTTAAAGGCGAATGTCTTTCTTGGGTACTTTCGACGAAAAAATAGTGGTCTGTCTGCCTATCTGTCTGTCTGTCTGTCTGTCTGTCTGTCTGTCTGTCTGTCTGTCTGTCTGTCTGTCTGTCTGTCTGTCTGTCTGTCTGTCTGTCTGTACATTTGTCTGTTTGTCCGGCTTAACGATACCTCAAACGGCACCAAACGGTTACCCCCATCCGCAGCACCCACCAATATTGCTCAAGGTTTAGCGTTCATCGCCGTGCAATTGTCACTTGAAAAAGCAAATATTGCGCATATCTGAGGCGCCATAAACACATGTCTATGTTTTGTATGTCTGCCTTTGTACCAGAAGAGGCACACGGAAGTAACTCTAAAGACTGTAGCGTTTGACACACTGCGCTGGCAGTGCAACGCGATGCTCAAGAAGGTGTTTCCAACGCTTTGCTATGGCGGCACGGTGGTGGCACCTGCCCCGCGCTCTGCATTCTACACCTTATCACCTCCCTGACTGGCGCGCATCTTTCTCCGTGGTCGCACATGCCTTCGTTTTCGAAGATAACTGCCAGATGGCGCTCGTGCCTAACATGCTTAGAAGCGCTTGTTCGCTTCCGTTACACGCTCGAGGCCATCTAACGTAGCGCCTTCAGAATATCATTCACCAATTTTCTTACGCAGAACATCAAATAAACGTTTTGTTCACTCTCTCCAGACACAAGACTATCGTCTTTCGACAGCATTTACAGTGTAACATGCAGATTCGGACAATTTTTCATACATGTTTTTTCAATGCTCCGAAGGTGTTCAAAATATTGAATTCACGTCAACATTATCAGACAGCCTTTTAGTTGAAACCTTTCCATCACCTTCAGTCGATTAAGAGAGAAAGAAATGAAAATGTTAAATTTTATATGAAGATATTGGCTGAAGTATCATTTATGGAGACGATATCGAATAATTTCTAACGTGTATAGTATATATGAAGACGTACGTCTAGGGTCCATCTCTTTCTCTCTCTCTCTCTCTCTTTCTATATATATATATATATATATATATGTATATATATATATATATATATATATATAATATATATATATATATATATATATATATATATATATATATATATATATATATATATACATATATATATATATATATATATATATATATATATATATATACTGTAAGAAACTAGTGTTGTGTTTAAGTGTGCATCAGCGTGACTGATTCATTTCACTCTCTGCAGGGCGCTGCCTTATATTTGGCCGAGTAATTCTTAATGGACTATCTTGGAGTTTTAATAACCCATGCGTACAGGTTTCATGCAATTATTACGGAAGGGAAATTATTGTAAAAGGGTAAGTTGAACTGTTGTACTTTTACAACCTCAGCGGTATCGCACACAACGAGAAAATAGGGTAGCGTCTGAGATGGGAATAAAAAAAACATGCCTGCGCGGTAGACGCAGGACAGTTACAGTGAAAGCTATAAGAGTTGCCTTTCGGAACATTTTCAAAACAATCAGCTCCTCAAGCACACTTGCTTGGTACCTTTGGGTAGTAGGCCGGCATTCTATGTGCTATTTCTCGTCATTCTTCTGAGAAGCGTAGTATCCGTTAAACACTTGCTAAGAATTTTGTGCCAATTGTCCATGCTGGGGCTGACTACGATGAGCAATTGTGGCTGAAGTGGGTATGCGCCACAGTTAATAAGAAAATGATGATGGGTTGGAGAGTTGGACGGCCCACTCGTTACGGTAATCCCATTGTGTGGCGACTAGTTCTTCTTTCGCTGTTGGAAAACGCTTTATAATTCGTAAAAACGCGATTGCTTTCCCGACATCAAGCCTGCTTAAGGCAAGTTTGGCAAGTCACTAGTACCGGAGTAGCTCAGTGGTAGAATACTGGGCTGGCACCCAGCGGACCAGGCGGTCAAGCCTGCCTAAGGCAAGTTAGTTTGACTCCAAGCTACAAGCACCGGCGTAGCTAAGTGGTAGATAAAAAAGTGGCACCCAGCGGACCAGGATCCAAGCCTAACTCAGTCATTAGTACAAGGTTTTCTTTTCTAATTTCGCACTGTGTGGTTACAGACACGGGCGGCGGCGACGGTGGCAGCGGTAGCGGTGGCGGACAACATGCAACTGCGTGTGACCTGAGTTGTCTCAAACAGCTTTCACTTTAAAATGAGGCTGAAAGTAGGCTGCCGTGAATAACGTGCTTGTAACAGCAACCTGGCCGTCTAGAAAGTTCTCAGCATCGCAATCGGCACTGGCTAGATGAATTTGAGAGAGGTAGTCTGCGTGAGCATGATGATAGTCACTGTTGTACGACACCGTAATGTCATATTCCTGAAGTTGCAGTGCCTAACGTGTGAGGTAGCCAGAGGGACCACGCAAACCAACCAGCCAACTCAAGGAATGATGATCAATAATTATTTGTATTGGCCTCGCGTACAGAAAGCAACTAGATATTTGTATGGTGAAAACTGCTGCCAGACATTCCTGTTCCGTAACCGTATAATTGCACCCAAGTTTGCTTCGGGAACGGCTGTGATATGCAGTGATATGCGCTGAGCCACGACAACGTCATACACGCACCGTTCCTACCTCGATAACACTAGCGTCATTGTATGCCTCAGTCGGGCAAGACGGATTGAAGCAACGCTACAGAGAGGCAGACGTTGGTATAAACGAAAGTTAGGAGTACGAGGCGTCTCATTGACGTGTCCAGTTAAAGGCCGCATCTTGCCGTACGATACTTGTCAGCAGGTACTCGGTCCCAGCGAACTGGCAAGCAAAACGGCGAAAATATGAATACGTGACTGCGGTGGATCGACAGTGCTCTCGACTGAACTGGTGTTACGCCATTTTTGTCGACTACGTTCCGCTGCATCAGTGCCTGGCGTTCGACAAACCCACATTGCTTTGAATTTAGAAACAGCCAAGCTTTTTGATGCTGTCGAGAAAGACTGAGACGATTCATATTTTTTTCACAGGCACTGACCACGATTGCAACTTTGTCGAAATTGCCTATGTATATCTTTCAGGTTAGAACGCGCAGTACTGTGTCCACAAATCTTTCAAAGTTGGCAAGAGCATTGCGATGGTCAAAAAGCATAATATTAGTTTAAATAGACTACGTATAATGAAAAAAATTAGTGTTTTCCTTGTCTTCATGTTTCATGTACACTTGCCAATAAAGCAATTGCAAATCAAGTGTCGAAAAATAAGAAGCAACAAGCAATCGTTCAATGACGTCACCAATCTGCGGTAAAGAGAAAACATCTTTTTACACCACAACGTTTAGAAGCCTGTATTTCACGCCGATTATCCAGGAACCGTTTTTTTCTCACAAAGATTACCGGGGCTTCCCACGTGCTTGACGACTTTTCCACGACAGCCTTTCCATTCTGTCCTTTACTTGTTCGTAATAACATTGCACCTGGGGGAGAACACGCGACGGGGTTTTTGGAGGATGGTGTGTGCTATGCCGGTGTCTAGTCTGTAAAGAGTTCAGGACATTGGTTATTGCAGAGGACCATGTTCATGTCTGCAGTTTAACGCAGCAACACACCGCGAAAAGACTTTAACGAGCTCTTGTCATTTTGTATTACGGAAAGCCTTTGCTGTCTATACAGACCAATATATATTCTTCATGATGAATATCGCGAGGAAAGGAAGCTGTGGTGAGGTCCGTAGTTATTGACGTTATTGAGATGAGTGAAGCTTCATCGAAGATAATGATCTTCATACCAAGAGAAAGCGCGAGAGGGGATAAAAAATAGTTCAGTGCCTACAATGTTGCGACTCTTTTCACCATGCACAAAACAGAACAGGCGAGATTATGTTCTTCTCAGAACCGTTTATGCGCAGAGGCCCAGCTACAAGGTAAACACAAACAGCATCAATCATTGTGAAGAGGACTCGAACGGCTGGCAAGCATCAAGTGGAGATATTCCTTCATCAATCACATGGACTGTGTCCCTGTCTTCACCACGTGAGCTTCGTTCGAAAAGGGATGGTTTAAGTAAATTATTTGATGATAGTTCACCCATAGTCGACGGAAACACCGCATTGTTGAAGGAAATAAATATAAAGAATCTCATTGTGTTAATAACGAGAAATAACAAGTAATTACGGCACAATTACTTTCCCAGACAAAAACAATATGTTGGAACAACGCGATGCCTGCACCCCAAAATGCAAAGGAATCATTCCGAGAAGACAACTTTATGACCTACGTGGTTTTTGAAGATGATTATGATTACAAGCACAGTGACGGAATTGTCGTACTAGGCCATCGTTGGTATTTCGCCAACCAACACAATCATTTAATTTTGAGCAAAACAGCAGGCAAAGGTATATCTTCCAAACACTGTCCGGTGACCTCTCGTCCATTGGTCGCAGAAGCCACCTTTCCCGCAGCGCATGGGATGAATGACGCCGAGGACCCAGCGATTGACGAGGATGGCGTTGCGAATGGGGGTCTTCATCAAGACCAGGAGCTATTCAAGGGTCAAGGGGAAGACGAAGCGAGGAGCCGGGGTTGAAAATTGGAACGTTTAATAAAAGTATTTGCATGATTGGCTAGGGTTGTACTACCTGAAAAAATGAAAGGAAAACCGCCCTCGAGCGTGTCTACGCTTGCATTTCATATTCTCGGTCTTTCACAGATTCCCTGCAAAGGAACACAATTTAGTAGAGGACCCTCCAAAAGAATCATCGTCTTCCACTCCACCGATAAAGAGGCAAAGTCACAAACCCCTCTATCTAAACCCAGGAAAAGGTTGAAGCCACGCACAGTTCGTCGCTTAAGGAGGACGCAGTGTATACAATACGCTAGGTGACGGCACAGCACAACTGGCATGGTGCAATGACCTGGAACCCCCATGCGCAGAGTCGACGAATCCAGTTGGCAAGGTTCAAGGTTGACTCATCAAGAAGACATCGCTGCTGGGCAGGCCATGATGCGCAGGAAACGAAGACTGCAAAGTGCCTTAGAATGTGAGATACGACCTTGAAGATGGTTTTCCGGCACCCGGTTTATTGTCAGGTGCATTCCAATGACTCCAGTAACGCACAAGGGACCAGTCTTTTTAAGCAGCCCAGGCAGCAAAACAGCCCTGTCCAGGCAATCTATTAGTCGTGCAGGTCCGAATGGCTTTTTTTTTCAAAGTGAGCATACAAACCTGAAGAATTCGCAGTGTACTACTGCTGTGCGTTTGCCGATTCTGTGCACCTCAGGAAACGCTGCAAAGCCAAAACTCTTCCTCCACAGCCGCGACACCGAAATCATCCAAAATTCCAGGTTTGTCCCCAATCTTTCATCTCGTCCATTCTCTCATCGCGAAACTTCTGTCCTGGCAAAAGGACATGACTATAACATGTCAATGACGCTTGATCTACCGAAACTTGTCGCGGCTGTAGAGGACACCGTCCGAAGCGTGAGGCTGGGCGCCAGAGAAGAAATTGGGCTGAAATCAATTGGAATCCTTTCGAAATAACCGTTACAAAGGAAAAAAAACTTGACCACGGAGGAGAACCAGGCACTTCGGGAACTCCGACGGGATCGAAGCATTGTCATCTTGCCCACCGACAAGGGTGATTCGATGGTGGTGTTGGACAGCGGATACTACGATCGGAAGGTTTCAGCTCATTTAGAAGGGAACGCATACACGCAGCTAATAAAGGACCCAACGAAGCAAGCCCAGACACAGATAAACAAGCTACTCGTGGAACTTCTTGTTTTACCCCATTACCCGGATCTCAAAACACTTTACCTGCGACTAATCTGCCATAACGGATCTACACCGAGTTTCTATGGACTACCGAAAATTCACAAGCCTGACGTCTCCCTCCGATCAATTGTAGACTTCACTTCCTCCCCATGCCGAGCATTTTCAAGTTTTCTACACCGAATCTTCACCTCACTAACCCGGAAGACACCAACTCATGTCCATGAGTCCAGCCACTTCGTGTAGCTAGCGTCAGATGGGGCATCGACGATGGCGAGAGCATGGTCTCATTTGACATCGTTTCATTGTTCACCAAAGTGCCAGTTCCCTTTGCTGTCTCCGCTGCCCGTTGTGCGCTTGAGAAGGACGCAAGCCCGAGGGAAAGAACTCCTTTGGTGGTTGACGAGCTCTGCCGTCTACTGGTGTTCTTTCTGCCTGTCCAGTACGTACTTCTCCTACAAAGGAGCTATTTTCAGGCAAAACAGTGGAACTGCGATGGGAGGTTCCATCTCCGCCACGATGGCAAACCTGACCTTGGAGTACTTAGAAGAGAAAGCCCTCGGCTCCTTCTAACCGCGACCCAAGCTTTTTCTGCGTTATATGGACAATTGCTTTTGCGTCAATAAGATGTCTGAAGTCGAAAACTTCAGACAACACCTAAATTCTGTGCACGCAGCCATACAGTTCACGACCGAGTGTGAAAGCGACCATTGCCGGCCCTTTCTCGACGTGCAGGTGGCAAGAAAGGCCAACGGCCTCGAGTTCTCCTTTCATAGGAAGCCAACGCACACTGGCTGCTACCTTCAATTGAATTCTTCCCACCCCGCCTGCCACAAAGCCTCGGTTGTGAGAACGCTACTCGAGACAGCTAGGAACTTATGCTCTAATGACACAGAGCGGAATAAAGAAGAGGCCCGCATGATTGAAGACCTAAGAAGAAACGGATACCCCAAAAAATTTTCTTCGAGCCGCCACTCGCCGCGCAGAGCAACGGAGGATACGAAAGCCACAATCGACATTAATTTTCAGCCCCCCGAAACGCGTACCGGTTCCATACCTTCTGGGAACGAGCGAGATGTTGGCGTGGATCTTCAAGAAGGAAAGGGTTCGCATCGCGCGCATGCCTACGTGTACTCGGGACCCCTCCTCCCCAGCCCGAAGACCGGCCAACAATGAACGGGGCGCCCGGTGTCGTTTACAAAATTCCGTGCGCTGAGTGCCCCTCGTCGTATATCGGCGAGACGAAAAACCTACCGAAACGACTGAAGCCACACACCAACGATATGCGGAAGTTATACAAAGAGCACAGCGCAGTCGCCGAACATGCTGAGACGTTGGATCAACAGATAAACTTTCAAGCAACGGCCATCCTAGAAAGCGAGCCGAATTGGAGGAGAAGGCTGTTACTCGAGTCGTGGCACATACAGAGGACAGCCCATAATATTAACCGTACTCTCGGAACCCTTCCCTTATTGTATACATACGGACGATGCTCCACGGCAAAACAAGAGAGATAGAGAGGGGGAAGGGTCATTATCCACCCCACGAGTGCTTTGAAGACGCCGCTGCTAGGTAGCCTCCACAGTCACCCCTGAGGAAAGAACCAAGTCGGTTTCAAAACGTCGGGTTTCTTCGAAACTTTTAATTGGAGTCTAAATCATCTCCCATAATAAGCCCATGTTTGTCATATTATTGCAATTTCAAATAGTGAAACACAGAGCATTTATGCTAAATGAGGTCTTACGTAGTGTACTTCGTCACGACTGTGACATATTCTTCATTCGCCCCGCGGTGGTGGTCTAGTGGCTCGGCTGTCGACCCGCAGGTAGCGGGATCAAACCCTGGCTGCAGCGGCTGCCCTTCCATGGAAGTGGAAATTGGCTGCACTTCCAACGGAGGCCACACTTCGAATGTAGGCCCGTGTGCTCAGATATCGGTGCACGTTGAAGAAGCCCAGGTGGTCAAAATTTCCGGAGCCCTCCACTGCGGCGTCTCTCCTAATCACATGGTGGTTTTAGGACGTTAAATCCCACATATTGATCAACATAACCTTTATCTAGCTCGTTTCTTTATCAGATGGAACAAAAGTAGCATTGGCACATAAAAGATCAGCACGGCCGGAATCATGACGCAATAACTTTTTTTAATATATTCCAAGAATGATTATTCTGACTACAATATATACCACGCAAACAAAGTTGAAACTCTGATAAAATCTTTATGATGACATTGTGTAACCTTTTGCCGCAGAGAACAATCGCATGTGCAGTCTAGAGATTCGTGATCGATTGAGTAAAGAGAAGACCGAAATGAGCAACAAACTTGTATTTCGTCTAATCTTGTGTGAGTGATCATTCCATCACCAACAGCTAATTTCAGCAACCGTTTGCAATTAGAGCACATATCTCCTACCATAGTGCACACGTGTGATGAAAGTTGATGCTTTTATTTGAGTTGCCCATTTTGCAGCCCTCACACGAGCCTATAAACTTGATGTGCAGGTGTCCAGGTAATGAAGCTCCTGGAGCACCCCAGCCGGGAAGCCGTTATCCTGGATGCTGTCGTAATTGTGACCCATGGTAGAGCTTTACAAATTCTTTGTTTCAGCGCAAGCCTGCAAGTTAGAAATGCCGAATAAAATTCTGATTTATTACTGTATTGATTACTGTAAACGGGTGTCACTGAATTGTTTTCTGTGGTCAATGCACACGGCAAACGACTTTTCACTTCTCGTTTCGTGGCGTCAATAAAACTCTTAATAAATGCACTCCGATTCCCAGCCGTGGTGGACCGAGCATAACAGCTTAGTTATAGACTATGCAATTGATAATTAATGCTCAGCTATAACAAATTTGAATAGGCAACAAATTAAACAATTCCATTATCAGGTGTAATGAAAATTTATTCTATTTCGGGGCTAAGGTTTGTCACGCTTGTTTTGCGTGTCATGCGAGGAGAAATGGACTTTGAGACGACGCGGTAACAACACACGCGACGTTTATGACAAAGCACGGAAGAAAAACATAGAACTGAGAACCAGAAAAACCGCGAAGCCGAATAATTAACAAAACTGTCTGATCGAATGATAAAAGAAATGAACGCGAGTTTAAGGCGCAGAGTTCCAAAACCTCACAATGAGATGCGGGCCCCGACGAACGCCGAGGTGCAGGGCAGGAGGCGGCGACAGGCGATCGGAAGCGGGGTGCGGCTCGATGTGTGATGCTATGGTGATGATGACGCTTGGCGGAGTGGTGGCGTGGGTACGACTACGGAGCAGTCAACCCGCATCGGAGACGCGATGCTCTATGCATGTAATGTGCCAGCCCGTCCAGCAAACAGCTCGCATCGAGACTGATGCTCCGCGCAACGGTGATCATTAGCCAGGCCACGTACGTCGCTGTGCCGAACATCTGACCACGGAGACGCCTCGCCGAGATCCCCGATGTCCTCGGCAAGGAAGAGAACAGCAGCCCAGGCCGCGCCGCGAGATTCAGTACTCGTGCCGGCAACGTCACTCCAGCTGGTAGTTGGACGGCTGTAGCGTGGACAGCCGCGTTCCCTGGCCGGAACCTGGATCGCCTGCGTCCGACGCTTTGACCCACTGTCTTCCGTCTGCTGCTGCTTCGGCTCATCCCCAGCCACAAAGCTTACCGCCACGTAATGGTCACACGTGTTCCAATCGTGCTACGCCACCTCTATGGGCCACCACAGGTCATCAGCTGATTGGCTGACCACACGCGCACAGTTGGCTCGAAATACCACGCGCCTTGCCCGGTACTTCCGTCGTTGTCATCGTTTCCTTCACTCATCACATCAGGATTCACAAAGAATGCAAAATGCATTGTTTCTGAGGCTGCATAGTCGTGTTTTTGTCTGTCGAACCGTGCGTACAAATGAACCACTGAAGGTAAATAATTCACGCGCAGCTATGCCAAAATTGAGTCACAACGATTAGTTGCAGTTCGACTCAGCTCAAACTCCAGTTAGCTCTTAGCTACAATGCCCTAGAAATAGTTCTCTACTATGCAACATGATTATCTCCCAGCGCTTTGGCAAAGAAGGCTGTCCCTATAGCCATGCAATGCTGAATTTTCCCGGCAACCTAAACTACTTATATTCCGGTAAACAAACTACGATTGCAGAGTGCGAAAATAAGGAACTTCTGAATTACATTTATTCTTAGTTTTTGGTACAAATGCTATCCTGCCGAAGTCGATAATTGGCGAACAATCACTGTAACAGGCACTTGCTTTCCGAACCAGGGGCTGATTGTGTCGCCTTGCTACCGCAGCTGAAGCACTTTAGTGACGGGGAGAACGTGTGTTGAAGTATTCGAGCCTCACTGATTTATTTTTGTCGATTTCAGACAAGACCACTTTCTCACCCACCATATGAGTGAATACAAGGCCGATTTGTGAAGGAAAAAAACGTTGCGCCTTTTGCTCACCTAAGTTTCCTAAATACTAATGATAGTGCATGTGGACAGGCCAGAACTCACAAGGCTGGCCCTAATAAAAGTATCAATATATTGAAAAGAAACATGATTTTGCTGTCTGTTTCTAAGCAGATTATGTACGCTGTGTTGGTGCCGTTTTTACGTCTACAAGATGTGTGCCACGCATATCGGTTATATCTCAATTCGAGCAAAATAAACAGCAGGCTAACAAATTCTGCCGTGCAATGTTCAGCTAAAGTTATTGAGGCTGCTGGAACCCTAGTTCATTTTTTGTACAAAACAGTGCTTTCGAAGTCACAGTTTGGTGCAGTCGCATCGCAGCTCGTCGCTTGGACCACGTGCAAAAACTAATCTAATCCTATAATATAAGCAATTTGGCTTTACGCCGCTAACTCAGATGTCTTGATAATTTTCATAGTAATTCTGTTCTTTACCTTTACATAAGTGATGCATTAGAAAAGCCCACTGCATTCCCTGCAATGGTCGGTGTTCCGTTATAGCGGAAGCGCTTGCAGTAGATGGGATCGAGGGACAGTCACAAGCGGCCATGCGAGTAAAGAACATGAACTTCATAAGTTAACTTCAAACGGTAAATGCATATAAATACTCCTAATTCGCTTAAGACTATCGTGTACACAACTATTCATTGGACACCAAAACGAAAAGTAACACAACTAACAGTTAGGTAAACTCTAGACGTTAGACAGTGTATAGCTCTCATGCTTCTCTGTTGCTACTGTCGCTGGTTCGCGTGCTCATAGAAGTTCTTACAGAACGTGATAACAGCTTGGGAGAACGAGGAAATGTCACTTCATCGAAGTCCTTGAAACAGCCCTACTGTCACCGTCTCTCAGCGTCGTCCTGATGATGCTCTGGTTGCAGTTTTTTTGTGACCCTATCGTCGTGAGATTTAGCAGGTTAGGTCGATAGCCACGTCTTCTTCCCTTGCTCCGTACCGCCCGGCCAAACCATTGACGTTGTGCTCAGAGGATTGTCATGCGGGTGGTAGTCATCCTGTTAAGAAGGTGAAGAGCAGCTGAAGCCCTTCGAAGCAGGAGCACCGGAAATCATGACGAGGTGCCGCTGGTCCGGCGAGAGCCTTTTGGCGTGTAGCGAGGTCAACAACTCCGGCACTCTCATGCCACCATCTAGGCATCCGGGTGACTGCTACTTCTGCCACAATAACCCTGCAATATGAAAAGATATATATATATATATATATATATATATATATATATATATATATATATATATATATATATATATATATATATATATACAATATATATATATATATATATAGTGGGCACCCTGGTGCAGTATCTGGCTACTACCTCCCACATGATTACGTCAAATAACTCACGGCCCTCAGTCCCCAGCAGCTGCGAAGCAACTGACCACGGCGGCGGTCAGATCTGCAACACAGCAGAGGGTGCTAAGAATCTCTGGATCAGGACAGGCCGCCATTGGAACCTGAACTTGGCAACGTTTAACGCTAGAACCTTATCTATTGAGGGAAGTCTAGCTGTACTATTCGAGGAGCTAGAGGGTGTTAAATGGGATATAATAGGGCTCAGTGAGGTTAGGAGGACAGATGAGGCCTATACGGTGCTACAGAATGGGCATGTCCTTTGCTACAGGAGCTTGGCAGACAGAAGAGAACTGGGAGTGGGGTTCCTAATTCACAGAAACATAGCTGGCAACATAGAGGAATACTATAGCATTAATGAAAGGGTGGTAGGTATTGTAATTAAACTGAATAAAAGATACAAGATGAAGGTAGTACAGGCTTACGCGCCTACATCAAGCCATGATGACGCCTCAGTTGAAAGCTTCTATGAAGACGTGGAATCGGCAATGAGTAAGGTAAAAACACAGTATACTATAGTGATGGGCGACTTTAATGCGAAGGTAGGGAAGTAGCAGGCTGGAGACCAGGCAGTAGGAGATTATGGCATCGGTACTAGAAACGTCAGAGGAGAGCTACTAGTAGAATTCGCAGAACGCAATAATTTACGGATTTTGAATACCTTCTACCGAAAACGAGAAAACCGCAAGTGGACATGGAGGAGCCCTAATGGCGAAAATAAGAACGAAATAGACTTTATAATGAGTGGACACCCTGGAATCGTGCAGGATGTGGAAGTGATTGGCAAGGTACGATGCAGTGACCATAGAATGGTACGGTCTCGAATTCGCCTAGACTTGAAGAAGGAACGACAGAAACTGATACGCAAGAAGCCAATCAATCAGATAGCACTGAGAGGGAAAGTACAGGAATTCAGAGTGTCGCTGCAGAACAGGTACTCGGCTCTTAGTGAGGAAACCAACCATAGCGTAGATACAATGAATGATAATCTGACGAGTATCATTACGGAGTGTGCAGTGGAAGTTGGAGGCAGGGTAGTAAAACAGGACACTGGCAAGCTTTCCCAGGAAACGAAGAACCTAATTAAGAAGCGTCAAATCATGAAAATGTCAAGTACAACAGACAAAATAGAACTGGCAGAGCTTTCGAAATTGATTATTAGACGTAAGGTATGCGATCTAAGAAGGTATAACATGGAGAGAATTGAACACGCTCTGAAAAACGGAGGAAGTGTCAAAGCATTGATGAGAAAACTTGGGATAGGCAAAAGTCGGATGTATGCACTAAGAGACAAAGAAGGCAAAATAACTACCAATATGGATAGGATAGTTAAAATAGCGGAGGAGTTTTACAGAGATCTGTACAGTAGCCGAGACAACCACGACCCTAATACTATAAGAACTAGCAGTAACCCAGATTACACCCCACCAGTAATGATAGAAGAAGTCAGAAAAGCTTTGGAGAGCATGCAAAGAGGCAAAGCTGCTGGTGAGGATCGGGTAACATCAGATCTGCTGAAAGATGGAGGGCAGATTGTGTTAGAAAAACTAGCCACCCTGTTTACGAGGTGTCTCCTGACGGGAAGAGTACCAGAGTCTTGGAAGAACGCTAACATCATCTTAATACATAAGAAAGGAGATGACAAGGACTTGAAGAATTACAGGCCGATCGAATTGCTCTTTGTAGTATACAAGCTATTTACAAAGGTAATTGCTAACAGAGCAAAGAAAACAATAGAATTCAATCAACCAAAGGAACAAGCAGGATTTCGAACAGGCTACTCAACAATTGACCACATTCATACTATCAATCAGGTAATAGAGAAATGCTCAGAGTATAACCAACCACTATACATAGCATTCATAGATTACGAGAAGGCGTTTGATTCAGTAGAAATATCAGCCGTCATGCAAACACTGCGGAATCAGGGCGTAGATGAAGTATATATAAACATTCTGGAAGAAATCTACAGGGGATCAACTGCTACCATAGTGCTTCATAAAGAAAGCAACAGATTACCCATCAAGAAGGGTGTAAGGCAGGGGGACACAATTTCCCCAATGCTATTTACCGCGTGCTTACAGGAGGTTTTCAGAAGCCTAGAATGGGAACAGTTAGGGATAAGAATCAATGGAGAATACCTTAGTAACCTGCGCGTCGCCGATGACATTGCATTGCTGAGTAACTTAGGGGACGAATTGCAACTCATGATTACGGAGTTAGACAAGGAGAGCAGAAAGGTGGGTCTTAAAATTAATCTGCAGAAAACGAAAGTAATGTACAACAACCTCGGTAAGGAGCAGCGCTTCGAGATAGGTAATAGTGCACTTGAAGTTGTAAAAAACTATGTCTACTTAGGGCAGGTAATAACCGCAGAGCCGAACCACGAGATTGAAGTAACTAGAAGAATAAGAATGGGGTGGAGCACAATAGGCAAGCACTCTCAAATTATGACAGGTAGATTGCCACTATCTCTCAAGAGGAAGGTATATAACAGCTGTATCTTGCCGGTACTTAGCTACGGAGCAGAAACCTGGAGACTTACAAATACGGTTCAGCTTAAATTGAGGACGACGCCGCGAGCAATGAAAAGAAAAATGGTAGGTGTAACCTTAAGAGACAAGAATATAGCAGAATGGATTAGGGAACAAACGGGGGTTAAGGATATCATAGCTGAAATCAAGAAGAAGAAATGGACATGGGCAGGGCATGTAGCGCGTAGACAGGATAACCGCTGGTCATTAAGGGTAACTGACTGGATTCCCAGAGAAGGGAAGCGGGTTAGGGGGAGACAGAAGATTAGGTGGGCAGATGAGATTAAGAAGTTTGCGGGTATAAATTGGCAGCAGCAAGCACAGGACCGGGTTAACTGGCGGAACATAGGAGAGGCCTTTGTCCTGCAGTGGACGTAGTCAGGCTGATGATGGTGATGATGAAATAGAGAGGAAAGGCAGGGAGGTTAAGCAAGCATGCCTTGATTGGCTACATAGTAAAAAAAATGTAAAAAGGGTGCTTTTACGGTAAAGCATTCTGCGCAACACCCTTTAACACCCAATAATGGTCGATTGAAAAAAATACACCCCTTTGTTTGGGTGCTTGCCTCGATAGCACCCTAAAATAGGCTCTAAGGGTGCTTTTGTGCCTGAGAAGGGTGTAAGTGACGATTCATCAGATGGAATATGCAGCAAAAGAAGAACACATAATTATAAAATTTGGGATTTTACGTCTCAAAAACCTTGATATGATTATGTGGGTCGTCTTAGTGGAAAGCTCCAGAGATTTTGACCATTTGGTGTTCTTTAATGAGCGCTGCAATCGCACAGTGCACAGGCTTCTACCTTTTTGCCTCCGTCTTAATTCGACTGCCACGGCCGGCATCGAACCCGCGACCTTCGAATTGGTGGCCGAGAAGCGTAGCTACTGCACGAATATGTGGACCTTGCGTTAAATTACGGCCTAATTGACTTAGAATGTGTGAAGGTGCTCGCCGAATAGAGCAGAATGCCAGCAGAAGCGAATCGCCTTTCATCTATAATGGCTATTAACTGCAATCCATGTTACGAAAGATTTCCTGAGCGTTCGTTATAAGCTACATGTTTGCTATAGATTATATACACGAACATAATTTTCGCCCGAGTATGAATGTGTGTGCGTGAGCCTGCGCATGTGTTCGTGCGTAAGCGTGATTGTGTGTACACGCGTGCATGTGTGCATGCGCGTGTATGTGCGAGTCCATGTTTGCGTTATGCGTGCCTGTGCACATGTGTACGCCCATGCATGCGTGCGTTTACGGTCACGTGTGTGTGTGGCCGTATGTGTGTATACGTGTATGTGTGTGTGCCTGTGAATAAGTATGCGTGTGTATCAGCCCGTGCGCCCTCGAATTTCATGTGTGTGTGTGTGTCCGGGGAGGGGGCACTGCTTCTTAGTGTTTAAGGTCCCACACCTATTCAGACTGAGAGTCTATATGGGTGGTGGCTTCAGGAATGGCGGTTGTCAACGTACTGTACACGGACTATTCAGTACATAGAAAACAGCTGCACATTCTCGTACCTCATCATTGCTTACAACTTCCTGTGGTAGCTGATTAGGTATGCTGAGGCGCTTCTGCGCTCGAAAACGTGGGTTATGATCAATTCATACGAAAAGCTGTCACTGAACTTATGCACAACCATCGTTTATATTAACAACATTTAACAAGAACGTGCCCTGCCTTTGCTACAGGTGCTTAGCTAGGAAGGAAGGAAGTATGTTTATTTACAAAAAGGCAGAGAGGTCGGCCTGAGCGATAGTTTGCTCTAGCCTGCTACTCTACACTGGGGGAAGGGGAAAGGGGGAAAGAAAGAATAATGGATGACAATGGTGAGAGAGAGAGGTGAGTATGTAATGTTCTTTCTAGCTGAGACACATTTTATAGCCGCGCACATAGTCCAGTTGTTTCTAAAAAGCTAATAACTGCTCTTGTGACCGCAGTTGCACTGTTGGTGTCTAGCCAAGGGTCCAACATGGTCTCATCAGTTAATGACCTACTGCGATATTGTTCAGTAGAAGAAATCAGTGTTTGTCGTTCACGTGCGTATGCTGGGCAGACACAAAATATGTGCTCAAGTGTTTCTGGCACATCACAGTGTTCACAATTAGGACCGGTGTCACTGCGACCGATGATATGTGCGTAACGTCTAGTGAACGCTACACCAAGACGAATGCGGTGGATCATACTTGTGAGTTGCTGTTTCAATTTAGGAGGCATGCGGAACCTCATTTCGGGTCCCATTTGTGAAGTCGCTGGTGTCGCCGTTCCGGTTTGGTCCAGTGCTGAAGTGTGTAGCTGCGCATCACGCAGCGAAGCAGGGCGTTCGTGTCAGCTCGTGAAAACGCAATGCGTACTTCAGGGGCACTGCTTAAGGCATTTTTAGCTTCAGCGTCTGCCTCTTCGTTTCCCATCATGCCGCAATGAGCGGGAATCCACTGGAAAGTTATAAGATGGCCATTTGTTGAAGCAACCTGAATAAGTTCTGTGATTTCTATTGCCAAGCTGTAATATGGACCTTGCTTCATGATGCAATTAATGGCTTGCAAAGTGGGTTTGGCATCACAGAAAATCGTCCAGGCTCGAGGTCGCTCTCCGGAAATAAACCTTATGGCCTCTCGGATAGCGACAAGCTCTGCGGCACTTGATGTGGTTTTATGGTCCACTTCGAATCGTCGAGCGATATCCATGTCTGGGATGACAAAGGCTGCGGCGGAGGTGTTTAGCGTGGTGGATCCGTCAGTGTACACGTGCAGAGAATCACTGTACGTTGTATAAATGTGACATAGGGTCAGTTGTCTGAGGGCAACAGAAGAAATGAGTGACTTCTTCGTAATTCCAGGTATCGTAAAAGAGATAGGTGGTTTAGGCAGAACCCATGGTGGCACTGCAGGGGCATTTGGCGGAGAAAACCTTGATGGTATAATATTTTCATGCCGCAATATTACTTTTGAGAAACTGCAATTTGGGTGAGTGGCGGGTAGTACTGACAGCGGGTGCTGTCTGTGTCTGCTCAGTAATCGTAGGTGAACACTAAGTGGCTCGCAGAGCATGTATACACTGATGGGACAAGGCCAAGCCTCTGCGATTGTCCCGTTTGTTGAAGTGCAGCGTGGTAGACCCAAGCATCTTCGTAAGCATTGAGCTTGAACACTCTCGAGTGTCTTCACACAACTAGGTCTCATATTGGAAAGCACCGGCATGCTGTATCGAATGTATCCCACAAATAGAGCATTGTATAATTGAAGTAGCGATGATTCTGATGGGCCCCATCTTGCTCCTGCTACGTGGCGAAGAATGAGAGCAAAGCTCTTCAGTTTAGATTTAAGGACGGCGACATGCCTCGTCCACGATAGATCTCTGTGTACGACAACCCCAAGGAGCTTGTGGTGCGTTACAGCAGGTATCGCTGTCCCATTAATAAATATCGGGTATTGCGACATATGCTTGCGCGTGAACGCAAGCACTGCGCATTTGTCGATTGAAAGAGTGAGCCCCTGACGTCGTAGATATTTGTATGTGATCGTCACTGCACGCTGTAGTCGAGCTCGCATTTGCGGACGAGTAGTTCCGGATGCCTATATGCATATGTCATCAGCGTATGCAGTGATCTTCACCATGCTGGGAAGTTCTGCTGCTAGACCGATCATTGTGACATTGAATAGGATCGGGCTGAGAACTCCTCCTCGGGGAACACCACGATGAACCTTATATCGATCGGTGTCTCCGTTACTTGTCGTCATGTAAATGGTGCGGTCCCTAAGGTAGCTAAAAATACAAGCATACAGTCGCCCACCGATGTCTAAATCTTCCAGTGCGTCAAGGATCGCATAATGCAGCACATTATCGTAGGCACCCTTAATGTCTAAGAAGACCGCCGCCACTAGTCTGCGTCGGCTTCTTTCCTCTTCAACGCTGGTGATCAAGTCGACCACACCATCAATGGCAGATCGGCCTCTTCTGAAGCCGTTCATAAATGCAGGAAAGGAGTTGTTGCTCTCTAGAAGCCACTCTAATCGTGCCAGTACCATTCTTTCCATCACTTTTCCGACGCAGCTGGCTAACGCGATTGGTCTGTAGGAGGAAAGTGCATAAGGACACTTCCCCGGCTTGAGCAATGCAATAATGCGACTGCATTTCCAGTTAGCTGGGACTTCTCCTGACTCCCATGAGGTGTTATAATGAGATAACAGGATACGTCGTGCTTCTGTATCAAGATGGTTGAGTGCCGCATACGTGATTCCGTCAGGTCCTGGTGCCGATGATCGGTGGGAGGCAGAAATTGCAGCGTCAAGTTCATGTATTCATGAACTTTCATGCAGCGTCAAGTTCAGACGATGGAGGCGCAATGGCAGTAAGAAGCTCGTTAGTGGCAAGATCATCAGTGGTGTCCACGATGAGGCTACAGTAGTCACTGGCTATCTTAACTTCTATCCGTCCCTGATGTAGAGCAACAGCTTGAAATGGTTGATGTTGTTGGGGAGTTGTCTGCAAACTTCGTACTACCCGCCAGATCTTAGAGGTTGCCTGGGGTCCAGAGATCCACAGAAATTTCTCCAACGTTGCCTGTCAATCTTGTCAAGATGCCGAAGAACATGTTGTTGAGCTCGACGACAGGCGGAAAGGTCTGAAGGTGACTTCGTTCGTCTGTATCGGCGTTCGGCACGGCGACGGATTGCACGAAGGGCCTCGTACTGGGAGTCAACTGCTGATCTCTGCATCGGTAGGTTAACCTGTTTGGTTGTGTCACGCAGTGAAGAAGCAATGATGTTTTCTACCTCGGATGGATCAGTCGTGTGCTCACAGCCAGACTTGACAGATGCCTTGAACAGTGTCCAGTCAGTTTGACGGATGTAGCATGTGTGCGTGCGGTGAAACCACCTGAACTGAACATAGGTTGGAAGGTGGTCACTCCCGCGAGTGTCCAAATCTGTGCACCAACATGCGGAAGACAGAAGGTTTCTGGAAACGAAACAGAGGTCGAGGCAGCTGCTGTAGGACGTGCCACGAACAAATGTAGGTGATCCGTCGTTGAGTACGCTTAGTCCATAGTTGTATATAAAATTGGCTAAATCCTTTCCGCGATAATACGTTGTAGTGCTACCCCAGAGAGGATGATGTGAATTAAAATCGCCGATCACATTGTGTGGCCTTTGTGCTGCTTGAAGAATGGTCCCCAGGTGGAAGCAGTCCATATGTGCGCTTGGGTGTATGTATCCTCCTATTACGGAGAATGTTCGCTTTTTATGTGTTATAGTCAGGCTCACGTAATCATTACTGGTATGCGACGCGACTTCATGTCTCAAGAATGTCAAATCACGGCGTATACAAACGAGAACTTTGCTCGTACGTTGATCACTGCGGGACCAAATCTGGATATATCCAGATATACGAAAAGGTGAAACCGTATTCGGTTCACATATAACGATAACAGGAAATTGATAATTAAAAACCCATTGTCTGAAGTCTGACAGACGGCCACGTAGGCCACGAGCATTCCATTGCATAACAAGCGACTGGCGCATGCGTTGTTCGAACATCAGTGCCATGTTCACTTACTGAAGAACCAGTAGAAGAGGCTCCAAAACCTCAAGTAGCTGCACAGCCGCCTTAGCAGCGGGAGTGTTTAGGCTGCTGAGAATCTTACGCATCGAACCCATCAAATTTTTAAGCATAGCCTTGACATCTGTGTTGTCCATCTTCTTGTTTTCTTCATTGGAGGTAGGGGCACTATGTGATGATAGCGCTACCGTAGCTCTTGACGGTAGTAAAGGCCACTGAGTTTCCGACGTGGGGAGAGCCAATGACTGGTTACATTGTACTTGCGTGGACTGCATTGGCATTTGAGCATCTGTATCCTCCTTTCTGGCCGACAAAAGTAGGCTAGGAGGTGGTGAGGGCACGGTTTTGTGTGTCGAATTTGATAAGCTATGAGCACTGCTGCTTCGTTTGCGTCGATGTCGCGAACGATGTTTACGGCGCCGTACAGCCCTTGCAGCTTCTCTGTGAGTGGAGTGGTCTCGAACCATCTTCTTCAGGATACTAATTTCATTCCTCATTTTGGGACATTCCTTTGATGTTGCGTCGTGGGCGCCTGAGCAGTTTGGGCATTTGGCCACAGCATTGCAGTTATCACCATCATGAGGGCCACCGCAATGCTTGCAGGTTACTGCACCCTTGCAAACTGCACTAACGTGCCCAAATTTCATGCATTTATGACATTGCAGAGGTTTTGGTACGTAAGGACGTACCGAGTGCCTCACGTACCCAACTTTTACATGTGTGGGTAACGTCTTCGACTGAAACACTACTTTAACACATCGCGTGCGTCCAAAGCGGTGGAAGCCAAGTACGGGAGCCGACGATGACAGCAGTTTCTCGAGACTCGAGTCTGTTATCTCCTCATCCACATCGTATGTAACTCCTGTAGTCGTTTCTTCGTCGTACGCGGAGAATGCGCGAACCGGAATATTTCCTAATCGAACAATCGCTTTCAGCGTGTCCATTAAGGCCTTCGTAGTGACCTCCACGGACAGTATGTTCTTTCGGGTATTTATGCGTATTTCTACGACTTTCCCTGGAGCGATGAGCTCAAAGTACTCTGTCAGGCTCTGCCTATTTAGAGAGTTCAAGATGTCTGTCTTCGATGTCGGCACATACGAAATGGGGTACGACCGCATGCTACTCGCCTTTGTTTGTGCTTGCCGGCTAGTGGGCGATGTCCGGCTGATTTTCCTCTTCAGGCGTCGGCTTGGTACGACCACGTAGTCACTGTCCGAAGCCATATCTTCAACGGAGGAGTCATCAGAATTGTCATCGTGTGCCCCGCTTGGGCCGGGGTGAGAACTTGCGTCAGACGCACTATGATGTGGTCGGCCCGGTCCCGGTTGCTGGATGGGGTTTTGATCCCCCATTCTAAGGGGGAACGCCCCTTCGAGGTGTGTCGATTATCGAAAAAACTTGGCAAAAGAATTAGGAAACTCACAGAGCTCGAAGCAGAGGCTTTTCTCTGTGACTTCTTCTTCTTCCTCAATAATAATTGGTGCTTAGCTAGTTCATTAGGCAACCATATGGAATTATGTGCTGATCATAAGGTCAGCAAGAAGTTTGTTATAACAACCTCGGCACGTTTCGTGGTGTATGACAAGCCTTCTAAACATCCGCGACTGTGGATTAATTTGTTCCAGCTTCGACTACGCATTCAGTGTACCATATGCGAAATTGCCAGACACGGACAATGCGAAAAGAAATTCCTCTGAAAAAGGGTGTAGCGATGCTCTCCCGCTAATGCCACCGAGGATGAAATTATTAGTGTTTCTGGCCATTTCAGGGTGCACATTGTTTTCTGCAAGCTTTTCTTCACTATTTTTCGCCCACTGCTGTCGCATTCCGTGAAAATACTCAAAGAACCCGAGGCTGGGAGGCTAGTTCTTCTTCCCCAATTTTGTGCGATACGGATCGGTGCTACTTCAATGTACACTATACCGTAGACAGATAAATATTTGCTATACCTGTGGTCGGCTCGGCCATCGAGCGGACGTGTGCCCGAACCCTGGAGACGTTATCTGCAGAGGCTTCAGCGTGCCGAACCCCGAAAAGGAACACCGCTGCACACCAACATGCAAGCTTTGCGGAGGAACCCACCTCACTGCCGACAGGGAATGTAAAGAACGCTACCACATTCCATACATGGTGCGCCGACGACGATGGGAGCGAGCACACTCGACGCGACACAACAGTTACGATGCAATGAACGAGTTCAACGCAACCACTGACGACGACCAGGCCTCGAAGCTTTTTACAGATGGTCGATCCGATGGCAGCCGATCCCGGTCCCGATCCCGGAGTCGTCCCAGGAACCGCACCATGCGTGTATCGAGGTCCCGGAGCCGCCCTCGGACCCACTCCCGCAGCGCGCGAAGTGGGACCCCAACCAGATCTATATCACGAGGCTACTCCAGGTCTCGTTCTGGTTCCCGTCACGGTTCCCGTTCAGGTTCCCGGCACGGGTCACGCTCCGGCTCCCACTCAGGTTCCGGGCCTCATGCCGGTTCCAGGCCTCACCCCAGTCTCACCGGGGTCTCGCGTCAACGATCGCCTAGCCCATCGGCACCATCATCGCCAGGCAACGTCAGCAAGAATAAGCGGGGACCTCTCACTTGGGCGGACGCCGTCCGGAGAAAAGGAAACACTACATCACCGGTAGGGTCGGGTTCACTCCCAGAGCATGATACACACAACACCTCTGAGATAGCGATCTTAAAGCACGAAAATGCGATGATGAAAGAAACAATACGCAAACTCACAGTCGCAATTGCCGAACTAAAAACTTACAGAAACGCACGCGCTGCTATGCCCCCAACCGACAACGACGACAATGCAGTCACTCCGTTGCAGCCGCAACCCGTAGGCGTTGGTAACGACGACGGCGAGAGCGCACCCAAGAAACGCGCGGTCGCCCACGACCAGCCAGCTTTAAAGGAAGAGTTAGACGACATTAAGAGCACGCTATCGGCGATTAAGGAAAGCCTTCGCTTTCTTGGCGAAAGCATGGCTCTCGTGCAGTCTACTCTCGCGGTACACGGTAATCGTTTGGGCCAAGTGGAGCAATATCTTGATCATGTTGTCGCCCCTGCCGTTGCCGCGGATAAGCCGTTGTCGCAACGTACAGCCGTGCCCAGTCCACCGCATCACGCGGCCCTTATGCACCCGCCGGGTGCTCAGGCCAACTCCTAAATGCTTCAAGATGGCCAGGCCAATTGACGAGTTGCGAATCTGGCAATGAAACTGCAGGAGCTTCACCCACAAGAAAGCTTTCCTGCAGCAATACCTCCGTAGCCACGAAGCCAAACCTCATATCATGCTATTACAAGAGACTGTAGTACCAACCGCCACGTTTTCCGGATACCAGTGGTTGCCCGGCCTCTCGGGAGGACGCGGTATCGCCACCTTGGTCGCTAACAAGATTACCTGCACAGCGCACAGTCTCAATGTGCCCGAAATTGAGCACGTTATGGTCGGAATTCTCCCTGGAAACATATCACAACAAAGCGTATACATGCTCAATGTATACAGTAGTCCCAGCCACCATAGACAAAGATTCACACGCTTGTTCCAGAAAGCTGTCCGCCTCGCGGGGCCTAACCCGCTAGTGATTGCAGACGATTTTAACGCTGCGCATAGCGCCTGGGGCTACACGTACGACACACCCAAAGGTAACGAGCTTTGGAAAAGTGCGAATGACATGGGCCTTATTCTCATTACGGACAAGGCCTTCCCTACTCGCACTGGCACGTCCACGCAAAGAGATACTACGCCGGATCTATGCTTCGTCAAGAATATCTCCGACGCCCACTGGTCCAACCTCGCGGTAGATCTCGGTAGTGACCACTTCATATTGGCTGTACACCTCCCCACAGTAAGCAGGAAGACCAAGTCGTACACGTGGGTCGACTGGGACCTCCTTCGTAAGACCCGCGTAGAACGACCTCCTCCCGATACCCCACCGAGCCTCGAGACGTGGACGGCCCAGCTCAAAGCTGATGTAAACAAGGCAACGAAAACTATCAGCACAGACCTTCCAACCGAAAGGATGGACAGTCGCCTCGCCCACCTACTAGAGGCCAAACAGTCTCTATTGGCCCGGTGGAAGGGCCAGCGCCTTAATCGGAGGTTACGCAAACGCATATCTCAGCTGAACAAGACCATGATGGATCACTGCCGCATCCTTTCAAAACAGCAGTGGGACGAAATTTGTAATTCGATTGATGGTCAGGTTCGAAATGGCAAAACGCGGAACTTACTCAAACACCTTCTCAATGAAACCAACACCCGCACAAATCAGCGTCATTCGATCGTGAAGATACTTCATCAGGCTAAACGAACAGTGTCACCGGAAGGTGTTGTCAAGAACCTCGTGGAAAAATATCTCCCGCTCCCCACGGGCCCTCTGACCCCTCACCCTGATTACTCTGGCAGCGACAACACTAACTTAGACGCCGAGTTCTCTATTGAAGATGTGCGCCGAGCTCTCCATGAGCTCAATGGCCGCTCAGCCCCTGGCCCCGATGGCATCACCAACAAGCTCCTACGCAACCTGGACGATTCTTCCGTCACTTACCTCACTGACACTATCAACGAGATATGGAAAAAGGGTGAGATACCCGATGCTTGGAAACTAGCTCACACGGTTCTCATACCCAAAGCGGGAAAGGCACCGAGCCTAGATAACCTACGCCCCATATCTCTCACATCGTGCGTGGGCAAAGTGGCTGAGCACGTCCTCCTCAACAGGGTTGGTCGATACCTCGAAGATAACGACTACATCTCGCACCACATGATTGGCTTCCGACCAGGGTTATCCACTCAAGACGCCATGTTACTCCTAAAGCATCAAATTCAAGATGGCGGAAACACTCACTACACTTGTGCAATACTCGGTCTCGCTTTAGAAAAGGCCTTCGATACCATAACGCACTCGTCAATCTTGAAAGCGATCGCAGCCCTCGGCCTAGGTCATCGATTTTACTACTTTATCCGCTCTTTTCTCACTCGGCGCAGAGCCGTCCTCCGCGTAGGAGACCTAGTGTCGGAAGAAGTGGAGCTCGGACAGCGGGGCACTCCTCAGGGATCCGTCCTCTCACCCACGCTCTTCAACCTCGTGATGATCGGGCTTTCCGAACGACTTTCAAAAATAGACGGGCTAAATCACACTATCTATGCGGATGATGTAACCATATGGTGCTCCACAGGGTCGGATGGCTTCATTGAGTCCGCCCTGCAAGAGGCTATCGACACCACCGAGTCTTACCTCGACCACACCGGTCTCAGGTGCTCACCTGCAATGTCGGATCTGTTGATATATTTGCCCAAACGCCGGGGTGCCAAGCCCAAAGGGTGGAAACCTCCGGCGGAACGCAATATCACCCTCCACACCAGAGATCGTCGTACTATACCCAGGGTAGACACCATCAAGGTCCTCGGCATGATCATCGAGTCCCGCGGAACCAACACCCAAACAGTACACAAGCTCAGGACTAAGACTGAAATGCCATACGATTCGTACGTAGAGTAGCCAACAGACACCATGGCCTCAAAGAAGACAACCTGCTGCGTCTCGTACACGCGTTTGTTTTGTGCCATTTTACGTACGTTGCCGCTATACACAAGTGGCTACGTGCTGAGCGCGATCAACTCAATGCGCTCATTCGCAAGGTGGTCAAACGAGCCCTTGGCCTCCCTATCACCACTCCAACGTACAAACTCCTCGAGCTTGGCGTACATAACACGCTAGAAGAGATCGCCGAAGCTCAGGAACGTGTGCAATTGACCCGACTCACTACAACCAAGGCGGGCCGCCATATTCTGCGCGAGCTCGGCTTCTTCTCCTCGAGGGCCAGGGACCCCCCAGAGTTGACTCTAATTCCCCGTGAAATCCGCGACCTTATTACGATCGCTCAAATACCACGAAATGTACACCCCGAATACAACAGAGGCAGGCGCCTTGCGCGGGCGACCGCCATTCTCAAGCGCATAGACATGGAAGCGGACAACGTCTCGTTCGTGGACGCCGCTGCCTATCGCAACAACCAAGCCTTCGCCGCGGTCGCGGTATCATCCGCGCAGCAGAATCTTAACTCAGCCACAATCCTCACCCGAAACCCCGAAGTAGCGGAGCAAGTAGCTATAGCTATAGCTATGCTCGACAGCAAACGGGAATTCATCTACAGCGACTCCAGGCCGGCCATCAAAGCCTTCGAACGCGGAGTCATCTCCGACCAGGCGTTACGTATCCTGCGCAATGCGGACCCGAGTGCCCTGAAGCACCACACTGTCATCTGGTTCCCCGCCCATCTCGGCCAGGTGCCGGGTGCCCTATCCAACCTCAACGAGATCGCCCATGATGCAGCGCACGCACTTACCAACCACACTGCCACAGGGCAACCTCATCTTGCTGGGTTGGATACCAATCGGGATGCACCAATTACGTACAATGAAATTACAAAGCACTTTTACTTGGAACGCCGCATTTTTCCACCCCCACATCCGAAACTTAACCGACCGCAGGCATTAACCCTACGCCAATTACAGACACACACGTACCCAAACCTTGCCACGCTTCACGTTTATTATCCCGATGCATACCCCAGCGACACATGCCCATCATGTGGACACACAGCGACACTCGAACACATGCTCTGGGAGTGTAGAACAACTCCTCCCGACTCTACCTCAAGCAAGTGGGAGAGGTCCCTCAGGAGCTCACTTCTCGCCGACCAGCGATGGGCCGTCCAGCA
This sequence comes from Rhipicephalus microplus, assembly GCF_013339725.1. NCBI lineage: Eukaryota > Metazoa > Arthropoda > Arachnida > Ixodida > Ixodidae > Rhipicephalus > Rhipicephalus microplus. The sequence goes on along the minus strand of NC_051174.1, from coordinate 75,601,897 downwards.
GGCCCACGAAGCGGCCGCCAGGTACTCCCTGTCGGTCCCTACGTGGGAGACGCCCGCTACGCGCTAAGCGCGTCCTGCAGGACCGAAATAAAGTTTTTTCATTCCATGCCATTCCATTCCCGAGGCTGGGAAATAACCTGCGCCGCTGTGCGGCTGGGTGGAAGGAGTGTTGCCATTTACAAGGAGTCATTCTCGAAGCGCAATTGGATTGCCTTCCGTGTCGAACCGCCGCCCGCCGTATCCGCCATAGCGTTTCCTTTCGGCGCCCTCTTGGCGGGTTTCCCGCCCCCCCCTCCGCTTACCCGGGCCAGCGTTGCCCCCACAACGGCGGTGTAGATAAACGAATAGTTGCGTCACCGAACACCTGCATCGGCAGCTGCGGCGTCGCCGCCAGTGCCTCCTCCTTCTCTCTCTTAACGTTGCTCTCTCTGTCTTATCCGTCTTTCAAATGCGTTGCGTTGGCCTTGGTCGCTGTGTGAGTCCTAGCAAACAGGCACATCTTCAATGGTGGTCACGCATGACACCATGTTCGAAGTGACGCTGGGATTAAGGAATATTCATGTAGCGGCGGACACGGACAACGTGGGCCTGTTAACGGTGTGTGTACTGTTTTCGTAGGTAGCCATCATACAGCGCTAGCTGGGTGCCTGCAGCATGCGTTGGCGGGCCTGTTGCAGATGCCCGATTAAACGTGTCACCGAGTTCACACTGCTATGCGCGATGTTGTGTAAGTGTCTGCATCACTCGTACAGTGAGTGATGTGATCACTTAACAAGGGCGCGATTAGTTGCTGATCGCACATTGTCTCTACACTGCTCAAAGTGTTTGATATTGTTTCAAGGTGTGCTTTAGGCTACATCGTAATAGCATTTCTATTATTACTCAAATGTGCAACGTGCTTCTGTATGTGTAAGCGTAAAAAAGAAAGAAAATGAAAAATTTATGTACAGAGGCGCACTGTACGAAATGGCTTTTTTTTTGCTTAAGGACGGTATAGTAGGAGGTGCTGATATGCCGCGATGCTCCCAGCACGTGCGCCGCGGTCTTTTAAGCTATTTAGGACAAGTGTCACCAGCAACAGGGAAAGATCTAGCAGACTTTCAAAGGCGCGTTGTTGTGGCCATCGTCGTGCGTTGTATTCCCTCGTTTGTGTTTGCTGTTTTCGTGCTTTGCTTTCATCTGCGATAACGTATGGCGCTATAACAGAATCGAGAGAGTATACGTGACTGTGGGAGCTATGTGCGGTAGCTGTAGCATAAGCCATGGCTGCTGCAACGTAGACGGCGTTCGCGCGCGTTGGTGTCGTTCGAGCACTCGTGCTTGCTTGGTTATGTTTAACTGAGTATTTAGGCACGGGTTGCATTTGTAAATCCCGTGGTCAATAATCGCTAATAGCGTGCCCCTGATTGCCATTAGAGGATGGGCTTGGTTGTCAAAATATGCCAGACGCTTTTTTTGAAAGCAAGCTTTGAAGAAATTTTTTTTAAAAAGAAATACTTTCATGCGTGCTAGGCAGTGCCAATTGGAGGCCCATAACTCTTTAAAAACTGGACGAGCTATCACATCTTTATTAAATTACAATGAATAAAGATGATTGAATTATAGATGACGAATTTCTGTGCTAGATTAGGTGCACAAAATACACGTTTGCAGCCCACGTCTAAAAAGCAGGCCAATAGGAAGCACAGCGTCAAATTTGGATTAGATGCCATGGACGAAGATTTTTGTGAGGGTAGAAAGAACGAGGAAATTGTTCGTTTTTGATGCCCATATAGATGCAGTCAGAATTGCACTGATTGCTGAATTGTCACAATTCCTTAAATTGTTAGAGGCGTGATTAAAGTCAGTAAATCTTTTACTTTTTTGCACACCTCTTCGCTAGTGCCACGCCCAAGATCATTTGTTCTCATGTAAAAGAGAAAGCAGAGATGCCTTCTCTATTTGTACATGAAGAGGTAAGTTTCTTGAGCGTTTCGAATATTGCTACATGTTCTGAATGTTGTACTTTAAGAATTGTTTTTCACACTGGCTCATTACCCTATAAAAAATTTGATTCTTAGGTGAGTTCAGGCTTTCGTAAGTGCCATTTTCAGCTGTAGTCTTACACTTCACCTCAATTTGGGAAGTTGCTGTATGCTGGAAAACTATCTTAACATTATCATACGAATTTATTTGAATGTATGGGTTGTATGCTTCGAGTTCAGTGTAATTTCAATTACACGCCATTTGAAAGGATATACACTACACATTCTTCATATATGGTGCTGCCGAAACAACACCAACATCATTTTATGAGAAATCATATTTGTTCTTTAATACAGGACGAGAGGGTGCCGCTGACGCCCTGCGTAGTCTACCCCAACCACAGCCTAGAGCAAGCCTAGTTCCTGAACCTCCACGTGGATAACCGAAAAATCTTCCATGTCAGTAATGACGAAGAAGGAGTGACAGCACTGATGAGTTGTTTTTTTTATTTTCAACATTGTCTATGACCGCAAGGCCTTTACCAATAACCACCGTGATAGAGCGGCTTTTTCTTGGTGTGAGTTTAGAGTTTATCAGAGAAGTTGTTCAGGCAGTACGACGCTGACAATTTAAGTGTCACAATGCCTGAACCACTTTTTCTAGTATGGTCATGGTAGATGAATAAATATTGTTATTTGTGTAAGTTATTTTGCTTAAATATAGCTGGAACATTCCATGCCAAACATCCCAGTCACTTTGGCGACCATCTGAAATGTATTTTAAAAAAAATATTCTGACTTACTGCGTTAAAACAGTGAACTGCTTGAAAATTTCAGCGAGAAAAAAGTTTTGTTTATGTGGCTGGCTTCTAAACTTCCTGGCATAATGCAGTCTGGGTGCTGTTTGTGAAAAATTTAATTTTAAAACTACCGCTTATTTTTTCTAAAGCAAATTCCGTCTACATGTTGAGTAAATGTGCTTATGTTCTTTTGCCACATTAGCTTCCAAGAATCAAGCCAAAATGTGTTATGTTTGCATTTTTATTGCAATATTCCATTTTGTATGAATATCTGTGCAGTGAATACTTACACCACAGAAAGTATATTATCAGAAAAAATATCTTTAGACCTCTCAAGCTGCTGAAATATACGAGAAAATATCACGAATGTCACAAAATCGTGATTTTTGTTCGTATTGAGATGCAATTTGCTCCATGTTGTGATACAATGAAAACTCTTCATTATACCTGAATTGTAAGAAAATAAAATTATTTTTATAATAAAAATCTTATCACAAGAAGGACAGGAAAAAGTGCTGTCAACTGAATTTTATCGAAGGTGCTACGAGCGTTTTTATACTGAGCACAAGAACAGGGCTCATCTGCAACAACACGTGTGTGACCATGACAAAATACTTTTAACCGAAAAAAGACTCTCTTTCGGAAAAAATTCGTGAAAGTGTACAGATGCATTGATTTTTGGCCTTCCTGATAAAGAGCTCTAAAATCTCTCATTTTTTCTGCTTGCTTTTTTTTCAGAAACCGTGTTTTATGAAACCTAGTACTGCACTTACATTCTTTACGGTGTCCGGCCATGAGACTACTATAGCCCTTCTTAACATTTAAAGCATGCTGTCTTGCTCGATCATTGAAGCATTGTCCAGTTTGTCGTATGTTTATTTTTTCACATGTTAGCGGTATCTCATACAGATTAGATTGGCATTCAGTAAACCTATTCTAGTGACGAATGGTGCAATATTGAACATTCCTGTTGCTCTAAGTACATGCACTTTTGAAAGCTTGCAAGGGGTAAAAGACAACAATGCCATATCTGCTGGCTCTTTTCCTGAAATTGTGAGACACCTTATGTACGTAGTACCGTGTAACATGCAAAGGTCATTGGTCATACTGTTTTTCTTTTGGTCCTGTTTCCTTTAACTTTACTTTCTGCAGGAGGGTTTCGCAAACGAGTGTGATGATGCTGTTGGGGTATTGGCTGGTGCTATCAGCCCAGGACTGCTAATAATGTTCTGGTTTTTGATAGTGGGCATTCGAAACTAGTAAAAAGAGGAATTGACACAACATGTTTTCAGGCCACCCTTCAGAAGTAATGTTAGCACAAGGGTGAGGTCAGGCTCAGAAACCAGATTAAAACACTAAAAGATGCTGGATATCCCAACAGAATCGTCACACCCGTTTGTGAAACCCTCCTGCAGAAAGTTAAAGTTAAAGAAGACAGGACCAACAAAAAACAGAATGACCAAAACCTTTGCATGTTATACCACATAACGTGTCTCACAATTAAAAAAAAGAGCCACCAGATATATTATAACGCGTTGTTTTCCACTCCATGCAACCTTTCAAAAGTGTGTGTACTAAACAGCAACAGGAATAGTCAATCTTGCACCATACGTCATGAGAATAGGTTTACCTAATGCCAATTTAAAGTTTGTAGACGTATTTTTTATCAGGAAGACCAATGATGAGTGCATCACTGCACGTTCACTTATAATTTCCGAGTGGGAGTATTCTTTTCTCAGTTAAGATTATTTTGTAGTGGTCACACGTGTCATCGCGCATGAGCACTGTTCTTGAACTCCGTATAAAGGCGCTCGTAGCACATTCATTAAATTCAGTTGACAATCGCTGCTCTTTCCTGTTCTTTCTGTCTCTTCCTGAAGTGGTCGCGCTCTGACTAGCACACAACCACAATGAACCAACTCGCCCAAAAAACTCTTGTTACTTAACACGTAGACCGAGTTTCATATAGAAAGCAGGAGCGGTGCTTTTAAAATAAAATTTTTCACATACAACACCTAGATGCCATTCCTGGAAGTTCAGAAGGCAGCCACGTGACCAAATGTTTTTCCTCTTCTAAATATTCCAGAAGTTCACTATTTTCAATGCAGCACGAGTTTTTCGAATACACTTGAGATGGTCGCCAAAATGGCTGGGACATTTGGCTTGAAATGACCCAGCTGTGTCATTACCCATAATTATGCATTACCTGATTTGTTTTTTGTGTGTCCTGACTCAGTTTTGTGTTCGTTTTTAGCTTATTCTGTTTCTGATCATTGCATTGATTTTTTATGTATTCGCTAAAGTTTTATGTGCGAAAACCAATATATGTTTGCATGTACATCATTTCTCATAACCAATTGTTATACATCCAGGAATCCAAAGCTTAAACCACTGTGATTCTATACATTTGAATACACTATCGGTATATATTTTCGTGTGCATCGCTTCTTGGGAACGATTGTGTACATGAAGGCGCCTATAGTGAAATCATGGTGATTGTATATAATTGAAAGATTTATCAGTATATATTTGCCTTATTTTATTCCTATTAACCGATTGTGTACATGAAGGAGTATTAAACTGGAAAGCACTGCGATTGTAGATACTTTAAAGAATTATAGGGATATATTAGCGTGTATTTCATGTGAAGTCTCTGTGTACTTGAAGCAGTATACTAAACTGAAACCAGTGTAATTGCATGTTTCAAAGAATTGTCAACAAAGTGAAACTGAAAAAATATACTAAACATTTGAGGTGTTGCGTGTGTAGTGTACGTACACGTGAACATGTTACACATCTGGGGACAAAGTTGTGGGGCAGAAGAAAAGTTTATAAGTTTTATTTGCCTATTAAATAAATGCAATATGCAAGGGCAGTTGCAAATGCAATATGCAAGGGCAATATGCAAGGGCAATATGCAAGGGCAATATGCAAGCTTTGTTTTCCGTAACGTGCATTATGCATATACTGTGAAGTATATATATTTCCGGCCAAAGTTCATACACGATTGTACGTGTTTGTATTTTTGCCCACACGCAATGAATGGAGCTCGACAGGTGGCACACCATTGACAATCAGGACTACTTTCTTCAAGTAGTGTGTAATCAGTGCATGCTGATATCTATTAGTGCAGTCTAAGAGAATACTGGCACCCCTGCTATGGGCACTCAATACCCGTGTTCACTTTTTTAACTCCCTCCTCAGAGGGTGTTAAAAAAGTGATGGACATTGAAGGCACCCATTTTTAAGGGTGTTTTTGTAACACCCTACAGTTTTTTTACATGTACACCATATTCTAAGGGTGCATGGAAAAGCACCCTTTTTGGAAGGTGCTGAATTAACACCCTTAGGGTGTCGTCCATGAGACAAGCTCATTTACACCCTTCTGGGTGTAAAAATTTTTACTGTGTACTCTACACTTGGGGTGGAAAAAGGGAGAATATTAGAAAGGAAAGAGATAAAAAAGAAGAGGAGTAAAAAAGAGAAGGATGAATAGTCAGCTCGAGACTACACAGCATGGTCTCACGCTATTCTTTCACAAGCGGTCGTGAAGTCTGGTGGCCCTTAAGAAGTACAAGAGGGCCTTCATGGCTTTGCGCGTATGGGAAGCCGTCGGCCAAGGTCCCAGGATCTTGTCTTCTGTAAGCGGCCGTGAATCCAGTTGACAGAGCTTGGCTTCCATGATACGTCGTTCAGACTGGTATGCTGGGCAATGGCATAGAATGGGCTCAAGCATGTCCTCGCAGGCGCAGATGTTGCATGCCAAGGTGCTCGCCATTCCAAGGAGACGAGAGTACGCATTCGTAAATGCCACGCCCAACCAACCAAAGTTTCAGGGCATCGTGAGAGCCCGGATGGCAAACGAAGTTGCAAGTTTGAGCCGAGTGAATACAGGTGCGTGTTGAAGAAACCCGGCGTATTCCATTGTAGGAGAGTTATATGGCAAGCAAGTGATTGTAGTCACCTTGCATCGTCTGTTCTCAAACGTGGTATGGGCGTACGCTGTTCTTGGACATGAGCCGATTGAGCAGCTTCATCTGCGCGGTAATTGCCGACAATTCTGCAATGACTCGGCAACCACTGAAATTCAATATCGTGACCTTCTTTGAACACTTCGTGGTTGTCGTGCCTTATCTGACTGTTCGTGTAACCCGTGCTGCATAACAAACCGTAGTGTCTGTGAGGCAGACCTTGAGTCGCAAAAGGTGGCGCCTTGGTTAGGTTGCTGCTGAAGAATGTACTTTACTGCACCTTGAAGGGGTGCGAGCTCTGCTGCTGTCCACGTCGGGGCTTGTGAAAACTTGTATTGAAGCAACACACTTTCAGATGAAACAACCACTGCTCCTGTAGAGCTGTTGGATTTAGTGGAGCCATCAGTGTTAACTTGTATGCGTTCGAAGTATCTTTCGTCCAACAGACGCAAATTCAATTGCTTCAGGGCTTGTGGTGACATGCTTGCCTTCTTAACGATTCCAGGAACTGATAAGCGCACGTCCGGGTGACGGAGACTCCATAACGCAGCTTCTGGATGCATCGCAAGTTTTAAGCCAGGCGGTAATATGTCTTGATGTTTTGTCACAATACCGCAGGACGAAGAATGTGGCCTCCGCGCTGTCAAACACGCTAAATGATGCGACGGTAGCCGTGATAAATGCCGAATGTGCGCTCTCAGCGTCTCGACAATTATATGCGTTGTGACCAGCTGTTCTTGTGCAATAACACTACTTGCCATTGTCGATGAGCATCTTGGAAGGCCAAGAAACGTCCGAAGTGCTTCCTTTTGTACGTTTTTCATTGCACAGATGTGTGTCTTGCACGTGTTGGACAGGACAGGAAGGCTGTACCGGAAAATTTCGAGAAAAAGGGCTTTATAAAGCTGGAACATCGAGTGCATGGATGGGCCCCATGATTTTCCGGCGACGAACTTGAATACATTCTCAATGCCAATGAGCTTTTTCTTCAGGTATGTGACATGTGGGCTAAAGGTTTGGTCGCGATCTACGATGACACATAAGAATCTATGACTGCTATTATCTGTGATTGATCTGCCATCGATGCACAATGGGTAGAAAGACATCGGTTTGCGTGTAAACGTCACCTCTGTACATTTTTCTGTGGCGATGGCCAAACCTTGCTGGCGAAGGTATGCCGATGTCATTGTTGCCACTTTCTGTATTCTTACGTGAGCTTGACGTCAAGCGTGACACGGCTCACGCCGTGTCACGCTGGACCTCAAGATATATAAGCCATCTGTGGCAGCACTTCTGTTAGCTCCACGAGAACCAGGTTGAAAAGAGTCGGACTAAAACACCACTCTGTGGCACCCCACGCCTTGTGAAATGCTTAATCGTAGACCCATCTTCAGTTAGACGAACATAGATCTCTTTTTGAGGTAGCTTCTTACCCATCGAAAAACACGACCTCCAAGTTTAGCTGCTTCAAGAGCATTGAGAACAGCCTCTTGGGTCACGTTGTCATAGGCAACTTTCACGTTTAAGAACAGAGCTGCCGACAGCCACTTCTTAGCTTTCTAATGCTGAACAGAGGTCACTAAATCTATGATGCTATCAATTGAGGACCGACCCCGTCAAAAGCTATCCATGGCATCAGGATAGATGTTATAATGTTCCAGGTACCATTACATGCGTGTAAGCATCATTGTCTTCATGACCTTGCTGACGCAGCTTGCTAGTGCTATAGGTCGGTATGATGCCTAATCCAATGGAGACTTTCCCGGCTTCAACAAAGGCACCAGGCGACTTCACTTCCACTGCTCAGGCACCATTACATCATTTCGAGACTTATTGAAAATGTCCAAGAGACAGCGCTGTGTCTTTGGGCCTAGGTGACGTAGGGCAGAATAGGTCACTCCATCCGGACCTGAGACGATGAGTGTCTGCATGTGTTCAATGCTGCCTGCAGTTCTTCCATAGTGAATGGAACCTCCATTTGCTGATATCGTGCGACTGGAGCGTCCTGGGGCAGTATATCGATTGGTATAGAAATGTCTTCGATGATCTTTGCACAAAAATCACCAGAAACATCAAGCTGTGAGCGAAGTTGATGCAGTGCCAGAGCGGCGAAGGGATGACGCTGCTGCGGATGCGAGTGAATACCTCGAAGAGTCCTCCATACAGGAGGCAAAGGCTTTCGAGAGTCTAGCGAGTCACAAAAACTTTTCCATCGTTGTTCCTGGCGTCTGTGCATTCGACACTGGATTTTTTCCTGAATGTGTCTGGATTCTCTGAGGTCATAGATAGATTTCGTGCGTCTGTATCGTCTTTCGGCAAGTCGGCGGACCACTCGAAGTTGTTCCCACTCTTAGTCGAGTGCGGTGTGTTTTGATTCTTTTGAACATATCTTCGTAAAAATCTCTATCGCACAACAAATCACTTCTTCAGGGAATTTAGGTGGGTCGTCCATACACTTGCTCTTTAATGATATCTGATACTCTTCCCAGTCAATAAGTCTTGATTGTCCATGGGAAGGAGAATCGTCCATTCCTCTGACTGTCACGTACGTGGGGATATGATCTCTGTCATGGGTTTCGAAATCTGGGAACCATTGGACTTTCGTGGCAATGCTATGCGACACTAATGTCAAGTCCAGGCAACTGTTATAAGTTACATCTCGGAGATAACTAGGGCTGCCATCGTTCAGCACCTGAAGCCCGTGTTTTGAAGCGAGATCAACTAGGTTCGTGCCTTTTCGATCATAATGCTTCCCCACAGTGGATGATGGGCGTTGAATTCACCCATCATTATTCAAGGTGCCGGAGTCGTTGCGAATATACTATTTATAATATGTTGATCCAGTAGACGTGACGGCGCTATATATGTGCCTATCAGCGTAAAATACTTCTTCTTTTCAACATATACGCACACGTAGTGATTTCCATTGTGAGACTCTACCATTTGGCGAGCATAAGTGAGTTCTTTACGGATGTACACAGCAACTTGACTTTGCTGAATACATGACGAAGAAACCAATGATTCATAGCCCAACAGTCGAGGTATTTCTGATGAAAAAATGCGACTCGCAAATGAAGAAGACGGGAAACTTATTCGCGAAAATGAACTGTTTAAACTCGGGCATTCTTCACTGCACACCCTCGCGCTCCACGGAATTGTCGAAGCACGCATGACTTTTTATCGGAAAGGCTGATGTGGTCTATGGTGCGCCATCTTGTTCTGAAGTCTGGCCAGAATTTGTTCTAGTGTGTCCAAAACTTCCAGTGCACATTTAGCGGCAGGGATCTGTAGACTAGCCAAGATAATGCGTATAATACTCATGAACGACCTCGATACAGAAAAACTTGTACCTCTTGGGTGTATAGACTGCCTGCTGGGGGCATATCCATTGTTGACTGTCGATATTGTTGTTCTGTAGACACGTGTAACCGCGGTAAAGCGGGTCAGTCAGAGCTAGATGTTCTCTGTTGCGCCACAGTGTCTTCCGGCACCTGTGGACGTACCCCACCTGATGGTGGGGGTGGGGGAGGTCGCTGTAGTCGTGGGGGTGGTGGTGGTGGCGGCGTAGGTGAAGGCACCTTTGGCCCAGGACTGCTTTTTCTTTTCTTCGAGCACCACCGTCGACGGGAAAGCCATCGTTGAACAACCGTTACCGCTTCCTTTCGTGAGAATCCATCTTTCACCATTTGTCTCCGAATGCTCTTCTCTTTCTTGAGTTGTGGGCAGTCTTTGGATGAGGTCTCATGGTTCCCGTTGCAGTTGCTGCATTTTAGGAGAGTTGCTCGGCAGGCCTCTGCTTTGTGGGCTCCGGCGCAACGTGGGCATGCTTGCTTGTTGTTACACACAGCACTAACATGACCCAGTTTTAGGCAGTTGTGGCACTGTAGTGGCCTTAAGATGTATGGTCGGACAACGTGACGAAAGTGACAAACCTTTGCATGTGATGGGATGCAATCACCTCTGAAGGCCACATTTATGCAAATGGATTAGCCAAGCCAGGATACTTGCAATATGTCTGTTGCCTCAGTAGCTGGCTTTATTAGAACAGGAAGGTCTGCGTTCGTTATGAAAACATCAACGTCATAAATGACGCCCGTCTTTGTGTCACTATCCTGCGGAATGTAAGTACTAAGATTGATGCCTCCAAGCTCCATGACAGTTCGCAAGGTATGTAGCGCAGCCGGGTGCTCAACGTCTATGGCCAAGACATTCTTCCATGGGTTGAGTCTAATATCCTTTATCTCTTTAGGCATGATAGCTTCGAGACGCGCTAATATCACTTGCTTGTCCATGTTCTTCAGCTTGATCGAACAGCCAACAGGCACAAAAAGTGTGGTATGGCGTTGAGAACTGTACGCCGCCTTCACAGTAAAGACGCTAGCTGGCGAAGATGCGCCGCCCATTCTCCTTTTAGCTTTACGCTTCACTGCAGGGATGAAATCGTCGTCACTGTCTTCACTACTCGCCATGTACAGTTTAGTGCTGTCACTGGTGTTGTCATCTTCCAGGCTGTTGCGCTTCCTTGAGGTTGACGTCTAAGGTGACGCCAAGTCCGGATTGCGTACTGTGGGGTCTGGATCTATCGCTGCCCGCAGGATAGCGATGGTCCTTGGATAAAGCGTAAACTCACAAAAAACACCAAACGTAATAGGCAGCGTTCAGCAGAAAAACACTCAGTTGTCGTCCTCTGTGCAATAGAAAATTCGTGCAGCGCCGAACGACCTTGTTTGTTTGGCGCTCCGCAGGTAAATCTCTTTCGAGGTTTTCAACTACGTCTCGGATTGCACTCCAGAAGTCCTGCACCCACCCATTCTGGGCATGGATGTTGCAATGCTGTGCACCCTCAGGTACTTTTTCATGTCTGGACCCACGATTGCGCCTCGCAGACATTCGGTACGTGCCTCGCGCATCTCTACATGCCAACACTGGCACATTTCAAGAAACCTTTTACCTTCTTAGAGTCCGAGACTTGAATGACCTGCCACCTGAAGCCGAAACGTTGATCGAAACTCAACCATTCGAGCTGCTTATCGAAACCTTCCTGCCATAAGGTACATTATAGCGTTGTCCTATCCATAAATAACTCAGTCGTGTCATATTAAGAACAGAGTACCTTGACAAAAAATAATTAATAAATAAAAAGAAAGGGCAGGGCTTCTCGCAACAATAGACATATTTAGATACAATAAGGCCTCTAATGGAATACGTTGAAGTGCCCGTTAATGTACCACATGTAGTCGTAATTCACAAAACAGTCCACTACGTCGTCTACCATATTCTTATGGGGATTTCCAGTAGTTAAACGCTAGAAATTTTTACGCTGTATGTATAAAATTTGTTTTCATTGCTAAAGCGAATCTGCGAGTCCGAGTATATATTACCGCTGCATGCGAGTGTGTAATTTTCTATGTGTGCGCACGTATATAGCTATATGTTCATGTATGGTACAAAGGCGAATGCGCCACACTCTTCATGTAGAAATAATATGGTTTGGCATGTATGTTTTTATTACGTGGATGCCTAACTGAGAGCTCCATAGGGAAGTTTATGGCATAATATTTATGTCAACGTCGCACATCAATCGTGCACGTGATAGCGCAATACTTGATCGTGCACGTATTAGTGATTCCTATAAATAATTGACAAAAAGTAGAAATTTCGCGAACCGGGTGCCTGAATATAAACGCTGAAGTAAGATAGAACACCAAGAACACGTTGGTGTCTTTGTTGCTGCTACTGATAAAATGTATTTCTGGTTGTTATATTTCGCTTGATTGTCGATCACATTTCCCTAGAATATATACATTTTCAAACAGTTTCTTGAACTTCAAAGGTATATTCTGCATTTCCAGAAGCATCTACTTTTTTGAACTCAGAATTTGGCCAATGTGGGCCTCCTCGCAAAATTTGCTGAGAATAAAGAGTGCTGATGTTTATCGCACAAGAGAGAGGACTATTTCTGTCTCTAAGATAGTTTGATCAAGCTTCTCATTAGCTTCAAGGCATTCAAATAAGCCTGCAATATTACTCCTTAAGAGGAGAGATTATTGTGGAACTTCTGGTACTGCTTATTAACATTGTAGTGGAGCATACGCACCAACGCGTATGCGCCTTCGGAAGACAACAAAAAGCCCGTGCTCTGCTTGCGCGAGAGCTTGTGCCGCCTCTGCCAGACTTGCCGTACGCCCACTTTCCGTTGCGACCTCGCTGCGACTTCTCGGCTCGAATAAACGTCATCACATTTGGTGGAGGGTGCTGAGATCCCCAAGAAGACCTGGAGCTCCGCTCTCGCAAGTTGCCTGAAAGACTACCGCGAAACATGACTGACGCAGTCGCCAACCAGCCCGTCCCAGCCCAGCCAGCACCATCGGCTGCCCCGTCGACCTGCCCCGGTGCTACCCGTCAGCGGGACCCACCAATCTTCAGCGGCAGTGGTGAGCAAGACGTCGAAGACTGGCTCTCCTTGTACGAACGCGTGAGTGCCAGCAACAAATGGGACAACGACTCCAAGCTTGCCTATGTCATCTTTTACTTGGCTGACGTCGCCAAGCTATGGTTCACCAACCGCGAAACCGCCATCGCCAGCTGGTCCACCTTCAAGACCCTCGTGACCGAAGCGTTCGGCCGACCAGAGGTCCGCAAGCTCCGCGCTGACCAGCGTCTGCGCCACCGAGCCCAGCAACCTGGTGAGACCTTTACTAGCTATATTGAGGATGTGCTCGACCTCTGCAGGCGTGTTAACTCATCCATGCCTGAAGAAGAGAAAATTCGACATATTCTCAAAGGCATCGAGGATGGCGCATTCCAGATGTTGCTGGCGAAGAGCCCGACCACGGTGGCGGTCCTCGTAAGCCTGTGCCAGAGCTTCGATGAATTGCGTCGTCAGCGTTCCATCGCCCGACAGAGTGTTCCATCACCAGATTCCATCTCGGCCGTCGCACTCGCCAATGGCAACGTTCACCAAGGAACTCTGTCGAACCAGATTAAAGACTTCATCAGGGAGGAAGTCGCCCGACAGCTTTCCCTGCTGCCGCATAGTGACGCGCCCACGACAAGCCTCCCTTCGAATATGCAGCAGGCCATACGCACTGAAATTTGCAATGCACTCCCTACAGTTCCGGCCTCTTACCCGTGCACTTCGGTGCCATCTGATCTCTCAACTGCTGGCTACGCACCAACTGCGCCGCCTTCACCTCTCAGCTACGCAGCTGTGGTCGCGCGGCCCCCACCGCATCCAGTCGCCTTATCGGCTCCAACTCCTCCGGCAGCGCCACCGGTTTACAGGCCCTCACCTCGCTTTTTCCGTCAATCTAATGAGTGGCGCACCCATGACAACCGTCCTATCTGCTTCGCGTGTGGCATCGCTGGCCACATTGCACGCTACTGCCGCCGCCGTCCCACACCTGCGTACGCCTCCTTTGGAACTCCTACCTATGCGTCGCAGCAGGCCACCTCGTCTGCATACGAACAGAGGCACTCTGACTCGGATCGTCGCCCATCAACTTCTCGTTTCCCATCTCCTCGTCGCCGATCACCATCTCCTATGCGTCGTAGACCACCTCCTGAGGAGGGAAACTAATCAGTGCAGTTCCAGAGGCAAGAACTGCAACTTCTGCGCAATTATCAAGGCCTCCATTTTCGCCGCGAAATGTTGTTGATGTCAATGTTGAGGGAGTCGCCACACAAGCGTTAATTGATACTGGGGCCGCCGTTTCTGTGATGAACGCAAAATTTTGTCGCAAACTGAAGAAAGTGACCACATCTCTCTGTGGCATCGTGCTGTCCACGGCTAGCGCGCAACGCATTCAGCCCTCGTCTGTGTGTACGGCGCGCGTCGTCATCCAAGACGTTTTGTACATCGTCCAATTTTTCGTACTACCATCTTGCTCTCATGACCTCATCCTGGGTTGGGATTTCTTATCAGGTCATGAAGCTATCATCGATTGTTGCCGTGCGGAAGTGTCCCTAGTGCCAAATTGTGAGTTTCCATCGCCCGACCATTCACCACTGCTCTGCAAACTCATCGCTGACGACGACATCACCTTGCCTCCGGAAGCTTCAGTCCCTATTAGCCTTTCATGTGTGGCGCAACCTGACGCCACGGTGGTATTTTCGCCATCCCCTGTTTTTACTGAACGCAAGGGCATCGTGCTCCCATTTGCCGTTCTTACGATTGCGTCTGGTTTAACCGTAATGCTGGTTACCAACCACTGCAACTACCCCATTGGCTTGCTTCGTGGTGAAACGTTAGGATATGTGCAACCTGTCGACCATATCAATGATATTATTCTTCCCGACGAAACGCCATGTCAGATTGCCGCAATCACTCAGGCGTCTGAGCCATCAAGCTCACCAGCCTTCGACGATGCTATTGACGCAGACCTTCCCCCCTCGCATCGCAGCCAACTTGTTGCTCTCCTTAACAAGTTTCGCTCTTCTTTCGACTTTCAGAAACCTGCTTTGGGCCGCACCACGACTGTCACTCATACTATTGACACCGGCTCACATTCGCCTCTGCGACAGCGTCCTTACCGCGTTTCTGCCGAAGAGCGCCGCGTCATTACGGAGCAAGTAGATGACATGCTTAAACGTGGAGTCATACAGCCTTCTCAAAGCGCTTGGTCGTCACCCGTGGTTCTGGTAAAGAAAAAAGATGGCACCGTTCGATTTTGCGTGGACTATCGCCGCTTAAACAAGATTACAAAGAAAGACGTCTACCCGCTACCACGAATAGACGATGCTCTTGACTGTTTACAAGGCGCCGAGTACTTCACATCCTTGGATCTGCGTTCTGGGTATTGGCAGGTGCCAATGGCTGAATGTGATCGCCCTAAAACAGCCTTTGTAACGCCAGATGGCCTGTATGAGTTCAAAGTCATGCCATTTGGGCTCTGCAACGCGCCTGCGACGTTTGAACGCATGATAGATACCATATTGCGGGCCCACAAGTGGAAAACTTGCTTGTGTTACCTAGATGACATCGTAGTCTTTTCAGCTGATTTCCCGACACATCTTCGTCGTCTCCACGAGGTTCTGGCGTGTCTAGCTTCTACAGGCCTACAACTTAACACCAAGAAGTGCCACTTCGCAGCCCGCAAACTAACCATCTTGGGACATGTCATCACAAAAGACGGTGTTCTTCCGGACCCCGATAAGCTTCGAGCTGTCGCTGACTTCCCCATGCCCACATCACTGAAAGCCCTAAGAAGTTTCGTTGGTCTTTGCTCTTACTTTCGTCGCTTCGTGCGCAACTTCGCGTCCATCATTGCACCTCTGACTAGTCTGCTTTCCAACAGCAAAGGTATATCTGCATGGTCACCTGCATGTGACGACGCATTTCACCAGCTGCGCCGCCTGCTGACCTCGCCACCTATTCTTCGCCACTACGACCCCACTGCTGCCACAGAAGTTCACACTGATGCAAGCGGCGTTGGTCTTGGCGCAGTTTTGGCACAACGGAAAGGTACCCAAACCGAATACGTAGTCGCTTATGCAAGTCGCGCTCTTAAGAAGGCTGAATTGAATTACTCCGTGACAGAGAAGGAGTGTTTGGCCATAATCTGGGCGCTTACGAAGTTTCGCCCGTACCTTTACGGCCGTCCTTTCGATGTGGTCACAGACCACCACGCTCTATGTTGGCTGTCCACCTTGAAAGACCCGTCCGGACGTCTGGGCCGTTGGGCACTTCGATTGCAGGAATACGACATCCGTGTCGTATATCGTTCCGGTCGCAAGCATGCGGACGCCGATGCACTTTCCCGATCGCCATTAACACCAGATGTGGCTTCTCTGTCACCCCCTTTTACCACCTTGTCACCACTCGACAGCACTGACATGCTTTCGGAGCAGCGTAAAGACCCATACCTTGCCTTGTTAGTCGACTACCTTACCGATCCATCTTCTGTCCCTTCCACGAGAGCGGTACGCCGGCAAGCAGCCCACTTTTCCTTACGTGACAACATTTTGTACCGCCGCAACTACACGCCTGGTGGTCGGAAGTGGCTCCTTGCTGTCCCAACTCATATGCGCTCTGACATCTGCATGAATTTCCATGCAGATCCCCAAAGTGCTCACGCAGGTGTCCTGAAAACCTACGAACGGCTGCGCCAACGCTATTACTGGCGAGGAATGTATCGTTTTGTGCAGAAATACATTCAGTCTTGCACCACTTGCCAACAGAACAAAACACCTCCGCGGCACCTTACCGGCATGTTACAGCCGCTGCCGTGCCCGGCTCGCCCATTCGACCGCGTGGGTATAGACCTCTATGGCCCACTCCCATATAGTAGCTCTGGAAACCGGTGGATTATTGTCGGAGTCGATCATCTGACACGCTACGCTGAGACTGCAGCTCTACCGGCAGCGACCGCCCACGAAGTTGCACTCTTCATTCTCCGCAGCTTCATTCTACGCCATGGTGCTCCGCGGGAATTACTCAGTGATAGGGGTCGAGTGTTCCTGTCGGAGGTCATCCAAGCTATCCTCGCTGAATGCAACATTATCCACCGGAAATCTACCGCATACCATCCACAGACAAATGGTCTTACTGAGCGGTTCAACCGCACACTTGGCGACATGCTGAGGATGTACACCTCCTCCGACCACACTAACTGGGACGCTGTATTGCCCTTTGTTACCTTCGCTTATAACACCGCGACGCAAGCGACTACCGGTTTTTCTCCGTTCTTTCTATTGTACGGCCGCGAACCTTCCCACCCCCTCGACACTATACTACCGTACCGCCCTGATGCATCTGAGTGCTCCCCGCTTTCGGAAGTCGCCAGATACGCTGAAGACTGCCGTCAGTTGGCTCGGTCTCTGACAAGTGAGGCTCAAGGTCTACAAAAGACTCGACACGACGACGCTCACCGCATAGCTCCTACATTTCGTGCTGGCTCCCTTGTGTGGCTTTGGGTGCCCCCGCACGTTCCTGGCCTATCTTCCAAACTTCTGGCCCGGTACCATGGTCCGTACCGTATCATTGACGCGACCTCCCCGGTGAATTACATCATCGAGCCGTTAACACAATCACCAGATTTGCGCCGTCGAGGACGCGAGACCGTACACGTCGACCGTCTCAAGCCCTACTACGACCCCATCATTGTGCCTACTCCCTGAGTCGCCAGGATGGCTACCCTTCATCCCGGGGGTATTGTAGTGGAGCATACGCACCAACGCGTATGCGCCTTCGGAAGACAACAAAAAGCCCGTGCTCTGCTTGCGCGAGAGCTTGTGCCGCCTCTGCCAGACTTGCCGTACGCCCACTTTCCGTTGCGACCTCGCTGCGACTTCTCGGCTCGAATAAACGTCATCACAACATGTCTTATTTAGTGGCTTATTTTCAAGAGCAAGTTTTGTTTTGCTCGGCTGTGGGTGTTTTCTTTTTTTTTTTTGCTAGAGATGCTTCAATAAAGGAGCAGATGGTGACACAAAACACAAGCATATTACGCTGCGTTTGCGAGTAAATTCAGCACTTACTTAGGCAGAACACACCTCCGTGTGAGGT
This sequence comes from Rhipicephalus microplus, assembly GCF_013339725.1. NCBI lineage: Eukaryota > Metazoa > Arthropoda > Arachnida > Ixodida > Ixodidae > Rhipicephalus > Rhipicephalus microplus. The sequence continues at coordinate 75,583,656 of NC_051174.1, read as the reverse complement.
TTCTTTTATTTTGTTGTGTTGGCACACAAGAATTTTACGAGTGGGCTCATTTACCAATAGGTGAACTCTCCCGCCTCTGGTTACGTGCTCCTGAGACAACAATAAGATAGTGGTATTAAAGCTCGGCTGGACGGGCAGCTTGAAGCTACTACTGCCGAAGTGGCGGTGGCAAGCCTGTATCACACTGGTTTCTAGTTCATACCAGAGTTTGTATTACATACCAAGCAGGTTATGAAGGACTTCAATTCAGTGGAGTGTGGCGTGGCAACTTTGAGTGTACATCCGCAAAAGCTGGCCCGAGCACTACCAGAACTCGACCACGCGCTAGCTTGTTCTGGCTTGTGTAAAGAACTAGCTAAGACGCTGTGGCCTCTCTCTCTTGCACTCTCTCAGCAATCATGTGATGGTGTCGGGAAAGAAAGTCTACAGACGCGAGATGAAAGAACGCGTTGTATTCTAGTGAGAACGCGATGGCAAGCGCTAGCGCTTTCGGGTCGGCTTAAAAGTCTGTGTAAGAAGTTGTGTAATAAGCTTAAACCTATTGGCCTTACAATCTCTCCGCAATCATTTGATGGCATCGGGCAACGAGATCTTGAAGGGGTGCGATGAACTAATGTGCTCCAGCGTGGCGTGGTCATGAACCCGCGTGGCATGCTCCAGCAAGAGTTCAGGACGAGTAGCAACACCAGAAACTACAGTGATTCCATCGTGTGCCCCACTTGCAAGGGCGCGTTAACATCATGCAAGGTGCTTGTGACGAATGGAACTTTATGTCAACCATGTGCTGATATTCGCTCATGGGTTGGCTTTGAGAAGATTTTCACCAGCTCCCACTAATAGTGCCTATTAGTGGGAGCTGGTGAAATTCTTCACTGTGAGACCATTTACCATCTTCCAGACGCTGAAACAAAACGTGATGCACTTATATTTACGTATTTCTTGAAGCTCAAGAAGCTTGGTAGTGTATGTTTCTTACCGCATGTAGCGCCAAAGGTCGTGCAGCAGGATGTGTTCGCTGAAAAAATAATTTTGGGGTTGTTGCTTCAGAGCTACAATGCACACGGACATGAAAAGGTTAACTTGTGCAATTAGGTGGGTGTTGATTATACTTTTCTTGTTTCTTACATGAATTGGTTGTTCATCAACTGTTTTATTCATTATAGCATATTTGTTAGTGCACGTGATTGCCGCATGTGTTGTTTTGTCTGTTGGGGTATATTTTGGCTCTTATGCAGTAGATTGGTCGTGTTTGGGAGTTTCAAAAGATGTCTTCTCTATGATAGACACTTCTTGAAGCTAAGGAGCAACCAAGGCCATGTATATTGTGCCAAGATATTCTTATAACGTGCTAATAGCAAAACATGTCTAAATAAAATTTATCTCCTGATCGAAAGCATTCCCACTGGTACGGCCCAACATTTCGTCTACTACGAGAGAACCACCTTTGCTTCCATCGATGACGTGCTCATCGCTATTGACAAAGATGGGACGTCAGCAGTATTCGTTATCATCCAGCCATACAGTGCGCGGAAACTATGGAAATCGCTCTAATCAAAGGAGTTTTTATGCTTGAAACCAGTGTCATAACTGTAGACTACAATTAGCGACACATTGGGGAGCCACAGTTACAAAGTCGTTGCACAAAATCTCATATTCTATGACAAAAGCGTATGGTAGTCTACAAAATATATTATTAAAACTCTGTTTGACAACTTGTAAAAGTTGATTGAAAACGATTACGCTCAATACAACAGCATATATTTGATGAAGCCGCTACTTTCTCAAAAAGAGAAACCAAATTAAAGATGTGGCAATGGTGCAGAAATTTCTTTTTGGCTTTTATTATGCGACAAAAAAATAATGCGGCTAATGACACTGGAAAACGCTGTCATAACAACAAAAATACCGATGTGAAAGGCAGACAGGTACATGCAATGGCATTGAAATAGTAATACGTTACATTCATGAGGATAAAGACGTGAAATCACACTGAGTTCCAGTAGTCTTTTCGGCAAGATGTGGTGATGAGAAATCTGGGTAATTCTGGAAAAAATCAAGTCATTCAGTGTTCGTGGCCAATGCTTCAGCTCTTCATGCTATCAGGTAAAAATATATTAAGTAAGGACGTGTTACTCTCGGAAGATATCGTACGAAAATCAAGTGACATTGTTCTCGAATCACTACTCGAAATCCGTATACTTTGTAATAGTTATCAAATAAAGAGGAGTCACTCGAAATGATTGATAGATCGATACGTGGTAACAATAAGGGGTGTCTTTTTTTAATAAAAATTTATGCAGATGCATGGAGTCTATGCACATACAGCCCTATCTATGCTTTGTATAGTGATAACATGGCCAATCCGTTTTCCTGCGAAATGCAGCGTAGCCTAAGTATAGCAGTGCCAGCTATTATCTATCTTATATTTGGAACAAGGAGGCATTAACTTATGAAACGTGCCTAATACTGAAGCGCCATTTTTATTTCAAAACGCTGTCGTTTAAAAAACGCTATTGCTTTAATAAATGTTTTATTGTTTCTTTGAAATGTTCTGTATTTTTTTCCTATCTTCAATATTGTAAGGAATAGAAACTAAGCGAGTTGGTAGGCGATCATGTTAAGTAGAAGCAGAATTCACCGTACGCGAATGAAAAAAGCGTGTCTTTTGTGCTCCCTTTTGTTCGTCTTCATCCCGTACGCGCTGCTTCAACCAGAGATCAATCTTGTTACCTTATCACCCTACGCCTTCTAAAACATTGTTTTCTTACTATTCCAACACCAATGGAATAGTACTTGATTCGTAGTCGTATTTATTTCATTGCCATTACTATTTTAATTGTCTACAATTTGGCTCTGAAATTGACAATTCGCGACCCCTAACATACAGGATAACACATTTTTGAATGTTCTAAAAAGTGCAAACACTATACTAGACATTTTCCGAGAATATCCTGCGTTCTGCCCACGTAGCAAAGCAGCTGAACGTGGTGCCACAACGAAAAATTGGTCAAGTCAAGAAGTTGAGTCACGTTGAAGTTTCCTGCAACTACCCGTACAATATCACAAAGACCATGAAAAACAGAAATTTACAAGCGTAGAGACCAAGTGCTGCCCGGAAAACATTCTGGCCTTGATCATCCGTAAGTGCTGTATTTCTCTCCAACAGCAAACACGATATCAAAGCACAAAGTTGAAGTATGGAAGTGTGCTAAAATAATAGTTTTAAGTTTTACTGCAGTGTTTGAGATAAAACTGGAGTGTGGGAGGTGCTTGCAACCTTTGTAAAGTAGTTTGCCCCTCGCGGCGCACACCTGTTTTGCACATAGGCCACATTTAGGATTCCCAACCTCAGAGTTGTAGGTGGCGTTGTGTTCGCGAGTGTTATTTCACCATTATCATCATCATGGCTAGCGTGGTAACGCCAGCAGTTACGCCTTGCGGCGAGTCTGGGTGGCGGCACCTCACACATTGACACGTCTTATTGGTGTGAGGGGCTGGCCCGAACGGTTGTCTCCCGCGGGCCGTCTGCCATGGCTCCTCGTGGTCGTGGTCGTGGCCCCTCGTGTCGAGAGGCATATGGACGGATGCACAGAGAGACGAACAGAGAGACAGACAGATGGCCGGATGGGCAGACAGACGTACGGGTGAACGGATGCACGAACAGACGCAAGGATGGACGCATGGACGGACAGAAGCACGGATGGTCGAATGGATGCTTCGCCCCTCTCATTATCATTTTAATTCGTGGATATCCTGTGATTTTCTATGTAAGGTGATCTTTGCGTGTTTATCAATAGTCATGTATTTAATTCCACTGACGATATCATTGTTGTAAAAGCAGTTAAATAAATACATGTGGCTTGGTTTGGTCTAACCGCGTCTGTTGTGCCCGCTTGCTCTGAAAGGAGCGATCTCATTTCGAGATCTCACAAGTGCTTTCTTCCCCTTGTACTTCTAGATGTTCGTTTTCTTGAAACGGCAGCTAGCACAATATTGGCAAATACCGTTAACTTAAGTCATTCAGAAAAGTTTTTTGCGAGAAAAAGTTGCTTCCCAAAGGGATGGGGCTATTAGCTGTGACCATTTGCTCCAGCCTTGCTGCACACAAAACTGCAGATGGGTTATTTAATTAGGTTTTTAACGTAACAGCGAAGACAAGAATGACAAAAAATAAACACATTCATCCTGATGCGAATCTTCTTGGACAACACGAGCGGCAAGGCGCACCACGTACATGCCGAGGCAACCATTAGATAGAAAGAAAACGCCCCAGAAAACCACCAACGTACGCATTCAGCTGTCCGTGGTGTACATAGCGACCAACTATATGCCCGCATTGCATGCGAATGCGAATTGGGGCCTGAAAACACCAATTCTACCCTGCTGGGAACCATACCTGGAGCAAACAACCGGGAAGCATTTTTGGGGACTATTAAACTTGTCACGACTTTTACTTCCTCTAAATGATTAAATTTGGTCATCTTTTGAAGAGACCGGAGCAACGCAAAAGCCCCGACGGATAGCGGTTCAAAGACCGCACTAAATAATTTAATCAGTAGTAGCAACTGGCGGTGTGTACAAAAAGCAGAGACGCAATCAACGCGAGCTTATGACTCGGCGCTTACTGGGAATTCCTCATTCAAAGGGAACAATTGCAAGCCCCTATTCCAATCCCATAAGAAGTTCCACGGGTTACCCAGTGTTTTCAGAAAAGGATAAAGACACGCTGATTCCTTCTGTGTAGCGCGCATGCAGCCCCGGACATCTAGGGGCATCACAGACCTATTATTACTCTGTTTCGTGGAGCTAGGAGCAGCTTGTCCCTCCAAGTGGTTTGTAAGGAGCTGAGAACATTGCACCTTGTTAATAAGCTAGCATCTCATTCTTTATCGGCATTAACCGGACAAATCGCTCCGCCAACTGAAAACAGCAATCTGGTTCTGCTTCAGCAAGCCCGGCGAGAATAAAAGGGCAGTGTGACCTAGACTAGATTACGTACATACTTGTAGAGAAACCTCAATGTCAATAAAACGTTCCATTACGCGTAACATAACGGATGAACTTATTGTTAGTTTGTGATAATGTGATGCTTATATGAGGTAGCATAGCGAAATAAAGCCATGCTACGTGATGACCTGGTAGGAGTAATGTGACTCTGCCGTGCAGAGGCGTTCGTATTTTCTCGGTTAGTGTTCGGCGTAGCTGCCCTGTAATCGCGAGAGGTGAGTGGCTCTGAGAACGCATGCCGTTTAGCGTTAGCCTTTTGATTAAGCTGGGGGAGCTTTCAGTTATCTGGTTGGCGATGTGATTTCTACAATGCTTTCGACAACGACCCCCATGAATCGGCCCGCGTTGTGTTTGAGGCTACTCGCGTCGGCGTGTTCCCGCTCATAAAGCTCACAATAGCACTCACAGAAAGCGTATTACTGCTCGATTCCGGCCGTTTGATGCAACCTGGAATAAATGTGCGCAGCGTGTATATATACGTGAGCAAGCACGCCCCCAAATAGCAGCGATGGACGGGCCGACCATGTTCATGTATAAGTCGTGGTTCTTCGCGTTATACATGTGTCTTGTTTGCGTCGTGTTCAAGAATGTCAACACCTCATAAGCGAAAACATTTGCGCTAGGCTTACAGCAGCTGAGACTAGCGCAATTATTTATTTTTTATATTCTAAGAACATCACTATTAGAACATAAGCAGTGATTGATTTGAATTTTGGAAACATTACTTGGGAGTTGATTCGTACAAATTGAAGCAACTCGTTAGAATATATAGCGAGTAAGCCTAGTGCGTATAGTTTCCCTTGCCGGATTCAGCGAAACTTGTTGTAGCAATACCTAGAAAAAGTAGTGCAGAGGTACAATGAAACACTTCAAAACTAAAGACATAAGAGAAAATGCAGCTTTGTGGTACATTTAGTCTTGAAACCATGACGCCGTGCAATTTTTAGAGGATGATTGCGATGACAAGTTAACATGTAAAATGTCGTGTTTTTACTAATTTTCAGAGTGATCAGGCGAAACTTTTTGTATTCAACCTTTTTTTTATTCCGGTATGAAGGAAACAAATGCGTTATTGACGGTGCAGTAGTGTACGACACTCATCATGCTAGGATAAACTGTGGTATTAGAAAAGTCCTTTTGTTCGGCTGATATCCAAAGGAGACGTGCGTCTGTCGGCAACATTTTAAAATACGTCAGTAGACTCTCATGGTAAACCACTATTATTAAGAATATACCACTATTCACATTATTACGAAGACAGTGGAACATGATGGCATACTTGTAAATCATAGGTCGAGTCGTAGAGTCGAAATCCATGCTGAATGTCTACGTTGTATTCCAACATTCGTGGTACGGCAGCTAAATAACGACAAATTTACTACTTTGAAATGCGAAGCATTTCTATGCGGACTGTAAGTATGTAGCTTTCGTATCTATCTATCTATCTATCTATCTATCTATCTATCTATCTATCTATCTATCTATGTATCTATCTATCTATCTATCTATCTATCTATCTATCTATCTATCTGTCTATCTATCAATGCGTGGTACTCTACAGGTCATGAAAAACAATGAGTAGAAGTGGGCTTACTGAAAAGTCGCAGTTAATATACCATAAGCAGAAACTACATCAAGGAAAAAAAAGTTGTACAATAGAAAAGAAAATAAAAAAGCTCTAATACAATACAGTAAAATACAAAACTAACAAAAACGCATTTTTATACAAACATTAAGGAAACATATAAACTTGCAGTGCTCACGAAATTTCGCAGGGTCTTTTAAAGAAACAATTTAACCGGGAATATTATTCCAAAGTGCTTGGCGCAGGGCAAACCTTGCGTTATGGAATGTCTGTGTGGCCGAAGAGGCACCCGATACTGCAATGATTGTTAGGACGGCATGATATACCCGGGGAAACTTCAATCGAGAGACGACTGGTGCACGAGTTGTAGTGGCATTCGCAGCGGACGTGAATGCCGGTATTATTTTCAGTTGTGTACGCACACCAATTCATATGCTCAGGCGCACGGGGCATACACGGCCAGTATACTTCACGTTATCTCTGGTGTTCCACGGCAGATATGCAGCCACGCCCTTTTTTGTGTTATCGTGTTTTTCGAAGCCTGTTTTTTGTAGCAAATAAACCGGTCTTGTCCTATACTTCAAAGAATGTAGACGTGTTCTTTCTCGCTCCTACTTGCAGCGAGTACACTGCAAAATGGTGGCGCGCGACGTCTCTAAAAACAGCAGCCATGGTAGACCAAAACGGCACTTCAACTTCATCTCCAACCAACGCCTCAAGGTTAGAGCTTCCTCACTTTTCCCCAAACACCCTCAGGTGTGGTTCAGCCAAGTCGAGGCCCGCTTCCAGCTTCACCGCGTCACAACGCAGGCGACGAAACGCTCCCACGTCGTTGCAGCACTTCCAGCTAACGTTGCTGGCTCTATAGACTACGTGCTCGCCTCCGCTTCATCGCACAATGCCTAAAACGAACTAAACGCGCTGTTTTGAAACGTCTAACTGTGTCTTAATAGAGAAGGCTGCAAAACTCACGAAGAGCTCGGTGACCAGCGTCTCTCGCAATTACTCTACCGAATTCGTCAGCTGCTGCGTCAACAAGCTTCAAAAGGGGGTGAACAGCCATTTCTTCGCGAGTTGTTTTTGCAGAGACTGCCACAGACAAAACAGACGATGCTCGCTGGCACGGGTGACTTTACAGTCGAGCATCTGGATCAACACGCCGGCCACATCACCAGCAAGATCGTTCAAATAAAAATGTCTATCACTGCAGCTGGAATGTCCTAACATGCAGACCTGAAAAGTTGACAGAGTTGATCGACTGGCTACCGTAGTCAAAAACCTCGCCCTTTGAAAAAAACACCATCCTGCACGATCTCACCCATCAGCCCATGCTCAAACTCCACAGCACCGTCACCACTCAAGCCAGAAAGAGCAGAGCGCCAGATAATACCGCCGCAGTTTCAGGCAGCAAGCCACTCACTGAACCCTACCATGCTCGTCGACAGGAAACGCACCGGCCAGTCACCAATGGCGGAATGCTACATAAACCATCACAAAAGCCGCTTTTTCCTCGTGACCAACCGCATCACCGAGACACGCTTCCTTGTCGATATCGGGGTTGACCTATCACGAACAACAGCTCAAAATTGCCGATGTGGCAAGTACACTTCCAACCTATTGGCAGTTCTTATATCATCATAAGAACTTCAGTCAATGACAATAGACGTCTGACTCTGGCGCACATTTTGATGCCTCTTCGTTGTGACTGACGTCAGAATTGCCATCTTGGGAGCGGACTCTCTGAGCCACTTCAATCTCGACGTTAGCGTTCGTTATCGTCGTCTCAAGGATCGCTTTACTTCGCTCACAGTCGCCGGGCTGAAGTTTGACCTATCCTAATGAGGCATTTCCTCTTTCAACCCAAAGCCACGCTTTCAAATTATTAGGGCGCAACTCCCTGAAATCACCAAAGCTCCTAACATCAAACGGCCAATCGAGCACAAGGTGATGCATCACAATGTCACCACTGGAGCATCACCATTACCGCTTGACGGAGGTTTGCTAAAGACACAAAGTCACCCGCCGTGAGTTAGACAACATGCTCCAGCTTGGCACTATCCTAGCTTTTTTTAGAAACTGGTCTTTTGCGCTGCAAACAGTGCCAGACAAGAACCTGGTGATTGGCGGCCTTCTGGTGATTATCAGACACTCATTGCTGTGACAACAGCAGACCAATACTCTCTTCCTAACACCCATGATTTCAGCGCTCGCCTCGCAGAAACGACCACATTCAGTAACCTAGATATTATGGCGGCTTATCACCACATTTCAATAGAAACAACCAAGATTGCAAATACTGCCTTGACAACACTTTTGGTCTCTTTATAATTGTTCGTATGCCGTACGGACTGAGTGCGGCGCCACAAAGTTCCAGCGTATCATGAATGAGGTCACTTGTGGACGGCCCTTTGTTTTTGTCTAATTATATGACATTTCGGTCACCTGCAAAATGCTCGAAGAGCAAAAAAAGTTCCCCGCGCTCCTTTTCAAGCGTCTTGACGAGCACGGCCTTGTTTTGGAGCCCCGAAATTGCGTGTCTTATGTTGAAGCACTTGCTTTTCTAGGTCATGAAGTCAACCTGCAGGGCATCTTGCCACTTATTCACAGGTACACCCAAATAGAAATTTTCCATCACCTACTTCTTTCCGCAAGTTACGCGATTCTTAAGCTTATAAACTTCTTCCATCCTGAGCACACATTCAGCAGACGCTGACTGACCTTCTGCTTCGGAACGCCATGAAAGCGCCTGAGTTTAACTCGTCAGCAGAGCACAAAAAAGCCTTCTATAGGATGCCAAAACTCGGCTTGCCAACGCAACACTTCTGACGCACCCGCTTTCCGAGGCACTAAAGCGACTTATAATTGATGCTTCAACAATTGCAGTGTGGACAGTGTTGCCACAATACGATGGCAAGGAGAGGAAACCGAGAGGTTTCTTCTCGAAACGTCTGAAACAAACGGAAGGGCCCTACTGCACCTTTGGGAGAGAGATGCAGCAGATGCTGGTAATTTGTTGCTGACATTTGCGTTGAATAATAACAGTTCATCATATTCAGAAAGAGAACTGCGATAACTTTTTTTCATTTCTGAATTTTCTACGGGCATCGGCTTCATAGCAGAGATCAAAATTGTCCAGCCGACGCACTTTTCCGTATCACACCGTTTCAGCATCCGTTGAGATGGTAAAATGAGCTGCCGCACAGTGAGACAACCCTCAGCTAACCGAGATGCGACAGAATTTACTATTACGGCTGCTCGAAGAGATCCTCCTACCAAACACAATGGTCACATGCGACACATCGCATAAATCCAAGACTTTCAATACCCGTCTCTTTTCGGCGCGCAGTGTTTGACCGAAATGTTTGACCGCAGTGTTAGATCCAGGAATCCGCACAAAGCAGAGACTCGTCAAAGACTGGTTTGTGTGGCTATGCTTTAACGCCAACATTCGACGCTGGGCGACGATGTGCCGAAAACTGGCCCAGTAACTGTATGTTACACGGCAAATGTCGTCGAAAGACGGTAGTCTTTTGTCTGGAGAGAGTGAACAAAACATTTATTTGATGTTCTGCGCAAGGAAATCGTGGACTGGTATTCTGGAGGCGCTGCGTTAGAGTGCCTCTAGCGTACAGCGGAGGCGAACTAGCGCATCAAGTCACGTCACACGTGAGACATGAGCGTTATCTGGCAGTAATCCTGGAAAACCGGGCACGCGCTGTGTGCACTGTCTCTGAAGTGGTAAGGTGTAGAACACAAGGCGACGGGTAGGTGCCACCACCGTGTCGTCTTAGCAAAGCATTGAAAATGCCGTTTCGTGCAAGCGCTTCATGGCCAGCACAGCGTTATAAAGGCTACGATCCTTAAAATACTTATGTATGCATTCTGTAGTAAAACATACACATACATAATATTGACGTGTTGTCATGGGACCTAAGATATGCGCAATAATTGCTTTTTTATTTAACAATCGTACAAGTATGAACGCTATACTTTGAGCAATATTGGTGGGTGCTGTAGATGGGGTCAGCCATTTGAAGTATCGTTTTGTCACTTTGGTGCCGTTGAGGGTATTGTTAAGGGTGGACAAGCAGCCAGATCAACACTTTTTCGTCGAAGGTGTGCCCAAGGAAGACTATCGTCTTTAATATGTCCAGCAGTCAAGGTCACATGTGAACAGCACTCTAATCATTTCACTTTGGTGGCGTTTACTGTACTGTTAAAGGTGGACAGACAGAAAGACCAACACTTTTTCGTCGAAGGTGTGCCCAAAAAACACTATCGTTTTATATGTCAAGTAGTCAAGGTCACACACGAACAGCACTGTAATCATTTCAGTCACAGGAGTGTCGCCTCGGCCACGTTCACTTGGACTTGGTAGGATATAAACCCTTTCTCAGACTTACAGACACCAGCTCACATCTGTTGACCGCTACTGACGGTGGCCTGAGGCGACGCCGATCGTGGACGTCACAGCCGAGATCGTCGCACAGGCGTTTGTAGTCACGTTGGTTTCACGCTATGGCTGCCCACGGCGCATATCAACCGAGAGTGCACCAAATTTCAGAGCAATCGATTCTCTGCGCTGCGAAGCTCCTGGGAACACAGCTCCAGTACACCACGGCTTACCACCCAGCGAGCAATGGAATGGTGAAGCGGCTATAGCATCGACAGAAGACAGCTTTGATGGTCAAGTTAAATAGAGATTACTGGGCCGAGAAGCTCTCTCTCGTTCTTCCTGGGCTGCGAACCACAAAAAAAGAAGACCTAGGATTCAGTGCAGCAAAAATTCTGTACGGCTCTACAATCCGACTACCTGGAGAATTTTTTCGTGAGAAGCCAAACCGTACGCCAACACCTTTAGAACATAAAGAAAGGCTTCATTTCTGGTTGGAAAACCTGGAATTCAAGGGGCCCCACGTCAGCGACAAGAAAAAAGTGTTTTCGTTCCCAGAGAAAAATGTGGCAGCCCATTTGTTCATGCGTTGGGACACAGTGAAAGCCCCACTGACTCCCACGTACGACATGCCTTTGCGCGTGCTGCCGCGGCCGTGCAAGACTCACCATTCGTGTTCACCACAGAAAGAACGTCGCTGCTCTCGACCGTGTGCACCCGGCTAATCTTATAGACTAATTCGTACATTTGCTTGTTTTTATTTCTTGCTTCGTGATCTGGGGGGGGGGGGGGCAGCTTGTAACGAACGTCGCTGCCAGTGGTCACGAGTATTTTTAAATGTGTGCGCACACCAATTCATACACCAAAGCACACGGTGCATACGCGGCCAACATACCCCACGTTATTTCCGGCGCACCACGGGAGATGCGCAACCAATCTCCTTTTGTGTTATCGTGTTTCTCGAAGCGTGTTTTTTTCGCAAAAAAAAACACTTTTGAACCAAGGAATGTACACGCGTTTTTTTTTCGCTTCTGCTTGAGGCAAATGTGCTACATACTTTGGAATATGCATCGAAAGATCACTGAAGTCTCTTATAGTCATATGGTGGTTTTTGGACGTTAAACCCCACACATCAATCTATCAAATCGAAGGGTCACAGAGCGGTGGGAATTCAAGTAGGAAAAGCAACGTCGCATTTTATTTTAGTTATACCGGAAGGGCAATTGTGCTTAGAAGTTAAGTGGGCTGCATGATTTTGGATGCATCCCGCTTGTTCTAATAGGCCTTGTCGATGAAGAGACCAACCAGATCGACGAAGCCTATTCCATTTGAGGGCACACGAAGGTTAGGTAGGCCTGTTGCCGAATCGAAGATGGGGAATGATGGAAGTTACTGTGCGAAAAATTGCAGAATTTTGTTAGGTTTGGCGCATACCTTTTTGATGTGGCTACACCAGGCAACATTAAAAGAAAGGTGAACGAGGAGATATTTGTATTGTGGGCATTCAGTATACCAATCCTCTTCATCTGTACATTATCATCATTATCTTATGTCTCATGCATCCTCATTGTTGTCACGTAGCATGATAATCTTGGTTCGTTCATCTCAGCTGTCGGCTGCCGGTTCCTCGGGCCTAATAAAGGTCTTCCAAACCAAGACTTCATACGTGGGGGGGGGGGGGGGGGGTTCTGGGTATATTGATGCATGGGGAACTAGGTCTGAACATAGAGAGTAAGGAGAGGAAAAACCAGTATATCGATGCACGGAGAACTAGGTCTGAACATAGAGAGTAAAGAGAGGGAAAGCCAGCTTTCTTACGGGTGCAAGAAACTACGCAACACTTAGATGTGTTGAGCGTCATTTGTGAGTGATCACACCAATGAATAATTCGGTCGAATTCCTCTTGCAAACTAGAATAGTCTTCAGAGCTTATAGTCCGAGATAATATGAAGAATAGTTGTTACAGGGCAAATTATTATTATAAATCAGAAACAGGAGAAGGCCTAATACACTACGCAAGGACAGATCTGATTACTCAAGTGAAGTAAATAAATTGGATTTATTGAGAAATGTGAAGTGCTGTCGATCAGATTAAAATTCCGGATACAAGATAGTGGCAATCAGTCGAGTCTAAGTTGCGATAGCTTAGCTATTTGGTAACAGTGGGTAACTCTGTCAAAATCTTTCACAAAGTTGAAAAAAATGCAACCATTGATGTCCATATTGGTCACACCTGTACGTTCCGACGTAAATTCTAAAATTTCAGTACCAAATGATAACGTTTTTCGAAATTAGTGTTGATTTACGAAGAAGTTATTTGACTCAAGATGACTCCAAATATGGAAGACAATGACGTGTTCAAACAGCTTTCAAGAAATCTATCTATCTATCTATCTATCTATCTATCTATCTATCTATCATCTCACCGCCTACGTCAGGCAGTCCGACAAGTATTTGCGGGTAAGATGGTTTGATGACTGGGGCTCCCTGTTTTTGATATGCTTAGTGTCACAATCCTCTAGAGTACGTCGTCAAACACGTTTTGCCAGACAGTCGCACGTGCCCCCGGACAGGTATAAGCTGCATGTATGCGCGTACGTGCCGCAGGTAATTGACACTTTTCATCAACTCAGGGGTTGTCAGAAATAAACGGTGGTAATTTTAATGTGTGAGCGTTCGGGAAAACCGGCCGCAACCTAACGCTTCGCCTTTAGGAGTTGAAAGTGATTGCGATTTTCTGTTCCGTGCGCGTACTTCGGAGGCATAGTGCATGGAAGCTTTTCTAACTTGCTATGCACCCACTACGTGGCCTGAAGAGAATAGGCCCAGTAATGTGTTTGTGTGCCTTTTGTAGTGATGACCGCCTTTAAGCCATCAAGCCATTTTTGATTATTACATGTTCTGACGCACGCTAGCAACGGGTGCTTGTACAAAGCATTACTACTGCAATATTTCATATTGCGTGTGTTTATAAAGCATGAAACCTACTTTTGCTGAATTTCCAAAAAGAGGGAGTTCTTTTCACTGTATTCACAAGCAGAGAAGTGGCCATGTGGTAGTACATCCGCTTGCCACGTAATCTACTCGGGTTTGATCCCCAACCGAACCCAAATGACCCTGCTTCGGTCTCCACTGTGGTCCAGCAGTTTTATTACCTGTTTTATTTGCATCGTTCTTGATTTTACGCTCATTCATAAGACAATGATATTTCACTCACAACCAACGACGCAGACGCCGACAACAATTCCAACACCAACGCCAGAATTTCTGTGAAAAGAGCTCTTTGACGCTACCACGGTAAAAGCTGAGAATGCCTATGTTGACCAGAGCAACGTAAAGTAAAGGTGTCAGGGCGCCATGAGAAATGAAACCACAACATTATGTCTAGCCAGCACGTAATCTACCTCAGAGCCAAGCCACGTGTAGCAACTGTTTTTTAACTAGACCGTAATATTCGTTAAGCGTCCATTGGAGATGTAGCGATTGCTATTCAATTTCATAAACATTACATGTTCGCTCCTACAATACAGCCGTCACGTCGAGCTAAGACCAACTGTAGGTAAGCGCAATGCACTGAGGTGATTGACAGTTTATATCAACCAAGGAACAGCTTGAGACAGACATTGGTAGTTATATTTCGACAGCGTTAGGAAAGATCAGCGTCGTGAATTTCCACGAAGCGAATAAAGAGAAATATGCCAAGCTATAGATTCTAAGTACCTTAATTTCTACGCTGAAGTCACCGGCTAGTGTCAAAAACGTACAGGTGCATGGACGGATGCATGAATGGACAGACAGTTGGCGGTATGCAGGGACGGAGGGACACGTGAATGTATTCTTGTGCTGCTGCAAACACCGATGTTGCTGTTACCATTGCCACGCAAAAGTAAACCTGCAACTGTTTAACATATGTCTGTGCGTACCACAGTCCTAGCTTCATTTCATAACGTTTCGGTCAATAAATAGGAGCAACCAAATCACCCCCTCTCCGTATCATTCGCGTAATGTCCATTCGCAACACACGAGTGATCTGCCGAGGTTTTTAGCTGTATTGTGACGCTGATCAGCCTTCTTTCCCGCAGTAAGTAATTACGGAGGTTACGTCTGCCTATATGCTTCCCTAGTAACGAATCGTGTTCTTCAGCGTAGCATTTTATTACGCCTAAGTGCATAGCAGCAAGCCAGAAACCACACCTAGGGCCGAAAGGAGGTGCGTATTGATGTGGTCCCCCTTCCACAAAGAAAAACTGACGGCTACAGGGCACTTTTCTCAACAACTATGTGGACAAACATTTTGGGACTCTTAAGCTACGCCTTTAAGAGTGGGACAAGATAGTGATATACGGTCCCTAGTGCGTACTCCGTAATTGAACTCTCCTCTCCCCTTTTCAGGGTTCATTTTGTGCGCAAATATTTTGATTGGGTTTGAGTGGCGTACTGCGTACTGAGCTCAAAAACGCAATTGTCATCAAAACTTTAGCATACGACTCCATTCTGTAATGAGTAGCATGCTTTAGACCGCGAGAAATTGCGTGTGTGAAGTCTTTTCCAGCTTGCTAAGCATCCATTACGTGGCCTCAAGGTAAAGTGCGGTGTAGCATGTGTGCTTTTCTTGGTGGGTGACTGTATTTGAACTGTGAAGTCTGTATGATAATTCCATGTTCTGATGCCCGATGGCAATGAAGCTTGTACCACGTATTATTGCGGCAATATTTCACGTTGGATCGTGAAGCATTCATACAGGGCGCGTGCCTTTGTAAATATAGGAAGTTACTTTCACTACAATAATAAGCAGAAGAAGTTACGTTGAGTGTTTTTACAAAGAGATTTTGCAAAAGCCTTTTATCATGTGAACCGTTCAATACTGTTTTCTCTTCCTGAACATGTAAATATTTACCCGTATTGCCTAAAGAGGTCAGGCTTTGTTATAGTCATTATTCGACTAATTTATTGCCAGAGGCCACTTCTATGAACCTGTTTTTATTGGCTCTTCTTTAAAGCAAGGATACCCCATTTCGCCACATCTGTCCGCCCTATTTCCCACCCTCTTCTTCTTGGAAAATCATAAGCGCTAACCAAACGCAAAAAAATCGTATTTGAATTGAAAATTGTTTGTTTCAAAGCCGCCAATGTTTCAATGGCAATTAAGCGGATTTCTTTGAGGGCACATCAAGCGTACTTCAAGAGTATGTGCTGGGGTCTCTATTATTGATTATTTTTTATTGTCATCAATGTAGGCATAGACACGAACATACGGTTATTTGCAGATTGCGTTATTCATAGAAAAAACTCAAAATAACATTATGTCACTGACCTACAGGCTGAACTTGAACGCACTCATCAATGATGTCTCAATTGGCGAATAAATTTCAACACACTAACAAGTGCGTCTATGTGTGTTTCTTAAAAAATAATCAGTGGTAACTATTATTCAAGAGGAAACATTTTAGATAGAAGATGTAAGTGCAAATATTTAGGTGTATTATTATCGCACAATTTTTCCTGCATTGCACATGTGGATTGTGTGATTGCTAACGTTGCGGTGGCATTGAACTATATTCAAAGGAATGTGAGATGTGCGTATTTTATCATTATATAGGAGCACGGCTTACCTCACTTGTATTCCATTAATTTTAAATTATGCTTGTACTCTTAGGGACCCGACACAAGTAGGCTTCATTATTTATTTGAAAAAAATCCAAAACGGAGCAGCAAGGTTTGTCTTCAGTCGGTATAGAAGAAATAACTGTTGTACCGAAATGCAAAGTTAATTAAACTGGGAGTCACACTCACCATGGCATAAAAAGTAACGATTGAAGCTGTCATAACAGATAATTTGTTATAAAACAGGAATTGAAAAAGACACCTATTTAAAACCACCAGAGTACGTATCTGAACGCATAGACCCTATACACAAAATAAGGCCATACCGGGACAAGACGAACCTGTACGCGAATTGTTTTTTTGCGTGTGTGAAAACGTTTAACGAGTGGAATGGTCTGCTGTCTGAGCAAGTGTGCAGCAACTATGAAGATGTGTTTTTCTTGTTTTCATGTTTGCAATCCCTTGTTGTAACGCCCACTGGCAAAGCGATGTTATGTATGAATGGAAAATAAAGAATGAAGATACGGTTTTTTTAAGCATAATACAGTCGGATCATATTGGAGGATACAATGTACTAGGCTACGAAGTTAAAGTATCAGCCTATGCAGATGATGTAGCAATCTTTCGTACTGAAGAACCAAGTGCTGAAAATGTGACAACTACAAGGAAATTCGGTGTTGTTTTAGGAACTCGGTAAACTCCTGAACAAGTTTATGATTATGGCATGGGGTACTATGCCGAGCCCTTTTGCAGGGATTAATTAGACTAGCATTCCACCAAAGTATCCTGGTGTGCCACTAGATGCTTATCCACTTAGTGCACGCTATTGCAAGGAGCACGTATTTATGCTAGAGCGGCAGACACAGGCATTTTTTTCATATTGTCTGTCAATTTTCGGTCATGCCAAAACTTCTAACACATTTTTTACAACAAAGATTTACTATGCCTTGCAGCTTATTTATTGGGCCAGGTTCTATTTGCAACGCTTTCATTATTTATTTTGCAGCTTCCGTATGGTTTCTGACTTTTGGGTCTATGCGTCAAGAAAACAGATTCAGGCAAGTTATTGATGAAGGTTTGGGTTTCAAACATTTTTATCTAGGCTAAACAGTTTCACAATTCTTCTTTTCCGTGATAGCTCTCAGCCCATCATTCCGTCATTCTTGCAAGATACACTTATTAATTCCTTACCTGACATTGCTGTTTCTTCAAACGTTTTCACGCGCTAGTGTTTGCGGGTATTTACCGGTGAGGTTTACTCTGTAGATAGGTTCATTAAAACTCACGTTTCAATAGAACATTCGTATACAGTTTTACGCAAATCAATGTACAATAATTTTTTATCTATATTTTCCCTCCTCCATTTAGCGCTCAATATGCTCTGATCTTAAAGGCCATGATGTGTCGAAATGGGTGTGCAAAGTTTAAGTTTCTCCAAATTTAAATAAAAAGCATTCTGTTATAAACTTCATTTTGAAACACCACCCGTTAAAACTTTCTTACAAAAATATTTTCTTCTCGTCTGTAATTGCGGCTTTTTTATGTACCTGAAATAATAAATCATGTCTTCATAAATTGCAAAGACGTCACTGTATTTTGATGTGTCCTCCAACGAGCTATACAGAAAAATGTTGTAAATATTTCGCACGTTGTTCGTTATCTTATGGCAACATCTCTTGATTAAGTGCGATACGATAAGTTTGTCCTTATCGGCATACAAAGTCTGTGGAAGTCGCGTATGCAGGACCGCAACTCTTCCTAGATCATAATAACTTAAGCCTTCAAATTTCTTTCTCAGCAGTGCTTGTACGCTTATAGCCGTTATAAGACTGCAACAGTGAAACTCAGTGCACTATTGTATACTATTTTATAATGCATTCTATTGGATACCATGTTAAAAAATAGGTGTGACTGTGTGGTTGAACATCTGCTTGCCACCCAAAAGACCCGGGCTCAAATCCAGCTAGGATCCACAAAGTTTTATTAATTTATTTATTTGCATTTTTTTCAGTTATCCGTTCATCCAAACGTGATAATTTTTCACTCAAAAGCTACGACGCCGACGCCTGAATTTCTAAGACAAAAGTTCTTTAACGCTTTTGTGTTAAAATGTCAGTCCTGCACATAGAAGTTCTCATAATCTTACCTAGAGAAAAATCTGGTGCTAGTGAGCTGCTGAATAAAAGGTTATGACGGCATACGTGAGCTTCGAACTTGACACGGGTTTGTATACCTCAAAAACACGTCTGAACTCACGTTAAAATTATTTTTTTTTTACTAAAAGAGCACGTAATAAGCTATTTAGTGTTTTCATTGCATAAAAAAATGGCATCATATCCACGGAGTGAATGATGGAGAGTGGGGCGAAGAATTCGTCCGTCCATTCGTTCTTGCTTCTGTCCGTCCATGCGTCTGTCAGTGGGACCGTCCATGCGTCCATCAGCCCGTCCGTGCGTGCGTCTGTTCATGCGTCCGTCCCTGCGTTCGTCCATGCAGCCGCCCCTGCGTCCGTTCACGCGTCCATTCATGCATCTGTCTATGTGTCCGTTCGTCCATCTATTCAACACTGCAAGTACCACCATCTCGCATCTTTTCATCATATATTCCCCATATAGAAGCACAACTATCTAACGGACATTCCAAGGACTAAACGAGAGGTGGCACACGCACACTTTCTTACGGCTTGCCCTTCGGGTCCACTTCCCACCTTTAACCACCCCGAGTTCATGGTATATACTAGCTCACTGTATTCATGGCACTGCGGCTGAACGCTCGCTAAACCTTTCGAAAACCAAGGAGGTTATGCCCAGCGAGTACGACGTAGCAAACTTTTTTAGTCAGATAGTGCTCAATCTACATGCCAATGGCCGCTAATGGGAAATGAAAGGCGGAGAATTCAGCTTTTACTTTCTTACGGCTTGCGCTTCGTATCTACTTCCCATTTTTAACCACCTCGAGTTCATTCATGGTATATACAAGTTCATTGTATTCATGGCACTGCGGCTCAACGCTCGCTGAACCTATCTAAAGCTAAGGAGGTTACACCCAGCGAGTATAACGTAGCAACCATTTCTTGTCAGATAGTGCTCAATGTACATGCCAATGGCTGCTAATGGTGATCGCAGCCTGCGCGTTAACTAAAAGCCAAATGCTCCTCTCTCTCATTTCCCTTCAGCAGCCATTGATATGTACATTGAGCACTATTTTTTATTGTTCAACAACGCACAGAAGAAGAATCTCACCGGCACCACTTTGGAGGTGAAAATGTTATACTTGTTACATACTACGGGAGACGCACGGGTGCCGCTATAAGGAGCTTCGCCCCTAAAGCGTGTTTTATTTAACACTAGAACCATAGATAAACATACTTACATAAAGAGCGGAGACTCCCGTAGGGCCCTGCGGCCCAGCTACTGCGCTGCTTTTAGCGCCACGAGTGGTTGGTTCGACCCGGTATTGTCTTCAGCGTAAATAAAATAACTAAATTTTTTTTCGTCCAGACCCTGGGGTATGAACCCATACACTCACGCTTCGAAAACGAAGGTCTTCACCACAAGGCTACACACCCAAGCATCCACAAAGGGAAGAAATATGTACAGTACACCTAATCCACCTAAATGTGCCTTTTTGTGCAAAACAAATGCAGAAAGACAACTCTTTCTAATCATACTTCAGTGTTTTCTGTTGTAAAGCAATAAATGTCGTAAGCGGAACATGATGTAGAGCAGCTTTAATAAAATTGTACAAGTTAGTGAAATTTCTCCTTTGAAAAAAAAATGATGTCAAAATTTGATATTTTTAGTCCTCTTGAGGAGGCTATCACGTATCTTAATAGATGAAGGAAAGCAAGCATGCGTCAAACGCCATCTTGCTGGGCCGCGAAAAGGCCCCAGTAGCTGTTCTTTATATAGTATATTTTTCTATGCTAGAACCTTCTACGTTGTTGTAGAATTTTTTAAAGGGTAAAAAGTAACCAATGACCGCTAAACTTGGCAGGCAGACGACAAAGCGAGCATTCTTTCCGCCACGTTCCTGTCGTCTGTTTCTTTCCTTCGCCATTCGGTTGCGCCGTCAAGGTGAGTGGACTTTTATTTGGGAATATAAAACGCGTGATTGAGATCTGATTATAAACGTTTTGTTTCAGAGAAACTCTACTTACGCAGTCGTATTCGCTTTTAGGCGGAAGCCTCGCTCAACACCAGCCAACACAAGCCTTACAGACGAAAATACAATCATTCCCAGTGCTCGAACATTGCCACTTAAGAAATTCGCATAAACGGTGGTGCCACGCTTTCCTGTAGGTATATGAGAGAAACTCTATGTCCCGAAATACACAGTGCTTGGCAAGTTGGTTTTTAGCCGCACCTCTATATCAACGAGCCCTTCCTGCTTCTCAACTGGGCGAAACACAGGCGTGCACATCTGGATCTATCGTGAAGTTCAATTTAACACATTCCAAAGCGTTTGGTCAATCAACTTTTTATTTTCGTGACATGTTACGCATGGAAGTTAAGCGATTATAGCTGAAAAAATACACTGTTCCCATAGCTTCAGTGATGCCGAATTACCATGGCTGGTGAGAAAGGCCGTAGGCGTCTTGCAAGAAAGTACCTTTGTGGCATGATTTGGCCGCAAAAGAGACACACACAAGAAAAGGAACACTCAAACGACAAGCACAGGCGGCAGTGTTCACAGGCGGCAGTGTTTGAGTGTTCCTTTTCTTGTGTGTGTCTCTTTTGCGGCCAAATCATGCCATTAAGTAAATACCAACTAGGCCAACAATCAGTATTAAGTACCTTTGATATGCCACCTCCGCTGAGAACGCAAGCAGAGACAGGCAGCATCCGACGAGGTAGACCATGACGTAATCGCTGGCTGGAATGTCAAACACAGCCAGAGTGATGCCGCAGCTGCAAGGCCTCCATTGCATTCGTGTGTGATGCAGGGTTTGACCGGACTCTTGCAGCGCGTAAATGAGCCTTCGATGCTGGTGCCTGAAATAATTACTGAGTATCAAGTGATAGGACACGCAAAGTAATTTTCCTGGGAACTCTTCTATACAAATGTGCGGCCAATGTTAGTTGAAAGTCGCCCCGCCGCGGTGGTCTAGTGGCTAAGGTACTCGGCTGCTGACCCTAAAGGCGCGGGTTCGAATCCCGGCTGCGGCGGCTGCACTTCCGATGGAGGCGGAAATGTTGTAGGCCCGTGTGCTCAGATTTGGGTACATGTTAAAGAACCCCAGGTGGTCTAAATTTCCGGAGCCCTCCACTACGGCGTCTCTCATAATCATATAGTGGTTTTGGGATGTTAAACCCCACATATCAATCAATCATTAGTTGAAACTCTGTCATTCTTTACGTTAGCCTGACTGTGCCCAACGCTCATGTGCTCACGTTTTTTTTCTTTCGCCCACAGTAGACCATACAGAAAGTGTGGTTGTTCACTTCGTGTGTTAACGTAATGTTCGAAGCGCTCATTGTTTTTTGCAAGGTTTCGGGATATATTTTTTTCTATCGTTTTGCGAAAAAGGCCCACCGGCAGCGTGAACGAAGCGAAACGCGGAGACAAACGACAGCACTGACTCACAACTGAATGTTTACTAAAAACAAATGAAATCAAAAGAAAGGAATACTACATTCTTCACACCCATGTAACTTCATTAGAAGAAGACAAAACCTCAAAACAAAAAGCGAGACAGCGTTGCATCTCGAATGCAAAAAAAAAACAGGCCATGGGTACTCGCC
Organism: Rhipicephalus microplus; assembly: GCF_013339725.1. Taxonomy (NCBI): domain Eukaryota; kingdom Metazoa; phylum Arthropoda; class Arachnida; order Ixodida; family Ixodidae; genus Rhipicephalus; species Rhipicephalus microplus. The sequence continues at coordinate 75,561,323 of NC_051174.1, read as the reverse complement.
ATAAGAACGAACATAAGGGTACCATACTATCTCGAATAATAAACTCCCTCTCATGTATTTCCAATGCTTTAATCAGTTTTATAGTTTTCTAATGTAAGCCTTATTTATTTTTTATGTGAATTCATCACGATGCATTGAGAGCGCCTTAACTTTCTAAAACATAGGTGTGCGGTAACGTGCAGCATGCTGTGAAGTGAAGCATGCTGGGACACATGTCAATCTTCCCTCTTTTGTAACAAGATCTTGTTTTTCAATAACCTGATGGTAATGTATCTACTCGTTTGACAGATTTCTATTGGACCACTAAAACGGCAAGAGGTACATGACGACGGAAAAGATCAATCTAGTGTAAAGGAACTGGGACACCAAATTCCTAACTCCAGATCTGGCGTTCATTCCGTTGCTTGGTACCTGTGAGTTTTTTCTAGCGAAGCACTTATGTTACGTAGAGGTTCCCGGTCGTGATACATCGACAGAATTTTGCCTCGTTCAGAAAGATCCCAGGCCACAACTCAGGCATAGAGTGACGACGATCGAGCAGCAATGACGTCGACCTGAGTTCTCAATGCGGCGCCTTTCTAGTGCGCCTGTCGACCAACCACCACCCGACGACCCGGATAACGACTACTTCTTGGGAACGATAACGACCGACGACTTCGCTGAACGACAGCGGGCCAACCCGGAACTTAAGGCTCTAATAGAATACCTCGAAGTCAGGACCACCGAAGTCCCAAAGGTATTCAAGCGCGCACTTGCGTCGTTCTTTCTGTGAAACAGTCTTCTCAAAAAAAAACTTTTCAGTACCTCCTTATGGTGCCTTCAGCTCTGTGACCAGAACTCCTGTAGGCCCTGCACGACGATCCGACAGCAGGGCACCTCGGTGTTTCTCGCACGCTCGCGAGGATACAAGAAAGGTACTACTGGCCACGTCTTACCACCGACGTCACTCGTTATGTGAGAACATGCCGGGACTGTCAACGACGCAAGACACCATCGACAAGGCCAACGGGACTTCTGCAGCCAATTGAACCACCTCACTGACCTTTCCAGCAGATTGGTATAGACCTGCTGGGGCCGTTCCCGGTATTGGCTTTCGGAAACAAAAGGATCGTGGTAGCTACCGACTGTCTCACCCGCTACGCCGAGACAAAAGCCCTGCCCAAAGGCAGTGCATCCGAGGTAGCTAAGTTCTTCGTCGAAAATATCGTCCTACATCACGGCGCCCCGGAGGTCCTCATCACCGACAGAGGAATGGCATTTACTGCTGACCTAACTCAAGCGATCTTGGCATACAGCCAGACAAACCACCGCTGGACGACTGAGTACCACCAACAGACCAACGGCCTCACCGAGCGGCTAAACAAGACTATCGCCGACATAATGGCAATGTACGTCGATGTCGAACACAATACGTGGGACGCCATTCTTCTGTACGTGACCTTCGCATACAACACGACGGTGCAGGAGACGACGCAGATATCTCCATGCAATTTGGTCTATGGAAGGAGCCCGGCAATGACGCTCGATGCCATGTTACTCAACGTCACCAACGAAGAAAACCTCGATGTGAGTGAGTACCTTCACCGCGCCGAAGAAGCCCGACAACTCGCGCGTGTCCGTATCAAGAATGAACAGACGACCGACAGCCGCCGTTACAATCTTCGATGACGCTTCGTTGAATACCAGCCCATTGAACGTGTTTGGGTGTGGCGCCGATACGCCGACGTGGACTAAGTGAAAAGCTTCTGCGACGGTACTTCGGACCATACAGGGTGGTTAGACGTCTCGGCCCACTTGATTACGAGGTTGTCCCCGACGGAATCACGAACTCTCAACGACGCCGATTGCGACCTGAAGTCGCCCATGTCGCGCGCCTCAAGCCGTTTCATGCGCGTTAACAAACTGAAACAATGTTTTTTTGTATTATTATTGTATCGTAGTTATTCATTGTACTTTCTTGCATTATTGTTGTTCCTTCATCTTTAGTTAGAGAATCGGGACGATGCCTTTTTCAGAGGGGGGCAATGCCACGTTCCATTTCCCAAGTTTTGTTATCGCCCCAAAACACTACACAATTCTCAGTGCAAACCGCACCTGCAGTTTTCAAGAAGATTCCGGACTTTAGTAGATCATTTCGATAAGATGACGCCCACTCTGCGAACTGTACAGATTATTCTGGAACCTACGCCACCGCCAGCGATAACGCTACAACATCCGATGGCAAGAGTGTAAATGCCGACGCACTTCGCCGCTTGTCAGTAGTTGATCGACGGCCCAGGCCACGTTCGCCGCTTACCTGGCGCCGGGATTCCCGCGACCAGGCACGCTGCCAGTCGTCAGCCTCATCTTATCGAGCATCAAGTGAACCCCTGGACAACCTCCCGGCTCTGTCCAGACCTTCATCGTGAGCCAACGCCCGGGCACCACAGCGCAAGCCGTGGGAGCCAGGGCCAGGACGAAAGTGTGATGACTTTCGCAGCGCCGCCGCCGAAAGCTCATTGCTTTAACTTCAGCGCTCCAGAGGGGAGCAACGTCGACGACATCATAGATGCCCTTGAAGCAGTAACCTGTCCAGCCGGTATCAAGTCCCTTCAGCACGTGGGAGGTGCAAAGTTCGGCACCGCAGCCACAAACGTCCATGCAGCCACCAAGCTGAACAGCCGGGGCGCCATTCTCTTGAACGGCGAATCAGTTCCACTAGTCAGCGTAGGTCCTGAAATAGTGCACGTCAGTCTTCCGGGTACCGTTGTGGGTAAGCGACGCATCCCTAGCAACTGCTCTCTCCGCCTACGGCAACGTGCAACATATCCACGAGCCAGTGTTCAAGGGCCGCCCTGGGGTTGGCACAGGGGTCCGTGTGGCGCGAGTGGAAATGAAAAGCCAAATACTGAACTTTCTGACAGTCCAAGGCTACAATGTCATGTGTGACTATCGGGGTGTTAAGAAAGTGTGCTCTAAGTGCAGGAATGCTGGCCACATCGACAACTATTGTGCCACGCCCTATTGCACGCGCTGCAACGTGTTTCGACATGCCACAGAGGGATGCGCAAAACCGTGCCGCAAGTGCTCGGGTAGCCATGCAACAGCTGACTGCGTACGTCCGAAGTCCTTCGCAGCGGCTGCAGCAGCGGCAACCGAAGAACAAGCGTGCACCGACCTCACACCCGCATTGCAAGATGATTATCCGGCGCTCGAGCCTGCAAGCGACACTGACACCCATGCTGAAGCACAAGACGCAGGAGACCAGCCACCCCTGTCTGAGGAAGCCTCTTCAACCCTTCACACCCCATCCGAGACCAGCGACTTTTCGGCGGACGCCTATGAAGATCACAGCTCATCCAAAGCCGAAGCCTGAGTGCCCGAACTTAGCAGAGACCTCGAGGGCTACAGCTTTGACACAGTTGGCACCACCAGTAGCTCCGAGGCGCCGAGAGCTTCGATGGGACGCGGTACCTGAACGACGGGACGTGCAGACGCTCCGATCATCGGCCCAGACAATACCACAACTGTGATTATGCCACCGACAACGACGAGCACGCGCGCCAACAAGTACTTGGCTCAGACCCGCAAACTGAGCCTGCCAAACCACATTTACCAGATTACAGGTGCGGCCGCCGGTGCGATTGTCGGTGCCAGCGCCATGGAAATAGACCGTTCAGCCACCATACGAGCCCACCCACCGACCACGGACTCTGACGGCTCTACAGACAGTAGTAAGCCCCAAAAATTCGCTAATGCTCTGACGACGTTAGAGCATTTCTCTTTTTAGTCATGTTCATTCGTTGAACGCTCGCCCCGCCCCCTGCAAGGGGTTTCTTTGAAGTTTGCTCTCCTTTTATAAAAATGGCTACGGTGCATTTTCTTTCCATAAACGTCAGGGTTTTCAGATGCCGAGATAAGCAGAGAGAAGTCATGCACTTCAAGGTCTCGTCATGTCGACATCCTCTTCTTACAGGAATGTAACTTTAGAACCTCTTTTGATGTGCAATCTTTTTGTTCACATTTCGGGGTCGAAGCTTTTTTTTCGCTCACTGATTCAAAGATGTGCGGAGTCGGAGTTGTTTTCTTGACACCAGCGTTACGTCGAAGAGCACACTGTGTTTATGGTTTTGACGGCCGCACACTAGCAGTAGACTTTGACCTCCACGGCAGACGAGTAAAGGCGCTCGTAATAAATGCCCCAGCTAAACGTGGGGGCATGGTCAATTTTTTCAATTAACTCGACTCATTTATGTTTGACAGCTACCCTAATTTCTTAGTAGGGGATTTTAACTGTGTTGAGGACACCGACAGAGATGCGCGCGGACGCAGACAAAGCAGACAGCGGAGACAAAGCAGACAGCGGAGACCAAGCAGACAGCGGAGACAAAGCAGACAACGGAGACAAAGCAGACAGCGGAGACAAAGCAGACAACGGAGACAAAGCAGACAACGGAGACAAGCAGGCAACGGAGACAAAGCAGCGGAGTTAGCGCATTGCGACAACTCATCCGCAATTTCAATCTCAGGATGCGTGGGTCGACACTCACGAAAATGACTTCGTTGCAACATGGCAACGGGGTCGCAACATGACCCGGCTACACCGCTTCTATTTTCTAAAGTGCCACACATGTCCTTAGTTGCGAGGTCCTACATTTCCCACCGGACGTTCCATGCATTACAGACCACTTTCCAGTGTCTGTAAAACTTTTCTTTGAACAATCCACCACATTTCGAAACCATTAGAAAATGGACACTACACTCGTGCACGACCCGGAAAGCGTAGTATTACTGCGCAATGAACTAGAGCAAGCATGCAAAAGGCCGCCTGAACCCCGTAACTGGGATGCACGAAACACAGTTGGCGCGCCGAGCTTATCAAAGCGGGGCGCGAAAAGAAAGCGCGCCTGACGACAGAGATAAAGGACACGCTACGAAAAGCGCACATTGTACGCAGAGGCGAGACGCTGACGTTCCCAATGCACGACTATCTCGATCAGTTAAAGGCGCTGTACGAACTTTTGCTACGTCTTAGTTCGCGCAGGGCTGCGCAGTCTTTCATCAACGGACGACCGGTTTCAGATCCAGCTGTCTTTCGAAGTGTTCACAACGGCTCCTTGGGTGAACAAATGCATGTCCCTTTCGTTCAGTTGCCGAACGGCGATCAGTTTACACGAACAGAAGACATAATGAGGGTCTTTGAAACACATTTTTCGAATCTTTTCAGGGCGGAGAACGCAAACGACGTGAGCTATACCACCATAGTTAATGAGTTTTGCGAGGGAATTTCCCCCGTACCGGAGAAGCTCCGCGATGGTCTGTGCAGCCCAGTGACGCTGGATGAATTACGCATCGTGCTTCAGCGCATGAACACAACCGCCACCGCCAGCCCTGACGGGTTTCCTTTGAGTTTCTACAAAACCTTCCTTGAAACACTACAAGACCACCTTTCGACAATGCTAAATGAGCTTCTTGCTGACGGAATCAGGCCGAATACGTTTCGTGAGAGCAGAGTTATACTCTTGCTTAAAAGCGAGGGAGAGCCGTCCGATCCAAGGGCGTGAAGGCCCACTTCCCTACTTAACTCGGATTATAAGATATTGACAGCCATCCTTCTAAACCGCATAACAACCACTCTACCGGAAATAGTAAGTGGCTTACAAACATGCTGTGTCTCAGATCGTACGATCAATTCCTCGCTTGCGCTGACTCGCGATTTATTCACGTACGCTACAAAAACACAAATATCTGGCATTTTTGTTTCCTTGGATCAGGAAAAAGCTTTTGATCGCGTAGAATGGAACTATCTCTTCGCTGTGCTTGAGTGTTATGGCTTCCCAGCACATTTAACCGACACCCTCCGCTTACTATACACAGACTTAGAAACGTCATTAGTAGTGAACGGCTATACATCTGAACCTATTGCAGTAAGTAGGGGCATTCGACAAGCCTGTCCCCTCTCCGCACTTTCACTGATGGGACAGAGAGCTTCACTGTTGGGACAGATATGCGCTCTCTATTAAGAACTTGTGATCCAGGCTCTCTGACCAAACCAGGCCGTCCACCACACCAGAAGACTCTGGGTGGCGAGTTGTAGCCAGAAAACCTTACAAAAAAGGCGAAGACAGACGCGAGAGTTCCGCAAGTAAACTGTGGCGAAAGTCTGCGGCAGATTGTAGTAGCGTCTGCTGAGCCCCACGGAAGGTCTCTACGGTACAGCCCCCGCTTGGCTGGAGCAGCCACTCTCGTACGGACTAATAGGACCACTATCTATTGCTGGTGTCTCCCTTTTACGCCAGCTCCACAACAGCTCAGTTCAGTGTCCTTTCGTAGGCAGCCGATCACTTCGTTGTTATACCCCCCTCCCCCAAGTTGCGCGTGGTAATCTGTGGCTCCTGGCCAGCCCTGCTAATGCTGCTGCAAAGAGATTGAGCTGTGATCGTAATGATGATGTTCCACGCCAAGCTGACCACCATCAGAGCTAGTGGTGTGCGTTGGTCCTTCCATTGGCTGAACTGGGGCGTTGCGATACCAAAGAACGTGGGGGTCAAGCCGCCGCAAAAGCAGCCCACCACGGCGACAGACCAGTCACCAGTGCTGTTGTCCTATTGATCTACACCCCACAACGACTATGAAACTTCCTACCCACAACTTGCCCTCACAAACCGTTGGCCAACGGTGATATACCAAAGAGCCTAACGAACAATAGCCCGGAGAGACTCTAGCGGCGTGCGCTGGTTCACTTGTGAAACAGAAGTGCTTGACTTGCTGCATGCTTGTATTTCACGAGTGGCTTCTCATTGCCTGCGTGCCGAAGATTAGTCGGTTGAAAAAATGCTGGACATATTGCCTGCTGCTATGCTGCCCTGACCAATGAACTACGTGAGATGGGGCGTGGCTATCTCACGCTCAGTCTCGCTACGACAAGCATCGAAAACTTCCTTTTATCTTTCACAGTCCTGGATACCAGCCCTTCAGCCTTTCTCCAATCTTGTGGCTGCACTCCCGCCGTGGCTTACGGCCACTGCTGGAAGTGACTAGAGGGAAGAACAGACACAGGCTGCCCAGTGGATCTCGGCTGCCCTTGAAAAGCAGCGCCAGAGCGAAAGCCCCAAGTGCTCGCTACCACCCCTGTACAGGGGCAGGCGCAGGTGCCAGAAGGCGGGAGTAGCGAGGACTGCTCGCCGAGTAGAGGAAGCCACGCCGATGTTTTGTCTAGCCGCGTCACGATGACCCTCCCCTTCCGGGGCTAAGATTGTCATCCACAGGATCACCAAATAAAGTCTTTCTCACTCACTCGCTGCAAACTTTGCTACTCTATCATAGAAGAATGCCTCTGCTTCATAGTCCTGCTTATGCCTACAAGGTGCTGTCACGGCTCGGGGTGCTGAGTCGTATCCCACCGCTGCCACCAGTTGTTGTAACTCGGGGTGGAAGGTGTATCCCACCGCTGATCACCAGTTGTCGTGATCCCGGGGTGCTGTGGTAGCGTGGTGTAGCTTCGGGTTGAGGAAACGAACGCTTACAAGATGGGGATACGAAAAAACAAACAGGGTTTATGGCACTATTTACAAATATTTACAGCATGAAAGGTTAGGAGTTCGCAAACCACGAACGTGGTGGTTGAACCTTTACTTGGTCCAGAGCGACGTCCTGCACTCTGCGGCGCCGTTATAAGCCCTCTCGGGCTCCTCCTTCTTCAGTGGAACACCAATCACATACACACACAACAGGTGAGGGGTACGAGTAGGCACGGCGCACGTGAACAGCCAATTTCGAGTCAAGATCACTGCACTTAAAGGTGGCGCCAGAGGGGCTCTTGCTCGTCGTGTGTGTCACTGGTCGAGGGGTTCCAAGCTTCGGACAGCAGACATCAAACGGTCCGCCAATCTGTCTGCTCAATTAGCAGGACACTTTGTGGCGGCGGTCGCCGTTTCTACAAAGGAAGACGCTGTCTTTGTTGTCCCCTCTGGAACGGCTTACCGCTTCGTGGCGACGTGACGTCTCATCCGCCGGCTAGCAGGGACAATGCCTGGCGAGCATAGGCATTCGGCGAGCCGGCTACTTGTTTGAAGATTAAAAGAGCGCCGCTCCCCCGTCAGCTCTCGACGCTGGTTCCAAGAAAACCTGGGTTCCAGGCGTGGGAACGCGGCCCGGCTACGCTTTTCAGCGACAGCATGGCGCCTACCGATGGCGGTCATAACAGCTTCCCCCTCGCCAGATGAGTCACGGAGGGCAGCGGTCAACACTGCTGCTCGCAGGGACGACGAAAGGGTCCGTAGTTGAATGCCAGAAACTGGCCTTCGCTTGTGGCATGGTCCGGGTAATTGCCGAATCTTCGACACTGTTTCTGAAACTCGACCACATGCACAAGCAAGTACTCGGCCCCCTTCGAACAACCAAGCCAAAAGAGGGATGGCAAACCAATTTTCTTTACTAGCTTTAACAAAAAGCTCACACTCAAAACTCTCAGGATTCACTTGTGCTGAGAAATCAAACGTGCTATCTTAAACCTTCTCATAATAAGATGCACGACAAAAAAAACTAAAATATCAATTTTGATACATAAAGAGCACCCCAGAATGGCTTAGAAAAAGCGGCTGAGCGCGTCAGCGTTTCCATTCAATTTGCCCTTTTTTTACCTAATGTCAAAATGATATTTTTTTCCTTTAAAAATCAAGCTCCGCCTCACAAGGCGACTGTTCTTCGAGGTCATGGTTTGCAGCCAAGGGGACAATGGTCTGTATCTACTTTAAATTTAGCCCTCCCCTGAGATAACACTGCCACTGATGAATGCTCTACACAATGCAGGCGCACTCCTTTCCTGAAGCGCAGTACGTTATCTCACGAGAGCCCAAATTCTGGCGCAAGCAACGCGCAGCTTTGCTTGATACCATTGTCGTCCTGATATAAAACAGCAGGCTCCTTTTCATCGCTGACCACTTTCATCGGTTCTGTACCGCTGAGAGCATCAGTCAGGAACTCGGATTCAGTGAGCGCTAAATTTGTCCGAACGTCCGTCTTTGTTTACGGCCGCCCATAATTGTCTACCACTGAGACATAAAGCTCACCAGCCTCCCGAAAGCTTAACCTAAGCTGTGACCTAACGGTCTACCTCAATGGTTCGGGAAAGCCCGATGATCTGTTCATGGTCACTCGATCAATCATTCATTAAAGAAAACACCAACAAGACTGAGGAGATTACACCGCTTTCTAGAAGGTTCATTTGGTCAAAGTTACTGCTTATGCGAACACTTCTGAGTAGAAAAAAAACCACTGGGCTCTCCTGAGCGTTTCAATTACTCTCATTTTTACAGCGTTGCAAATTACATGGTACTATTAACCAAACCATAATCCCTCACAGTTACGTTGTAACACTCTGTGTACAACACAAAAAATTCTAGGTGCAATACTCATTAAAATCACCTCACAATAATGCACAGGTTTTATGCTAAAACAGTGCACTAGAATGTTCTCAATACTCAATGCGCGCAATGACAACTCCTCTGTGTCGCGCCAAACATAATCAATTTATGAAATCATTCGGTCTATGTTAACATCTTCCTCCTTAAATGCCAATTCACGCCATATCTCTATGGCAGTGAAGGCATACAATGTCACACTAAACCTTTGAAAAAACTAGAAAAATGACCCATTTTCTCTGTTTTTACTTTACGCAAATTTTCGCACTAGTGATTAAAGCACTTCTAGTTCGGCGGTTTTCTTTCTGCAAACTTTACACCGCATCACGTAACTTACCAAATTTAAACTAGTTGAAATCTGCATCTCCAATGCAATACTGAGTAGTCATAATTAATCCGCCTGTGCAAAAGTTACTCATATTGACCGCCCCCTTTTCTCATGGTTCCTTTAACCGTACACGATGGGGTCGCGGTCCCGGCGGTTTTCGAGCACGCCAGAGGCTACAAAATGTACAAACTCTAAGCAGTGCACTTCCGTCACACCTCATTTTACACTTCGGCTTATTCCCCGTAGGAATTTGAAAGTGACGCCAGTAGCTCGGAGGGAGCCTGTGCCATTTTCTCTTTGTATTCAACCCTGCGCGGTATTTAGCCACTCTGCCCTTTCGACTTTGACCCTTCCGGCATGGCCGCTTTTCCGAAGTCGTCGAACTGAACCGCGCGCTTCGTTTGGGTGACGTACCTCCCTTTCTCCCTCCACACCTGACTCGCCGCTTGTGCCTCCATGAACAGCCCCATTGACGTTTCCTTAAACGGCTTAGTGGCCTACCCTTTCGTCTTTCGCGGGGCGGTGTGGGACTAGTCCTATGCTTAGGCAGTGCCGAACGCTTTCGCTTCTTCCTTTTTCTGCGATGTTTGCAAACCTGCTCGGTGTTATCGCTGCACTGCTGAAGCGTGGCGCTCTTGCTCTCATCAGCCACTGCGCTAACCATGCCTAAATTTGACAATGTCGAAAGGTCCCCCTGAGGCACGAAGAAGGTCTCCAGCCTCTTACTGGGCCCATTAGGGCTGCTGGCACCCTCTTCATCCACGCAAGGAGCGTCTTTCGACATCGTCCCCACCTGCAGACCGGCCACGGCCTCGTTCTCTACATCATTTACATGGATGCATTCGAGAATTTGCGGGCCATTTTCTGGCGCGATCACTGTTTCTTGCGCTTCATGACGCGCCTCAATTTCCGGCGCTTTGCGACGCGCCTCGCTTTCAGACTCCGGTGCGAGTCTTTCTTTCTTTTTGCTAATAGAAGTTCCAAATCTTCTGATTAGCTCTGCTTTCACAACTTCGTAGTTGTTCGCGTGCTGCTCACTGAGTCGCGCAACAACATCCGCTGCCTCGCAGGGCAGAACCGTGCGTAGCTTCTGAGACCAGGTGTCTCGCTCACACTTCAGTTCACTACACTTCCGTTCAAAGAGTCTAAGATACAGGCCCATATCCCATGATACCTCATATGGCTGCATGTACCTAGACATCTCGAACTCTGCCTCATTTTCGAGAAGTACTCCTTGCTGGCGTCCCAGCCTCTTACTCAATTCATAGTCTTGTTTGAAAAACTTTAGTTTGAGGCTTTCTCTTTCGTCTTCACTCTTTCCTTCCATCTGAGCTGCTCTTAGTTTTCTTTCGATGATGAGGTCCCATTCTTCACTTAGTTCCTCATCATCAGCCCCCAAATCATTAATCGCTTGAATGATTATGGGTTTTCGTGCCAAACCCTTTGTATCGATCCCCAATTCCTCACACAACAGCAACAAGTCTGACTTCTGCAGCTCCCGTAAGTCCATGATCGTACTGAGTGCTCGCTACTTCCAAAATAACTTTCCGAAACGGCGAAACTGAGTCTTTCGGCAAAGTTAACTACCAGTTCTAAAATTTACCCTCTTTTAGAACCTGGTTCACTCAAAGGAAAAGCCAAGCACTCACCCATACGTGATCCATGTCTCGAGCCAGCTGCTTCTCCTGGGCCGACTGTTGTTGTCACTTGTAGCTTCGAATCCCTCCGCTGCCAACCAGTTGTCACGGCTCGGGGTGCTGAGTCGTATCCCACCGCTTCCACCAGTTGTTGTAACTCGGGGTGGAAGGTGTATCCCACCGCTGATCACCAGTTGTCGTGATCCCGGGGTGCTGTGGTAGCGTGGTGTAGCTTCGGGTTGAGGAAACGAACGCTTACAAGATGGGGATACGAAAAAACAAACAGGGTTTATGGCACTATTTACAAATATTTACAGCATGAAAGGTTAGGAGTTCGCAAACCACGAACGTGGTGGTTGAACCTTTACTTGGTCCAGAGCGACGTCCTGCACTCTGCGGCGCCGTTATAAGCCCTCTCGGGCTCCTCCTTCTTCAGTGGAACACCAATCACATACACACACAACAGGTGAGGGGTACGAGTAGGCACGGCGCACGTGAACAGCCAATTTCGAGTCAAGATCACTGCACTTAAAGGTGGCGCCAGAGGTGCTCTTGCTCGTCGTGTGTGTCACTGGTCGAGGGGTTCCAAGCTTCGGACAGCAGACATCAAACGGTCCGCCAATTTGTCTGCTCAATTAGCAGGACACTTTGTGGCGGCGGTCGCCGTTTCTACAAAGGAAGACGCTGTCTTTGTTGTCCCCTCTGGAACGGCTTACCGCTTCGTGGCGACGTGACGTCTCATCCGCCGGCTAGCAGGGACAATGCCTGGCGGGCATAGGCATTCGGCGAGCCGGCTACTTGTTTGAAGATTAAAAGAGCGCCGCTCCCCCGTCAGCTCTCGACGCTGGTTCCAAGAAAACCTGGGTTCCAGGCGTGGGAACGCGGCCCGGCTACGCTTTTCAGCGACAGCATGGCGCCTACCGATGGCGGTCATAACAGTGCTCTCTAGTCTTCCCCTCATACCTTCAGGTTGTATTCTCTCCATTTTTATATACTATTTGCTTTTCCAATCTCTGCCCCTGAAGTGATATAGTTTCCTAATATACACTAGAGGGAACTCTGGCGCTAGTATCTACGGGAGCTGCAACGCACGGCATTTCAGCGTGCATGGGAATGATGGGTAGTAGTACAAGTATTTGCCTACCCTTCGTACTTCTGGCCTGCTTTGGTCTCCGTGTGTGGTCGTGTGGCGTGGAACTGTTTTCTCACAAAATAACAATCAGTGAACGTTCAGCGGTTGCGCTTCAGCACCCTATTCTCTTACGCTTACCATTTTGAATCGGGGCACAAAATTCTACAAGGTTCGTTTTTTCTATCAAAACGGAACCGAAACCAGCAATAAACAAAGCCGCAAGGACGATTTGTCCCCGCAAATACGAAGACAAGGCAAATCCGTGTACCACCTATTATTTTCGTGGTCGTTGAGCGATCGCAGCACCCGAGTCCCCTTAAGTTATTTTAGGAAACTGTATGCTTAATGACAGTAAGCAATGCCCACAGAGCGGGAAGCAGAAGTGCGTATTTTTAGGTTCTTCGTTTTCAATTGCCTCTTTAAATTGTCACCGCGGCATTTGTAAAGACCCTTTGAACATGCAAGCGCCCCACTGATGTAACCAGCTTCAGCCACACACGGCGTACTGAGGCTCATTCAGAACAGTTAAGAGGAAGTGAGGAATTCATACGGAGGGAGGTGGGAGTCAACACTTCAATTGAAGGAGCGTTTTGTTTCGAGACAATTGGCCAATGTTACGCCACCTACACAAATCGAAGAACATTAGTTGAAAAAAAAAAGCTAGCAGGCGTTGCAAACAAAGTTTGCAGTGAAGCACATACTTCAGGAAATCACGCCTACCTGATAGAGCCTCCGTAGCAAAGCTCAACAGAAGCTACAATTTATAATTAGGCACTAAAATGCGCTTTGAAACACAACGTGTATCATCCGCAATCATTTCCCTATGTTAACCTTAACAGAGTTTTTCCGAAAGGTGTTCGCCGAAGTGGCAAAGATCATGTCTGGCAGCAACAGGAAGTTTATAGACATAATACTGCATACTAAAATAAATAATACCTTGGTCTTGTCAAATGTGTACGATTTGAAACACCTTCAACACGACGCAACAGATAAAAGCGCCGGACGGGATCGTGTACATGTGTAGAATTCAGCTTCTTCTACAGAACCCAATTGTTGCCTATATAATCGTTGTTTATACTGTCAAAAATAGTTCTCTGGTGAAACAGGACAGCCTATTAAGGCTAGATTAAACGTGCATTCCTTAGACACGGGGAAGAAACTATCGAAAGCATTGGCACACCATTGTAATGAAGCCGGTCAAAACTTCGACGACCTCACACTCTACGCCCTTCAGTGAAACATCTAATCAATAACAAAAAGAAACTATGGAAAGTCATACCTCATTCACAATTTGATGCACTCCAGCCAGGAGGTAAAAACGTTTGAAACGAACTTCTTAACAAAAAGAGGTCTTGACTTCAGAAGGAACTCTTGAGTTTACCAAGAGAAACCACCAAAACTTAAGACTTTCTTCTAGGAATATCTAACTTGACACTGTTAACTGGTGCATTCTTCTGACGACCATAGTTCAGCAACCCATCTATGCCCCCTCCTCCTAGCGCCAATTTTCATAGCGAAAACGCTTTTTTTCTTTGTGACTCACTCTATTTATAAAAGTGGACTCTCATTTTCGCTCACCCCTCCCCGCATAACGTACAGTTGCCTTCGCCGACCATTTGGTTTAGATTAAAGGAGACGGTAAGAAGCACACACAAGTTCTAAGAAAATCAGCAGTAGCTTACAAAAGGGAAGTTCTCTTGTCAAAATGTCACCTGTAGCGCCAACAAATTTCTCTGTGCCAGCTTCCACGTCTCCTTTGTTGCAATTATTTCAGATTTACAATGTACCGGTTCCATTCTATGTGCTATGCATATTGCTCTTACTTGGCTATTAGTCCAGAGAGGTGGCCAGATATACCTGGCCACTAGTCAAGAGAGGTGGCCCCACTGAGCTTCAAGCCTCGAAGTTATCAAAAAACAATAAGCAACCGAGCTAAAACATCTGAGTAGCACTTACCTTAAAGGAAATCGTGTGTGCGTGGGTAGCCATTTTAAGTACCAAAGAAGTGTTTCTTCGCCGACCACAAGACCAGTCGAAAAGCCACTATCTTCCTGAAACAAGCGGCACATTTGCACGACAGCATGCGTGCCGCTTTTGGCTAACTGGAAACACTTATCCCCGATGCTGTGGCTGAGACATTCGGGCCCACACGCATCCATAGACTTAAGCAGAGCGTTTAGGTGTGATACGCTACCGGCAAATTCACGAATGTAGCTATCTAAAATGTTATTCATGCATGGCCTTATGCTTCCCTCGTTCAGCCGAGACTCCAACTCTCTTACGCGCCTCAATTCGGACGACAGTGCCGGAATACTACGGCTGGCCGTGATCTCCATCTGTGTGAACTGCGTTAGAATGAACATTGCGAGCACCCAGAAAATAAGGGCTATTTTTACGAGTGTCGAAACTGAACTTGGTATTGCTGACGGGCTTCGACCCAGGTAGGTACTCAAGAAGAACATGATTAAATCTGAATGTCTGGTTGCAGGAACCGAACGTAGGCGAGCATGCACAACATTTAGTAAAAGGAGCACCAATGCCACTGGAAACATTATGAGAGAAACCTCAAAGAAGGAGAGCCACGAAGAAATAAACGATGGTTGCAAAGGAGTCGCACGTCGAGAAAGGAAACATAGTGAAGTTGGTGGCAGCGTAACATAGCCGTAGTATGACCGCATGGGAACGTGTTTTGCAACTACGAGAACGAAATCAACGTTTCGGTTTAGGAGGAGTGAGTCTGTCGCACCGTTGTTGCATTCTTCGATAAGGGTGGTGTTAAGAGCATCATAAGCAACCTTGACGAGGGGCATAAATATTCCTTTCTTATAACACATACTCGGACTGTCGTCTAGGGTTGCAAAAACTACACGCTCGTCTTTAGGCAACCTTCCGGCCAGTGGAAGGCGTTCTACGTGTGTATCCAGTTGCGCTCTTGTAAACAGGTGGCGTTCTGTGCAAGACCTGTACCCGTCTAATGGCGCATTCACTTCAACCTGCGTCACGCTGATCACTTGACACAGGTGTCCTGACAGTGCTTTTAAAAGTTGATCGTGCTCGCGGACTTCGAAGATCCATTGTATGTACGAGTGATAGCGCTCAAACTTAGCGACGATTTTCTCGAAGCCTTGCCACAAGCTTTCTTCCCGCAAGGACACCAGAACTACACCTGACCTGGGAAAAAAGCTGTCGTCCTGCGTAATGTACTTCAAGAAATCTCCAAAAGAGCTCACATCTCGACCAAAGTTCCAGCGTGTTATTGAAATACTCAACTCTATTGTGAAGTTGCCCGAATACTGCTCGTGTCTTGGCAATGAAATAACGGCCTTAGGAGATGACGGGCTTGCGAACGCTTCGAATGTTCTCGCAGCCAATGGACTTGTATGCACCGACACGGACAAATATTGTAGAATAATAAAAAGTGCTAACTGAATAACTACCATTACGCTTGGTCTAGATCTCAGGCTTCTTGTACTCACTTTCTTAAGATATTCATGCACGAGAAAGCTACTTCCATGAGAAGATATTCAATAGGAAAATGAGTTTGGAAGAGCGGTGTGGTTCAAACGTTAGAACACTAATAAATACTAGGTGAAGAAATGTACGTGCAATGAATTTCGACTTTTGCATTGTGTACTCATTTGTGGGTTGCCGTTGCCAACAGAACTGCTAACTTTCTCTTCCTTCTTTCATAATTCGTACAACATTCGCCGACTTAGCAAGAGGGATGTCCTGTGTTCCAAGCTATTTATCTCAGAAGTTGTCACGTTGCTTTCGCGAACTTCTCAGATTGCCTTACATTGTGAACCAGCATTTTACCACTGCGCCTCACTTCCTGCTTTTTCAGTCCACATGAACACCCAGTATTATTATGATGGATGCATTGCACGCAATACGCTCGTAAAGCAAGCATTTCGTGAAAGTAACCAAGTCAATGCGCAAATAACTCGTGGATGCATTTTGGAGAGCACCACTTCGGCTCTTAGGTCGGCCGAACTACGGATTCCCGAAACTGTTGCAATTGCTTTTTCGAGAAATTTGTTTTTAAAGCGAGTTGTTTACGATGACTGTTAGTCCGTGAGCTGTAAACAGAAAAATCTGATCATCATGAACCAACACGCGCTCTCTCTGTCTTCTTCTTTTTCATGGTCGCCTTAGTCACCGATTGATTCGTTTCAGAAAACTTATGCACTCATTTTTCCCGCGTGGGATATAATAAATCTCATGGGTGAGAAACTGATTACAGAAGCAGAGTAAGATATTCGAGCACAGAGCGAGAATCAAAGATAAATAACGGCAGAGAAGCAGAGAGACTTGAGAAGAAAAAACTTCCTCGTGATAGAGATTACATGCCGCTACACGCAATGTGTTGGTGAGCATGCTTAGCAGTCTGCTGTCCAGGAACACTTTCGTAGCATTGCATAGCCTTCGACAGTACATTACAAGGAGGTAGTTGAAATGAAGTATAGCAGAGTAAACAAAGCAGAGAAGAAAGGTAGAAAAAAGTAGAATAATTAAAAGAAGTACTACAACAGCAAAAATTGAGAGTGAAAAAAAGAAGTAGTAAGAAACAAGCAGCCAGAAATGCAGAGAGAAAGCAAGAAGGAGAAAGAGAAAAAACAAAAAATAGAAATGAACACGGACAAAAAAGACACGCAAAAGAACATTCAAATAAAGCAAGGACGAAAAAAGAACGTGTAAATCTTCGTACGCAGAAACATATAGGACGGTGCTGTTGCCCGTCAGAGTCCTCTGTCTCTTTAATAATATGTCTCCTGTGCAATCCAAATTGTCTGTCTGTACGGTAGCTACTCAGAAAAATGGAACGAGGTATGCTACCACTGAAGCGCACATGGCTTATAATTGTCGACCTATATATCGTTAGGCCGCTAGTCCACACAGACAAAGAAAATGAGTGCCTCTGGTGCTCTCACGCTGAAAGGCTCATGCGGCTCGCGTTTTACAGCTCTACGTTGAACCTGTATCACGCATTATACATACATATATATATATATATATATATATATATATATATATATATATATATATATATATATATATATATATATATATATATATATATATATATATATATACAGCAATATGCGCCGATGCGTTGTGCAGACATTACTGCGTCTCCCTCTTTTCATGACCAATGTATTTCAGCCCTGTGTTGTGTTCTCAGCATCCTGTTGATGCGTTTTCACAGTAGAGCAATGCCGCGCGTGTTTTGTTTTATTTTCACTTTTGTTTCGTTCAGTTTTCGCCCACAAGGCCTGCCAGGAACGCTCAGCCCAAAGTGCACCTCAAAATACAAAAATTTTTGCGATTATTGTACTTGATTTTGTCAAGGTTGCGTGCAAGACGCGAACACTCGAGATTATTCCAGAGCTTGCGCGACGACCAGTGATAAGGTTGAAATACTCGATGGAACATGTATAAATGCCGAGGCGCTTAGCCGCTTCTCTGTTGATCGACGGCAGACGCTCTGTTCGCCGCTATCAGTGCCAGTGTGTATTGCTCTAATCTGACTTTTCGTTGACTTGCAACAAGGTCGGCCCAATAAACAGTTAAAGCGCTCATGTCCTTCGTGTCCTTCTTGTCTCTGTGTGGTCGTTCTGTTCTCGCGCTATAACAATCGTCATGTTTGCCCCACCACGGTGGTCTACTGGCTAAGCTACCCGGCTGCTGACCCGCAGGTCGTGGGATCGAATCTCAGCTGCGGCGGCTGCATTTCTGATAGAGGCAGAAATGTTGTAGGCCCGTGTGCTCAGATTTGGGTGCACGTCAAAGAACCCTCATGGGTCGAAATTTCCGGAGCCCTCCACTATGGCGTCTCTCATAATCATATGGTGGTTTTGGGACGTTAAACCCCTCATATCGATCAACCAATAGTCATTTCATACCAACTAACCCAAGTTGCCACACTTCACCTTCAACCTACATTCCGCTCCCTTCGTTGACGCTATGACCCCGTGAAAATATATGAAATGAACGCCCGCATGATTTTATGAATGTAACTTTGTGCATTTCATGATATTTTTACATCGGGTTGAGCACAAGCTGTAGCGTTCCACGGGCTTGAGCTTGGCTGTGGGTGCCCGTCTGAAGGCCAGTAGTAACCTGAAATTTTTCATTGTGACGTGAAGACGTTAAGTGAGTGACACTATGTTGGGTATGGGTTTTCACGTTATTCACGTTTCGGTCTTCACCAGGTTAAAAACGACCTGACAAGGTCACCCAAATGTTGGCGATTTGATAGAGAGATACGTGGAAAAGAATGCTCAAAGTGTCTTATACTTGATTCAAAATGCTTTCAGTTTATTCAAAATTACGGCTACAGCCGGAATGTAACGCGAGAACTCTATATAATAGTTGTCTGCTACCGCAGAGCCACAGCAGTGCATCAAAGAGCTTTGAAAAACAGAAAAAAAGCTTATAAATGCTTTATGTACGATCGACTTCATCAGTGTTTTTTTTTAATACAAAGCTGCTTTATGCCAGGACCCACCATGGCTTCGCTGGCGTACTTTCGTCATGAAAGTGATGTTAAAAGATATGTTAAGGAAAAATATATATATCTATGGCACGGAATCGAACCACTAACTTTTCGATTTTGAGCGTGCGGTCATGGACACTACGCTAAAAAGCGTACTTTTTTTTTATTAACTGCGCTACAAAGCGTACGTTCTTTGAAGTGCTAACGGTCACCTATTGATACAAACCATACTCCGCTTGGCAGTCCTCAAAGCTTCGAAACTTTAGAGCATTTTTCCTATCAGTGGCGAGATGGCACGGCAGTCTCATGTTAAACGTGAAGTCGCCGCCTCCACGAAGCGCCATTCCTATGGTCCCACGCAGCGTGGTCTCTAGTGCGCGCGCGCTTATCAGTGTTATCAGATTCGTGATTGGAGGGATGACGAACATCACTTCACAAGCGGCCACGTTCGCGTTTACGAACGAAGCGCGCTGCTTACACACGACACAGGAAGAATCGTGACAGTTGTTAGCAGCGCTCATCCTGTTGTATGCTAATTTCAAGCGTGCTTGCTGCTTGAGACGTGTGCTGCAAGTTTTTAGCTGCTTACCACTCCTAACGTAACTTTGCAATTTGTTGCTGTTGCTGAAACAATGCAAAATAAACGCTCAAGTATTTTTGTAAAGACACGCTTTACTTTCGTGTTACACTGAGGCTCATATATTAAGATAAGCGACGCATTTACTCGAGTTCCCCCCTCCCCCGTGAGAAAATATGGGCGGCTTTTTTTTAATGTGCTTAGGAATTAGAAACCAGGATCCGCGCCTACATAATTCAGGTTAAAATGAGGACAATTCACAAGGAACAGTTTTGGTTGCTTTATATTCGCGAGCTCATTATTGACCGAAACAAAGCAATAAAAGTGGTTGTTGTGACCCGTAAACTTTCTACGCTTTGACGCTGAAACATATATAGTTCCAAACTCCTTGGTATCACTAGATCGGCGTTTACTTATTTCTTTTATTAAAGAAGCGTACCGGCTTTTGAAGAGCGAAACTCCAAAGCATGGTGTGGGTTGAGAAAAGATTGTTACTGTAGACAGGCGAGAAGTTTTAAGGGTGAAGCTCCTTAAGGCCTGGTTCGGTCGTCACCTGTATGTATGCATGTATATAGTAACCACCTCACAGCATATCAACAGAGTGAATGATGATGAGTGTGCAAAGCTTCGGGG
Organism: Rhipicephalus microplus; assembly: GCF_013339725.1. NCBI lineage: Eukaryota > Metazoa > Arthropoda > Arachnida > Ixodida > Ixodidae > Rhipicephalus > Rhipicephalus microplus. The sequence goes on along the minus strand of NC_051174.1, from coordinate 75,541,119 downwards.
GGTTTTATCGGCAAACCGTGAATCATCTGCTGGCCGCTTCCATTCGTCGTCTGTCTGTTGCGTCTGTTTTACGCATGGACTCACGGACGGACGAACGGACTAACGGACAAACTTATAGACAAATGGCCGGATGTATAGATGGACGGACGCACGGACGAAGGAAAGCATGAAGGAATGAACAGAAGGAAGGGCGGACGTACTGATGGACGCTTCGCCCCACTCATCATTACTCGCTCTTTGGATATGTTGTGATTTTTTTATTGAACGTGTCCGAGAAAAAAAAAATAGGAGAGACGAACCCCTGCTCCCTTGCTGTTTTAATAGCAAGAGCTTTCAAAACTGCAAACAGTTCGCATTCAAAACGGTAGGTGCTCCATGCCAACATTGATCGGTGAGTTTCGGTTAGGTGCACGGTGTGTTGGTCACTGTTTGGTTGGAACACACCAAACAGCTGCTCTAGAGAAGTCTCCATACTTCGATTCTACAACTATTGAAGTACAGAACATTTCCAACGCCACGTGGCAGCTTCACATCAAGAAATCAACAAACTCCTCAGCAAAAGCATTTCCGGAATAAAATTTCATCTTTCAAAGAGCCAGATGATCGAAACTGTGTTTAGCTTTCAATAGCAGAATTTAGAGACACTATTTGTTAATACCAGTAGATGTTAATACCAGTGCACTTCCCAAATGACTACGATAAAGAAAGCAATAGAGCATTACAAAAGCATGCAACACCTATCTAACGTTTGCCAATACTCACGTTAACTTTTCTTCTGAATTGCTCTGGCGCAAGCTATCATGACTAACTTACCAGCGGGTCTCCAGACATCAACGCACCCGTTTATATCTCAGGGGCTCACTGCTTAACGCCACAGTGACCTGGAAATGCCACCTCTACAGCGTTACAGAGATACTTGCCCGGATCTCGCTCTAAGGTCATTCCACGCAAAATCATCCAAAATTTTCCCCATTATCATGAATATAGCTGAAGAAAATTGGCCATGTTTTTCGAAGTTCGAGACTCCTCCTGGTCATTTATTTTCGTTGCCAAAAGCTTCGCTTCCTATTATGTGAGTTAGTAGTTTGTTGCCTACTCAGCTAAAAGGCAATTAACAACAACTTTGTTTTCATAATGCGTTTTTGAATGCACTCAATAGAATGGTATATCCGGCAATGTGATGATCCAAGGGCAAAGTGATCCAGGTGTAAAAATTATGACTTACCTATGTATATCAATTGTTCGAGTGCTTTGTCCCACGAGCAGCATTGAATAAAGTTGCCTAATTCAAGATTTTTGCAGTAACGTAGCAAGCTCTGAGGACACAAATAAAATATGGGCTGGTGGCCTGTTTGGCATGCTATAAACTAAAAATCATTTGGGCAATTTAGGGTTTGCCAGTTGCACTGACATTTACACAATACCAGCTTTTCTAGCCATATAAACATGTCGCTTTGACCCTCGGACGGAACGATAACGAAAGAAATGGTTACCTTACTGCAAGAAAACGAATTCACGTCTTTAAATAACTAAGAACATCGGAAGACATACCAACCTTACTTTGCCTCTTTGCACGTTTGTGGGCAATCATGCTATGTGAAAAATAATTAGGCCACGTCGTACTGATTTTCACGTAAGATATAGTTGGTAGTGGCCCGGTTTCTATAGCGATTTAGCTCGACGTAATTCAACAAAGCAGAGTAAGTATACTGCCGATAAGAGTGTGCCAGGTAAAAAAATGACATAATTTATTTTTCTGACACAACACACCTCTTGCAGCATCATATAAAAATTAGCATGAATGAGGGTAATACAAGTTTTGAATGTGATGTATATATGAGTGAATCTTAGGGATGAAGATGATTACACTAAATATTTGTGGTGGCGTTTGAGGTTAAGAACAATGCACAGAAAACGTTGTTTTTGGGGAGGCTTGTCGCATGGACGCTCGGACGGATAGGCGCACGGAAGCATATACACGACAGACAGACGGACGGACGCAAGGCCGGACGGACGGAAGCTGGAACGGATGGGCGAACGGACGGACGCATAGACGGTCGGATACACGGATGAACTTACGGATGATTTGCTCCACTCATCACCATTCACTTCGTGGATATGCTGTGAAAACAACTAATGCCAACTAGTTATATTATTCCTAAGGGCGTATGCGCACGACATCATCTATTGAGCAAGTCTTAAACTAGAGGTGACAACATACTTCATACAGAGGAGGGAACGACCCACGGCGTAAAGAGCTTCGCCTTTAAAATTACGGCATCAAACAGTGGATCTCTTCTCGCAGAGGTAGCACTGTATCTCCTGAAAGGAATCTTTTGGTTGAACATACACCTTCTGATATTCCTATATGTGCGGACTCAAGATTAAAATGTACAACAATGCCGGTTACTCCTGACACTTATCGTGTTCTGGCTGTTCTGCGACGTTAATAATTGTGGCGTTTCTGAGTCTGTTTTATTCATTGTCGAAAAGTAAACCAATCTTTTTGGTAGTGCTTCTTCCAATTACCGAGGCAAAGCTTGGTACCTATATCTTGTGCAATGTTTTGTGCTAATTTCCATGCACTTCAGCGCTTTGTTGTTAGTTCATTGCGAACAGCTCCAATTTCATTTTCGAAGAGGTGCATAAACGCTTTTGAAGTACTAAGATGTTTGGCTATGACTGTAGGCTTAAGCGCCATTTTATTATTGGCAGAGACTGCTGCGCTGCGCGGCGCACGAGCCATCCCCACAAAGAAACAACTGCTGCGCTGCACAAAAGTGACGTCATCCACTTTTCCGGTTGGAGGCTTTGTTTGAATAGTCGGAGTGTCAAGAAGTACGTCTAGACGTAATGATAGAAACCGTAAAAGTTACGTCCAAACGTGAACGTAAACAAAAATTGTTAGTTAGGCCCAGCATGACAACATAAAACCGTCTTGTTTGCCATTCAAAACCGATCGGCAGCTGTGGCATAGTTAGTTAGAATTGCACATCAAGAACTGATGAGGTAGGTGGTTCAAGCCCCGTTGCAGTGTTCGTTTCTTTCTCTTCTTTTTTTGTTCACGCATGTATTGTTCTAACATTTCCGCCTCCTCAGCAGCCTCCCGTCAGCCTGACTTGGTGCGGGTGGTGGCCCTATCCACAGACCCTTTAATATTGGATATTTGATGACTCTCACATAATTGGCTATATTTATTGTGAAAAAAAAATGTTATGCGAAGTATTGCTCTTAATTGGCGAGACACAGAAGGACACAAAAAGCTGAAATGCAGCTGGCTGCATTAGTTTCTCCGGCACACGTGTCAGGAATGTTGATTTCCACGGTTTATGAAAGTTTTCATGAGAGAAAGGTGCACTGCAATGTGGTCTAAGGAAACTTTTTTTATGTCACTCAATCTACCATCACCTGACGAGGTAATCGGCAGGCCGCTTCAACGTGCCACCACAATGGTCTAGGTGATCAGCGCTTGAGAAACGATGCCCAAGAGGAAGTGCCAACGGCGTTAGCCCGTCTAACTACAAAACAGCTTCTCTGCCTTGCTGAAAATACGCACGGCCTGCGACAGTACGGGAGCATTCCCGTAGCGACGAGTGAGAACAGCCGTACATGTTCGAACTTAACGAAACAACCGGAAATGCAGTAGCTTTGGCCTTCGGAGATCACAGTATTCGTATGAACGCTACAATAAAGTTGTTTCCATTCATCGTATGAACATTTCGCCAACGCACTGAGGGTTTCATGCATGTACGTCCGGTCAATCACACGTGAACTGTGCGAAAGCATTTATTTCATCGTCGACTAGGCCCTTCGCGACAAGCAAACCTTGGCAGCAAGAAAGCTTCCACCTTTGATAACACCGTGCTAGGCATTGCAATCTAGAAAATGAAGTACGTTCAACAACAATAATCCGCACTTCATCCTAAGAAACTTCATGGCACACATACTCAGATGAAGCTGCGGGGTGGTGGACGGCCGTGCTAGCTCCAACCACCAGGTTCAACTGGGCCTTCAGAAATCACAGGAAACAGTGATGACACAGGGTCTCCGGTCCTTCTCGGGGGCGGCCCAGGCCATGGCCACAATTTCATCGGAGCTTTGACCACCTACACACATCGTAGGCAGCGAACTATCTCGCTGTGTTTACCTTTCGCAGCCTCAACGCCCATGGCGCCCCCTGTATTTAAAATACGTGTACAATGTGCTTATTTAGCAAACAGAGGCTTATTGACTCGTTAAACACCTGCTTAGTAAAATTTTCGTAGGTTTAACGCATTACACATAAATAATTTATCCATTTAACCAGCTTTAGGTAACACTTTTTAAAGTGACGTCACTTCCGTGTGGCGCAGGAGCCACTTCTGTGTCGGGCTGGCTGCTGCGCCGTGCGTTCATTATTTAGGATTTCAACGTAGCTCGGGACCCTGGGGGTGCATGTTGGGCGCGAGCACATACCATGACGCCACCATGCGGAGGCGTCCCTGTGACGTGCATGGTTGGATTGCTCCGCCACCCTCTCGCGCACAGCCTGCAGCCACTTTCGCGTCTCCTCTTTCAAAGACGATAGTCTTTCTCAGGGACCTTCGACGGAAAAATTTTGGTCTGTCTGTGTGTCTGTCTGTACATTTGGCTGTATGTCTGCCCTAACGATACCTCTAGCGGCACCAAACGGCCAACCCTATCCGCAGCGCCCACCAATATTGCTCAAGCCCCGCCGTGGTGGTCTAGTGGCTAAGGTACTCGGCTGCTGACCCACAGGTCGCGGGTTCGAATCCCGGCTGCGGCGGCTGCATTTCCGATGGAGGCGGAAATGTTGTAGGCCCGTGTGCTCCGATTTGAGTGCATGTTAAAGAACCCCAGGTGGTCGAAATTTCCGGAGCCCTCCAGTACGGCGTCTCTCATAATCATATGGTGGTTTTGGGACGTTAAACCCCACAAATCAATCAATCAAAACCAATATTGCTCAAGGTTTAGCGTTCATAGTTGTTCGATTGTAAATTTAAAAAATCAATTAGGGCAAATAGGGCGCATATCTTAGGCGCCATGACAACACGTATATGTTTTCTATGTCTGCCTTTATACGAGAAGAGGCACACACAACTAACTCTAAGGACTGTGGCGTTCATCGCGCTGCACTGACAGTGCAACGCGATGCTCAAAAACGTGTTTCCAACGCTTTGCTACGACGACATGGTGGTGGCAGCTGCCCGTCGCTTTGCATTCTTCACCTTCTCAACTCCGAGACTGGCACGCATCTTTTTCCACGGTTGCGCACGCCTTCGTTTTCAAAAATAACTGCCAGATGGCGCTCGGGTCTAGCGTGCCTAGATGCGCTTGTTCGCCTCCACTACACGCTCCAGGCACTTTAACTCAGCGCCTTCAGAATACCATTCACCAATTTTCTTGCGCGGAACATCTAAATAAACGTTTTGTTCACTCTCCAGACGCAATACTATCGTCATTCGACGACATTTACAGTGTAACATGTAGATTCGGGCCAAGTTTATTAATATTTTCTTATACTTCACTCAACAAAATCACTGAAATAATGCCGCAGCTTCTTTCCTGAATGTGCTAAGAACTAAATACCTGCACTGAAAAAGTTTTACGCTTCTCATAATGCCTGACTGCCGGTGTCGACTGCTGAAGCCACCTGAATGAAAACCACGGGTAGCAAGCGCGCCGCCTCAGTAAAAGGTGGCCACTCATTCCATGTCGAATTGAAGTATCAAATAAGTATAACGGTAAAAAAATCTTATCTTTACTGCTAGAAATGTACGCAACCACGCTACTTCATTCATTGTAGGTTTGCGTCAAAAAAGGGGCCACGCTAGACATGACAAGCATGCGCAAATTACTATTGTTTAGCACATATAGCCGTACGAAGCAACACGCCATTATTACAGCCTCATGCAGCCGCAGCATTTCTGTGATCATTGCGGGCAAATGTGAGAATCACGCAGGCGCGTGCCTCATTCAGAGTTCTAACTTTTCTCTGCGGCAAGATCCTCGAATCTATTGCGCAAAATTTTTATGGTGGTCATGCATTGCACATTTGATTGCCATCAAGCCACACAAAAGTTAAAATTATGTATGAATGATTCAGTTCCAGAGCATCTATAAAGGGGTATATCATGACAAAAAATACGATCAGCCAGCCGTATCAAATTGTGTCCTAGAATGTGCATGCTGCTTGGTCTTGCGTACCTTTATCTAAACAGAAATTTTATGTTTCTGTAAAATTGCCAATGTCCAGTTTTTTTAAAGCTTCATTCATAAACTGTGTTATGTTTCGCGCAGGTCTTAGAAGACGAATGAGCTCTCGAAGCTGACCATGTTTTCGCATTAGATCAAAACAAGATATAGTAGAAGTGACAGTGGCTATGGACTAATTCTATAAACCTTATTTATAAGCAAGGAATTAAACTTGTGAGTTTGGCGCACCGCCGTTAACTGTGGCGCACCGCCGGTAAGTTTTACTGCTACGTTTCCCATTGCATAGTCTGCAGATGCCCACGTACCTTAGGCCAGAGCAATACAACGCTATTCCAATATGCAAACATAACGCATACAACCGCCAGCTTTCCTTCGCCAGAGTGAGGCAAGATCACGTGATCCAACCCTGCACTTCAGAGGGATTGAAGCGGTCACACTTCCAGTGGTGGGCCTCGTGCCCAATGTTGTAATCTCCAATTACGTTGTTAAAGCGTATTATGTCCATTAAGCGACCTTTTTTGAAATACCTCAAGAATGTCATGAACTTCAAGTTTCAAAAGCGTTTTATAGAGCTTAACACTCACAATTAAATCGTGAAATGTTTGTTATCTGAAATACGGTTTGATAGACAAGACAATTGTTAATCGCGACAAATCTCCAAACAACGGCTGGCTGCTATCGCTGATGTGAGTCTCCCTTCGTTGAGACATATTCTGTCCATGGCCGTGGCAGGGAATTCTCACTTATCTCTTGACTACAAATATTTTGAATGAAATGATTCTGTCAAACTTGAAAAATATGCGTCAGGAGGAAGTTTGTGCGCGTCGTGGTTGTGCATTTTCATCGTCCAAATATGAAGAATTCATGTCTCAGTCTTCGTGAACTAGCACAGAATGGCCGCTCAGGTTACGAATCACCGAAGATTGAATCGTTCTTTCTGCCTTGAATCGGGCCACTTTTATACGCTAGGAATCGCCAGAACTACTGCGGCCAGCAGAGATCGAAGAGACGGTGCCGTTGGAGTTGCTCTTCCAGCCTTCTGGTCTCCGGTAGTGCACCTCTAGAGTAAAATGCGAACATTTCAGTCACCCAATTTTGTGGCTGGCACAGTGCAAGTTGGGAAATTAAATTTAACGAGCGGTCGTGGTTTATAGCACAGGATGGGTGCCTAGCAGGTAGTCAGTTAACCTACGTGTTTCGTAAAAAATACATCTTTACTTCCTCATCACATGATGTCAGTAAATGTAGCCGTGAAAGATGGAAATTGATGTCAACGTTCGAGAGGTGCTGCTGAATACTCGTTTTTTTGTCCCCTCATTTTCTGTCGCACACAAATAAAAATTCGTTGTCGCAGCCATCAGAAATAATGCTAACAGTGAAACGTCATCATTAGAGCGGCACACGCATTGTCAACCCGCTATCTCTCCCCTCTGAATGTTTTTTTTACTTCCTTTATCTGATAATATTACATGTTAGTGCTCGTATTGCATTCTTCTAAACTTGTATCTTCGAGCTTAGCTGCGCGGTGACAGTGCGCAACGTCGTTTTTTTTACTTTCATGTCATCATTTCTGTCCACGTGGTAATTACTGCTTCCTAAAGTCAAGAGCGTGTTACCCTTATCCTGGTGGCAAGTACCATAGAGTTTCTTGAAATATTCACAAGATGTCAATCTGACGCTGCGAATGTTCACAACCATGGGACTAATAAGGTAGTACACGCGTATTTGTCTAGTCTGCCTGCCTGCCGCCTTCGCACGCGCGTGTGGACATGTTTACTGTTGCCTTTTGTATTGTTTCGAATAAAAACCAAGCGGTCTGAAATTCGTGCGCTGTTTCGAACTGGTCAGCCTATAAGATAGAGGTCATTAGGTTTCAGTGGTCAACCTATTCTGAACATCGTCTTGCGGCAAAAAGGATTCAGGCCCGACTCAACCTAACTGAGCTCAAAGAATGAAGTTTTTATAGATCCGTGTTATGCCGATCACCTACATGCTGTCTGCAACTCCGTGAGATGCAGCTTCCACAAACACTAGTGCTATAGTTACCTGAAGTGCATTTATAAAAAAAAAAACTGTACAACCAGTACCAACCCTTCATTCACAATCTTCTTGATGCGTTCCGGTACTGCAGCGCATTTCGACGGTCTAATCATATATCAGTAATAATGAAGGTATTCACCAATAGTCACGACACCGAGGGCAACCATGATGCCGAGCGTAACCAAGACTGCCACAGTTAGGAAGCCGATGCATGCCCACCAGGTCATCCAGCCACTAGTTCGCCTGTGCATGAAGTAAAAATGATAGAGTTCTTTACGCATTAGCCAGAAATCACACTAGAAAAAAAGCTGTCTTCTTTTTCTCACCTAATGTGTTAATTCACTCGCGCCCTTGCCAAAAGCTTTCTTTTCGTAACAAGTCTTCGCACAGCCTCGGCAATCGGCTGAGTTCTCAGCGATAAGGTTACGTGATGACGTCACAATTTGACGTCACGTTATTTGCCCTAATAGTTACATCCGCATTTTAGTCATATGAGGCGTCATGATATCATATGGTTACGTAATCACGTGGTGAATTTTTTTTCACTCTTGCTCGTAAAAAATGTACATACCACGTCAGCTCCAATTCTCAATGACTGTAATATATTATTTTATCATTCAATCACGAAAAAAGCAATTTCGCCTTGATATATGTTCGAAAGACTAGCAATAGAGATCTGAGAATTGGTTAACACTTGTTAGCACACACAGCCAATTCGCTCTGACCTGTCGATAACACAAACAAAAAGTGGGCTTCGATTAAAGTGTCTCGTACGTTGCACCCAGATGACAGGGTTACAAAGTCATTACAGTTATTAGCAGTGTGAATTTACACAATACACGCACATTCAGAAAGAACAGTCAATCTAACAGGTAATGCGTCTGACAAAAAATTAAGTGATTGTTATGAGTCTCCCAATACTTTATTGAAGGTTGTTACGTACACGAACATGCGGTTACACGAACATGCATCTGATTGACAGGCTTACCCCTTGTGTGACGCCACTGGAAAAGCAAACGAGATCACCCGTTGCTGAATATGTACACAAGTATTTCATAACTAAGATGTTTAATGAACTCCTCACCATCGTCTCGACGACGAAAAATGAATACTAATACAAAACTACAAGATATGCATACTTTAAACGTCAGTTCTTTCCTTTCGTTGTATGTGAAGTAAAAGAACATGTAATTTTATTGTCGTAGTTGACGACTACATAGGCAAGTGCTGCAAGCCCTGCCAAAATTTAGGTTTTACAGTTCCTAAAATCGGGTTTCGTAATTTATGAGCTATTATAAAAGTTGGCATGCCAAATGAATTTCTAAATATGGCATCCTTTGAGCCGTTGTTTTGTTGTGTAAATAGTTTGGCAAACGCAACAAAATATGTTCCACAGCGCAATGGCCACCAAAAAACTCACCCTTGTTATGTGGTCACGCTCACCCATTCAGATAGCAAATAAGCCTCAAAATGATCTTTCACGCTGCTCAAACTTTCAACATGCACCACCTGGTAGCGCGCTGCTTCGCTTGCTTTCTGTAAACATGCCAACTAAATGGCAGCCCAGCATGACAGCGACTGTTCCTGTTTATGCCTACAAGTTCGTTTGCTACAGTGAGACTGCGCTTGCACCTTGCAAATTGTGTTGGTAATGCCGTACACCACGTCCAGATAGAACGTTTGCTAAGTTTGTGTTTTAAGGGTCAACGAGCAAAAAATAGAGGCTATTGGGCAGTCGCACTCTCGTTTAACGGCGCAGCATAATATTGGCTTTCAAGTACTTTCATAGAAAACATATTGTTCAACCTAATAGCGCTGAATAATTAGTTTCGCAGAAATTTCAGTGTGTGCATCGACGTTAGTGTCCGCGCCTTCGGTAGTGAGCTAAAATAACCAACTTCACCAAAAGAAGAACAGTGAGCTAGGGAGAAAGACTGAGAGCAAGTAAATAAAAAAACGTTGTTTTTAGTGAGAACCAAAGCCAGGAAGTCTGCTTTGCAAGCAGTACATTGACCTGTGAGAAAACCTATTATTTGAAATTACTACAGAAAAAGCCACTGTCGGGGTGTCATATAGTGGAATTAGTCCCCTTACCGCATGTATTATTGCGTGGAAGATGCGTAGAGCCACACAGGGCATCCAAATATGTGATTAATGCGCTGATTGGGTGACCTAAACGTCCACTCATTACAAAAACTGGGCCATAATTCTTCGTCATCAACTACAAAAGCACCAGCAATGTAACCAACTCCGTAGGTTCACTTGTCTTGTGGACGTGTAGTGGCCACTTGGCTGATTCCTCTTAAAAAATATTAAGGCCAAATTTGTCATTAACAATTGTACTTGCTGTTGATAGTCTAAGATACTTTCCAATGGGCAATGTTGCATGAACAGTCATTCGATTCTTTACGAAATGGTTTAGATATGCACAGAGAAGCGAAGTGATGCTACCAATTAAAAAATCGACGCGCACAAGGGCTCATCACGCTATCGCGTTCTACTGTTGAAGGCAGAATTCAGAACCGTCCTCAGAATGCGTGTGCTACACACCTCGAGGCACCTATCTGTTGAGAGGAATACGAGCTCGCAATTATTCGTCGTTAACTTCGTCACAGATTCAAAGACTCGCACCAGTCATCGGAGCATATGAATAGTGCAACGAGTCGGTGCCCTAATTGTCCTCCCATTACAAAGCACTGGGAATGATTATTAAAGGAAGTTTTCTGCATCAAGTGGCACATGTTCCTAGGGAAGTTAACCAGCAGTTCTGATGTTGACTAATTCCATGTCATCAATATTTCATGACTTGCTAGTAATCGTTTTTGTGAATCAAGGCAAAAAAGGCAATGTCCAATAACAGGCCCATGTGCGTCAAGAAGATGCGAGAAGGCAAGTACTCACTCGAGTATTTAAGAAAGTGTACGCTCACTCGTCATTGAATTCAACTTTTTCATGCGATGCGGCTATGGCTGTTGCCCACGGTAAGGGGCTCATACCCACTATGGCGTTTATTCACCATGAAATAATTATTGAGCACGAAACGAATCCCTAAATAAAGAAAACTCAACGAACTGAAACAAAGATCAATTTTTACGGTAATAAATCGCGGACTCTGGTACGACACGTTTTACAAAGAAAAGAATAAAATATAGCATTTGTTTCCCAGAGCGTCGAACACAACTTTTCTTTAACTACGACGCTCATAGCAGCTACCCAGAATACTGTACATACTCGCAAGTTCTTACTAACAAAAAAGCGCTTCAATACGTCGCAGAAATGTGTAAGTTTAAAAATAAAGGAAAATATATTAGTTTTCATATAAGACAAAGTTCCACACGAAGGCATAATAACTGTGTTTAAAATAAAATAGATTATGCGTTCTTTTAATTAGTACTGTTGGACAAATACAGGTCGTGCTCCTGCAGTTATCAATCTATGGTATAGACTACGGGATGGTAACATTTCAATGTTGCTACGTTGTTTTTCGTATATCGAATTACAAAAAAGAAATAGCTCTCTAGATTTTACTACTTTCCCATTTACCCTAAACAACTCGTGCCTCGGCATTCCATCGGTACATAAAAAATTGGGAAAGTTACCGCAATGATTTAAGGGAGCTTGAATAGGTGAAACGTGCTTGAACAGGCAGTGCTGCAAGAGCTGATGTTTCAAAAGCAGACTTGCCCTCTTAACGACAGTTGCAGCCTTGAATGAGAAAAGTTCATTTGCTGGAAGGTCGGCTCTAGCACACCTCGTCTTCAAGAATTTTCCGTCTCTTCGTTAAACGGAGTTTGAACTGCGTATGCATATATCTATCCACCTAAAGCGTGGTTTTTTCTGAATTGCTGAATAGATAGCGTGGTTCATTTCGTATGTACCCGCACAAACAGCATGCTTCTGGTATCTAGTGGGGCTATAGTAGTGAAGCTTTAGCATAGAACATGCGTGGGTACATGGAGTGTCATGATCTGACACAAATTGAGACGCAGCAAGTCCGCTCTTGAGAAATATCTCATAATTTTTCTAGTAGACACACGGAACTAGTTTGAAGCACCAGTGGTTACCACTGTTGAATTAATCTCCGAAATCTCCAAGCTTTATTTGCGCCTGGTTGTTCTATATTCCTGACAAAAAAGCAATAGATCAAACCCACAGGTTGCATCACAAAGAGAACCCACAGCACACACAAGCGCTGACACACACAAAGCTTTATTGATGGTGTCTTTTTTCCGTTGTTGTTTTTCTCCTGACATTGCCTGTACTGAAGGGAGGGGACTGGCCGATACGGGGGTCAGTTTATTCGCGAAATCAGTAGTGTGTGGTTCGTGTTGTGTGTTCGCTTCTTTTTTTTTATTTTGGGATGAAAACACATTGTTTCATATGAGATCATAATGTGTCCTCTAATAGCAGCACCGTGATGAGTTTAATTGCTATGTGACATGCACAAATCGTACTTCACACGAACTAAATCTCGGCCTCTTGGGAAGAAATCCACAAAGGAAATACGCAGATCCTAAAGTCAAGCGCGGACAAAAATATCACCACTTATAAACATGTTATGCTAGGCATTAGTGTTTTGCTACAGTAGTGTAACTCTGTGACTCTGCTAAACCAGTGTCTGCACAAATATTTTGCGTCAGTGCTTGCTACCTTTGATGAATTGTCCATGAGCTCAAATAGCGATTGCCCTCATGGGCAGAGGCTAATTATCCAGGTAACAACAATAACAAATACGAAACGATGGCTCAAAGCAATCAACTCGACTAAGTCACACAAAGCAGCAGCACGAGCAGAAGAAGAAGAAATATACGCTTGGTAAGCTTCTATCACTTTTCTGGGCAGACATATTCCACATACGCATAAAAATACTAATTTAGCGAAATTTGTGCCATTAAAATCTCTCTTATTAAGCACGCTTGTCTCACTTACAGTTGAAAAAACAGGGTTTTAGGTATATATTTCGCCACTTCCGACAAAAGTGTGCAGGGAGGTGTACTGTATATCTGCTACCTCGTCTAACGATAGATGTGTTTCCTTTCCTCGGAACCAATCACAGGTGTCTCTCATCCAACTGATTGCACCTGCTTATTACTCCGTGTAATTCATAATATTATTTCTATATTCACCAATATTTGTCATTTAATTACCCGCCTGATACTTAGTTGGACGAAATTGCGTGCTATTGCAATATTATTGGTTCGGCACGCTATTTAGCAATGCAAAGTATTGTGAATGCTGTCTTGCTATGTCATTCCCTGTTCCACAAGTAAAATAAATTCACACAATTATGTGCCAAAAAATCTGCATAACTACAACGCTTTGGTGGTTTTTTTACTTTTGTAAGCCTATGCACTCCTAAAAATTGTGACAGAATAATTCAATAATGTCGCAATAAATGAGAGCGTTTAGGTTATCATTATAGAGTATAGATGAAAGAGCATCCTTGTAGTACATATTAGCCCTCTCAAAAAATGTCCACAGCTTTGTTTTTATCGTGCAGGAACTAAGTTAAATATTTTCCGTGGGAAATTTAGAAAGCGGTCACTACATTATATCTGGGAAACGAATAAAGCAAATGTAAAGGGGTCATTTTGTGGCCGTGGCCTGCCGGCGGCTTATGTCCCACATAGTCACTCGAATGCGTGGTTAGTAAACTATACTTTATGTGAAGTATTAGTTTTTTTCTATGTAACAGCAGTAATATCATTCTCACTTGCTCCCCTGCACGTGATCTTTAATCTACTGCAACTTGTAGCTCTGACGTGCCAGTGTTTGAGTGTTTATGCAGCATGTCATGTTACCACAGGTGCACTAGGAATAAATACCCAACATTGTCATTCATATCATCTTTAAAGAGCGTGATGGATGAAAGTGACGAGGACACTGGAACTGAAGTATCAAGAATTGAGCGTAAGTAGGCTATAAATTTGACTCTCAAAACCACAACAAATTAACTGAGTTTGAATTCAGCTATAGTATTTTTTTACGTAAAACGCATAATGAAACGGAATTTTTATACCACACATTAACAGTACTACAACAATCTGAAGCGTACAAACTCATGTTATTATTAATCGCCACCATTCATTCGTGGCTTTGTTTATTTTCTGCAACATGAGTAATACTGTACACATTGGCATACGCTACATCCTCTGAGGCATAAAATTCGATGTTTTGGTAGCCACATGCCTCCACCTAACTCATGTCCTTCTTTAAGAGAAGCAGTGGGATATCTTTAACCAAGTGGGTACACAACCAGTCATGAAGCAAATGTTACATGGTTTGACATAGTTTTGCACTTTCGTTATTCAACTAACATTGCCTGCCACTCATTATAGGTCTGAGCTCTGTGGGAACCTGTAGCAATATTGCAGATAGATGGTGAACTCACGTTCAGTCCCATTTTTGCCTCTCATTGCTTGAACACCTTGCAGATTTCTAAATGAATGGCCTTGGTGTGAACCTAGAAATTGCTCTGCTGTGAACCTACACTGTTTCTGAGAAAGATATCAGCAGAAATGCCGTTCCATAGGAAGATGAAGTACGGCTGTGTTGAGTAAACGGATAATGAAATTATCCTAAGGAAACTCCCTCTCCAGAGCTGGTCCGCCTAATGGAATAAGCGTAGCTTTCTTGTTGTGCAGTAGTAACACACTTAGACACCATAATCGTGCACCGAACTTTGTCTGTATGCATTTTTATACGCTCTTTATTTATGACATTGATCTACAAGGCACAAAATAGTTGATTGTTTCGTGTGGTCTAAAATGCGCACTTCATATCTGCGGATCTCTCCTACAATTGTTACTCGAACGCGGCAAGATTTTCCACAGCAGAAAGTTTTATTACTTTTGCCGCCTTGAGAATTAACAAATTGATCAAGCCGAATAGCTAGTTGTGTCTATGTGCCTTTGTGTAGTGTTTTTTTATTGTGTTGAACAACAACGTTGGTGTTTTGTCAGAATTTGGAGCCATTTTCTGGTTACTTTTTATATTTTTGATCATAACTTGTAGTTTTCTTGCAGCTAAACGCGAAGAAGACGAGTAAGTTGCACAATAAGTGAAACTCAGTTCCACATACCGGTCATAGACCCATAGTCTATATTGTGCTTCTTCGTTAAATATTATCAGCCTAATAAATATAGAGACCAAATATGCGCCCGAAACCCTCACCTGAACTAGTGTCCAAAATGCTCTGAAAGGCATCACATTATCCATGTCTTATAATATTATAATGTTTATATTCAAATTACTGGTATTTTGATTTTTCTAGAATATATGTCGTGCTTTCAGGTCCAAGACCATCATGGTGCCATGAGATTGTTGCACAGAAATATTTATAAAATGAAAAATTATTGGTCAGACCAATATATAATTTACGCGTTAATTATGCCTATTATCTCAATTATTTCAACAGAACAGTGATTTATAAACTGATTCAGCGCGCAATTTTGAATGTTACCTAAGTGCGCCTTTTTGATTTTTTAACACTCTCGCTAGTTTGTTATTAAAGAAAGCATTTGAAAGGGACAACATATTGTTGCGTTGTGTCCTTCATGTGTTGTAGACTTTTACACCTCTCATAAATGTAGTTTTACTGAGTTACTTGAACGATCCACCGAAGCGCGTACACATCTGCAGATTACTAATTTCAGGCTCACTTCATTCACAGCGACAACAAAACGCTGATAATCTTCGCCGCTCTGATGTGTGCTGGCCTTCTCATCGCCGGTATTGCAGCCGCGTTCTGGACAATGTCAGGTATGGTGAAGGTAGTATTTGTGTTACACATTTTTCTCTGGTGAAATAAAAACATAATCTGGGGCTACGACGGCAAGTTTTCTTTCTCCCTAATTACCACACACTGTAAAAAATGGAACCTAGATACATGCATTTGTCACCACCTAGAATGTTGTGCTTTAAAAACGATAGTCTTTCTTGGGGACCTTTGACGGAAAAATTTTGGTCTGTCTGTCTGTCTGTCTGTCTGTCTGTCCGTCCCTCCGTCCGTCCGTCCGTCCGTCCGTCCGTCCGTCCGTCCGTCAGTCCGTCCGTCCTTCTGTCCTTCTGTCCGTCCGCCCGTCCATCCGTCCATTTGTCTCTTTGTTCACCCTAACGATACCTCAAACGACATCAAATGGCCAACCCCATTCGCAGCGCCCACCAATACGTTTTGTCGTACCACTAGTGGATTGACTTTCATTACACTGACCTATGTATGCGAGCTTATAACCCAGCCAATTCTTGTGTAGCATAGTGATCATTAGGCAATTGTAACCACCTCAGTCGCGACAAACATTGAGGATCTCCCGATCTCGAGAGTAAGAGGGTGTGGCATCCCGAGCGTCAGGATGCTCGCGCGTTAGCTCCCGGTGAAGGTTGTTCGCATGCCGAGTCGAGAGAGCTTGCGTATTCGATTAGCGGGGTCTCGACGGGGTGTGCTCGTTTAGCAAGTTCATCTGCAGCCTCGTTCCCCGCGATGCTGACGCGTGATGGGAGCCACTGGAGCACAAGATCACAGCCGCGCTTTTGAAGGGTCAGTAGGCTGTGTGCAACGCGCTGAGCCAGAAGCGGGCCACGTTCCTCCCTCGAGAGCTTACTCGGGGCAGGTTTCGAGTCGCAGAATATTGCTGCACTCTTGATGGCTGGCGATTTGCGTAGGAGGTCGGCGGCCAACAAAAGCCCGAATAGCTCAGCTGTTGTCGAGGATGCGCAGTACCACAAGCGGCACTGTCGGTCCGTGTCAAGCTGAGGGGATAGGCAGGCGGCCCATGCAAAGCCATCCCGCAGGATGAACTCATCAGTGAAAACTTGCGTCCTTCCGGCCAGGTCGCCGTACATTCGCGCCGCAGCCTCCTGCGTCATGGCACTGAGCGGAATGTGGCGCTTCGATCGGACTCCCGGCAAGTGCAGATTCACTCGAAGGGGCGCTCACCGGTGAGGCGGTGGCCAGCATGAAGGGCGTTCGGTATCGTCGGCCACAGCGCCATCGTAGACGCCCAGAAGTTGGCCGACACCGGCATTGGCCACAGCACCTAACCACGTGAGCAGGAGGCCAGCATCGGGTGGCCGGCGGAGACGCTCCGAGTGGCACCGAGCGCGCAGATGCGCAGGCCACGCGCTCGTTCTGTCCTCCTCTTTCGCAACCAGGGCTCGCACCTTTGTCCAAATTCTGCATCGCATTAGAGTGCTGTGTTTTAACTGCTTCGATGGCCATTCACTTTGACCGGTAGGAGTGGGTCTCAAATATTTGCTCCTCTTATTTCACATCTCACAGTTCGCAAGTGCATCTCGTTCCTATATATTAGCAAAATTTTCAAGGGAAAAGCAGTTGATTATTTCCTATGGCAGCATGTCGTACATCATTGATAGCTAAATGTTTTTTCGCTGTTTTTTTACTACTGTTTCCATCTTCATCATTTATTGCATTAAGGTACATAATCATGTACTGGTTGAATGGTATGTTTTTTCATGAAGTGTTTTGCATGATATGTTTCTTTGCAAGAAGTGTTTTTATGATATTTCTTTATTTCACACAAAGTGTTTTTATTCTATTCTTTTATGAAGTGTTTGTTTACGTTTTCGTTTTCTAGAGGTACTCGCTATACTTGCTCTACTTACTTATACTTGCTATACTTGCTCTGTTTGAATATAGCTATGTTTGTTGCTCTGTTTCAATATAGCTATAGCTATACTTGCTCTGTTTGAATATAGCTATGTGCATGCTGATGCTTTATTGTTGTACATGCATCAAAACCTTGTGTATACATGCTGAATGCGCCACATGGTCTTTAGCTTTTGCTCCTATTTATGTAAAATGAAAGAAATTATATATAAAAATGCATCCATAAGACAGAAGCTCAGAAAATGCTGAGAGACTTCACATTTACGTTCGACATTGGGTCAAGGCAACCTTTGTACAATAGGTGGTGATGAACCCGATGAGAACAAAGGTGCTGCAGATGGCGCAAATACTCCATATAGTGGTGGCAGCGGTTCCAAGGGTCAGCCGCCAGCATCTACGGCAACCACCACGAACACAGCGCCAGAGACGCCGCAACCTTCACCACCACCTGCTACTACAGGTACAGTACCCAAGCCACAGCAGTACTAAAGCTCTCTCGGTCATTTCGTTCATAACAAGCATTGATTCGTTTAATGATACTGATTCATGGTTGTTCTTTTCAAGAGCAGAGCACATTAGCGTGCCAGGCTATCACATGCCACCCCACTCGTACGCTGCGTTAGCTTGGCGTAAGGCAGGGATAACGGCACATATGACAACCATTTTAGCACAAACTCACGCCGAAGAGCAGTATTTTAAATATGATATTCTTTCTTGGGAAGCTTCGGCGGAAAAAAATTGGTCTGCCTGTACATTTGTCTCCTTGCCCGCCCATAACGGTACCCTAAATGGCACCAGACGAGACCCCAAATGACCAACCCCTTCCGCAGCGCCCATAAATATTGCTCAAGATTCAGCGCTCATACTTGTGCGATTGTCAATTGAAAAGCAATTATTGCGCGTATCTGCGGCACCATAACAACACGTCAATATTCTGTATTTGCGTCTTTTACTAGAAAAGGCATAAATAAGTAATTCTAAGGACCATAGCGTTTACCGTGCTGCGCTGACCATACAACGCTTGCACGAAAAGGCAAGTGTTTTCAACGCTTTGCTAAGACGACACATTGGTGGCACCTACCATCGCCTTGCGCTCTACACCTTATCACTACGTTTTCCAAGATAACTGCCAGATAGTGCTGATGTCTCACGTGTGGCGTCACTTGATGCGCTCGTTCGCCTCCACTGCACGCTCAACGCCCTCTAACGCAGCGCCTTCAGATTACGATTCACGGATTTTCCTACGCAGAACATCAAATAAATATTTCGTTCACTCTCTCAGATGGAAGACTGTCGTCTGTCGACGATATTCGCAGTGTAACATGCAGATATGGGGTCGATTTTTCCTCTTGCTCTTACAGCACATTGATGATATTCAGGAAGGCCAAACAATGCATAGCATTGCCATTTTATCACATTCTCGCGCCATTCACAAGTTTTCGTCCTCTTGTTCATTGAGCGCCTTGATGTCAATATTACGCCAGGCAAAATAACAAACAGCATAGCCATTGGAGCGCGTGATCGTGCCTAAGAGAAGTCTTCTTGCAGTAGCTTTTGGGGCGCCTTGATAATAATAGAAATAGAAAAAAGAAAAACAGCAATAACCGGATAACGGGAAGAGAAAGAAAGAAGCAAAGGAAGAAAAAACCTAATAGAAACAAAGAAGGCTGCCGAACCCCGCACTGCGCAGTACTAGTAAGCTGCATTAATTGTTTTATTATTAACGAAAACTTTTTGCAGAGTAATGTAATGTAATGTAATCACATTACATTACATTACATACCACCATGATTTTAGCGCTACAACGGAAGTACACATAATGTGAGAGACAGACACACAGGACACACAAAGGACAGTTGTTGGTACCGCCTGTTTATCCTCTGTCTCTCGCATGTGCACATCTATTGTAGCGCTAAAGTCTCCATGTTAATTCTTTTATTGTTTACGCCTTTTAAGATTGAAGTTGTTCCAGCTTTTATTAGCAACAGGTAGGGCAAAAATTAACATTAATATGAATGAGTACACAATTGGTTCGTCATGTTCAAGTTATTGTTCACTGCCACTACGCGTGCAGTTACTTTTAAGGCGCTGAATGAAATAACTCATACGGGTGTGTTTGTTACATAAATAAATGTCGCGTAACATTGACTAACAACTAGTCACATGGCAAAGGACATAACATGTTCAACAACTGGTCATGTGACTAATCATGCAACATGGCATTCAAAGACTGAATTACCGAAAATAACGTAGCATCATTGCAAGTAGTCACGGCACTGAGGTGAAGCAACCTAGCATGACTATTCACGTAACTCAAATCAACACGCAAATCCTAGTCACGTTACTTCAAAACATTTATATTACGCAACATGTAGTAACTTAAAAAATGTCAGGTAATATTCTGCAATATTTAACCACATCACTTCGAATCACGTAATATGACGTGGCCTCAAGTGCAGTGCGTTAAATAATTTTAACTTCAAGCACTTATCACGTGGCTGAAAGCACGTAGCATTCCGTAATAGCAAGTCACGTGTTACGTTCAAGTCAGAACCACCAAAGAATCACATAACATATCGCCACTTTAAAACAGGTAAATGCTACTTACGTTATTGAAATATCATAACACCACGTATTACCTAATAAAATGACATGTTCGTGCCTTCAATCATGTGAACACCAGTCATGTGATATATATCACGTAACCTCACGGGACAAGTATACGCGTATGAAGCGAAATATTGCCGCCATAAACCACGTTCCTAATCATAAGTCTAAAATCACGTGCCAACACGTGAAACCTTTTCAGGTAGCATGTTCCCACTAGAAGCCCGTAATCGTACGTTTCTGACATGTTTCCATAGCTATTCACGTGACCGAAATTCAATGCATCACGTAAGCACTATTCCCGGATTTTTTTCCTCGGCGTTTTACTTAAAGCTTTATAAACTTTGCTGTTAATATTAGTACATAGTGGCATACTGAAGTGCGCAAGCAGAGCAAGATGCAGATGCATAGCAAGAGCTGGTAGGAAACAAATTCAACTTGCAAGGTCACTTGCATAGTAGCCTTGCTTTTGGAATTGATTGATTTGATTGATATGCGGGGTTTAACGTCCCAAAACCACCATTTGATTATGAGAGACGCCGTAGTGGAGGGCTCCGGAAATTTCGACCACCTGGGTTTTTTTAACGTGCACCCAAATCTGAGCACACGAGCCTACAACATTTCCGCCTCCATCGGAAATGCAGCCGCCGCAGCCGGGATATTGCTTTTGGGATTGTCTTAGTTACATTGTGAATGAATCGTTGTGCAGCTATTGTTGTTAACTTTATGAGGCACCGTTAGTACGGAAGCGCTAAACACTACGCACAAGCATGACTCTTCACCTATGTGATCGAGGAGGTCAACTGTTGCAGGTAGCATCAAGACGTTGCCGACAACCACATCAGTTATAAAGAGCACAACAACGACGACTTCTAAAAGGCCCAGTACAGCGAAGCCAAGCACAACAAAAACATCATCGTCTACCACATCCACAAGTAAGGAAACCACATAGTTCGTCAACTAGAACGCAAGTCAACTTATCATCATTGTAGTGCAGCTAAAACGCGCACAACACACCAGAAAATTTGAAAAGAAATATGGTAGTGCGTACAACTAGGTTAACATTTCCCCCTGTCAGAACACTACAGGATATAAAAGACGGCGAATGAGTAATTACCACTAGCGAAAAATGGGGCCAGCGCGCAACATGTTTATATGCCAGATTTGACCAAGTTTCCAAGCAAATATTTGTCACAAAATAAGCGCTATGAAAGCGCTTTAAATGTAGCGGAAATTCAATAAAGATATTCAATTGATAAATCAGAAAATAGGGGATGTGTAATAGAAGTTCCCAATCTCCAAAACCTTTAATTATAAAAAGTCACTCAGATGCGGAGCTTGGACTTCACGCAATCGTTTTACGTTTTAAAGAGCAGGAATGTGCGGAACTTTGAATAAAAGCGTGTATTGACTTATGAACATTGTCTACTGATTAGCGGCTTGAATTCACGATTGACAGTGTGAGATTAACGTCGTTTGTTCATTCGCGAACGTAGTTTTGACATTAACACTAAATATTTTAAAGACATCGGCAATGCGGCTATCAGTGAACATCGAACGTGCCCTTTGCGAATTTAAGCACAAAGAAGCCCAGGAAAATACAAGTAACTCTAAAACTATACGAGCGATTCGACAAAAGTACCCCAAATCTGAATAGTATCAGCAAAGCTGATAACGCTAACCTGGGGTTTCTGCGATACAGGTGTCGCGTGTGCTTTTTCGAGTTTTCTGACGTTGTTCCTCCCATCAAACATAGTCACGCAGCGACGCAGTGACGCGCCAGCATTGCACCTACTCAGCACTGAGAAAGGGAGGGGCATTTGCATGCTAGGCAAGGCGGTTCAGCCTTTCTCACGCCCCGCTGGAGTCTGAATTGCCTCAGCGAGACGGCTTAGCAATCTGAAGTTATCAATGCGATTACTAGCTGCTCAGCTATTTCTGTTAAATATTTATAACAGAATTCCTTCGTTTGTTTTATCTCGAGTTTTAGCACGGCCGGCCTTGTCGTTGTCTGTTGGGAGCGCATTACTCTGAGTGTGATTGAGCCAGAAGTGTTATGGTTGGACGACAAGTCGGGCCTCCCAAGTGCTTCGCATTTGAAGTCAGCCTCACCATGGTCGAGGGTGCATCGATAACTCTGTCTCAGTCTGGGGCCATGCAGCGGGCAAAATCGAGAATGAGTACAACTAGGAACATCCCACACAAATGTTCAAAAGCTACTGTCATTCAAAACGTGGTATAGAAACCAGTGCACGCGTTTCACGAGATTTCCAGCAGCTATTGCTAGAGACCCTGGCATGCGATCCACACAGCCACAACTGACTTACGTCAAGCATGTTTCTACGCAGCTACAACCCCTCCTCGCCTGACGCTGGTATGCACGGCGACGAGGTATCCATCCGGTCTGTCTGACGGCGCCTGTGATCACGTCTTTTTCGACTCCCTGTACCGTAACTACGATTCAGATTTTCTCTATTTCCCCCTGACTCACATAGATTTCTTGAATTCGGCGGCCAAAAGCAACCTCACGCGCTTTGGACTTTCAATCGAAGTGAGGTAAGGATATAGCAGCGGGAAATAGAAGTGTACTGGTGTAATGAAATGCATTGGAAAAGTTCTTAGATACGAAGCAGCTTATGATGGATTTTGATCCAATGTAAGACGTGACCACCCTTACAGCGCATGTGCCAGCTCTTCCCCTATCCTCGCATCAAAGCGAGGAGGTGGAATGACCCTCTCCTCGTGCTCACGCGTGCTGAAATGGGGAGTTGGCGCATGCTCAGTTGGGGAGTGGATCACCGCCGAGGATCATCTCTTCACGTGAGCGCGAGTGTGAGTAGGTGGCGTAGAGGAGGTAGCAGAGTGCTGCGTCCACTTCGTATCTCCTCTGCCGTTAATCTCTCTGCCACAGCTGCGCACTCGTACATAATCCTGCTCGCTCTTGCTCTGTCGCACTCCCCTAGCAGCACTGCCTGTTCTTTGTAGCAGGCACATGGTAATTCACACCAATAGGATGAAGGTAACATGAGCGGCCCATAACTAATGCACACCTCCACGCACAAAGGAAAAATTTGCGGAAGCATACAAATGGAAACAAGAAATTCAACCACACGTGAACAGCAGCAGTGCTTTGGATTGTCCTTTATTAGCGGGAGGTTGTGTAATTTTTTGCTGTGCTTATTGCAAATATTTGATTCCCACCCAAATATTTTAACCAGCAGACATTGCAAAGACCATATATCTAGGCAAACAAGAAGCGATGGCGTCGCTGTTGTATAAGCTAGCCAATGCTTTCTCTATGAGAACCCGAGTTATTTCGCCTCTCCGTTTATTTAAGGTCATGCTTCTACCTAGGTGGGAAGTTTTTTTTTTCAAATTTACGTAGTTCTGGACATAAACATTTGCATTTATTACACAAATTTTTAGAGGAGAGCTGAAAATAATTATAGGTATTCGAGCGTCTTCTCCGCTGTAGATCTCTTAGCTACCGGTTCACTTTCAAAGTGAACAACATTCCCAGTGCACATCATATTCTTTCTCAGCTCAATTCAAGGCTTGTCTTCAAAGACTTGTTGAAAAGGTGCTTATATGTAATTTTTAACATAAATTTTATTCATAGGTCCAGAACGAAAAATTCAACGAGAGTTTAAAAGCTAGAGATTTTGAACTTTCTGAACTTCTTTTCTTCTAGATGTACAAAGAGACTTAGGCCGGCATGAGGAATATTCATTGGCTTAAATGACTACAGTGAATTCGCACTTGTACGAAAATTGGCCTAAGACATGTGTTCAGATTGATGACTTTCAGAAAGTTTCCTTCGGTTTTCCTATGCACTTTATGCAAAAAAAATGAAAAAAATTAGGTACACTAGCTTCCAGCTCAAGCCTAGGAACTCCCACTTGCACTGTGATGCTTGTTTTCATGTCTTGAACAGCGTGTTCCTCAACGGTCTTGCATTGTGCCCGATAGACATGGCTCTAGAGCAGTGAACAATTATGATCGCGCTTCTCGACCATTGGTCTATAATTCGACATATTTAAGAGCTACTGACAAAGGTGATGACAGATAGCACGCTATATCTAAGTGCTTTAATGTAGAAAACCAATGCTATGGTGAATATCGAACCACAGTGTGCTTCAATGCCTTTCTAACTCTAAAAGATACTGAATGCAATGACTAACTGCTACGCTTAGCGTTTATATGACATTGCAGGACCGCCTTCCAACGCCGTCTACATCTAGTCCAACTCAATTTTCGTATATGGTCTGATTACGTGTACTCACTATTGTGAGCTTTCTGCTCGAAAGTTCGTGTTTATGAAAGGGGTGGTTATTTATTAATTAATTGCCAATTCGGAAAAAAATATGATTTTTTCTCTTTTTTTTGCAGCTCCATAGGTAAATTTCGGCAGGCTTTCAACACTCCCGCTGGCCAAAAAATAAGAAAAAGTTTTCTAAACGCGCGGGTTTATGACTGGGGTTTCCTTACTTTGCACGAGAAGGACATGCGAGAAAATCCGAACGCGATAAAGGATGCTTTGACTACGCTGAAGGTATGTCTTGACTTTATGTAATCCTGAGTAATTAGGAGATCCTATCTAACGATATGAAAGTTGGGCTTGTAATATTTTTTTCTCAGAACTCTTGAAACCCGTACTGCCTAAGGCTTGTTCATCGAGACACATTACGGTAGTTTTTCTTTTTTTTGCCAGAAGCCCAACCGAAAATGCAGGTAGTAGAGGAGTACATTTGCAATTTATAAAACGCTGAAAACTCTGCCTCGCACTAGCCTGTCCAGTGTATATTGCGCCACTTTGTGGCACAAAAGGTGTGGTGGTGAAGAACGCTTTCCAGCTTTATCGAAGCGATGTCGTCAAAAAGTCAGTTTTGCTACATGGTTTAGACAATGAATGCCATAGCAACAAATGGAAATTGTACGTGACGAAAGGCTAGCACCTACCTGCATTACGAATTGACCTCCCTTAACTAAATAAGTGCTGGTGTAGAAAACATTGCCGCATCAGGCAGCCAAGAGCTTTTGGAGCTGTCTCTTAATTTATGCGAAGTGCGCCTATCTAGATAGCAAGCGCCCGACCATGCGGTTTTGATCAAAGTTCAACGTTGTCGCCCGAGAGACCACAACAACATTTACTTCTCCTTCGCCTGACAGGCCCGGCAGGCGCGTTTCACCTCTGCTCGAGGCTTGGTCATCCACACTCTTAGAAACATTGAACGTAAGAAGCTCTGTCATCTGATCAGTTTGGACTTTTAAGGGCAGTGAAAACAGCACGACACTGTTTGCATATTTCCATTCACAATAAATGCAAGAAGTACATCTGTCGAGGTAGCACCAAGAGCACCGTGAGCATGCTTATTTCCCCAAAACCTCTCCATAACCTAGACGAGCAGCGCTATTTCACTAAATTGACCTTATTGCTGCACTGCGTGTCTGCGAACGAGAACTCTGGAGAGGGGTTGTAATAACGGGGAAATAGCGGAAGCAAGTTTCTACACTGCTCGATTTTTCATATCTTGTTTCGCCTGCAAAAGTCCTGTGTGCAATTTCAGTAGCGTGAAAATTTATCTGGTGTTACGCTCCCGGTGCAACATCTTCTTGCTATAGCTGTGATAATAAATACAATAAATTATTTAAATTGCTTTTGAGTAAATACCAAAGCATTATTGTAAATCTACGTGCTTCAACTAGAACAAATATGTTATCTCGAAATACAAATATCTGACGTAATGTATGTAAAAAAAAAACTCTCCAGTTGACCGAACGAAGGGAGGAAATAGGCTGTGCATACCACATTCCTCTCTGATCTACGAAAATGTTCGTTCAATGGCTCAATTTTTTAACTTTTTTTGTACTTTATTTTGAACGTAAAATGCACAATTTTCGGAATGCCAACACTATCACGCGAAATGTTATAACATATGACTGAATCATACCTGAAGCTCAAACCTTTGATGTGGCAAACTCTTGAGCTGTTCGAAATATTATAGTTCACCTCCTAAACAAATATCGGACTTTTTTCCCGTGTGCCTATTCCTCACTTGATCCTTACAAGTGAACCTTCACGAGTAAGTGTCTCAGTTAAAACAGCAAACAAGAGATTATGAGTAAGAAATGCTCCACGCAGCTCCTCTTTGGTCACTTGTGGAAGAGATCTCTATTAGTAATCCTTTGCTGAGCGGAAACTGTATGGTTCTAGCCTTCCATGGAACGCTTTTGTTGGATAGTGTTGACACGACATCATTCACTCTTGTTTCTTAAGGTGTGGGCGTCACAAACATTTATACAAAAGATGAATTTCGTGTTGAACAAAACTTGTGTTCGGTGCTCAAATAACGCAATCTTCTGAGTTCATTGGTGTGCACCACCTTACATTTCGGTGTTATTCTTTCTCATGAAGATGTCCTTTAATCATCCAGCACGAAACATAAAAAAAGTTTTGAAAACCCACGCCTTGTTGCGAACGAATTTTATGCAATTCAATCGGCTGGTAATTCTCTATGTGGTAGTTTTTGGCTTTGAGCCAAGCCTTATGAGATGAATCGACGTGTTTTTGTAGGTGTAGCAGTTGTGTGCACCTCGTGGGCTTACTATAAACGTTGGCAACACTGGCGTTTAGATGGCAATTTTTCAGCTGTTGCAATGTCGGCACTTCTTGTGCAGCACACACATCACTATTGCTGAAGCTAAGTTCACTTTCCAGTATGATGACGCCATTATTACTCGACGCTTAATTACGTCGTAGTAGTGCTTCTCTACAGCCCACCAAATTGTAGGAATAACATACTAAAGTTTATTAAAAGGCTGTAAAAGTGGCCTACCCATGAAGCCACAAGGAACCACAGTTGATGTTAACGTGAGGTGACGCTTGTATTATAGTAGTACATGTCTGAATTTTATTGCTTCGTTATCAAGTTAGAAAACCGACACTTCATCCACAATGAACGTTGCACAGACATTACACCTTCACAAATCCTTCATCCAAAGCAGTTTCGGGACGTGGCGTGGATAAGGATTACAATACCTGAATGGTACGCAGAATGCTTACAATTAATTTTTGATAGTATTCTCATCTTCGCATCGGTTGGGTAAATGCTGTCCATGTCATTTTTTTAACGTGCCGCATTTAAAAAAGAAATGTCCGCTCTAGCCTTTCATGTGTGCTCCTGTGTGCCTCAAGCATTGTCACCAGTTACACATACTCACTTTCCACAGTTCGTCGTACACGAGTATGGGCAACATGTGTGCGAAGAAAATAGTTCGGGGATGTCACGTGATTTTTTTCGTGACAATACAGTTACATTCTTCACACCCCGTGACCTTCTCATGCCAACTTTGGTCAAAGCCAAGTAGGCAGTCACGAGTGCACCAAGAGGTAGGTGGATGGATTGACAGACATGTTAATAAAACCAAAAAAGTGCATTTGGTCTGACAAAAGGCGGTTCGCGATGAAAGAGAACATGCGTTGTTGCTAACGCGAAGTGCCTATAGCTCTGCTTGAGAGTACCTCATTCAAGCTGCACTGCAACATTTCGCAGGAAACAGAAGCTTACCAAAAACAAGATTCTAAGATCAAGCCCTACATGGTTCTGGGCATCTACTTCGAACTTGCGTTATGCGACCAAGTTGCACAGTATTTCAAGTAAGTATTGTGTACACGGCTAACCATACTTTGCACAGACGTGTCCAACCTTGATATTTCGCACCTGTGTGTAGAACTTGCTGCACAACTACACCGCAACACCTGATGTGCGCTTAAAATGAACTGTGAGGCTGTTACTCTCTGACTTGCATTGTCAATTTATTTTCCTGTCTTTTACTTCGCTTGTATCTTCTGCTGGCAGCACAGACAAGATGGTTATTCACAAAAAGTCATTGACACGCGTTGTAGCTTTCATTTTATATTGTGACTGGCTTAGAGCCTCTAATATTTCTGCAATTGTCATGGCTGAGCACAAGGAGCATCTAGGTATACCACAAATATTTACAGCGCTTTTAATTCTTGTTCTCCGATTGCAAAAAAAAATAGTTGAGTGTATTTTTAAGCTTCTGTGACAGAAAATCATGATGCAACAATCGGGATGATATTTGAAGATTAAGGAATGAGCTTGGACATACACCGCGAGTTTACCTTGCTTGGCACAATTGCGCGAAATAATTTTCCGTCTCATGGTGACGCCTTGGCTGGAGAATTCTTTCACATAATGTTCAAAATGCTTTTTCAGAACGTTATTTGTACCTCGGCATGTGATCCTCTTGGGACAAGGTGCTTACGGTAGAAGTAAGCCGTGTGCTGTGCTGCCGGCTAACAACTACATCGATCCACGCCAAGAGAAGAAGGAACTGAAGCATGGTCACACGGTGGTAAGAGTGTTGCTATGTCATGATTTCCTCTTCACGCACTTGGAGTGTAGGTGACAGGCAAAAAGAGTGCCAATATGTTGGACATGATGACGATTATAGCACAAGTCAATTAGCGTCGCAAGGATCAGTGATGATGAGAGCTCGAGAGAAAACCATGTCGATGATGTGGCTTAGCTTGATGCAACACTGTGAAACAAATGCTAAACCTATTAAGAGTTGACCCCAAGAGCAGCGAAAAGATGGCATATTGTCACTAGTGCCATTTCAAAACCATAAAGAAGACTTCACCTATGCAAATACACCACGTGCGATTGCACACAGCTGCTGAAATTAGTTGGAAGATTATAAATTAATAATACCGTGAAATATGGACAGGGTCCGACGCATGGTCATGTATCCTTCATTCTATTATGGCGGTAATCGCAGTGCTCTGGTTTCGTTTGACTCAACGAACCATATGGCGAACTTTTACTCTAGTGTTAGTATATTAGCTGTGTTGAATGTGGCTAGTGCAGCACATGCACTGTGCTTCTGTGTCCTCCTTTTTTCTACTTCAACTGCGTTGTGGGTGTGTTTCACTGCGCATTGAAGGGGAGTCCCAGTATGATTTGGTGGCTCTAATTAGCTTCGACAGAGAATGACGGAAGTTAGTTTTGGTTTACTTAAAAGCGTTTGCTACAAGACTATTTCAACCAGGCATGTTGGAAGTGCATACATAATTACTTTACTGGATAATGTCTCATGTGAACTTGAGTCTAGAAAAATTGATTGGGATGCCGCTTTTTCAGGCAGGTGATGTATGCGGAGCTCCGAAGTGGGCGAGCTGGGAAAGGGTTTTAAACTGAAATATTCTACTCTATTATTCGGACTCAAAACATTTCATTCCGCATTCACATGCTCAGAGTACGTTCTGAGAATCTTTATCATGAGAGCCAGTGCGTTTAAATGCTTCCGAGTCCACGGCGTTAGGGGCTCACCTTTTCATCATTCAAGACGTATGTCATCCAGGTTCGATGCTCGCACTACCAGTCTGCGGCACTGTTGATCACTCGCACTATGAAGCTGCTGTGTGAAAATATTTAGGGCAGTCTAGCAATGCTCTCTTCCTTTAATATTGCACAGTTGCTAAACTATGCCAGTGCATTATAAGGCGCCGCATCCTCTGAGCATTTTTGCCGTTTGATGTGAAACAGGCGCCAAAATTGTGGGCAACGTTATTTCTTACGTGTGTGTAGCATTGCACAGTCTACGATTCTTGAAAGATAAAGACAATTTAGGAAGTGTGCTGTATTTGGAGGAATGATTGTCCGTGCTCGTCTGAACAGCATAGCTTCAAAACTTGTCTCCCACTTGAAGCTAGTCATCAAGAAACTGTCGACTCGATGGCTAAATAAGTTGTAGCGGAAGCTGCTCAGCACCACCGCATTCTTTTCTATCCCGTCTGCAGCCGGCCGTCGACAGCGCGCCTACTCGCGGCGCCAGCGCCTCCTCCTCCGTGTTCGGGGAATAACGTGTTGTCGGGGCCGGCTCCGGGGATTAGCACCGGCGGCATGCTACGTCTGCTCGCTCGGGGGCCCCCTTTTCCTCTTTCTTGTAGAAGAACGCGGGGGTGCCTCCTTCTCTCCCTCGTCAAGGGGAGCTCTCGTCACTCGCACGGAGTGGAAATAAACAGTCTTGCCCTGCACCTCCAAACCAGCTTCACGTCTCCTTTCTCGCTGCCTCCGGCAGCCGACATTCCCGGCCGCTACAAAATTGGTGACCCGAACGCTTCAACGAACACGCCGCGATGAGCTCCGACGACAACGCTGCTACCTCCACGCCTGCGGTCATCGCCACAGAACTGAAGCTACCAAATGTTTGGCCGAAAAATCCAAGAGTTTGGTTCAGCCAAGTGGAGGCCCGTTTTCAGCTCTGGCACATCACTTCGCAGTCGACGAAATACCTTCACGT
This sequence comes from Rhipicephalus microplus, assembly GCF_013339725.1. NCBI lineage: Eukaryota > Metazoa > Arthropoda > Arachnida > Ixodida > Ixodidae > Rhipicephalus > Rhipicephalus microplus. The sequence continues at coordinate 75,510,302 of NC_051174.1, read as the reverse complement.
CGTCGCAGCCCTGCCCCCCGAAATCACCGACGCTATCGACGACATTTTAGTTTCACCCCCCGCGCATGAAGATAATGACACCCTCAAAAAGACGGTGCTGGACCGCCTCGAGGCGCCTGAAGAAAGCAGACTGCAGCAGCTCTTGTGTCGCGAAGAGCTGGGTGACCAACGACCTTCCCAAATGCTGCACCGTATGCGGCAACTACTCGGTGTGCACGCGCGTCAGGACGGCCAGCTCCCACTTCTTCGTGAACTTTTCCTGCAACGGCTCCCCCAGTCGGTGCGCGTGGTTCTCGCGGGTTCAAATGAGACGTCCCTTGATCAACTAGCGCCACTTGCCGATCGCATCACGGAATACTCAACTCCAACCTTTGCGCCCATAGCTGCTGCAAGAACACATGAGCAACCAGATCGACTGTCGCGCCTTGAGGAGAAACTGCAACACCTTACCGAGACCATGCAGAAACTTGTGCTATCTGGCGCTCCCCAACAGGACGAGCAATGACGCAACCGATCCCCTTCAAGACACCAAAGCTCTTCTCAGAGAAGCCATGCACGAGATACACAGGACGGAGTTTGCTGGTACCACCGTCGTTTCGGCACGGGTGCTAGCTGCTGCACTCAACCTTGCTCGTTTCCGGGAAACGCTCCGGCCAGTCGTTAACGGCGGCTTACGACATCGGCCCTCCCCCCAGCCGCCTGTTTTTCGTAGTCGACCGCGTAAGCAACTCGCGCCTGCTAGTCGACATGGGAGCCGAAATCTCTATTGTTGCGGCAACCCCCGAGGATCGCCGACGGTGCAAGAACACATCGTCACTGCAGGCAGTGAACAACACTGCCATCGCTACGTACGGCTTCCGCTCACTGACAATAGACGTCGGACTCAGGCGCCTGTTTCGCTGGGTCTTCGTGGTGGCGGATGTTAATTTCGCCATACTCGGAGCAGATTTTCTCAGCCACTTCAACCTGGATGTGAGCGTACGTGACCGTTGCCTCAAGGATAACAACACATCCCTCAAAGTACGTGGTTTGGAGTCAAACATCTGCTCATCTGGCATCTGCGCCTTCCAGCCAGTATCAGCCTACCACCACGTCCTGGCCGAATTCCCCTCGCTCACCAAGCCCCGCAACACGGAACAGCCGGTGAAACATAACGTGACTCACCACATCGTCACCACCGGGCCACCAGTCACCGCCCGGCCACGACGGCTGTCCAGCAAAAAAGGCTTCAAGCTGCACGCAGGGAGTTCGAGCATATGCTGCAGCAGGGAATTGTTCGCCCTTCGTCTAGCAACTATTCATCGCCGCTACACATGGTGCCTAAGGACGACGATTGGCGCCCATGTGGTGATTACAGAGCCTTGAACGCATCGACAACGCCGGACCAGTATCTTCTGCCACACATTCACGATTTCAGCGCGCGGCTGGCAGGTACGAAAATATACAGCAAGATCGACCTTGTAGCGGCATACCACCAAATCCCCGTCGAACCGCAGGACATACCAAAAACAGCCATAACAACTCCGTTCGGCCTGTTTGAGTTTGTCCGCATGCCCTACGGCTTAAAAAATGCCGCACAGACCTTTCAAAGGTTCATAGATTAGGTCACCCAGGGTCTTCCTTTCATCTTTGTCTACCTGGATGACATTTTGGTGGCCAGCAGAACGCCTGTGGAGCACGAAGAGCACCTCCGCCAGCTCTTTCAGCGTCTGGATGAGCACGGTCTGGTGTTGAAACCTCAAAAGTGCGTGTTTGGAGTAGAGGCGCTCAACTTCCTCGGCCACCACATCACTGCTGAAGGCATTATGCCATTTGAATCGAGGGTGGAATCCGTCAAGAAGTTTCCAGCTCCAACATCTTTTCGCAAGCTTAGGGAGTTCCTCGGGCTCTTAAACTTCCACCGGCGCTTCATTACGTCTTGTGCTCGAGTGCTCCAGCCATTGACTGACCTGCTGCGCCGAGACGACGAAAAGGCACCAGAATTTTGTTGGTCTGACGAACACCAGAACGCTTTCCAGAAAGCTAAGGACGAGCTAGCCGCGGCTACCCCCCTCATTCATCCACGGCCTGAAGCTCCTACACGCCTTATGGTGAACGCTTCCTCCACATCGGTCGGAGCAGTGCTGCAGCAACAGGAGGGCGCCCAGTGGAAGCCACTGGGCTTCTTTTCGAAACGTCTGAAGCCTGCAGAAGCACGGTACAGCACTTTTGGAAGGGAGGTGCTCGCAATCTATTGTTCCATTAAGCATTTCTGCTACTTCCTCGAAGGCCGTGAGTTCTACATCTTGACAGACCACAAGCCCCTCACCTACGTATTCAAAAACAACTCTTCCTCCTACTCAGAACGAGAGATCCGTCAGCTCTCATTCATCTCCGAGTTTTCTACAGACATCCGCCACCTTCCCGGGGTCGAAAACGAAGCAGCTGACGCCTTGTCTGGCGTCAACGCTTCCGGCACAGAAGTCCTGGACTTCGAAGCTATGGCCGCAGCTCAGCGGGACGACCCCGAGTTGACAAGACTGAAGGGAGGGGGATCTTCACTCGTGCTCTCGGAGGTTGCTCTTCCCTACGTCCAGAGCACGATAACCTGCGATACCTCCCAGGCAGCACCACGACCTTTCGTCCCACTGAACTTTCGCCGAGTGGTATTCAACACTTTCCACTCCATCAGCCACCCGGGTGTCCACGCCACCCAGCGGCTGATAACGCAGCGCTTCGTTTGGCCCGGAGTCAACGCGGACGTGCGACGATGGGCTCGGACATGTGAAACGTGTCAGCAAGTGAAAGTGACTCGCCACAATCGGGCTGCACTACAGAAATTTCTGACTCCTGAGTCGCGGTTTGACCACGTTCACCTCGACCTCGTGGGACCACTACCGCCCTGCCAAGGATTTAGGTACCTGCTCACATGCATCGACAGGTACAGCCGGTGACCCGAAGCTATACCAATTGTGGACATATCAGCTGAGACCGTCGTGCAGGCCTTCATTCAAACATGGGTGTCCCGCTTTGGCTGCCGCGCCCGCATAACAACTGACCGGGGATGGCAATTCCAGAGCAACCTCTTTTCCGCACTTTCAACGCTCCTCGGCACGAAGCTGCAGCATACAACCGCCTACCACCCCGCCAGCAACGAAATGGTTGAGCGCTTCCACCGGCAACTCAAAGCCGCACTGGCAGCGAAACTCGACCGCCAGCACTGGGTGGAGAAGCTCCCGCTCGTTCTTCTTGGCCTACGCTCAACGGTGAAGGAAGACCTCGGCTTCAGCGCAGCGGAAATGGTCAACGGCTCAACAGTGCGCCTCCCGGGAGAATTCTTCTCCGACCAGACACCTTCCGCCCCAACAGCCTCCGATCACATCGAGAAGCTGCGCGCATGGCTCACACAACTCAGGCCAACAGCACCTCGCATCGCCCGCAACAGGAAAGTTTTCACTTTTCCTGACATTAACTCTGCTACCCATGTGTTCGTGCGACACGACGCAACGAAGCCGCCCCTTACTCCGCCGTAGGTTGGCCCATTCAAAGTTTTGGGACGTACTAACAAAAGCATCGCAATCGACGTGCGGGGGAAACGAGAAGTCGTCGCCGTTGACCGCGCCAAGCCTGCTCATATTGAGGTTTCCATTCAAGCAGCCTCTCACGTACGATTTCAGTGCTAACCATTGGACTGTGACCTTTCACTATTCAGCCCGTAACTGCTGTCCTTCTTTAAAAGCTCCGCAATCTAGGGGGGGAGCCTTGTAGCGGAAGCTGCTCAGCACCACCGCATTCTTTTCTATCCCGTCTGCAGCCGGCCGTCGACAGCGCGCCTACTCGCGGCGCCAGCGCCTCCCCCTCCGTGTTCGGGGGACAACGTGTTGTCGGGGCCGGCTCCGGGAATTAGCACCGGTGGCATGCTACGTCTGCTCGCTCGGGGGCCCCCTTTTCCTCTTTCTTGTAGAAGAACGCGGGGGTCCCTCCTTCTCTCCCTCGTCAAGGGGAGCTCTCGTCACTCGCACGGAGTGGAAATAAACAGTCTTGCCCTGCACCTCCAAACCAGCTTCACGTCTCCTTTCTCGCTGCCTCCGGCAGCCGACATTCCCGGCCGCTACAATGTAATAAGGATGGTCGCGAAAGGTGTTGTTGAGCAATAATGTGTTAGTTTGTGATCACAAAATGAACTGTGTATAGATTTACACATCAAGGCCGAAGAGGTGGTGTGACAAAAACGGAATCCATCGAGGCAGTTTTGTGGTGAAAAACTTGCAGTTTATATTATATACACAGCTCACAGGTCGCGTCACTTTTGTTCCGCTGGGAGCTGCATAGTATAAATCTGTGCTTAGTGTTACGTTTTTTGTTGTTTTATTTTGTCATGAAACATCTATTTTAACTTGCATCCTGTACCTTAGTAGCGAAGCTTACGTCACGTTTTACATATATTAGGAACACAGAGCTAAACACTGGGACTAGTGGTTCACACATTCACCATTCGGAAGTATTGAGAGGTATCACAGGCACGACGCAACGAGGAGTTGCCGCAGTCGAGACTTGTTTACAGACCAAACATTTGGTTAATGTTCAAAACAGTTTGCTTAAGTAAAACTGCGATAAGTAAACCTCACCAGCAATAATTGTGTTGCCTTTATTTCAGCGTAATGCTTCCGAATGCGCAAGCTGTCTTCAGAATAAAGGCATCAAGTTTTCATTGAGCGTCTCCGTCGAATTGGAGTCCTATCAATTTCACACACCGGCCAATGCGGCAACCATGAAGGTGGACCAACGTTTATACACAGAATGCTCTGCTGATGACAGTTCCAATCGACGGGTACCGCTTCCACTCGTGAGTTACATACATAATGCCCTTGACAGCATGCGGATTTCCATGTTGCAGCAATTGTGTGGGGATCGCTGAAATTGGAACTTATAATTTCAAAACTGAGTAGACTTGAGGTTTTTGGTTGAGTCTTTTGTAAAACTCCCAATGATCAAGTGGATGGCCGTGGCATCCCGCATCGCTTAGCAACGGACTGGACTGAAGAAAGCAGGAGGAGATAGGAAGTGAAGAGAGGAGAGAACAAGAGACAAATAAATAAAAGTAATAGTTCGGACAGGGAGGAATTCGAAGACGCCTACTCACAGTTCGAAAGTGAAGGTCTTACCCGTTCGGCAGTCCGCTTGCGCAAGCGGACCAACATTTTTGGGAATGATATAAGTGCGTCTCTACGGGTGGCAGAAAGAGACAAACATGCTGCGAAAGACAACCGCATGATTGCGCTACTGTTGATGAGAGAAGGAGAAACGGCTAGAAAGTAAGAGAAACAAATATATATAATGAATAATTAGGAACGAGAGACAACAAAAGAAAGATGAAAAATAGCAAGCAAGAGAGAGAAAGACACAAAGCCAGCGGTGGTAAGTGTAGCAAAACTTTTTGTACTGTAGCACGGCAAAGGTATCAGAAAGAGAAGTGGTGGTGAGGAGGAGAGAATAGAGGCGAGAAACGCACTCAGTGCCACTGTTTCCTTTCGTAGCTTTCGCGCCACCACTTCTTAGCTGCCTCAATGTTTCTGTTGATTATTATGACGCTTTCGAATCGTTCCCCTCCCCAAAAGGTATGTCAAGTTCACTTGTCTGTCTGCTTTGTTCGAAGCTGAATATACGAAACTCCTGGCCCATGAAATATTTTGAATCTTTGTGGAAAAAATAAAATGCGCGACTATGGTCAGATCATTCTCGCAAAGCTTCAGGTTCTTTTGTTTGTGTTTTGTGCGGCACAGGTGTTTCTGTAAATTATATCGGCGTAAATATTTTCAAACATTGAGGCCATGTGCAGTAAAATGTGAACAGAGTGCACATGATGCCACGCATAGAATAGCACTTGGTAACAATAGTGCAAACATTTAACGCGTGCTCCAAATTGCAGCTGTGCGGTGCTGGTGACGTGACCTGGCACTATCAAGAGCGCTACAAAACAAGTTACGCGATTGATAAGATTGGGGCGTTCTTGAATACCTATGACACAAAGGAGTCACTCCAATTTAAGGTGAGTTGTACAAAACAAGCATTTTTGTCTTGATCCAATTCAATTTGCATGTGCCTGTTTTGATTGTCATTTTTTGTCACGAACAAACACCGGTGTTATGACGCACCTACTCAGGTCTTTGTGGCAGACCGTCGTTCAACTCGTAACTATACTTTTTTATCTGTTACTGTCCTACATATACACACGGCCGTGCAGTTCAGCGCAAGCACACTGTGCATTTCAGTCAAGCAGCGTTTCATCAAGTACACAATATTTGAGTCCGCTACAAAAACTGCATTTTTATTCTCAAAGTTTCATTGTTTTCCTGCATTTCAGTGCCACTTGTAAGTATGTAGAGGTATTAAGCCCCAGCCTAATGACAACTTTCAAAGCACATAAAAAGCTGTGCTATTCATACAACCAGGTAGGCTCATGTGTATATTTAGAAGCATTTGTTTTGTTAATAGCCCACTGTTGTCTGCATTCAATCAAAACGATGAGATCTATGTCTCGTCGGCAAAGTTGAGCTCAAAATTTGCAACGTTGCGAAGACTTTCTAAGGTCCGCAAGCTGTAGCTCATGTTTGTCAAAGTTTGGTCGAGGCGTTTTCTGAGCGCCATGATTGGAGAGTGAGTCTTCTAGCTAGCGTACGTACAGGACGATGACAGGATGTCACTATACTCTTAAACTTTTAAAAAGCAATCATTCTCACTATTTCCGCACACCTAATATAGGTTTGCGCCAAATGTTCCTTCAGGCCTGCCCCAGCGTTCGATAATATGAGTGTTTTGCATGTGTGATGTGAATTTGATTCTTCATAGACATTCTCAAAGCAAGCCCCATGCTTTCTTCTACGCCTCAAAAACAACACATTACTTGTCACCAAAGCACTTGCCTCAAGAATACATTCCGTAGTCAGGAAAGCAGTGAAATACTTAACAGTACCAACCATATGCATGCAACACAGGTCTATTGATGAGGTTCTTGAAAAACTTCGGAAGTTTTCTCAGTATGCTGAATCAACATTCCTTCCTATCTTCCAGTGGTAATAATGCCTGCTACTTTAGCTTTTTCAGGAATTAGTGTTGGCTCTCAAATTAAATCCTGTAAGAAATCACTGGAGAATTGCTAATGTACATATGACAATTTGGTTTATTTTTAGGCGTAGGTGCTACTGAATAGATGTCTGGTAATGCAATAAACATGCACCAGCAGAAAAAGAGAAGCTATTCAATCAGACTGCCTTGCTATCACTGTCAAGGTCGTCTGTCAGGCGGCTGGGTCCGTTTGAATTATGAAGAAAGAGATAGGACTCGTTCAAATTCTCTTTTAAGGAGCCCCTAAGCCACACTGAGGTCAAAGGGGAAGCACTATAGTTTCCTTTCTCGCCTTCACTACCTATCCAACAAGTTATATCTCCTCGGCACTTCTATTGTCCCAAATTGCGTCTAATGTCAGCGTTAGCGCTGAGCTATGCAGGTTTTCGTGCTTTCCGACCACGCGCTGGTATCTTCGCTTGCGCAGTCGCAAACACATAAAACGAACTGAAATCAGTTTTATCGGGCATGGGAGACATAGTGGGACGAACATGTGACATCGCGGCAAAGCAGAGAAGGTGACATTGCGTAACACATATATCTCAAATATCGAACATTTGAAAAACAGTGGCGTCCACTGCCTAAACCGAGGCACTGGATGCGCACATGTATACTCACTGCTAGTTTGTGTTCGAGATCTCCCTCATGATGCGTATTCTTCGGAATTCTACCGCGCTCATGAAACCTAGATATTCATTTCTGATTGATGGTTTATACGTGGGGTTTAACGTCGCAAAACCACCGTATGATTATCAGAGATGCCATAGTGGCAGCCTCAGGAAATTTTGACACCTGGGGCTCTTTAACGTGAACCTAAATCTGAGTACGCGGGCCTACAGCATTTTCGCCTCCATCGAAAACGCAACTGCTGCCGCCAGGAATCCATCCCATGGCCTTTATTTGTACCGATTGCTTCAACTCTAATATTTTTTTTTGATGTCTGCTTGCTTCGAAGAGCCTAGGTCACTTGGGAACAGTATGAAAATTCTAAAAATGCAGGTTTTATTTAGTTAGCTATTATTGTAAACCACTCAGCACTGACCCCTTCTATAGGACGCTGCAATGTTCAGCGTGACCGAAAAGATGTAGGCACCAGCCTTGCACTACCGTCAACTCTAGCACGGCTATTTCAAGTTGACTAACATCGCATGATCTTTCGTAGCAGCCTTTTAATTTTGAATTCAAGTGAAAGCACGTAGACAAATAACAGCGTGGAAAGAAAGCAGCGAATATAAAAAAATTGCCCGCAGCTTCCCTCGGGGGAACACTGAGGAGGATGCGGAGCATATAATTGGTTAACGGGGTGTTAAAGTGCGACTTACTTGGGTCGATGGCTAAATTGGTTAACGTGGTTGTGAAATGGGGTGTTAAATTGCGACTTACTTGGGTCGATGGCTAAATTGGTTAACGTGGTTGTAGGAGGGGGTGTTAAATGAGTGAACACGTACACACGTATGCGAAAGGGCGGCGCTGGTCGAAGGGACGTCGATCATTGTGTTTGTGGATTCGTTGGAATTCATTTCACCGCGACCTTGGACGTCGACGCGCCGTACAAACCAACCGACGAGGGGCAACTAAGCGAGCGAGCGCCGACCTTGAGTATATATACAGCTCGACGGCGCATGCACTGTCAGCTGTTGAATGTTCTCGAAGCGCGACGCCACATGCGCGTCCACTGGAGAATCAGGAGAATTGTAGATGTCGAACGCGGTGTGTAGAGGAGGAAGGGTGCACAGATGGTGGAGGAGTGAAGCACGCACGGTGTGTAGAGGAGGAAGGGATGCACAGATGGTGGAAGAGTGGGCGACGGCGCGACGGCGCATGCGCGCGCGTCAGCTGTCGAATGTTCGAGAAGCGGTGCGGACGGCGCACTACAAGGCGCGAGTATAAGACGCTTCCGCATCTAAAAGGGGCACTGATGGATGGGAAAAAGTGACCACTTGATTTTCTGCGGGTGAATCGACAAAGACCTGCCAACTATGTGAATTCGAGGCCCAAGGGGTGCATTAAGTTTACGGGCCGATAGGTCCTTATCAGCAACACGCATGTTGGTAGCAGGGTGGTGTGAACACACGCGCATTAGCGTGCGCGTGACGAGCGTCAGCGTCACAAAAGCCACAGGGGGCAGAAAATTGCTAGCCGATAAGAGTGTAGGTGAAACGAGCCCAGTTTTTTTTTGGGGGTGGGGTGCATTGTGATGGGTGACGGTCGGACTAGGTGCGATTGCTTTCTTCCGTGAGTGCTGCAGAGCAGAGGCCCCACTAGTTTGGGATGTCCCCTAAGGCGAGTCGTCGGCTCGTCTTATAGTGTGAGTTGCTTGTGAGTTCGTTTGATTTCTTGCCCTTATGTTTCGCACCTGCTTTTCTGCTGTTATGTTTCGCACCGTAACTATTGACCGCCAGTTTGTGAGAATTGTTCGCTCCGGCCTTTTGGTCCTCTAGTATGCATATGTGGCGTGTTGTGCCAGTCTGTAAGACTTGTTCAGATTCTTTTGAGTCGTGAATTAAAACAGGTTCTTGCTCCCAGCGTTGCTGGCTTGTGTCCGGCTCAGTAACCCTCTCGAGTGGAAGTGGCGCCTTCATCTGGCTCCGAACGTGGCTTTCGCATGTCATTTACCTTTCTTTCGTTCCTTACAACGTAGCTTTCTTATGCAGTTTCCATTTTTTCTTCATTTTGCTTTCGTACCGCAAGAGCCGCACGCATACGGCACCTTTCAGTCCGCCCATTTCACACGTGATATTGTTTGCGCATATTGCAATTCATTGGCGTTCCGGTACGATTACAGCTCGTGAAGGCGAAATGTTTTAGGCCCGTGTGCTCAGATTTGGGTGCACGTTAAAGAACCCCAGGTGGTCGAAATTTCCGGAACCCTCCACTACGGCGTCTCTCATAATCAAATGGTGGTTTAGGGACGTTAAAACCCCACATATCAATCAATCAATCATCGTGAAGGCGAAAAACCCATGAACCTTAAGTCTAATATAATGCCCAACAAAGTGAAACAGGACGAGTCCGCGCTAGATAAATCTCGTATCGTCTAGCAGCTGACCCCGTTGCTGGAACGCCAGGCTACAGCAGCCGACAGTTTTGGCTTACGGCTGGCCATACTTACATACGAACGAAACACGGTGAAGAAATTGGTCGCAGATTTTTCGCAAGAGCTACAGGACTATCGCGAAGCGCAAGCCATCACAAATGACTCTTCTGCTATGTGTACTGCCCGTCGCCCTTTCTGGCTCTGGCGCACTTTGGCGTCGTCACCAGTCTTTTTAAAGTAGGTCCCACTTGAAGCAGGTATTCCGCGCCGAAGTTCTTCCGTCCGACTACGTCGGTCGCATAAAAGATGAACTTCGCAGCCGTACACAGGCTGAGGTGAAAGCCTCTTAGAATACATATGGTCCTTACAAGCTTCACGACCGCAAGGAACCTACGGCGTCTGAGCCGGAAAAAGTGTCTTGGGCAGTTAGGTAGTCGCATACGCGTTTCAAGGCATACTTAAGGGGTCGTTCATTTCCTTCACTCAACTTTTCGCCTAAGAAGCGGGTGATTTTCAGGCCACGACGTTGGCGAAGCTCACATACCAACCACGCCCCGGTGGGTGGGATGCCCGAATCCACCCTCGTGCCATCCTGTGCATCAAACGGCCGGTATAACTCAATGACCACACCGATGCCCCACTAAAAGCTCTATACCAATTCAGCCATCACAATCTGTCTGCTCCATCCACCTTCTCGTTAGCAACCCAGCAACGTGAGACACCCACACCAGGCACCTTGACCCAAGAACCGCCCGTAGCCACCGCCAACCATTCTAGTGTAGGAGGTACCAGCAGAAACCCCCAGGTATGCTTCCTGTTTTGAGGTCGAGGCCACTGCAGGAGCCAGTGCCCAAGCAGACCATGTCCTGGCCGCCGAGAAATGACGGGAGCCGGCAATGATGAGTGCATGCCAATGGCCGGTCAACATTCTACCGCCCCCTGGGTACTCTCACTTCGCAGGTACTGTGGTTCCTCCGAGGACTACGGGGCGTCTTTGAAAGCAGCGAGGCGTGTTGCTGACGGCTCGACGCCGGGGGTTTGTGGGAAACCTTTGAAAAAGCAACACATGCCCAAAGAGACAAATCCGCATTCCTTATCGCTCTAAGAACTACTAGTGGAATCCAGCACTCCCACAAAGAGCTCCCCACCCGGTAAATGCCACGGTGTACACGTTCATATAAGAACAATCTTCTGTCTACACCCACTCTCCTCGTAGCGCACGCTGGTAAAGCACCAATCGTGATGGTAGTAGAGGTCCCGACTCTTTTAGATACTGGCTCAGCTGTTTCTGTTTCGCAGGTGCGCATTAACAACACCTGTGAGAATAAAGGCTCAGCCTTGTAGCTCCGCCGCAGTTGTCTAGTGGCTAAGGTACTCGGATGCTGACCCACTGGTCACGGGATCGAATCCCGGTGGCAGCTGCTGCATTTCCGATAGAGGCGAAAATTCTGTAGCCCTGTGTGCTCAGATTTGGGTGCACGTTGAGGAACCCCAAGTGGTCGAAATTCCTGGAGCCCTCCACTATGGCGTCTCTCATAATCATATGGTGATTTTGGGACGTTAAGTCCACATATACCAAACTGCTAGCTTACACAGGATACCAAACTATCCACAGGATACCAAACTGCTAGCTTACAAAACTTACATCAGACCACTATTAGAATATGCTTCAATTATCTGGGACCCATACATTCTAGTTAATACCAATAAGCTTGAGAGCATACAAAGAAAAGCCGCGCGATTTGTTTACAGTTCATACAGCTGGAAAACGTCTCCTACGAGTCTTCTCCGCAGGGCCGGTTTGGAAAGCCTTGCGGTAAGACGTTATCATGATCGGCTAAAATTTTTTTATTTGATGTATAACGATAGACTTCAAATTGACAAGGAAGCATACATCCAGCCGAGCATTTGCCGCCCAACACGATCCAATAGCCCAATGAAAGTCGCTGAATTTTCGTGTAAAAGAAACGTCTTCAAAAATTCCTTTTTTTCCCGTACGTGCCATGAGTGGAAACTGTTACCTGCTAATGTTGGGCAATGTTCTGATGTCTCATCCTTTCTTCGTGCCCTGTTGAATTCGGCATGATTTAGTCTTCAATAGTAGTTGTTATCCTACCGATTGCACTTGTACAGTATATTCCGGTTCCGGTTTTTTTTCCGGTTCAAAGTGTACCCTTAGAAGTGTATTGTTATGCTTGTATGTTATCCTGTTTTCTTCTTTTGTATCGCCCACACCTGCTCAAAGCCTGGCACCCAGGCTAGCAGTAACCTGTAAATAAATAAATAAATATCAATCAAACAACTAGGCTTAGTCTTTCAAAATTTAAACACTAAGCTGTGCGTGGTCTTCGCTTATGTTGCCCCTACTACCCGTGCAGCTTATCTGGCGTTTACACTTGATGGGCAAAAAAGTTCGGCAGCGTTTCCTGCACCTACCTTGACTTTCCTATGGCGTAATTTCAGGACGAAATTATAAGAGTCGAGTCGCGAGTCGTGCTCATTTTCTGTACAAGCATCTACAGCAAAGACATCATTGCGAAACCGCTCACGTTTGTGACCACTTCTCCACAGCGCCAGTCTTATCAGCATTCAACACATGTGAATCCATTCATCGAGACGAGAGAGGACTTCTTTACATTTATCAACTCTCGAAAAGAGCAATTACAGCTAAAAAATAAAAACAGCCTAAAGCCCTTTGTCGCAATGTTCACAGAGGCCCCCGGCAAGGTGGAGAACTGTAACAAAGGATCGATTCATGTGACGTCCACCATATTTGTTTCGATACAGGTGCCGTGTGGGTCCACAAGCATGAACGTGTGGATGCGCCCTCAACAAAATGGTCGCCACCAGCGCTAAAAGAGCGTCGAACAGCCTCTGCGCGTTTCCAGTTGTTCTAGCTTCGAAAAAAGAACAGCCCGAACGGTATTACGTTGACTAGGAGCGGTTGAACACCGTCACGGTTCAAGACTTGTACCCCTTTCCATCAATCTACTGTGTTATGTACTCTCTTGGGGCACCAAATTTTTCACTACTCTTGATTGTAGCGGAGGCATCCTGCCAAATCTGTTAACAGTGTGCGATGTGAGATAACGGCACTTGCTTTCCAAAGAGGATTGTTGAAATTTTCGAGGCTACCTTTCGGATTGTGCAATTCACCAGCCACATTCTAGATCGTCAAGGAAGTTGCGCTTCGAGATGTCTAATTCAATTATGCAAAGGTCTATGTGGACGACGTGGTAGCCTTTTCGCAAACCTTCGACGAGCACCTGATACAGCTAACCACTATCTTCCAACAATGCAAGACTCAGAAATCATCACCAACCCCTAGAAAGTTCAGTTTGTTTCAAGCAAAATCGACCTTTTAGGCTTCGTTGTTGGCCAAGGCAAAATACGGCCAGGTGAACAGGAGCTTCAGACCATCCTGAATTTTTCATTACCAACGGTTGTTAGGAGCCTGCAACGTTTTTCGGGTATTGTAGGCTTCTACCACCACTTCATTCCTCACTGCGCCAATCTGGCAAGACCACTTCCCCCAAGGTTGCCCAAGATTAGTCCAGCCCAAGGTTGCCCGTTGTTCTTGGACTAACGCGGAATAGCCAGCATTCCATACTATGTCGAAGTCTATCGCTGACACAGCACGGCTGTGCCTCCCTGACCTAAACTTACCCTTCACTGTGCAGACCGACGCAAGTGAATATGGACTTGGGCAGTTTTGCTCCAAAAATATCAAGGAATGCTCCACCTGCTAGCATTCGTGGTCAACGCACTCTAAGGCGCAGAAAGGTACTATACTGTAACAAAGAAAGAGTGCCTTGCATTCATATTTGCACAGAATAAATTCAACATGTACGTACCTGGATGGAGATGCCTTGCCAATACAAACTGATCACCAGGCTCCGTCATGGCTGCATATGCTGCAAAAGCTATCCGGTCGTCTGTCATGGTCGACTCTTTCTCTGCAGAAATCTAATTACAGAGTGAAGTACAAGAAAGACACCAGCAATAAAGTAGCTGCCACACTTTCCCGAGTGACATTGTCTGCGCATGGTAAACCAGTCACCGAGGTTCCGGTCGCGACAGTGCCTGAGGATACCTGGCGAACATTGGTCTCACGAAAGCAGCTCCTTGGCACTCAGAGAAGCGACAACATGTGCAAGCAGATATTCAGTGGCCTGGGCGCTGCCTGTACCACTGGGAGCGCATGATTTGCAAAAATGCCTAGGGCGCCTTCTTGAAAGTCGATGACGGCCTGCTCTTGCGTTACAAACCCTCAATCTAGACGCATAATGAGGTGTCCCCCTTTGGCGTTTTCATAGCTCTGACTCTATTGTACTCTACGCAAAACTTTCGGGGCCTACATTCATGACACACGCCTCGCTGGTCACAGTGATGGAAAGTGAATTTTTAAAAAGTATTGCCGCGTCACTAAATGGCCGCACATGAGAAAGGACGTCATATCATACGTTCGCACTTGCCCGACAGGCAAGGTCACAAAACCGATGGCAAACTACCATGCCTCATGTAATCTGCGGAAATCAGGTACATGCGGAAAATCATCGCCTGTAGCGAAATGGCGCCGTACCCCGAATAAGCTGCGGGGTGTTGGTACTTGTTCGTAATCACTGACCCTTTTTTGAAACGGGTAGAGCTGTATTCGTCACGCTCACTGGATTAATAGGTCATCTGGGATTGTCTGTTAGAGATGTTCATTCGCTTCAGGTTTCTAAAAAAGCTCATAACAGATAATGCCATATGTTTGACAGACAGAACAATTGCGCGCACTTGAGAAGTTCTTGGTGAACATCACAAAACAACAGCGCCTTACCACCTTCAGTTCCAACCAGCACACGACAAAGCATAAGGCTGTTACCCGTAATGAAACGCTGACACAGGCTGCTGTGAACGCTCGCGCATGCTCTGTGCCCGTTTCATTCTGTGCAACCAGCGGGACAAGGACAGGTCACGAGTAGTTATTGATGTGGGAAGTGTGGGCAGCTCCGTTTGGAATAATCATCAGGACACACAAATGCAAAGTATGACGATTTGTTGAGGTGCCTGAATAACTGTGTAGACAAGGACATTCGTCTAGATAAGAAGTGTTGTGGCACCCGACAAACTGTGCAGATTGATCAGGGGCTGCTTCTCAGTTTTATTCTTTTGTATTTGCATGTGGTGCTCATTATTACCTTTAGTATGGAGTGTGTAGCCTAAGATACTCACTGGAGTGTCCAATCTTGTGTTTGGGGGAGGGTGAGGGGAGAGTGTTGCGCCTATGTGTTTTTATGGGCAGGACGCATGTAAGAAGCCGATCGAGGAGGACTCACGCACATTGTGCATGCTCGCGACGAGCATCAGCGGCAAAAAGGCTCCTGAGGGTAGAAAATAGCTATCCGACAAGAAAGGAGGTAGACCAAGCCCAGAGGTTTTCAGGGGGCAGCATGTCGATGGGCCATGGTCAGGCTAGGCACTATGGTTTCCTTCGTGAGTGCTGCAAAGCAGAGGTCACTCTGGTTTGCGTTGTCCACTGAGGCGTTGTTGGCTCGTTTTCTGCTTCGAGTTCCTTTTGGGTTTCTTTGATTTCCTGCCGTTATCATTCGCGCCTGCTTTCCTCCTGTTATGTTTTGCACCGTATATTCCGTTGATCGTATCTTCCATTCCAGTCTGCGGGGATTTTTCGTTCCAGGCTTTTGGTCTTCTTGCATGCATTTGTGCCGTGTTGTGCCAGTTCATAAGGCTTGTTGAGATTCTTTTGAGTCGTCAATTAAAAGCGGTTCTTCTTTCCAGCGTTGCTGGCTCGTGTCATGTGAATTCCGGCTCACTAACACCCCGGAGGGGTGTGGGACCTTCAAGCTATAGAATCAGGAATAAGTTTTATTGTCATGCATCTTCGATTCAACTAGAAGATGCCTTTTTTTCCGCGCAGTTATAAGCCACGCAAGGCAAGGCATTCGAGAATGATGAACTCCCCCACTCTCCCAATTTTTCATCTTGCATCGTGGTAACATCACCTTGACTTACACTTATAGGGCTGAATTGCGTCATTTTATGTTCTGTACGTTCTAAGCAAAATATTTGGCCGAGGTAAAAAAAACAGATTACCCAACCAAACATCGGAAGATATACTGCTGGGGCAAAACCTTCAATATCAATTTAGTCAACGAATCATATCGAAAAATCTGCTGGTAAGCCTTGGCCTTCGATATCAATTTTAGCTGATATACTGGTCCAGTACATTGGAACTGACCCAAATATTTCGTGAATCGTGAGTGGGGACCACATGACTAGTCCCCGTGACAAATATTGTTAGCTTAAGAAAGACGGTAAACAATCTCAACCAGAATATACTTTCATGTGTCTAGATGTGCAGATGCACCATGGCTCTGCAAATCGTACGTTTCATATGTTAATAAATAATCTGTAGCATACTAACCAGCCTTCCAAATTGAAGGTGGCGTTGCCAATGAGACACTCGTATCAATTCGTTCAAATGCTAGCTGTGCGTTGCCATTGTTTGCAGGTAATTGATTGTTTAACTTTGGATCTTTCGGTGTGTTTTCAAACATTTTTTGCGAGAGAAAGATACGCAGAAAGGCGCATTGCTAACTAGCTCACTCTTAGAAAAAAGGTTGATATATTCACTGACTAAGTGCTAGCCTGTTACTTGCCACAGAATCCACTAACCAGCTAGCAAATGCAGCTAATAAAAGTCACACTTGAGAAATGCACTACCTCGTTGGGCTCGTAACCAACACTAGCCCAAATACTAACAGGGTGGCTAAAAGCACCATGTGGTTGGGTTGTTAGAGTTACTATGTATTTAGTAAGTGAATAGTGCTGACTTGAGTGGATAGTTCATTACCAAGTGGTTAGTAACCCCCAAAACCAGAGGTTTACACCTATTTAGTTAAATGTGCGTGTGCGTGGCCATATCAATATGATTCTATTAAAAATTATAGGTAAAAAAACAAATTGACATGGTCCTTGTAAATATTAATGGCTCTCAAATATGCCATGTGGGGTAAATGCGCAGCACAGCAACATAATTATAGAGAATTGAAGACACGATCATGTGATCAAATTACATTCGCATATGTCTAATCGTAAGTGAATCTCATATGCTTATATGGACTCATATGGGCACATGATATGCTCATGCCAGTCCATATGAGCATATATGAATATGATTATATGCTCATGTGAGTATGAAAACTCATATCAGCGGATCACGAGAACATGCATGCAAATACACGAACAAGTATATCTTCAAGACTTGAACATAGCATAATTCTATTGTAGCAGCAGTTTGAGAACTATATAAACCCCTGCTTTGTACCGCACACCACATACTGGCTAGAAGTGCCAGAATTTATAACATAATTTTTGTTTTCAATGCAACATCATGACGGTTTCTACATACTTATCTGTGTGCCATTACGTAGCATGAAACTTCTAATCCGAGGTAGTCAATAAAATTGGAGTTTGCCTGAAGTTTGCTTATGATGTCACTAATATGGCAAAATGTACTGCTGCATCTACGACCAATCTGGCGACGTAGGCGGCTTAGTAGTTGCTTAGTTAAAAGCACTAAAAAAGTTCCCTTGTTAGTAATGGCTAAAATTACTTGCTGTACTAGTTAGTAGCAAGTAAAAGTATGCTGCGAAGGTAGTAAAATGCTACAGAAACTAGTAAACGCACGCGTTTTATAACTGATTACTAACTTGTTTTTCTAAGAGCGTACTGTTTAGATCAAAGCGAGTAATAGTAGCTACTTCGGCCAAAACATGCGTGCGACCGGAAACAATAAATTGTGCGTTGGGCCAACGCACATTCTAACATTTAAATCTGCACAATCCAATGTCCAGATTTGTGACGCGTGGCGTGACCATGGCACATCGAGGATCGCCATCAGCGCGTACAGCGTAAACGCCGACTTTCCCCATCCCATCTTCAAGTGCCCGAAAGACCAGTGGAAACCCAATGGGTCGCGACTGCACTTTGTTCAGGTGTTTCGAGACTTCCTCAGCAAGGAGAGCAGTGGTAAAAGCCCTAAAGCGACGTTCTTCGACCGTTGCTTGCAACTAAAATGAGAGCGTCTATTACTCGTCACACAACTACTTCACGGCTGCAGTGTATGCAGAATCCTCGTCCTCTTTAAGACATTGTGGTACATTACGTGTTTGACAATCTTGCTTAGTTAAAGAACGCTGGTGTGTACGGTATAAATTATATTTATTATTTAATAAAGGTTTCTATACACATTCGCCTAAAGTAACTATTGCTATTTCACTCACTCGCTTTGTTCATTTTTCCAAATTGTAAATATCATGCATACTATGAATAAACTGAAGTGAATAACAAAACTTTGTGACTTCTTACACTCTTGTCTCCCGTTCACCCTTTCCCCACTGCAGGGTAATCTGGCAACGTAGGCGGCTTAGTAGTTGCTTCGTTAAGAGCACTAAAAAAAGGTTCCCTTGTTAGTAATGGCTAAAATTACTTGTTGTACTAGTTGGTAGCAAGTAAAAGTATGCTGCGAAAATGCTACAGAAACTAGTAAACACTCCCGTTTGCTAACTGATTACTAACTTGTTTTTCTAGGAGCGTACTGTTTAGATCAAAGCGAGTAATTGTAGCTACTTCGGCCAAAACATGCGTGTGACCGGAAACAATAAATAGCGCGTTGGCCCTACGCACAACCTAACATTTAAATCTGCACAATCCAATGTCCAGATTTGTGACGCGTGGCGTGACCATGTCACATCGAGGATCGCCATCAGCGCGTACAGCGTAAACGCCGACTTTCCCCATCCCATCTTCAAGTGCCCGAAAGACCAGTGGAACCCCGACGGGTCGCGACTGCACTTTGTTCAGGTGTTTCGGGACTTCCTCAGAAAGGAGAGCAGCGGTAAAAGCACTAAAGCGACGTTCTTCGACCGTTGCTTGCAACTAAAATGAGAGCGCGCATTACTCGTCACACAACTACTTGACGGCTGTGTGTATGCGGAGTCCACGTCCTCTTCAAGACATTGTGGTACATTGCGTGTTTGACAACCTTGCTTAGTTAAAGAGCGCTAGTGTGTGCGGTATAAGTGATATTTATTATTTATTAAAGGTTTCTATCCAGATTCGCCTAAAGTAACCATTGCTATTTCACTCACTCGCTTTGTTCATTTTTCCAAATTGTAAATATCATGCATACTATGAATAAACCGCAGTGAATAACAAAACTTTGTGACTTCTTACACTCCTGTCTCCCCTTCACCTTTTCCCCAGTGCAGGGTAAAAGTATTTGGTAGAAAACCAAATACTTCTTCTCTGATTAACCTCCCTGCCTTTCTTCATTTGGTATCTTTATCTGTCTTTCAAGGTAATGTGATAGTTTCTCACTGCAACGAATACATTTTGAGCTTATTTGATCAAGCAATGCTCCCTTCGAGGGGCAACAACCTCTTCTAATGTTCTGCCTCGCTACGCCGAATCATCATGCTGTTGAAGTTATCACGCATTTGAATCTTTCGTAGCTACGCCAAAAAACAAAATCAGTGCCATTTGTAAGTAATATATTACTGCCTAGTGTGAATAATCATAGGTATAACAGCTAATTCATAACAATTGCTTAGCTTGTTTAAAAAGTATCTCAACGTTCTGGTTATTGTTTTTAGTTTTTTTAATATATTATTAGGCGTTTTCATCTTGCTGAAATCTCCAGACACATAAAAACGGTTTTTCTAGCATTGCAACATTTTCGTCTCAAGGCACAAGTCAAGGGTTCGAGACGTTATTCAAAACTATCATGATGTACAGGTACTCATCACTTTCTAGTACCCAATGAAGACCGTTTCTGCTGGTGCAGGCTATGCGTGCAAACCTCGCACTGTTTGTGCGAGTGTATAAAACTAACCTCACTGACGCACGCTCGTGTTAACGCTCGTGCATTACATCAACGATATGTGTACCGTTTCTTTAGAATTATAGTAGTGGTATAAAGTAAAGTGTAGCTTGGGCGGCATGTGCTACACATGCACTACGCAGATGAATCAAGCGGTTTCAAAATTACACTAAACAGCTTATTTGTTAGCGGCTGAAACATACACCTATTTTAAAATCCTATGTGTGTTGTCGCGTGCAATAAAGCTCATTCTGCCCCCCTTCCCACCCCAGCATGTTTTTGCTTCCTGGACACTCCGATAGTTTGACCTATTGCGTAGTTTATTGGGTGCCATGAGACAGTGTGCTACTGAGTGAATGGGTCAACTCTACTACTTCTTCACATATAAAAGAGTACTGACTCAGTGTAAAAATCTCTCTGGCTGCCCCCGTATTTCTCCGCCCTCGCCGTCTTCCTAAGATACTGCGCTCACCCGCTTAGAGCCACCCCCGCATGGCCATCTGCGCAAGCAGGCGTTTGCCGCGTAGCGAATCCATAAATCCAAGCTAGCGGGTGGGTTTCGACTCCCTTCCACGCCTAGCCGTGCATGGTTGAGCCGTGTTTGAGGAAAAAAGGATCCTGGAGGTGAGCCGATCCCGGGTGATTGCAATTTTAAAGCCCCCAGGCGGAGGCAATACACTCCTTTGGCCTCGGCTTCACTTAGACGGCACCCCTGAACTGACCCACCCAGGGGAAATTGGCAGTTGCCTTTTCCTATCTCTCTCGCTATATATCTTTGTCTTTCTCACTTTTTTGTCTTTCCTGTATACTTCTTTCTTCTGTTTACTTCCAATTGTCCCGGCAGCAAGCTTTAACCCTATGCGAATAGCCTGTCTTGGTCTAGACGCATTGGGTTATGGCAGTGTTCTACGGCTGACGCCTGCAACCTTTCAACATCCGTAAACTTTCAGCGTCCTTCAGTTGGGCTCTGCGGTGGGTGGCCGTTAACGTTGCTGAACAACATACAATAAGCATGCATAAAGCATTTCTTTTGCTTATTGATCGTGCTTCCTCAAAACGGCTGTGCACCGAAGTCATCAATCTTTCTCCACCGACATGGACAAATATCCCCCACTTTTATGTTATACACTGCAAGAAAAACAATAAGCAAGCCAAATCTGTATCCTCCTTCGTGGTAGCCAGGTGTCCTACAGAATCTCTTGGTGCCGGGTACAAGGTTACCAAATACCCTGCAGAGATCTGCTATAATCTTGAGATACGAAAAAATACCCAATCGAAAAGCTGAACTCTTACAACATTTGGTGACACACCAATAAGTATTACACCGCACAGGTCTATCAACTCAGTTCGTGGGGTAGTATCGGAGACAGATTTGTTTGACTTTACCGAAGCTGAACTTCTGGAAGGATGAAAGAACCAGAACATGACCAACGTACAGCAGATTACGATAAGAAGAGAAAATTAATAAACACCTACTAAACGTTTAATACTGACCTTTGCTTCCAGCAATCTGCCCGAAACCATTCAAGTCGACCATTCAAAAAGACTTCTGTGAAGCCATATATTCCTAACTCACACCATTGCTTCCAATGTCAGAGATAAGGCCACAGCTCGCAAATCTGTCGTGGTCGGCAAACATGTGCTCTATGCAGAGTCTTGGGCCAGTCGTCCGACAACTGCGAAGAAACGGAGCACTGCGTGAACTGTGGCGGAAATCATGCCACATACTCATGGTCCTGGTCGTTTTGGAAGAAGAAAAACGTATCATCACAATAAAGGTAAAAGAAAACATCACATTTAAAGAAGCAAGAAGAAGAGACTCGCCATTTTATAGCCCCACATATGCTGATGCGGCGTGTCAGGGGGCAGCGTCACACCGATCCTCTCCACTCCTTCGACCTGCGCAGAGTGAGCCATCGGCTGAGGCACCTAACCTCAAGGCGACTGTAGCTGAGTCTTCTCGGTCTACTCGTGAACAGATACCGGAGACTCCAGGATCCCCAGGTCTCAAGGCCTCGCCTCACCAAGCGAGGCCTACATTTCGAAAACAACCTATTTGCATGTGCGGTCATCCAGTGCCTCCGAGGAGGCAATTGATACAGTGGCACCCTATATGCAGAAATAGTGGCATCGCACTTTCGAAAGCGCCAAGAGAACAACAAAGCTCCTAGCAGGACATGATGACAGCCCTGTTAATTGAATTCAAACTTTCAGCTTAAACAAGTCACTCCCTTTACGTACGCAGAGAACTACTTTACTTCCAATATGGAAGCACAAATTATACACTGGAACGCAAGAGGACACCTTCAAAACCTCAACCACGTCCAAGAGCTTCACAGAAACACTTACCGAAAGTGCTCTGTGTACAGGAAACACAACTAAAATCCCCCCAAACAAACTTTCTATGTGCTTCCGTCATATTCTGAAAAGACCGAGATGATGCTGTGGCGTCCTCTGGTGGTGTGGCCATAATATTTATTCAAGGAGTAGGACGTGCACAATTACTACTCCAGACATCCTTGAGGCGATGGCGCCCCACAGGGACGTTAGCGCATGCAGGCTTTGGTGTTGAGCGACACCACGGACCCGAGCTAACGGGGGGTTTCGACCTCTCCTACGCCGAGCCGTACGTGGCTAAGCCATGTCCGGGGAAAAGAAAATTCTCGGGGTTGAGCCGACGCCAGGTGATTGGACCTTTAAGGCGCCCCGGCAGAGGCAACACACCCCTTTGGCCCTGTCTTCACGTAGACAGCACCCCTTGGCTGACCCACGCAGGGGAAATCGGCTGTCTCTTTTAGATGCGGAAGCATCTTATACTCGCGCCTTGTAGTGCGCCGTCCGCACCGCTTCTCGAACATTCGACAGCTGACGCGCGCGCATGCGCCGTCGCGCCGTCGCCCACCATCTGTGCCGCGCGCGCTTCTCCCTCGAGAACATTCGACAGCTGACAGCGCATGCGCCGTCGCGCCGTCGCCATCTGTGCCGCGCGCGCGCTTCTCCTTCGAGAACATTCGACAGCTGACAGCGCATGCGCCGTCGCGCTGTATATACACTCAAGGTCAGCGCTCGCTCGCTCAGTTGCCGCTCGTCGGTTGGTTTGTACGGCGCGTCGACGTCCAAGGTCGCAGTGAAATGAATTCCAACGAATCCACAAACACAATGATCGACGTCCCTTCGACCAGCGCCGCCCTTTCGCATACGTGTGTACGTGTTCACTCATTTAACACCCCCTCCTACAACCACGTTAACCAATTTAGCCATCGACCCAAGTAAGTCGCAATTTAACACCCCGTTTCACAACCACGTTAACCAATTTAGCCATCGACCCAAGTAAGTCGCACTTTAACACCCCGTTAACCAATTATATGCTCCGCATCCTCCTCAGTGTTCCCCCGAGGGAAGCTGCGGGCAGTTTTTTTCCTATTTCTTTCTCTCCCCACATCTTCGTCTTGCTCTCTCTTTTATTTTTTCCTGTCCTCTCTTCTCTTCGATTACTTCAGATTTTCCTGGCGGCGAAGAATAATCTGGTGTATTGTATCCAACCTCGGATATGCTATATCGGGTTATAGTAACTTCGTATATCTGGCACCTGCAATGCCAGCGGGTTTCCCTAGCGTCCCCATGTTGGGCTCGATGGTGGGTGGCTGGCCTTGCTACGGAAAACAAGAACTTTTATGGGTTCTACCTCTTTTTCCCACCTCCCCAATTGCCCTTCTTTTAAAAGAGGGTGCATTGAAGTTAACTTCCAGTATCATGCGAAAAATGCTGAAAACTTCTCACATGTCCAAATCGTCCACGCCGAATGTCCTGACATACCAACAAGATCATTGTCATTTTTAATAATTTCGAAATGTATTACAGGCGCCTTTAGAGCCCATTACAAAGCCACAAGAATGGCGAGTGGAGACATTCTTCTAGAACTTAAGCACAAGGCCTAATATGACAATTTAAAATCACTCGCATCTTTCTATTTCTGTAACAGCGCACCGTTCCTTGAACACAGTCCGTGGTGCAATATCCGACAGTGACCTTCTAAACGTCACAGAGGCTAGACTTCTTGGTGGATTGAAAGATCAAAATGTCATTCAAATGCGAAGAATCAAAATAAGGAGCAATGACTAGGAAGTACCAACAAAGCTTATTCCTCACCTTTGACACTTCCACGTTCCCGGAACATATCCAAGCAGGCTACATAAAAACGTGCAACCGACCAAATATACCTGCACGTGAAGGAACCCCAGGAGGTCGAAATTTCCGGATCCCTCCACTATGGGGTCTCTCATAATCATATTGTGGTTTTCGAACGTTAAACCCACACATGAAACCATACATACCTAACCCTCGCCGGTTCTTCAAGTGTCAGAAGTTTCGGCACAGCTCGCAGAGCTGCCGTAGCCGCATGTCATGTACAAAATGTGGGTCTTAAGAAAAAGGAGTGGATAAGTGCACCTCTGATCCACACTGCTCCTACTGTGATAGAGATCACCGTGCTTACTCTCACTCTTGCCCTGCGTGGAAGAGAAGATTATAACACTGAAGGTCAACGAAAACATTTCATACAAAGAAGCACAAAACAGACGTTCCTTCGTTCCACTTTCTTATTTCCAAGCGGCGTGCGCGGAGGTGGAGGCACAACGTCCTTTTGCATCTGCGCGGTTCACGCATAGTTGTCCGCCAGCAACCTCTACCCCACAACATCATCCCCTCCTACAGCGGAAGCAGTCCGTGCTTCTCCGCCACCAACGAACATGCAGACCTCTGGGTCTGCAGTTCCTGGGCAATCTGCCAAAGCATATAGCCTTACGTCTCTCACACCTGCACGCGAACACCGCGAGCGGGCGTCCATTGTCTCTGCCGAGACAATAGACACAACGCAAAGTCTGTCGGCGTCTCAAACGCCGAAACATCAGCGTGGCTCTAAGGAGGCTGCCAAAAAGAAAAAAAACAGGTATTAGGGGGACGGAAAAGGCCTTCTAAGATTAGGTTGTCTACTTCGACGCACAGCACAAAAACTCACTCAAAATGGCAACACAAATAATGCACTGGAACGCTAGGGTTCTTCTCCAGAACCTCGATGACGTTACAGAACTGTTACATGAACACAATCCGAAGGTGCTATGCATCCAAGAGACACTGCCCCGCCGCGGTGGTCTAGTGGTTAAGGTACTCGGTTGCTGACCCGCAGGTCGCGGGATCGCATCCCGGCTGCGGCGGCTGCACTTCCGATGGAGGCGGAAATGTTGTGGGCCCGTGTGGTCAGATTTGGGTAACACGTTAAAAACCCAAAGTGATTGAAATTTTCGGAGCCCTTCACTACGGCGTCTCTCATAATCATATCTTGGTTTTGGGACGTTAAACCACAAATCATCATCATCCAAGAGACACTTCTGAAGCCACCACAAACAAACATTATGCGACAATATGCTATGTTCCGCAAGGACCAGGATGAGGCAACTGCTTCGTCTGATGGTGCAGCTATATTAGTAGAAAAATCTGTGCTTTGCCAGCCTTTTAGTACGCAGATGACACTTGAAGCAGTCTCATTCCACGTCAATCTATTTGACAAATAAGTCACTGTGTGCTCACTATACATACCACCAAACTACAAACTTAACCGCACAGATTTGCATCACCTCAATGATCAGCTGCCGGCACCCTTCACTGTTGTGTGTGATTTAAATGCCCACAACGCCCTAGGGGGTGACCCACTGCGATGATGCGAGAGGCCGACTGATAGAGCAATTTCTCGTGTGTGCTGGAGCATGCCTCTTCAATAAAAAACAGCCTACTTATCACAACATTCATCCCAACTCATATTCAGCGATAGACTTGTACCATGGCTCTTCCTACATCTTCACCGAGTTAGAATGGCATGTGGTCGAGAATCCGTATGGCAGTGACCACTTTCCTGCTATGTTAAACTTGACAACATTACGCAACTTTCCTCCACACATTCCCAAATGGAAAATAGCATCAGCTGGCTGGGAGAAGTTTAAGGAATCCACAATTTTACTTCGTGACTTTATCACAATTCATGACATCGATTGCGCAGTAGCATTCTTCAGTGCGTTTATTCTTGATGCTGCTGAAAAGTTTATCCCGCTAAAGAATGGTCACCCTTGTCAACAACGTGTCCCTGGTGGATCAAGGACTGTGGAAATGCGCGTAAACATAATAAAGCCTGGAGCATTCTGCGCCTATACCCGAATGCAGAAAAACTCTCAGAATTTAAAAAAGCGAAATCATAGGGTAGGCGACGACGACGTCAGGCAAGAAGGAAGAGCTGGGTCAAGTTGCTTTCTGGCATCATCTCCTAGACCCATGGCCTCAGAAGTTTTAAGGAACAGCAAGCACATCCCCTGCCTTTGGTGATTCAAGCAAACACACTGAAGGAGCAGGCCAAAAGCCTTGGCAAACGCTTTGAGTGCATATTCAGTTCCGCGCACTATTCAAACCCTTTCTTAAAATATAAAGAAATGACAGAACTCAGAACACTTGAGTGGAAGTCTAACACAAACAAACAATATAACACTTCATTTATTATTGCTTAACTTATGGCGGCCTTGAATGCGTGCCGCAGCACAGCACCTGGACCCCACCGATATATGTATGACATGCTCAAACACCTTCACGATGACACAGAAATCACTTTACTTGCCCTGTATAATACTATCTGGCCTTCCGAGTACCTACCGTCTACGTGGAAAGATACCATTATTGTCCTCGTTTTAAAGGAACGCAAGGACCCTCTTCAGTTACAAGTTCCGGTTCAATGGCTCTTACAAGCTTCTTGTGCAAGGTGTTTGAGAAAATGACAAACAAAAGACATGCATTTTCCGGAAGAAAACAAACTGCTTGACCTTTTTAAGTGTGGTTTTAGATAGGGCCGGTCTACTACGGGTCTACTTGTGAATTGAGGCATACATCCGCGATGCGTTTATCCCCAAACGACACTGTCTCTGAGTTTGCTGACATAGAAAAAGCATATGACAAAACATGGTGCTACGGCATCCTTAGAGATCTGTCAGACATTGGTATCTATGGCAATATGATCAATATCATAAAGATCTACTTATCCGAGCGAACATGCCATGTTCGTATTAGGGAATGTCTTGTCCAAGCCATTTATTCAGGAAACAGGAGTACCACAGCGTGGTGTCCTTAAGTTGCACCCTTGTTAATATAAAATGAACACATTACGACTCTGCGTTCCACAATACTTAATCTATTCGCATATGTGGATGATATAGAGGAAGGCTTCAGGTCATGTATTCTTGCAGTGTGTGTGTGGCATGTTCAGCTCTGTCTGAAGAAAGTGTATAAGTGGGCTAACGAAAACGGGTTCAGATTGAGTCTAGAGAAGAGCACCTGTGTACTCTTTTTTAGAAAAGAAGGCCTCCACTCAAATCCCGAAATTGGCTTACTTGGCCAGCGGTTACCGATAGAGGCCGAGCATAAATTTCTTGGTCTAATTATGGGTTCTAAACTCACAGTTACATTACGCAACAAGTATAATAAAAACAAGTGCATAAAAAATGAACATTCTGAAAAAACTCTCACGCACATTGTGGCGGAGTGACCAAAATTGTCGTTATCAATCTCTACAAAAGCTTCATACGCATGCACCTCGGTTATGACGCTATTATATACCAGCCTGCTACTCCATGTGCTTTGAAAATGCTTGATTCGGTCGATCATTTGGTCATTTAGTATGTAACAAGTATAACATTTTGACCTCCAAGGTGGTGCTGGTGAGAGACTCCTTCTGTGCGTTGTTGAACAATAAAAAATAGTGCTCAATGTACATGTCAATGGCTGCTGAGCTCCAAACATAACTGAGCTCCAAACATCCCTAAACTCCTGCAGTAATTCCACCCCCGGTTTCGACCGTGTAGTGCAAGAAATGCTGAAAAACCTCCCAATCGAAACAAAAAAAAATTGCCCACAGCTTCCCTCGGGGGAACACTGAGGAGGATGCGGACCATATAATTGGTTAACGGGGTGTTAAAGTGCGACTTACTTGGGTCGATGGCTAAATTGGTTAACGTGGTTGTGAAATGGGGTGTTAAATTGCGACTTACTTGGGTCGATGGCTAAATTGGTTAACGTGGTTGTAGGAGGGGGTGTTAAATGAGTAAACACGTACACACGTATGCGAAAGGGCGGCTCTGGTCGAAGGGACGTCGATCATTGTGTTTGTGGATTCGTTGGAATTCATTTCACCGCGACCTTGGACGTCGACGCGCCGTACAAACCAACCGACGAGCGGCAACTGAGCGAGCGAGCGCCGACCTTGAGTATATATACAGCACGACGGCGCATGCACTGTCAGCTGTTGAATGTTCTCGAAGCGCGACGCCACATGCGCGTCCACTGGAGAATCAGGAGAATTGTAGATGTCGAACGCGGTGTGTAGAGGAGGAAGGGTGCACAGATGGGGGAGGAGTGAAGCGCGCGCGGTGTGTAGAGGAGGAAGGGATGCACAGATGGTGGAAGAGTGGGCGACGGCGCGACGGCGCATGCGCGCGCGTCAGCTGTCGAATGTTCGAGAAGCGGTGCGGACGGCGCACTACAAGGTGCGAGTATAAGATGCTCCGCATCTAAAACCTTCCTTTGTGCAATGAAATCTAATTTTCTGGCGCTATCCCTACTTCCTGGGAAGAGGCTAGTATCATTCCCATTTCAAAACAGTGCAAGGGCCTTTCTTTAGTTTCGATGTACAGGTGTATTTCACTTACAAGTTGCCTGTGCAAACTCCTCGAAAAAATGATAAACTGCCAACTTGTACATTTCCTTGAAACAAAAAATTTCCTCGACCAATTCTAGTGCGGGTTTCGAGAGAATAGATCCACCGCCGACCATTTTGTTTGTATTGAGGCACAGATCAGAGACGCTTTCGTCCAAAACAATACTTGCTTTCTGTGTTTTTTGATATCGAAAAAGCTTTTGATACGTCGTGATGCTGTGGAATATTAAGAAACCTGTCCCACCTTGGCATGCATGGCAGAATATTTATTATATTCGAAACTTACTTATCTAACCGAACATTCCGTGTTCTAGTGGGCAGCAATTTATCCCAAAACATTGTCCAAGAAACAGGAGTGTACTTATTGTTACACTTTTTATTATCAAAACGAATTCTTGGCGCTTCTCTATCCCTCGCGATATGTTTTATTGGACGTATTTCGACGACGTCCAGCTTGATTTTAAATCTTGTAATGTCGCCATGTACGAGCGGCAGGTGCAGCTTGGTTTGAACAAAGTATTCAATTGCACAGAAGAAAACAGGTTCCGGCTGAATACACAAAAATCACGCGCGTCTTGTTCTCCATGAACAGAGGCATTTATACTGAACCCAATATTCAACTGCATGGGTAACGTCTTTCTGTTAATACTGAATATAAATTCTTAGGCCTAATCTTGGACCACGAGCTAACCTTCATACCACACGTCAAGTAATCAAAAAACAAGTGCATAAAAGCCATGAACGTTATAAAGTATTGTCATGCACCACGTGGGGAAGTGACAAGAAATGTCTGATGATTTTGTATGGAACCCTCATACGTACCCGCCTAGACTAAGGGGCGCTAGCATATCAGTCTACGACACTTACTGCCCTTAAAATGCTTGATCATGTTCATCATCTAGGCGTCCTCCTCTCTACAAGTGCTTTTCACACTAGCCCCATGGAAAACCTGTACGTGAAGTCGAACGCATGGTCGCTCCACCTACAGAGATGTTACATGTCCTTTAAATATTATCTCAAAGAGAATGCAGGCAAGGAAGAGCCATCACATTCGACAATTAATGACATGTCAAGTTCTGCTGTGCTTGAAAAATGTCCTTCTATGAGACAGCCCTACTCACTACGTGTGGGAGGTCTAGCGAAGGAAACTGGTGTGCCACTTGAGCACCGTTTGATGGCTCCCGCAGTATGCCTGCTACCATGGCAGTGGACGGCGAAAGATTGTGACGTGTCTTTCTCGGAGATTACGAAGCACACGCCAATTGCATATATTCAGACATCTTCCTGGAACTACAACATAAATACACATTTCCTGGGTTCTTTACGAATGCCTCAAAGTCACACGGTTCTGTCTCGTACGCAGCCGTCAGCCCATCCTTTTCGGAAGCCGGTGATCTGCACTCTAATGCAAGCATTTTCACCGGTAAAGGTTATGCGACACTCTCGGCCGTTACACAATAAAGAAATAAGACTAGAAAAGGCAATAATGAATACATATTGTCTAAACGTAGTAAAAGATCTGCAAACTATTAAAAACCACGAAACCTCGTCCTTGTCTCGCTTTATTTACCTTTATAGAAAGTCTACTCATCCAAACAGCGTGTTGTATTGTGCTGGGTGCCAGAGCGCCACGAAATCCAAGGCAACGTTTTGGTTGACCAGCTAGCTGGATCCGCCAACAAATCCGCTACTGATACATCGATACCAATTCCTGCACTTGAATTAAAAGCTTTTCTCAAACAAAAGCTCAGGGGTTATCGGCAGAGCACATGGGACACACCCACAGGTAATAAACTGCAACTTATCAAGCCGGAAAGTGGCCATGGCCGCTAGTATCCAAATCACGCCACACAGCAGTAGTACTTACAAGCTCAAGAGCAGTACATACTCACAATACACATTCATTTCCTTTGTCTGGAGGTGCTCAACCTTTGTGTGACAGATGTAGAAGCACTCACTTTACTTCGCATTTTAGTATAGTGTAAGTAATTAGACACGCTGAGACGACATCACACTCCGCTACCGTACCAACAACAGATACCACTCTATCCTGCAATGTTCGTCGGTAGGGAACCACTTTTCATATATAAATTGTTGTTGGCTTTTTTGAGAGATGTCCGTACCTTTCATGTCATATACCCGGGCATTCCGTAGCGTGACCTCTCCTTAGAGGCCTCAACTGCGGTGGCTACACTGAACAAAGCACTTGCTTCGCGGCGTTCGGACGCAAGGGTGTGAACGATGAACACACTTGTGCTGATGCCATACAAGTCCACCTTGGTTTTTACTATCACAAACTTTCGTCATTCGTTGACAGTATACACACATTTCAAGATATGGTCATGATTATATTTCTTCTATGTTTTTACCCGCCTTCTCACGAGGAATTTCGACACCCTTACACAGCCGCTTATAACAATCATTGTCCAAATCTCTAATACCACTATCTCGCGCATTTTGGCCGTCAAATGGCTCTTGCGCCACAAAACACCAAATATTATCATCAACTCAGAGCCACATGATCAGCGTCGGCTGATCCAGCAGGCTGCGCGATTACATGGGTCCTATACTAAGTTATCTAACCTATCACAACACTCGCTTGTAACTTTACGACAAAATGCTTTCTCTCTCTCTCTTTCTTTCTCAATGTTGCAGTATGATTGAGACATTCACCGAGAACCTGAGCGTGGCTAGCACATAGTAACGCTACGCCCGTGGGGTCGCATTACCGAATCGCGTTCCTTTCTAAAGTCGAAGGACAAGCGTGCTCCAAATTGTCGCATTGAATACGGTGTGATGCCAGTGTATATTCGCAACCATCGTCTTTCACATTACGCCCTTGTACTCTAGGTCGAACATGGCGATAATCTGGTAATGAAAACAGCCAACACTCACGTCATCACACGCACCCATATCAGGAAGCTGCATGTGCCATTGGGCCTGCACCCATCCCAGGCAGCACGCCGCCGTTGGACCAATCTTGGACCAACATCGGCTAACATCGGCACCGACGTCGGGCCGACGTCGGAAGTGCAACTTCTTCCAATGTCGGGCCGACGTTCAAGCCAATGATGGGCCGACGTTTTAGCCAGTATGCAACCAACATTGGGCCGACGAAGGCCCATCGTATTGCCGACAAAGCTGCCAATGTTCGGCCAACATTGGGCCATATTTCAGCCAATCACATGCCATTTTTACGCCGATGTTTGCTGCACGACGAATATTGGCTACGGATGTACGACCGACATTGGACCAATCCAGGGCCACATTGCAGCCAATCAAATGCCGTTATTACACCGATGTTTCCTGCACGACGAATATTGGCTACTGATTGGCTTGCCATTATGTAACCATTATTAGTAGGGAATTTTTCTTACCGGAAGATTTAAACAATATGCCTCGATGACCCGCTCTTGTAGCTTTGCAGCCCTGTATTCTTGGGGCAACAGAAAATTGAATGCTGAGAACTGAAAGCAGTTACTCGATCTATTTCATCTTTTATACCTCATTCCCTTTGCTAACACTGGAAGCGTAGTTTATTTTTTTACCAATTCATCTTTTGCAATAGCGATTGGTACTGGTATTTGGTACAGCAGATCGAAAAAAGTCGTTAGGAAGTAAATGTTGAAAGCGTATGTCCCCCACTTGCAATCCCCACATATGTCTCCCACATGGTAATCGAGAATATTCATAGTTTAGAGCATTTTTTTGTAACTAAAACATGGTGATGGTGCTTCCGAATCAGCATAAGCTAGCCGAACAGTGCACCACCGACAGTCTGCAGACTATTTATTCTTTGTTTTTTTTTTATTTATTTGGTACAACAAAAAATGTATACATTGAAAAATATATATACACAACTAAAAAAGGCCCGCTCTACTGCAGGTCAGGTTGCGTTGGGGGCACAGTGACAGTGGTGCTGTCAAGGCCCTGGCTGCTGTGGCTGGGCAGGAAGCCAGCTGCCGCGAGCAGCCGATAATCTGCACTCTGAGAGTGGGGATCATCGGGCTGCTCCACAACAAATGCTTCTCTGAAGCGCCGCTTCCTGCCCCCACAGCGATCACCAGACCCTGGCAGCCACCTCTTAATAAAGTTGAGGGCCTCCGCCTGGTCGCACCCTGCTTTTTGGCAGATGACATCTGCATACAAGAACAGAAATACCATAGTACACATGAAGCACTGCAGTACAGAGAATACACAAGGGTACACACACATAAAACAATGAACAAGTCTAACCTGTCACTAATCTACAGAGCCTCAGGTTCACAAAGGCCCTTTTCCCTTTTCTGCCATGAAGGCTGTACAGCACTTGCACGTCATGTGCCAATACAGCCTTCATGGCATTCACACCAATTTCTCGGAGGCCACGTCACCCAATCTGCAGGAGGTGCTTGCACTGTAAAAAAATGCAAGAAGCATAGATGGGGTGAACGCAACAGCACATCGAAATGTTTTCATAATAAAAATCTGCAAGAAGAGGACACTGAAAACAACAACTTGAATTTTTAAGCATCACAACATTCCATTGTTTTTTTACGCTAACTTCAACTCACTTGACCTAAAATGGTTTCCACATCAGCCTTCTCACACTCAGTGTGAGAACCTTTCAGAGTCCTTCTCTGAATGCAGTTTCGCTGTTATGAAATCAAACACAACACTGTTATAACCCTTAATAAATATTGATTCTAGCTATGAAATAGTATAATTACTTTGTACAGTGCTCAAACTCCAATACACGTTTTTTCGAGGTTACAATGTCTTTGCCTGAATGTTGACCAGGAGTAGCTTCTACATGTTTTTAATCAATGCATTGTAAGCAGAGCACAACAAGATAAATGAACATGATCAAGGCGTACTAAGAGGCAACCTTAGAGCGACCAAATCTTGGTCATAGATGAAACTGATAGAAAAATAAAGGTCGCACTAGATGGTCGCACCATTTTCTGTTTATATTTTTCTGTGATAGCCAACAAAGAGGCATGTCGCTATAGAAATCTTATCACAATAAACAAAGGTGCATTTTTCTTCACACTGCGAAATTGGGTGCATGTTAGATTTCCAAAAAAGTAAGAAATCGGCTGACACAAGGCAGGGTGAACTGTAGCTCAAAGTAGAGAGAGCCGCAGCGGACACAAAATAGGGTGATAAATGAACAAAATTACTAAATGTCTGTTTTAAGCAGGCTATTGCAAGTCACTGCCCATCAAACACACGATGCCGCCTACATCGTCTGCTAGCTTAGGACAGTTCACTCGGACTTCACAGACTATAGTAAATACAGTCGAATCTCATTAATTCCAACACACTTAATTCGAACTGACGCTGTGGTCCTATCAAAGCTATACCGCGCTCCGAAAATGCTCTCAGCACCCCGCCCAATCCTGCGGTGGCATTTCAGACACCTCATCGCTGTGCTTGAAGAAGAAAATGAAGAAAAGGAAAGAAAAGACTGCGGTGGAATGTTTGCCAAATGCCAATCTGCGACATTCCTGTGCCCCGCTTTGGCTTTTTCTATCCCTGCCACGTAGAGACCCTTCTCCTCTTAACACTGCGCATGAAGAGAAAGAGGGGAAAAAAAGCTGTCGCAGAGAGTTGGCTCTCTCATGCCGATCTGCAACGTGCCGGTGTCACGCTTCCCTGTTTTTCGTTCCTGCTATGTAGAGACTCTTCTCCTTTCAACACCGCGCATGAAGAGAAAAAAAAAAAAAAAAGCTGCCGCGGAGTGTTTCTCTCTCGAATGCCGATCTGCTTTTCTCCAGGTGGAGACGCTCCTCCATTCTCATCATGTGCTGGCCACGCTCCGGCTGCAGCGCAGATGGTAACAGTGGAAACACAATTGTCTTCGAAGAGTGTCAGCACTGGACATTGCCGCGCGCAACTTCTTTTGCCAGGAGAATACTGAAGCCGAAGTACAAATGCTTTGCAAACTGCACGCAAAACTTGTTGACTCGTTGCAAGGCCAACGTGTACAGACATGTATTGACTACTTTAATTAATGACGGATGTCCTGTAATTTGTGAATAAAACTTCTCCATGCACATGCATCACTGCATGGTGAGCCCTCCGCTCGTTTACCGTATTTACTCTATTCTACCGCGCCCTCGATTGTAATGCGCGCCCGGTTTCCACGACAAAAAAAAAAAAAAAAAAACTAAGACATCGGTTGCAACGCGCACCCTTTTTTCTCGTTGGCCCGCTTGATCACACCACTCGCGAAAACAACTCTTTTTGAGAGCGTCTTCCGTTTAAATATGAAGTACGGGGGAAGCTTATGCCTATCTGACGTGCAACAGAGCATTGCTGTCACTCTAGTTTTACCGTGGCCCGATGTCAGTACACAAACTTGCTTCGCCCCCTTCTCCTAGACGGTTGTGGTGCCAGGCATGTCGAAGTAAAGAGGCTTGTGATCGGCATTCCCGATTTGCCCAAGCAGGTAGCCGTTGTTGTGCCGCAAGTTTAGGAGGAACCTCTGAAGACTCTGAAGCTTTTCTTCGTACTCTTCCGGCAACTTCCGGCATATGCCCGTTCACCTTCGGAGGGAACAGCCTTTTCTCTTCATAAAGTTCGTTAGCCAGCACCTGCTCGCTTTAAGATGGCTCTGCATTAGCCCTTTTTCTAAGGCTAACTGCATAGCCTGCACTTGGAGCAGTTCTGTCGTCACGGGCCGCTGTGCCGCTCACTGCTTAATCACATACTCGCCGAGCAGCTCTTCAATTTGTAGAAACCGACCCTGCTGTGGTCCATTGAAGCCTTTGCGTGAATCTTTGCTGTCGACAATATCCTGCTTTTGTTTCCGCCAGTCCCGCACGCACGTTTCGGGAACTCCGAATGACCGCGATGCGGCCCGATTTCTGTCCGTTCCGGCACACGTGCCGACTTTTCTTTTAGAAGCAGCATTGTGGTGCACTTGTCGAGTTTTTGGGGTCGGCCCTACCATGCTGTCGATGCTAATGTACTACAAGATGACGAACTCCTCAGCACACGTATGAAGTGCCGTGCATGGGAAACACATAGGCAGAAATGACCGACGCGCCATGCCGACGCACATAGGGGGCGGCCATTTTGTAAGTGGCGATGGCAATAGAATGACCATATTCATTTTTTTTTTCGTACTCGATTCTAACGCACATGCGATTTATGAACTCTTTTAACCAAAAAAAAGGTGCGTGTTAGATTCAAGTAATTACGGTAACTTTCATTATTTTGAACTTCTTTTAATTTGAACAAATTTTCTGGCCTCTTTGAGTACGAATTATTCATATTCGACTGTAGTACAGTGGCTCATGAGATAACCTGACTAGTTTGTTTCCCGAAACACAGTATCTTAAAGCAGTACTAAATTTCTGCATGTTACATAGGCATATTAAAAATCAAGAAATATACACCAAAGCCGCAGCCACAGCTTTACTCTGCACAGCTGCCTCTGCGGCCTCCACTTCTCCAATTGTACCAGCAGGCAGCCGGGGAAGGTCAGAGGGGCGCTGTGCTGGCTGGGCGTGCTGAGGCATGGACAAGAGCCGTACCTTGTGCTTCAGCTGTCGCACCTCCTGCAGAACCTGTCTTTGTTGCTGCCGGATGCCAAGTTGGATCCGCAGGATCCGCAGCAATAGAGCTGAAACATACAAGAGTACATACCATATTTACTCGCACAATTTGCGTCCTCACATAATTTGCTCAACAGTATAATTAGCCAGCCTGCTTTACTACAAGAAACTTTTTGCTCGCATACTTTGCCCTCCCCAACCAGCCCGAGCCACCTTGCCAGCACACACACAGACACATTTGACTTCATGATGCTCTGGTCAGGCACATCTCTTGTCGAGCAGGCGAGTGCAGTCTTACACAAAATGGACTGAGTGCAAGGTCCCTTCTTCCATGAACTTTTATGCTTTCCCTAGAATATCGAACTTGAAAACTGAAACCTGTTTATGTGTAGTCCGAAATGCCTAAAGGTTTGCCTCCTATCTTCCCACCTCTTCCACGGCAGGAATGTATTCCCGAGACACAGCACAGATGTTGAACGCGTGCAAGGACCTGTCACATCAACTAGATGAGGCAGGTTTTCGCACTCTTTTTTTTTTTTTTTTCAGTTTCGCCATCTGGCCATTGCCTTTTTACCGTTCCTTGTGATAGGCTACAATAATTATATACGAGGCAGATTGCTGTTATAAAGCTTACCGAAGAAAACTGAAACCGTGCTACCGCTAAGCACATCAGCGTGGAGTTCTTCGACATGCAATATTCAGCATGGGAGCCAGCAGAAGAGTGCGTTGAATAAGACTTAGCATAGAAGCTTGGGTGTGTTGGTTAGATATCGGAGGGAACACAACGCAATAGAAGACTGGGACAAGGAATGGACACACACACACATGAAGAGCGACACACACAGCACTGTGTTGGCATCGCGCTTCCTTGTCTGCATCTTACTTTACATTGGGTTCCCGACAATTATTGGAGAGTACTTATGTTCTCTGGTATAACCCTGTCGTGGGAACTGGTTTTTGTGAGCACTGTTCGGAAGAACTTCAAGAAAATGGGGGCATTTGAACAGGCTTAGCAAACAAATGACAATCCGCTTTGAGACAGCTGTGACAGCGCCTGCAACATATATTCCCAGTTGAGCTTTTAGGCCAGCGATTCCTACTAGCTTCGCACATGACCGGATTGACAAAAAAAGTACACATAATACGCGAGTATATACCGCATTTGACTCTGTAGCTTTGGTGAACCAGGCAGATACACAAATTTATCCAAAACTCCATTGATTCTGTTGCAAATTTATTCAACAAACAAATTGCGATGTTATCCATGTTACTATACGATTGTGGCACTTTACCATTGCAGCTTTCCAGGAGGCACACATAGTGCACCGTTAGTTCACCACTCGCAGTTAATTGTATGCAGTAGGTTGCTCACAGCAACTGACTGCATGCAATGGTGAACATCTCGCATGCTTGCACCGCTGTTTCAGCATGCTGGCTGCTTCCCATACGGCTATCAATCGATGTTCACAAAATTGGGAAGATGAAGAAAGACTGCACAGTGCCCTCTGGCCACCCTATACTCCAAACCTCCAGACAACAAACAAACAAAAGAAACAGAAGTATGCAAATGAATATTATTCCTAATGCAGCTGGAATGGAGTGTAGTTTTCACCAATTCTGTGTGTTAAGTCAATATGGAGTGAGTTAACTCCATAAAGTAGCTTTTCTCATAACAGTGTTCACTCTATTGTAACACAAGGAGTGACTTCATAGCATCTAGAAGGAAAAATAGAATCTTCAGTATTTGATAGAAATGTGAGGCTCTACCTTAAAACAACAATAATCTGGAAAAAGAACTCATTACATTCGAAAAAAAGAAGGTAGCACAGTTGATCCCTTTTACAAGAGACACTGATGTAACAGACAAACGGGGATAAGAGGCACCAGTGTGCAGGCTGACATTTGGCCCATCATGCATCAGGCACTTCGTAGATGCGCCTGTGCAGCCGGGAGCCCTGCAGTCAAGCATGCTGAGCAAGACTGTTGACCACTGTACAATGACACATTGCCACAAAATTTCAAAACTTCATTTCACAGACTTCTGCAAAAGCTTCTTACACTCTCGCATAATTTTTGCACAAGCTTCTCTCATTCTTGCGTGATTTTCGTCAGAACATATAAGTGTTGGAAGTTGTATGTCCCCAAAAACTTGCACAATACAAATAGCATACATTAAAGTCTATCACTTAATACGTGCATAGTGTAACAACGAAAGGAAACTCACGCATGGTTTGCTCCGAGCCTTCCCCGTGCGGTGCCTCCTTGAGCCTTGGAGAGCACTGTACAGCTAGAGCAAAGTAGAATCAATCCAGTGTTAATGGCAGGTTAACAAGACAACAAAACTAACCCCCATATTCATTATTCATAAACGCTCCCCGACTCGACTTTCACCCTTCACTTGACAGAGTTGAGCACTGTGCCGCTGCTCGTTTGAAAGCGACGCTGCGCTACTCGAGAATCACAGCAGATTATTGCTGACCTGCAGCACTTTTCTCTGCTTAGAGACGGCGCTCCCATCAGCCATCTCAAGCGAAGGTGAAGCGTTGAGTGGAGGGACGTTCTAGAATACGGGGGTAAGATTGGTTGCAAGAACACTACAATAGACACACTTAATTTTTACACTTCATCTATATTGTACAGCTACACACATTCTGCATCCTTATAATGCAACATATACATACAGGCTTATAAAGTAAACACTGTAGGCTGCTCAAATAACACCTACACAAAAAAATTACCCAAAAGTGGCCATGCGCAAAGTACTTTTATTTGAAACTCACAAAACTTTTGCGGTGATGGAGAATAAATAAGACAGGTTACGCTTGGAGGCACATGAGACCTTCGCAGCTTTCATAAAGTACAAAAAACAATATGGTATGTGTGTGTGTATGTACGCATGAAGCTTCAGCCTTTACATACGGTTTCTTGAAAGAATCGACTATGAATTTTATGGCACCTGTGTCCTTCAGCGCAATTGAAAGCCTGCTGATCAGTGTGTGCAATTGTGGAATAGTTACATGGAAAATGGCGTGAAACACCTAAAATCAAATTTTTCTAGCTAGGAAATATGCAGCTGTGTATACACAACACATGCTGCAAACAGTGGGAGGTGACCACAAGAGTGATTTGAGTGTAAGCGGCAGTATTCCGCATTCATGCATCCCGCCATTTTCAACTGTTGCCCAAAAGCAGCACCACTTCAGCGTGCTACTTTTTTTTTACATCATAAACAGCACGGAAAACAGCGAGGATGAAAACAACATATGCAATTAAATTTTGAGCACTATTTATGGTGCGCATGATTGATTGATTGATATGTGGGGTTTAACGTCCCAAAACCACTATATGATTATGATAGACGCCGTAGTGGAGGGCTCCGGAAATTTAGACCACCTGGGGTTCTTTAACGTGCACCTAAATCTGAGCACACGGGCCTACAACATTCCCGCCTCCATCAGAAATGCAGCCGCCGCAGCCGGGATTCGAACTCGCGCCCTGCGGGTCAGCAGCCGAGTACCTTAGCCACTAGATCACCGCGGCGGGGATGGTGCGCATGAAAAAAAAAAAAAAGGCCTTTGTACAACCACGAATTCATAATTTGCCTTCACGGACCTTCTTATAGGCTGCACCACATACAGATTTTTTGTGGCTTTCAAAAGAAATATGAAAAAAAAAAATAATAATAATAACTGTGTTTACTCTCGTCATGAGCGCACTCACTAAGTCACCCTCATTTCAGTCGCCAAAATTTTGAATTTTTTTTTTCTTCCACATATTAAACACACACCTTACGTTCATCCGCTGAAGTCCCACGGGCTCCCCCCCCCTTGCCGCCGTCGCTCGCTGCCACGTGCCATTTTATTTTTGTTTCTATTTGTTCACGGAACGTCCCCTGTCTTTTTTAATTATCTCTTGTAACATATGTGGCCTTATCTTGTTCCCGAGGTGCCACAGGTGCTTTGCTATGTAGATGCACCATTAAACTAGTATTTTTGATCAACTGTGCATTTCTGATGTTTACCTTGCAAGTACGTAAAACTGGCATGCTTCTTGATCTACGATACACATGTGGCTTGTCTCACTTTGAAGGAAAAGTTAGCATACAATGGTGTAAATGCTTAGAATTTGAAATATTGAGGCAGCAGCACACCGGAGATGATCATATGGTAAAGAAACAAGTGCTGCCTTATTACTGGCAAGTTGTCACTTATATGTACAAATAAATTTTGCGAGCTAAAAAAAGTACAAAAGCACAGCGAGGCTATGATGTGGTTCAACCTGTGGATTCGCTTCATTTATCACGCCATATGATGAAGCTTCCTTTGGTAAAACTGCTCAGATAAGCAAAAAGTTTGCTGTCCAATACAGCAACTATACAAAGTGTGCACGTGCATCTTGCAGCGCCTTTTCGTCACTTCCGAAATCCAACATGCCCGGGCACCAACCGAATCTATCGCCTACAACTGCCATATTGTCTCCTCGTGCTTGCACCCGTTTAGTTTTGCCTCACGATGCAAGTTTGAGAAATTATGAGCTGCTAGTGAGGCAAGTTGATTTAGTAGTCCACGCAGAGGGAGCAGAGCTTAGGGTGTTTCTTCGCTGAAAGTTATAACCTGAAATTGAGAACGCACATTCCGATTTTCCTAAAAGTACCAGCGTATTTGGCTGGTGCAGATTAACAAAAGCTACTTGAAGAAACTTTGCAATATTTGCATCTTCAGGTGCAACTTCATTACGGGTAAGTGCCATAGCCAAGTATTTACCTGCAAACAGATATAGCTTACCAAGATACTGTACATACAAACTTGTCCGCAGTTAAAATCATGATGGCGAGGAAGGCGGTTAAAATCGTGATGGCGATCGCGGAGATTTGGTATTGCATTGAAACAAACTATAAAGAATGGGAAACAATATTAGTTCACTTTGAAGTATAGCCGATCGGTTCAAGTTGGGCGTCAGGATTTTTTTTAATTAGTCAATTAATTCTATACACGGTCTCTATCATGTTCAGTGACTCCACTGTACATTAGCGTACAACAAAAGCAAAATACAAGGTGAAAAGTGTGTTAAAGCATACGCGAAAAATAAAGTGATGACTGGCATTACCGCGGCACACACCACGCAAAGTCGCTATCTGCCTTGTATAATATTTTCCTCGACTATTTCCACAAATTGCAATCAAAGAGGCTCAAGGTCAACATCAGCACTGTTTAAAACACTTGGGGGGGGGGGGGGGGGCATTGCTACTTTGGTGGCGTAGGCCGTGACAATATATTCATAATATTATATCTCTTGTAAACTTGCCTAGCTCTGCACGACTAGTTTTCGATGGGAGCAGCTTCGCTTCGCACATCCACTCTTAAAATTGCGGCTCGAGAGATTTTGAGCTTTCACTTGTTTTTGGGCCAGGCAATTTGTAGTGAAAGCAAGATAATAATAGGCCCTCATAGGTTGTGGCGGGCAGCCGGTGTACGCCGTGGCTGGTATATGTGTCGCACATCTTGATTATCTGGTCTTGTATCGAGTGAACGAGCGAGGCCTTCCTAATCCAATGAGCTCGTTAAAGTAAGACAACAAAAAACCACAATGCTTCCACATCGTTCACAGCAACAGATGACGAGCCCCCAACAAACCGCACTGCAGCACGTGAACTGCCGTAGGTACCCAGGGAGTTACCCGGGCATGGCGGGAGAGGGCGACAACGGCAGAAGTGACATCACAAGAACACTATGTATAAAGGGGACATTTAAAGACTTTTTTCCCATTTATAAACTTCGTGCACTGTTCTGTCACAATTTATAGCTCAGAATAGTTGTATTTTGAAAAGGGCACTAATTCATAAGCCCAATGGTTCAAGGATGAGTGCATTTAGGGGGCCCATTCTACGTTTTACTTACGCCCTTCAAGAACTTGCTTACAGGGCCAAAGTCCTGTTTCAGAAAGAACACGCTAGTGCGTGGCCAGCAGTCCGTCAAGCATTAGTGCTGGTGAGATTTGGAAATGCAGCGCATGAGCATCCTCATCTGCTACTTCTCTGCTCATGCTCTCGGGGCTTACTTGCGAGGCACGGTCATTCGCACTTTTCATTTTCACACTGTAAATCAACTGATACCAACTCTGCCTTCCATTATTTAATAAACCAATATTTCATGGTCACGAGGACGAGCTTAAAATGTTTGCTACATCAGACCTGAACAGCATTTTGAGTCATCGAAACTTGCTAGTTGCAGCGAGCATTATGCGAAAAATATGATGTGCTTTACGGTGACAACTTGCAAAACACTGCAGCAACGATTAAAATCATGCATTTTTTGTGCTCACAGGAAATCCCTGAAGCAGGAGGCACTGGGCTAGATAAATTGCGCAGCTAAAATACGGATGCGCTTTCCAATGCTGTCATGCGTACAGGCGGAGAAATGGCAGACAAAACTGGGCGCACCCCGATTCTATGCGCATGCGTCCCATTCACAAGCCTCGCTGCCAGTTGGCACCACATGGCTCACTGTCCATGAGCTCGCTTGTTTCCTGTAACAGTGGACCATACGGTACACCTATTTAAAAACGAGGATAGAATGTATATAATGCAGCATCTGATGAAGCCATGACGATCTGTTGCTGATGAAATCTGGAACTCTAGTTAGTACCCTTATTGTTAACCAGCCGACCGACTAGCAAAAAGATTTGCGACTGAAATGATGGCATCTACACCTGCCCTTAAAGGGGCACTGAACAAAGTTTTTGCCGCCGAGATTTTCAGCCAAAGCACAAGATTGGGCCATGAAATTCATAGACAATAATAATTTCAAGCAGAAACTACGAAAACATACTGAATTTAATGAGCCTTTTACAAAATGCCGCGTCTAGCTCTTAGACACGGCGTTTTCTAAAAGGTCGCGACATTTATTTTTCATTTTTTTTTGTTATTCAAGACAAATGTACGGTGCATTGTTCACAGAAAACAAAATTGCCTCGGTAATATTTCTTTGCGAGCAGCTCACTAATTTTAAGGCAGGCGCGTTGATTCGTGAACTGAAGGATGCGAGTGATCGATCTTGCCTGCTAGTGGCTAGGCGACAAAGGCTTTACCTCATGTCCTGGTGTAGCTAAGTCACGCAAATGGAGCAGAAATGTGCATTATCATTTATTTCACCTAAATATCACACGTATGTGACTTATTGCCGGTGACAGGTGATCAGGATAAAGTCGACAAGTTGCAAATCTGAACAAGAATTCACTCGAATGAAAAACCAACCTATACTCACGTGCACGGTGAAGTCGAACACGTCGTCCGTCAATGTTGTCGCTGATGCCCGAAGGAAAAGAGAAGAGGACAAGCGACGGGGTCGTCTCTTTCTATAAAGTCGGCGGAACTGCCAGAACGGCCAACACAAAAGGCATCGGGTTGACATTCCTCCATCTGGGCATCAGTCGCTCCACCCGGGCATGCAGCTGCTACTGGTTCTACTACTATCCTCTTCCCCGTGCCTCTTCCCGACATTGCAGTGTTGCTGCCATACTCGCGAACCTTTTTAAATTAAAGCACGCAATCATGTATTATCGTGCGCCATACTAAACGTAAAAACAGTGCGCCGGTACATGAGATCACGAAGCGCGGTCCACGCCATCACAAGAACAAATAGAGAAATGAAACAAAAAAAACAAAAATGTATAAAATATTTTGTTTCAATACGATCCGCAATCCAGTTTCCTGCAGCGGCTTTTGGCTCTGTATGAACGGCCAAGCCAGTGCCAAGCCCAGCTTGCGTCCCTGATCAGCTGTTTGTTTCTATCGAGAATTCAACAGTGAACTGGCAATTTGTTTAGATGATATTGCTAAAGGGCTTGAAATCGAATATTTCTCTACGTACTACTGCTGTACTTTTCCTCTCTGTTTCCTGATCACAGTGATGAGATTGAGGAGGTTACAATTTAGAAAACAGCAAGTGCAGCTCAAGCATTGCTAGTATCGCTGTTTCGGTAATAAAATGTTACAAAGATTTTGCCCCCGCGACCTGCTTGCCGTGTTCGAGCACCCAGTAGAAATTTACGGTGCCGCGTTTGAAAGAGTTGAATAAAATTGCAATATTACGAAAGAAAGGCTCTGAAGCAACATCGCATTTTATCAGGCCTACACCTCCCCCACCTAGACGAGTAAAACACGTCGATATTATCTTGCAAAGCTGTGTATAATATTTAAAACACATTCTTTAGCCCACGATGAATTGTTCTCTCGTGTGGCTTCTCCATTTGGTACTGTCATGTTA
Source organism: Rhipicephalus microplus (assembly GCF_013339725.1). Taxonomy (NCBI): domain Eukaryota; kingdom Metazoa; phylum Arthropoda; class Arachnida; order Ixodida; family Ixodidae; genus Rhipicephalus; species Rhipicephalus microplus. The sequence continues at coordinate 75,465,718 of NC_051174.1, read as the reverse complement.
ACTTACAAAGGCAACTTTCCATATTTAGTCTCTTTAGATGTTGCAAAAGCTTGACACGTGGTGTGTATGCCATACTGATAATTCTCCTCGTAACCTGGGTCCGCCTCTTTAAACAGCGTCGCATTTTATTGTTCGCAATTGTGTTTGTTTTATACTGTAAGCGAGCTGTGTGATTTCATCAATATTCACGAGTGTTCCCTGACTATACAAACACGTGCGTCTTATTTGGTGCGGTGCACGTTTGTATGTAGCAAAAAATGTCATTTCGTCAGCGTGTGTCTGCATACACTTGCATGCCCTGCAGTACGTGTTCATAATTAATACAGTAAGGACCGCAATGCATAGCCTTGCATGGGACATATATTCCATGCACCCTCAGAGAAATGTTGTTTGTTATGAGCCTACTGTTTATTATTACATTTTTTTTTTCGTTAAAGTTTCATCTCCATATAAAGCAGCTGTATACAGGCACGAGCTTCAGCAGCTTCCTCGTTGTTCCATTTTAAATAAAAACACCAAGCCTACCCGAATCAATGATCTGTTTGCTATCATTACTGTTATGTGTTCTACGATGTACACAAGGACAGTAGTATACAAAAAATAGGGAGGGAATTGAATGCCCTGCCTGCATGGCTGCGCCGTTTCACAAGATCAGGCGCTGCGCTGTGAAGCTTCCTACCGGCCTGCAGAAATTCAAGGGAGCGTACAATAGCGTGGTTCAAGAGGACTTGTGGGGAATACTAGACACACTGGGTGTAAAAGATGGAGTCACTAATCGTCTAAAAGAAATCTATAAAACTAACAAGGTAGTTAAAAAGTGGGAAAAACAGGTATCCAAGCCCACAGTGGTGAAACGTGGACTTAGGCAGGCATGCCCACTGTCACCCTTCTTATTCATGATGTACCTACAAGGATTAGAGGCCAAATGAGAGGCAAGGGGACTTGGCTTCAACCTCTCTTTAGTCAAACAAGGAAAACTCATTGATCAGGCACTACCAGCATTAATCTACGCAGATGATATAGTGCTAATGGCCGACAACAAGGAAGATTTGCAGAGGTTGATGGACATCTGCGGTAATGAGGGAGATAGAATTAGAGTTTAGATTCAGTTAGGAAAAATCAGTAGTCATGATTTTTAATGATAACAAAGGTAGTGAGCTTAGAATACAGGAAGTCACGCTAGAGATAACAGATAAATACAAATAACTGGGCGTATGGATAAGCAATGGGACCGAGTACCTGAGGGAATACGAAATATGCGTGACGACTAAAGATAACAGGAATGCAGCAGTGATGAAAAATAGGGCACTGTGGAATTACAATAGGTATAATGTTGTGAGAGGAATATGGAAAGGGGTCATGGTTCCTGGGCTGACGTTCGGCAACGCGGTCTTGTGCATGAGGTCAGAAGTTCAAGCAAGATTAGAAATTAGGCAACGTGAAATATGTAGGCTTGCTTTAGGAGCTCACGGGAATACACAAAACCAGGGAGTACAAGGTGATATGGGATGGACATCATTTGATGGCAGGGAAGCTAGCAGCAAGATAAAATTTGAGAAGCGATTGAGAGAAATGGGGGAGGAGCGTTGGGCTATGAAGGTTTTCAGCTACTTGTACATGAAGAATGTCAATACAAAATAGAGGAAGCGAACCAGGAAATTGACTGGTAAATACTTAGAAAACAGCAGGTGGCCAAACCAGAAAGAACTATCGGTTAAAAAGGAACTGCAGGAAACGGAGACTGACATGTGGAGAATTGGCATGATTAAGAAGTCTGCACTAGAGATCTATCGAACTTTTAAGCAGGAAATTGCCAAAGAAAGAATCTATGATAATACTCAGGGTAGTTTTCTACTGTTTGAGGCCAGGACGGGAGTATTGCGAACCAAGACATATCGGGCCAAATATGAAGAGGTAGACACAATATGCAGTGCGTGCGAAGAGAAAGAAAAAACTGCCGAACACTTGACCATGCTCTGTAAAGGGCTTCACCTTATAGTTCAAGATGATGGCACAGAGTTTTTCAAAGCACTGGTGTTTAGGGACAGGGAGGGCAAAATAGACTTTAAGCGGGTAGACTTAACTAGGAGGAGGTTATCTGATTGGTGGCTAAAGTCAAGGCACGATTGAAAATTAAACCCTTCACTTCAAAGTACTCGTCCAACTTTACTATTTAAAGGGGAAAAAAAGATCTAGTGGTTAGTTCACTAAGCATTACGGCTAGGTGACATTAGCCGCCGCCCGATCTAAAGGGTACGGCCACATCCATCCATCTATCCAGCCAAGAATATGCTCTCTGGCTTGTTGCTCCAGGCCTAGTCAGGTAGATTTTCTGGCCTCACCGTTGAATTGTTTGCTCGGGTTGTGGCTTGCAAACATTGCGGTTTTGGGCTTCGTATCATCTTGTTCCGTCATCATGTCCTCCAAGTGGAGGACATGTCGCAGTGTGAGGAGGGAGTACGACAAGGCGCTGATAGAATGAGCTATCAGTCTTACCAGGCAGGCGGTTGAGAGTGCACCGAGGCAGCTGACGCACACCAGCACTATCCGCTTCCTGTATAATACAGGCTAGGGAATTATAGAAACACAATTATAGAAATCAACTCTTGTGCCTCTCTCATGCACTCACAAGGCGGAACCTGCTTCGAACACTGAGGACCGAGCTAAGCAACACCATGCGTGACGATAAATCATGGTCTCCTATTGCAATAATGAATAAGGCACGCATGCAACTTAAACCATTGTCACGCAAGATGAATTCACAACACCATCGAAGTGAACCCAAGGCACGTGCTGATTATTATGTACGGTACTGGCGCTAAATTCATGCAGACGTTTAGTTGGTGCTGCAGTAGGCCTAGTTGAAGGAATGGCCACAGCTACTGCTGTGATGGAGAACGGGCTCATTAACATCTTCATGTAGATTAAAACGACTTACCCCGAAATGGCTGGGAGTGTCACGCTATCCCTAGCAGTGGCACATGCAGTTGCATATTTAACGATTACAGAAATGGCGTACCGATTTCCAAAGCACCTATCAATACTTCCGTCAAGGCGTAGCACCAAACACTTTATCGCACATTTCGGGAAACATTCCTTTTTCTCCCAATCTGGTGGCTAGGCATGACTACGCCCAAGAATAAGCATGTTAGTATGTGTGTCGAAGGTATTTCCATCTGATCCCTGAAAAATTATTTCCCTAAACCCACGGAAAAAAAAGAAAATGGAATTCGCACCTGTCATCACATTGCACCCCATCACAGGAATGGGATCAGATTGGCCTGGCCCTCAATACTCCCTTACGCTTAATCAGAGCTCGATCTGGCACCAGCTCCAGACAAAACCATTTATAATCTCCTGTCTGGCACATCTGTTTTACTCTGCTCTCTCTCAGCCAGAGTGCACCATGTACCTGTGGTTCACCCCTGGTGGATCTATTTCACTGTTTGTGAATTGCACACAAAGCCCTTACTGGTAGATCCTATTCCCAATTCTTCACTATTCTCACGGGAGGCCACTCTTTGGGCAGCTTACATCACGACATGTGCGTGTCATGATGTCAGTGCCGTCTTCTTCAGAGTCGGCGCCGTCTTTTCTTTTTCTTTTGCTCCTTCCCTGTCCTGTGTTTCTGGTGTTGCGCTGCAAACAAGTGAAGATGTTAAAGAACACCAGATGTTCAAAATTTGCTTCTCATTAATATATCGTGGTTTTGGGAATTAAAACCCCAGATATATTGAAAGAATATGCATGAAAACGGAAGGATGATATTGGAAACTGGCAAAAAAGGGATGACAGACTTCTTAAGCTATGCTGCCATTGATCGAGATTTTCAGCTGTTCACGCAATTCTCACACGTGGCTTTGATGCAGCTATGCACATATCACACAAGCATGCTGACTGTACAGTTAGTATAACTGCAACCTTCACGTACCCAGCCTTCATGTACCCTCTATGACATTTCAGAACATCTGAGTCAGTGTTAGCATCAAGTTATGTTCTTCATGCTGGGGAACCAGTGTGATGAGTTACCATTTCTACAGAATGAAGCCCTGTCTACCTGGAACAAGCTTCTAGATATATAACTAAACAGCCCTTTTCAGGGCCAGTCAATCTCTGTCCGGCTTGGATGCACCAACTGATTCCCTTTGTCATCAACCCTCAATAAAACTAGCAAATGTTTGTACATGTGCAAGCAGTGTCATTCAATATCTTAGAAAATGCTTGTGAAGCAATTTCAAGGAGAATCGTTTTTCTGATCTCATAGTGAGGCATTAGGAACACCTTAGTCACACCAAATGCCATTATTCAATGAGAGGAACAAGAGAAATATTTCACTAGGAACTATGAAGTAAACAAAAAAACAAATGTTTTCAGATACTGCGAGATCATTTCATAAAAAAAGCTCAGAAGTTGCTATGTGTGGCCACATTTAATCTGTGCAAGCATCGTGTGGTTACAAAATTTTGTACCAAGCATAGGTTCAGCTTTCTGGAATAGACCGTGCTGCACAAGCTAGCTCAGTGCATGCACTTTTGTACCCTGCCAGAGAATATTTTTACCACCAGTATGTTGTAACGTGAGGTGAAATGGTGATTGCATACTAGGGCGCGTCCTGCAGGACCCCAATAAAGTTGTTTCACTTGATCGGTTGGTGTGCTGTAAGCAGAACATTTCCAAGAAAAATCGTATAGTTTGGAGAAGGACTTAAGCAAGGAAAGGTGTAGATAAAACACTGGATTCACTGGCATTATCCTCACCAAGTATAACATTGTTTTTCTGGTGAAGCTTTGTGTCTGAACAGCGAGCAGGATAAGCTGGTAAAAACATGCAAAATGGGAAGTCTAGCACAGCAATCTGTGCAGTACTGCTCATTTCATGGAGCATTAATTTCACAGGCTTTGCTCATTCTTAGCGTTAAGCCTATATTATGTCCACTGCAGGGTGGAAGCCCAATCAATGTTCCCTGTCCTGTATGAGCCAATTTCATATTATGGCTGATAAATTCTCGATCTCATTGGAACTAATCACCTGCCACCCTCTGCTACATTTCATGTGTCCTAATATAAATTAATTGACATTACTGACCTGTCATCCATCTTTTTTTCTCATTCCCAACTAATGCATTCATTTTTGATAAACTCTGCTTTCTTCCCATGTCTTAATATTATGCTAGCCTTTTTTCATTTTTCTGAAACATTATCTTTGCTCAGAAGCTAGAAGTTATCAGAAAGAACATAACGACATTCTACCTCCTGAGCATATGGCATCATCAATACAAAAACGTAATAAAAGTGAGAAAACATCCTATCTATATAAGAGGCCCTAAAATACTGCAGGAGGCAACAAATAAACTGGTATTTGTATAAAGGCAGTGACAAAAACTTTGACTACTGTCACTTATTCTGATTCTTGGGACATCTTTTTTAGTACATCATAACACATAATTACACATTTACACAATATACACAGAGGAATTGCCACCACGTGCATTGAGGCCACCCTTCAGAAGTCATGTGAGCACAAGGATGAGGTAAGCCTTAAAAACCAGATTGAAAGACTAAAGGATGCTGGATATCCCAACAGCACCATCACACCCGTGTGCTAAACCCTCCTGCAGAAAGTCAAGTTAAACAAAACAGGACCAAAATAAAAACAGAATGACCAAAGATCTTTGCATGCTATACCGTACGTACATAAGGTGTTTCACAATATAAAGAAAATAGCGAGCCGATATAATTTTATCTTGTTATTTGCCATCCCTTGCAAGTTTTCAAAAGTGTGTGTACTAAAAAGCAACAGGAATAGCCATTATTTCACCATTCGTCACGAGAATAGGTATACTGAATGCCAATATAATGTTGTGTATGAGATACTATTGACACGTGGAAACGTAAACATAAGACAAACTGGGCAATGCCCCAATGTTTGAGCAAGACAGCATGCTTAAAATGTTAAGAAAGGCTATGGTAGTCGCATGGCCATACACTGTAAAAAATGTAAGTGCAGTTCTATGTTTCATAAAACACTGTTTTTGAAAAAAGCAAGAACAAGAAATGAAAGAGAGACTGTGAAAGCATTTTCTTGTCAGGAAGGCCATGGATCAGTGCATCAGTATACCTTCACTCATTCATTCGGAGAGAGAGTATTCTTTTCTCAGTTAAGATTATATTATCATGGTCTCACATGTGTCGTTGTGCATGAGCACTGTTCTTGTACTCTGTAAAAAAGTGGGCGTAGTACCTTCAATAAAATTTAGTTGGCAGTCAGCGCTCTTTCCTGTCCTTTTTGTCTCTTCCTGAACTTCTCTCAATGTTACTAGAACACAACCACGATGAACCAACTTGCCCAGATTAAGCTATTGTTGACGAAAAGTCAGAGCATGAAAATATTTCAGGGGCTCAGAACCTCCTCACTACCCGTCTAGTTACGGCCCTGGTCTAAGTGTTCCGAGAGTGTACTAGTGGAGCTATCTAACTACCTAACGGTGAGGAGGGTTTATGTATACTCGAGCTTGTTTCATGACATGGTGAGAGGTGGCAGGTTGTTGAAATAATATGCTGTGTGGGAGGTCAAGATTTTGATTGAGAACGCTGAGTATGAGCCAGTGACATTAGGCGTTCAAGACTTTTTGCGATATTCACTCTAGCATAGGACCTTGGTTGGTGGTTGACGTGTGCATTTGATCACATTGTAGTCTTCCATCATAATTTTTCTGCCACTTGGCGTCGACGCTCTTGAGTTGTACCAAAGTAATTAAGCCTCCAGGTACAAGTATCTTCTGTCAGTGTTTCAATGAAGAGCTGAATATGAGTAATAGCTTCCATCGATACTTCTGGCATTGGTGTATACACATTTCTTATGAAGTTCTCTTGTAAAAAAGGCATTAAAGGTATGTTTTTGTGACTTTTTAGTGTTGGCCAGAACTGCTGGTGTGTCCGAACGGCTCTTCGACTGGTTGTGGTGTTGTCTTGTTCAGGGCCACAGAGCTTTCAGTCTTTTTTTATATTTGCCTTCACAGGAATGCTCTTTGCATGCTTCTTCAGTACATTGTATTATTCCTAAAGCATTGACTTCCAGATTTTGATTGTGGTGCTTTAATCTAGTGTTCAACTTCACGCTAGCTTCATTTGCACGCAAAGCAAGAACTCAGGAGTATGGTAACTTTTGCTATGGGTTTTCCCTTCTTCAGCCTACTGTATTTTTGCCTGTGTTGTCTAAGCGCTGACAGCCTCGTGCGACAGCTTCTTTTTTTTGTGCACTTATTGTGTGCCAATGACTTATTTGCCTCCTCAGCTAAAGACTTTTTGTATTATAAGAGAAAGCTCTGTCTGTATTGCTTTTGTCATTTGCTGATGGTGTATCTTCAGTATCTTTTCTCAGTGTACACTATACTTGAATGGAAGAGCAGCATGACTACCTTCAGCTGTTAGCAGGCTTTTAGCTGCTGTAATACTGATTGATGCTCCTTTCTCGGGCGTTCTATTTTGGATGGTTGGCATGTCATTGCTTCTTTTAAACTTTAAAACTGCAGGTGCACCTTTTTCTGGTTACACCTGGTATATTTTTCCAGTGGTTATATATATATATATATATATATATATATATATATATATAATATATATTGCTAACTTGAGAAACAAGGCCTCTTTACGTTAGGTGCACATCAGGTGGGAAGAGTACTTCTATTACTTGCCAAGATTGTGGCCCCTTATGGTGGGAATCATAATGCACTGTTGATGTGTCAAATTCACATAGCATAATTCCAAGGCACTCGATCAATATCCAAGGAAGAAAATTATGTTCTTTTGCGTGAGTTTCAGACACTCATAGTAATTTGTATGTAAATGAATACTTCATCATTCTTGGCTGTCATGTTTTATGGAAGCACATGTGCTTCGTTAATAACAAAAAAACACGCACGCTCACGCCACGTCAGTGGCGTGAGCGTGCGTGGTTTTTTTTTTTTTTTGTTATTAACGATTTGCCGTATGCATTCACGTTTCTTCTTTTTTTGTGTGTCGTACTTCTCGTATCGCGCAGCCTACCGTTTTGGGCACACGTAAAAAAAGTACATAAAAAAGATGGGTTCCACGCCGAAATTCGCGTTCGCAACGAGCTGGGCACCGACAGCCCAGACAACACTCGACGACCTGAGGTCGTCCTCATATGGTACAAACGTCCTCGGCAGTTTCAGGACGTCCTCATTTGGTCCTCTAGTCGACACTTGCAGGATTATCCCCAAAATGCCCCTTTGAGACCTTTTTAAGGACGAAGAATTGTCCTGATATCGTCTGCTCGAGGACGTTTTGAGGATATGCATGTTTCGTAGGTGCATGCAGCTTTCGCAATTCGTGTTTGGTTAATTTTCTGGCTGTTAACGAATAAGTCCACGGGATTTCGTATGCCTACTTTCGAGTCATAATAGTAAAGTACTTCTCGATCATTAAAATGAGATAGTTACACGAGGAAGCACTTCAAGCCAACACGAGAAAGACGTGTTCTTTTATTTATTATTTATTTATTTACTTTGTAAGTGATCGTAGGCCAAACTTTCTGCCTGCACGTTTTCGTTGGTCGTGATCTACCGCCGACGTGCATACGGAATTATATCGCACTGACTGTGGTCTGACCCGTTTCCCCAATGAACGCACGTGCGGCAGACCAAGTTTGGTGCGAGTATAAACGGTGTCGGCTCCAAAATGAATGCAGGCGTGAAAACTGTGAATAGCGAGCACGTTATTCTCGAGTGTCCAGTGTTGCAATGCCGCACGGTCCCATCGAGCAGACGACAACTGACCATGCTGACGACTGGGCTGGCCTAGGTTATCGTGAATAGAGCAGCATTGGAACTAGAACGCTGTGGGAAAACGAATGGGCGACTGAAGTTGTGGTGGTGCTAACAAAAAAAAAGCAGTACCTTAATGCGGTCACCATGCGCAGTCAAGGTGCTTTTAAATCTGGATGTCTACGACACTGTTTACCCATTTTAAAGTGACGCAACTATCATCATCATCATTATGGGCCTGCAGTAAGTCAAGTCGAGTCATTGGTCGAGTCAACATTCCAATACAACACTTCTCGCCATAGAGGAAGCTTCTCGCAGAAGCCCTCAAAGAATCGTAAGCATGCCAGGTGAGTGTCTTCTGTTAAATTTTCATATTGAAGTTGTAAGCCGCAAAGGTAAATAAATAAAAAAAGAGAGGACAGTTGATTTTCAGCCTCGCGCTGTATATCTTTACTGCTTATTCATGTATGTATGTACAAACCAACTGACTAGCCTAACAACGTGTTCTGGTGGTGGGTGTTCTTTGGTCTAGCCACCATTCTACTGTGCTCTGTGCTGTTCAAGATGGCTGAGAGCGCGGATCGCAAATTTCGGCGTGAAATTAATCGGCGCGTCAATGCTAGTTTTCAGCTTATTGACAGTGAGGCCGATGTCATAAATGACACGCGGTACGTTGACCGAGATTCCCGCAACGCCGAAAGAGAGAGCGACTTGCCCTCCGAGGCTTGTGCGGTCGACCTCGAAGACGGCCATCGTCGCCTTTGTGTTCATGACAGAGAACGGCCTTCGGCACACTCCTCGATCGTTCCAGAAACGGATGTGCCCCAAGGACACGTTTTGATTTCTGGCGACGCGTGCTACCCCAGCGGCTGCAGTGTTTCTGTGCCTCACGATCACACAGACTTCGAACGGCGTGCCTTCCATGACAGCAGCGCTGCGGCTTCGACTTCGGCGACCTCGCAGGTGAGGCAGAGGGATTCTTTCGAATTGGCACCGACTGGGAGTAACGAAGAGCAAGTTTGTGAACGCGGCAGTGTGGACAGCTTGCTGGCCTTTCGTGAGAGACTGCAAGCGTGGGCCTTACAATCTCGCGCATCGCACACTTCAGTTACATCGCTCTTGAGAGTACTACAGTCCCACGAATGCTTCAGCGCGCTCCCTTCAACTGCAAGGGCATTGTTACAGACGCCCAAGAAGTGCCTGGAAGTGTTGCAGCTGGCCGGCGGGAAATACCATCATTTCGGCCTCAGTGCAGGCCTACAGCGAGTGCTGCAAGATTGTGCAGAACTACCAAGAATTTTGAAGCTTAGCTTCAACATTGACGGTCTGCCGGTTTCAAAAAGTTCACGGGGCCAATTTTGGTGCATACTGGGACGCATAAGTAATTTGGAGGACAAAGCACCATTTATAGTGGGTGTTTTTTTCGGAAGCAGCAAGCCCAACAACGCGAATGATTTTTTGCGACCATTTGTTTGTGACATAAATGCTGCTATCACAACAGGGATTACCATTGGAGAAACTGCAATTCCTGTTAGCTTGTATGCCCTCATATGTGATGCACCAGCAAAGGCATTTGTATTATATGTCAGAAGCCACACAGGCTATTACAGCTGCACCAAATGTGACGTAAAAGGTGTCTACTGTGAGGGCAGGGTGTGCTTCCCAAACGTCAATGCTCGCAAGCGAACAGATGACAGCTTTCGCTTAAAAGTCCAGGAGGAGCATCACACAGGCGAAAGTATTCTTGAGGAACTTCCTTTTGACCTAGTGAAAGATATACCATTAGATTACATGCACCTTGTGTGCTTGGGTGTCATGAACAAGCTCTTGACACTGTGGGTACGTGGCCCAAAAGTGACCAGACTTGGAAGCAAAGTGCGTCTTGAGATGTCGGAAAAAAATTCTCAAATTGCACGGTGTGTTCCATGTGATTTTCACAAATTCACTTAATAACCTAACTTTCAACAATTTTTCTGAACTTATTCCAAGTTTTTGTTGAAAACTAGGTTGTAAATATATGGGTACACTGAATCACAGCACGCAATGAAGGTGCTTCATCTCAGTGTCAACTCTGCATGCGTATTCAGGTCCTAAAAAGGCATCACTGAGCATGCTAACAAAATAACTGAAGCCATGTAGGCACAAATTTCTAAAACCGACAATAATGTGCAGAGAAGCCATAAACAACTGTGTGCTTGTTTTGCTGTGTTTAGTAGCACTTCTCATTTTCAATGTTATCTCAGCTTTTGCCATTTTATATGTTGCAATTCAGCGCTATTACTTCATGAACACGTCTTTACAGAATACGTGCGTCAACTCATGCGAATTTCGCAAACTATCCTGATGAGGCTAGAGCAGCTGGGACGACAGGTTGATGCCATGCAGCAGCACCTTTTCAACACAACAGTGAGGCTTCAAGATGAGACAAATGATGATGTGGTTTTGACACCGGTCAAGGATATTGACCAATTTCTAAGTCTTGAGGGGAGACTTGCTGCTGATGGCAACATTAAGCTAAAGCTTGTACGTCATTCATTATATTTTTCTATAATTTTTTTTTCTAGTCACTGCATTAAGCTACTCTTCTAAAAAAAATAATGACCTCAAAACTGTACAGATACAGCAGCTTGCTGGCCTTGGTGGCTCAACTTTTGGGGCAGCAGCCAGGAGGATGCTGGAGCTTCTGCTAAGCCTTGAGGTTGCTGTGCAGTTCAGCTGGGCAGGCCAAAAAGGCAAAAGGAAGTTTGTGGATCTAGGTGTCACAGATGTCATTTGCAGTGAGTAATTTGTTTCACAACACCATGTGCTGCAAGAGCCGTGTTTGAGTACAGACATTTCTAAGTCTGTTATCCACATTATCTTTCATTTGAAGTCAATAGCAAAAGAACAATCTTTTCATGAAAGCATTAAATTTTTTAGGATGCTTGCTAATTAAAATTATGTGCTTAAACGTGGAAAATTTTTAGCATGAAATATCTGTTGTCAGTAAGAAACCCTGCAGCTTCTTCAAGCACACTAGTATACTTGCATGGCACACATACGCAAGCATTCACTACTTGCAGAAGTTATTATCAGGTAGCACTACTAGGCATTCTTAACTGTAGTGGAAATCTTATGTACAGATGAAAACTAACAGATGGAAGCTCATAGTGATCACTGAGGATCTCTAAACAGGAATAAGTACCTAAGACAAGCTGGTCAACATTTTCATACATGGACGTATTTTCGTCAAAGGCGCCTCATCATTCTTTGCATGCTAGGTTTCAAAAAAGTTACAATGATGTCTTCTTCGTGGTGTTCTTCTTGTAATGCAACACATAGTGTCAATGTCAGTACTCTTGAAATTAACATGGGGAAGGATGGCAAGGACCTTTAATGATGATGTGCCCACCTATCAAAATGTCGATCATGCTGACTAGAGGTACTTCTTCAAACAACCTATGTAGCATTATATTAATGTATTATGTTTGTGTAATTCCTGTTTTATGAACTTTGTACTTTTTCAGAGGCCGTGAGGCGAAATTTTCCGGAAACAAAAAAAAATGACATCGAGTGTGTGATTAAAGTGTGGCTTCGGCATGCTGGGGAAAAGCTCCAGAAGCAGCGCTTAAGAACTTCTCGCACTCACCATGAGGGTGAGTTTTATTATCTGTGCTGTTGAAGCTATCATAACATATGATACTTTTGCTGTTATAGTTTAAATAATTTTCTTGCCTTACTCGAATTTTGATGTGTATGCAAGCATGAACTATATAAATCATTTTCACCATTATATAATGGCTAGTTCGTACCTGCACATTATGGTAATATAATTTTCATTTTATGCTTTCAAATCTGGCATGCTGTTATTGTCTTAATATTCTTATTGATACTCTAAATTCACTTGTGCTTCAAGATATGCTGCTTTCTATTACTACAGAATGTCTTCAAAGTGTCGCGTTGTCAAGCCCATCGGATGAAGACCTCTGAAGGCACAGGGCAAGAAGTCTCATCTAGTGAAAACTGCCAAGTTTCATTCCTGAAAATAAACATGTTTTCTGTGCATTGCTGTTTTTATTGCTATACTTGAAGAAATTGTTACTGAAACCTCACAGGCAGTGCTTTAAAGAGTGTGCATGTTCAGGCACTTTTGATTGATCAGTTGTCATTTCAGCGCTCCAAAAGAAGAATTAGAGCAACTTTTCGTAAGGTCTGATGAGTGCCTAGGTCTTGTATGCTTCGTCCTCAAAAAGTACTAGACTCATCATAATGTGCTCTTTTCTGGATGCCCTGAGGACGATCTGAGGCCGGACAAACGGACTGGTTTAGGACCACTTGAGGTTCATTTGAGGGCTTCCTCAGGTCATACTTTCGTACGGTGTAGGTCATCCTCAGGACAACCTCAGGTTGTCGGAGCGTTGTCTGGGAGGGTGCCCTACGACGCCCACACACTCCGCAACACCTTACCAACCGTTCGCTGCGATGTTGTTGGGAATTCGTGTGGTCGTTGCATGAATATAGCGCGTGCGTGCGTGCGCACGCGCGTCTGTGTGTTAGATCACGGCAACTGCATATGTTGTATGATTCAGTCACCATAACGCAACTGACGACCCCCACTCTTTCCACACGTCAAGCAGCAGCAAGTGCCGTTAACACGTACTGTGCGGTGAATGCAAAACAGATTCGAATAGGTCGCGTAGATAGCTAGCCCGACACATGATACGATAAGATTTGCGTCAGATATTCGACGTCTACATGCACGCGTAAGACAGCGGTATCCGCAGCAGCTTCGTCATACGTACGGATACACCGCATCGGACGTCACGTCGGACAGAGAAACTTGATCGGTAATTTTTTCTCACTTAAAAAGTCTACCTTGCACAACTTCAACCAACGATTATGCATTTCAACGAGCTGTGCATGGTTTAATGATTGATCGATTGATATGTGGGGTTTAACGTCCCAAAACCACCATATGATTATGAGAGACGCCGTAGTGGAGGGCTCCGGAAATTTCGACCACCTGGGGTTCTTTAACGTGCACCCAAATCTGAGCACACGCGCCTACAACATTTCCGCCTCCATCGGAAAAGCAGCCGCCGCAGCCGGGATTCGAACCCGCGACCTGCGGGTCAGCAGCCGAGTACCTTAGCCACTAGACCGCCGCGGCGGGGCATGGTTTAATGACGAAAAGATAGTTCTAATATTGTGCCCGGCACATATATTACTCTCTCTCTCTAACTTGAAAAATCGGCGCGTGAATTGGGGCCAGAACAGCGCCAAAAAGCAGCACACGCAGAAATTGGCTCATATTCTAATATTATGACATCGTGATGTTGACTTTTCAGCTGACGCCGGCAATAACGTTCAAACGGCGGGCCAATAATGCCGGTCTTATTGGATGGCTCCGCCCATATTGGCTGCTACTTGTACAACCTGGCCCGATGTGTCCGTTCTAATAGGCCGGCACAGCCTATATGGGTGGAAAGTTCTGAAAGCTGGCCCAATATAACCAACCTAATAGACTGGCACAGCCATCATTGGCGGAATGTTGTTAATGCTGGTCCAACATAGCCGTTCTATTCGGCTGGCAGAACCAATATTGGGGGTACGTTGTCAACGCTGGTCCAACGTCGCCGTTCTATTTGGCTGGCATAGCCAATCTTGGCGGTACGTTGTGAAAACTGGGCCGTTCATGGGCCAGGCAATGCCGCTCTATCCCCAATATTGGGCCAACCTTCTGTGCTGCCTGGGATTATTGATCAAAATATTGAGTATTAATTCATTTATTGCTTCTTTCGAGCATGCGGGCTACTAATTTTTTCCTGGCCAGTGAATATAACCATATTTACAATTCTTAACACCGTATGACCTCTTGTCGATAGTTTCCTCTGCCTTTTATTCCTACTCAAGAATCTGATGTGTTATTTAACTTAATTCAATAGTGCGCGCTGAGACATAGCGTGTTTATATGTTATCAGAAGATTTACGCTCACGAAACTTTTATCTCGATGTGAGAGAGCTCATTCTGGTGACATCCGTAAAGTAATAGCAACGTTTCTCAGATTGTGCGCTCCATCACGCTTGTGCTTGCAGGCCATCGGTTTGGGTAACGAGCACACCACGCTAGTGACTATGACATCAGTGAACACAGACGGGTCAAGTTCACGTTCATTTGCATAACTCGCAAGAGGTACAATTGGCAAATCGGCTCACTCACTCGTGTTTTATGACATGCTGGTAGCAGCACTGGTGGTAATCCCACTGACATACAGTCTAAAAAAAGAAAGGCGATTAAATTGTGTGATTTTTGTCCCGCAGTAAACGTCCAATTTCTGGTGTGCTTTTTTCTTTCGCTATTGTTGTGTGCTTGGTACATCCACGTCATAAAGTGCGTGTGCATTATTAGCATGATGCCGTTTTCTAGACACTATTTTGACAACCTGTCCACCGCGGTGGACCAGGGGCTACGGTTCTCAGCTGCTGCTCCAAAGATCACGGCTTCCATTTCGGCCGTGCCATTCACATATCAAAGGAAGCGAAACGGTAGAGGCTCCTGTGCTGTGCCATTTCAGTGCATGTTCAAGAACACCACATGACCCTCCACTACGACGTCTCTCATGAACACATCTTGGGTTTGGGACGGGAAAGCCTCCATGTTATTATTGTGAATGTGGCCACCACCGTGTTTTCAAGAAAATGAAGGCAAACAAGCCACGTGGCGTACACCGTTTTCAAACGGAAAGCCGTTTCTTTCACTGGATGATTTCTTCAAATGCAGAGACCAACGTGAATGTTTCAGAAAAAATTGCCTGCAGCTTCCCTCGGGGGAACACTGAGGAGGATGCGGAGCATATAATTGGTTAACGGGGTGTTAAAGTGCGACTTACTTGGGTCGATGGCTAAATTGGTTAACGTGGTTGTAGGAGGGGGTGTTAAATGAGTGAACACGTACACACGTATGCGAAAGGGCGGCGCTGGTCGAAGGGACGTCGATCATTGTGTTTGTGGATTCGTTGGAATTCATTTCACCGCGACCTTGGACGTCGACGCGCCGTACAAACCAACCGACGAGCGGCAACTGAGCGAGCGAGCGCCGACCTTGAGTATATATACAGCGCGACGGCGCATGCACTGTCAGCTGTCGAATGTTCGAGAAGGGGGAGAAGCGCAACGGCGCATGCGCGCGCGTCAGCTGCCGATGTTCTCGAAGCGCGACGGCGCATGCGCGCGCGTCAGCTGCCGATGTTCTCGAAGCGTGACGGCGCATGCGCGCTACATTATACAGCTAGCGAATGTTCGTGAAGAGGAGAAGCGCACGCGGTGTGTAGAGGAGGAAGGGTGCACAGATGTTGGAGGAGTGAAGCGCGCGCGGTGTGTAGAGGAGGAAGGGATGCACAGATGGTGGAAGAAGGAGGAGGAATCTTGCGGACGGCGCCGCACTACAAGCCTCGAGTATTAGATGCTCCGCATCTAAAAAGAACTAATGCATTCATTGTATAGGGGTTTCCTGAGGAACGTTAATGGTACGCCCTTGATGGTTTTCCGGGAGCCATCTCACAAGTTCTAATGAAGTCAAAACGAAAACAGAATGGAACACTGTATTTATCGTGGTTATCTGTATTTTACATATCAGAATTCGTTTTCATTACTGTCATGATGCTTGATAATATACTGAGTACATGTGTGTTATTGCATTTTCGTATTAGTTACTTTGTGGTAATCCACACATGTCGCATATCCTATATTCGCTATTTCGTACATTTCTGTGAATATATATGTTTATTTTTATATCCCTACCACTGATTAATATTGCGTTGTATCTCTGATGAACGATTTTTAGGAGGTCTCACTCACAGTTTTGCGACTTTGAGACCTCCATCTGTATTTGCTTTCAACACATGTAATTTACCACTTGTATTTCAATTTCAAATTTTGAATAAGAAAACAAATAATACCTTCACGGTGGACGTGCGACTTAGCTACTTATGCAGGAATCAATAGATGTGTTGTTTTTCAAGCCGAAATACTAATCAGCGGTACACCACCCCAAGTTACTTGGTCAGTCGCAGATTTTCGTAAAATGCTTGCAGGACGACCTTATTGCGTGCTGTGGGTCCATTAAAAACAAAGTGGCAGCTCTATATGGTTCCGAAAAACGCAACTAACACAACAAAGTGCTAAAATACTGCAAGGAGTGATGACACTAGCTTATGAGTAACAGTAAGAAACCACTTTTTTGAACAGTGGTTTTATAACGTTACACCTATTATGCGAGTAAATTCGAATATTGCTCGTAGGGCGACAAAATAACAATTCTCAGTTCCATTATCAACGTCAATAGACAAGTTCTGATGCGAAGCAGAGGCGAAAAATTATTTCATGGACATTTGTAGGCGCAGTTATCCACAGCACTATGATCATCGCGTCTGCACGCAGTCCCGAAACTCCTTTCTCTATGTAATATCTTATGGTACAAGCAGGTTTCCAGTGAATGAATGCGTTACAACTTATACTTTAACGGATGCGTAATGGGATATGCGAAACTTTAGATCAAGACCAAATATAGGGTTAGCTATGAAAATATCTGCTGTCTTCATCATGCCATATTTGACGGTTTTCGGGCCTATAAATCCTCTGGCTATAAGAACCCTCGAAGCCGTCGCAAGTTCCTCATCTCGAGTGGCCGTTATTGCTTTTCAAAGACACGATGGGGCTTTGGTCAACTTGACCACGCAGTTCCGAATTTTCATAACTAGGTGGTATTTCGGTGCCGGGAGCAAATGTTTCCGAGATTTCTTGAAATGCATAACGTAGGACGGCAGCAGTTTTCCTAGACCCGGTGTGGTTCTTGCAACCTTGCGGAAAGTACGCTTGGGGCCAGATTTGGGCAAAATCATCGCCAAGTTCGAGCGCTACCACTCGTACATTCAGTGGATCTTCGATGCGCGTGAGCATGACTACGTGTTGAAAACGCTGTCAGGACACCTGTGTCAAGTGATCAGCGTGACACAGGTTGAAATCAATGTATTTTTGGACGGGTACAAGTCTTGCGAAGAACGCCGCGTAATCCCAGGAGCGGAAGTCAGTACGCTCGAAGAACACGCACCATATGCTGGAAAGTTGCCTAAAGACGATCGTGTAGTTTACGCACCTCTAGACTATAACTCAACCAATTGCTACAAGCAAGAAAGATTATCCCCTCTCCTCAAAGTTGCTTACGCTTCTCTTAACACTACTCTCGTTGAAGCGTGCAACACAGGGGAGACGGACTCGCTCATTCTGGACCGACGCGCCGACATCGTCGGTGACGTATTAAAGCACGTTCCCATGCATTCATACTACGGGTACGTCACGCTACTGCCATATTCCATTTGTTTCCTTTCTCGGCGAGCTACACCACTGCCACCATCGTTTGTTTTTTTTATGGCTGTGTTTCTTTGAGGTTTCTATGATAGTGTTTCCTCTTGCATTGGTACTCCTTTTACTGAACTCCTTGAGAACTCGCGTTAGTTCGGTCGCTGCTACAAGGCGTGCAGATTGGGTCGTGTTCTTCTTGAGCACCTACCTTGGCCGGAGCCCGGCAGGGATACCGAGTACAACGTCGACAGTTCTGAAGGTATTCATAATTATCTGGATGTTCGCTACGTTCGTTCTCGTGCAGTACACACAGACGGAGATCACGGCATCTCGTAGTGTTCCGGCCCTCTCTCCCGAAATGAAGAGTGTGACGCAGTTCGAGTACCATCGAAATGACGGGAGCGTATTGCCTTGTATGCACATCTTCGTGAAGAGCTTCATTGATACATTTAGCGGTGACGTGCCGCACCTAAACTCGCTGCGTAAAACTGCGGAGGTGTGCGGGCTAAAATGCTTTACACAAAACATTGAAGATTTTTGTGTGCCGTTGGCTGAAAGGGGCACTCACGCCGTCGTCCATATGTGTCACTTCTTTAGTGAAGATAATGGTTGTTTGGCTGGTCTGGTGACCGGTGAAGAACTTGTTTCGCACTTGAAATGGCTCCCGACGCACAGACGATTCCCTTTGAGGTAAGTTTTGTTTAGGCGTACATTTTTTCTACTAGTTACTTTTTACTAGGCTACAAGCACTTTAGTCCTCTTCAGGCTTGGCATTCCCATATGTGGACACAGATACTCCTTTATACTCTTTAGACGAGGAAAATATACATTGCGCATTGGGTGAATATGAGCTCCTGCATCCCAAATGTATCTTGACTTAACCTTAATGGGCCTTGTATGACCTCTGTTGACTGCTTTTGAGATGTGCTAGAATTTTCGGCGCGTCTTTCAAAAAGCCGTATTCCAGGTCTAAAGTGGCAGTTATTATTTCATTTTAGTGGAAATCAGTAAAACAGCCCAAATTGTGCATGCATTTTGAGCCTACAATTTTACTACTTTTATGCGCTAAAAACTTGGCTAACCACTTGATTAGTTGGTTAGTTATACATCATTGTTAATTACTAAAACAATATATTACTTAGCTTTGAGTTTTCAAATAGATTAAATGTTACCCTATTGTTGGAGTGTACAAGAAATATTATGTTCGGGATTATTCAAAAGCCGCCGAGGATCGAACTAAACTACGAAGTTAAGCACGTCTGAAATATTACTTTGCTAGAGAAAATGTTCCACCAAGTGAGCCAAAGAAAAACCTTTACAAAATTAGGGAGAAAAATTGTGGCGTGACGAAGTGGTCCAGCCGAAAAAAAAAAGATATGTGCAGTATTTACGGCTTGAATTGTTTAACAGTGCGGAAAAAAAAGGCTGTGGTGGGGTGGTATTTTTGAAGCTGTAGAGTTCAATCATGTGTGCAACTAAGTCATGTATGCCAGAACATTTACGCCATGGGGTACTTCTGAAACACTTTGTGCAACCACTGCAGCACTAAAACACGCGTTTTCATTTTTTATTGTTTCGGAACAAGTGAGCGTAGATGTTGGTAAAAAATGAACTTATTATTTACTATGACAAAGAGATGAGGTATAAAAAATGCATTATTCTAAATAATGGTAAACACGCATTATGACTACCGCGACCATCCTTTCAGCTAAGTAGAAGAGAAGTGCAAGAGTGTCGCCCCCAGACAAACACAATATTTTTCCTATAAGGAACGTTGAGGGATTAGGTCTAATTCGAAGTCAAAGTAAGAGCCACTCTAGAGAAACGTACTTCATGCAAGCGCATGAGTGCTGTAGATGGCACCAAATCGCTTCTTCGCTTCTTCACACCTGCGATTCTTTCAGTGAATGATGCTCCTCACAGAGCACATAATAAAGAGGGAAGAGACGAGTACAAAGAGCTTGATCACCTCGTTCGATTTCATTCATGCATGCTGTCACAACGACCATGCGAAAGTATGCCACGGATACTGCACCAGCACCATGAAGTCCGTCAGAAAGTTTGGTGGTTATCGCTGCTAGCAGGTTACGTAAAGCTCGGTAGTTAAGGATAATAAACTTTTCATGATTCTTCATGCAATGACAAAACATCACACGTTTATTCATATCCACGTTATTCTCTTCTTCGCAAAAATACATGCTGCGCACACAGGCGTTGAACATACAGCGGTTTTGCATGGAGAAAGCAGCGTGGATGCATGAGTGTTGGCATTCCTTTGCCTTGCGAACTGCTAACCCACTTGGAATTGTGGATAGGGAAGAAATAGAGGGCTAGTGTAGCTAGGCGGTGTGCGGAAAAAGAAGTCAATGTACAGATGGCACGGATGGCGTACGCTTGTCACTTGGAGTGGTGTACTAAAATGAAGAGGGAACGTAGTTGTTGGTGAATTACGCCACTTCTTAGCCTCACGAAAGGTTTGCTTGTCCACACCCTATACGCAAGCGTTGCGTGCCGCTCTGAGAACCGCAAATCCTCAAAGGTACGCTTTGTCACGCCATTTCTTTGCTGGTACGCGTCGACGACGGTGCATTAACGAAATCTACCAGGAAACGGCACATACGAACGTCATATTCGGAAACAAAGCTCCTGTGCTGGGTAGGGCGGTGGTGCCTCGGTTACAGTGTTCAGCTGTTGAGGTCCCTCGTTTGATCCCGGTACGCGGCACAAGCTTTTTCAATGAATGGGAAAATGCTATAGGTCCTTTTACTCGATTTCGGGGCATGCCTAGCTGTTCCAGATTTGTCAGTGCTCAAACACGAATTGCATGATAATTTTAGTCTTGTTGTGGCGCTGAACAAACCCCTTACCCCAATTATCTAAAAAAAAGGTTTGTTTGTGTATTCCGCAGTGGTAGAAATTATGTGCATGACTGTATACTAAGAAGTTACACTTATCTGCGTAGCTTCCAGTCATGTAGTAAAAAGTTCACTGTTGACTTCTTTCTACATGGGCTTGCTTCTTGCTTCTGGTTTGTATAACGTCACAACGACGCTGCTAGTTTCGGCGGCCAGTGATGTCAATTTGTGTTTTTTTTTTTTGCTTTCCTCGTCCCCGACACAGCGGGACATGAGACCCCGATGGTAAAAGTTCACGTTGGATTATGCATGTAAGTTTTTGGCCTTAATAACTAGGTAACAATCAATCTTCGTGTCAATGATATTTTGGCTGATATACTTAACAGAAAACCTCTTGAGTACGCAATAAGTAGCCTCAAGACATTGCGCCAAGGTAATGGAAATTGCTTGTTTCAGTAAATGCGTCTTCTTTAGCTGCAATATACCTGGTACATCAGCTGCTCAACGTTTCAAATGTGATAGCGAGACAGCGTACAGGTCGCCGTAAAGTTAGAAGTCCTCAGCTTTAAAACTCGCAAAGGTTTGGCACAGCATGAGCTTCATCAATTTATCAGAGAATATTAGGTTGGGAACCGTTGTGTTAGTATCACTCTCGGTGGGATTATTTGTACCACTAGTATTGCTACAATACTCACATAATACAAAGATAATTGAGAGACACTGGTGCATCATAGCAAGGGGCATTTCTCTGAAAGAAAGTTTCATAATAGCAACCTACATTTTTAAAAAAAGCAAGAGCCAATAAATTGAATACATTGTGAGAAGCTCAACTGTTCACATACTTTATATATTTATTTCTTTATTGTATAAATACGTTACAGATCAATCGGCCGTGAGTAAAGGGAAAATAGTGAAAATAACCAGTGACATACTGGAGACACGACTTGAAATTGTATTTAAAGCCACTGTAGAGTGAAAACAAAAACATTATGGCGAAACAGTGCAATAAAACTTAGAAAACAAGCAGAAAAACAAATACATCGAAGCAGATCAGCAAAGCATTCCATAAACACAATCACAAAATATTTCGTGATGGTTATTGAAACAATCTCATGAGGAAGATCATTCCAGTGATCTATTGCACGAAGCACAGGTGATAAGCTGAAAGCAGTAGCTTTATCCAGATTGCGTTTAAAACCAAGATGATAAGATGATTATATCATCTTGAAAGTGTGCGTGTGGGCTCGTGGAGAGGCGATATTCGTGGCCAATCAAAACATACACTTGCGAAGAAGGCAAATGAAAGTAATGCTACGACGTATATCTGGGTCCTGTAAGCAAATATTGAGCTTAATCTGTGTCATGCCGTAGCACAGATAGAAATTGTGAACTACCAGGGAGCCCATTCTGTATCTTTTCCAGCGTTTTAATAAATCTTGTAGATAGAGCTTCCAAATTTTAAGAGTGAGCGTAGAAGCGTCAGGTAAGATAACTTATGAACGTGAGCTATTGAATTTTGCAAGTTGCGCCTCAGAAAGTGAAGTTTTTTTTCTTAATTAGTGTCCCGTGAGAAGGTCATATTTGTTAAGCTGTGTATAGATATTCAATAATTCCTTGACGCCTCGAAAAAAGTTCACAATGAACATCATGTACAAATGTAAAAAATGGCACATGTCATGTTATCTATATTCATGTAGAGGATAATTGGATTTTGATACTTGTCGTGAGCTAATGAGCATAGGTATGTAGCAGAGGATCCGATAAACGTGACAAATGATGAAGTGACATTTAATACTGACGTTCGAGTTGTACAGCCATATACTAAGCAAGAGCATTGTGAATGTCTTTTCTCTGATGCTCAGTAATCATTTCAGGGGCCAACACCAAAGGTTTATTTTTGCACTACACGAGTCCGGGCTCAGGCAGCGTGAACTGAGAAGACGACTCAAGCGTTGTAGCGACGGCACTACTTTGGCTGTGTTCGACATTCCCTTCAGCGAGTACGCCACCGTCTACCTCATCGGGTGCTCCCTGTCTCTGTTCGCTTTCGCTTGTGAGGTGGCTTCTCGGCGATCCTTTGTCGCAAAGCGCCTACCGGTCCATCATTGGGGACCAACCGTGGTCATTTGACATGACTTTGGTATTCACCATGATTTTCGGCTGCAACTTCTGAACTTTTTGTTTTAAATTATCATGAAAATAAAGGTTTGACTATTCTACCGTACAGTATTGAATCATTGATTTGAAATTTCCAACTTGTGAGCAGGGTTCGTCCTAATTGTATTGCAGGTAAGACAGGTCATGGTAGAAACATTTATGAACACTGTAGAGCGCTGGGCCCCGCTTGCTACATGGTATGTGAGACGAGGCACTATTACAAAGTGAAGTGATGGCCTTGAAAGGCGATCTTTTTCATTCCGAAGGAGAAGGTCTGTCACTGATCGAAAGCAGAAGTGAAGGTCATGATGGTCTCCCAAAAAGACATTTCCACAGCCGGTAATGGGAGATGTGGGAAGGTGGGACAAATGAGGAGGATGTGTAGAAATATTTTGGATTGCCGCAAACATTTCATGGAAAAGAGAACTTGTTTGGGTATCGAGTGTTTATTATATAGAGCAGTTCGAATTCGTACCTGTCGCGAATGTGAAGCCTGAGCTATGTTTTGGAATAGGGCTGAGGAATTGTACATTATTGGTTGTTATTAATAACACAATAAAATATTACTAACACAGAGCGAACGCTGCTCAGCCTGTGGAGATGGGTCCATTTGGCCTCCTAGAGATGTGAGACCTCGGGCTTAGAAATGAGCCTCCTTCGTGGCAGGAAGGCCTGTATGTGCTGGCGTCAAGACGACGGTCATGAAACACCGGAGCTGCCAGACGCGTAGTAAGTGAGCAGTGGTGCGGGATATGAAGTTTTCGCTTTGTTAAGAGTACCTTATTTCTAGTCGATTATGATTGTGATGGCATGGGTGTCAAGTTAAGATCAAGTAAAACATCTGCTTCATCAGCCCGTGTGTTGGTAATTGAACACGATGTTCGAAGCAGTGCCTTATTGTCAGCTACCACCAGGGCCATGCGGGTTTCTGACGCGTAATTCGTGGCGTGTACGTAGACCACATCACGGTACTATCTACGTCGTTTCTGGACAGCCCACGCCTTTGCCTTTCTGCATTTATCGTCTCGCACAAGCTACATGTTCTTCAGAAGGGGGATACTTTAGTTTGAGAGTGAAGGTTTTAAATAAACACGGCTGATCCTTCGCTTTAAGAATCGGTAAAACACTGAAGTGATACGTGTCTTCGTGCAGGTTGTACAGCGTTTACTTTGCGTTGTTTCGCCAGAAGCACAAAGCAATGATTGCCACAATCACAAATTGCAGTGTAACGGGAATAACTACAAGCAGGTCGAAACATGCAGCGTGCACTTCAAGAAGATAACACGCACAAAACGGTCACACAACTGTCATAGCTTGGCACCTGATGCACGCTGCTCAAGCAGAAATAAAGACGTAGGAAACGAAAGCCCGAGTAGACACAGGAAGAGCATGTCCAATTTTCAGAATTATTTCACAATTCTTGCTTCTTTGTGTGCGAGTAGCACGCTCCTTTCTTAAACGTGACCACGGCAGTGAGTCACGTGATATTCGTGCTCTCCTTCACCGCAAGAGTTTTTTGAAGCTACAGTGGTTAAATCACAAGAGGTACAAAGAGTCCCATTCCCGGGATAAGCGTCAGAGAACATCGATATGCTCTTTGACCACGCCTTGGGGGGGGGGGGGGGCGTGCTCACAGCTCAACGCGTAGGGTGGTGCGGAGTGACAGTCATGTCATCCCACTGTTGAGAAAAACGCGCTGAAGTTGCTGAGCTCTGGGTACCACCAACATGGAGTATATAAAATGCTCGCTGTTAACAAGATGGACAAGTGCCCACAGTGGTTTAGTACTTTGCGCTTTGCGCTGTGAAGCGAGAGGTCATTGGTTCGATACTCCACGATGGAAAATTTTCTACTCATGTTTTCCTTTTGAATCTCATAGTATATATTTTACAATGTCTACTACATGACGGAAATACGTTGAAGGAGCTGCGGCGGAGCCCGGTGTAATGCATTTTTCTGTTAAAAGGGGGCTTCCTCGGATGAGTTAGTAATTGGGGATAAGTTTGGTTGGTACAAGGAAGTACGATCAGTTCCTGAATATGACAAAGGCATTTTAAGCCGTAAGACTCGCTTTCACAAATTCCTCAAATGGGTTATGAACATGTAGTTTGAACAGCTGGTCATTGGTCGCAATAGGGGAAATGCGTAGAGCCGTTGTCATGCAACATTATAGAAGCACGTTTACTATGTCTACCCTTTTGTCGGAAGGGTGAGTGAACGGGGGCATACGTTGTGGGGCTTAAGAAATTATTATTCAAGCCTGGCTGACCGGAACGCAGTTTAGCTTACGGGCCCTATTGAAAAATATAGCGGGTCGCAGAGTGCATGGTTTTGACATTGGGTGACGCTGGAAACGCTCACTGGAAAAGGCACTGCAGCACGCTTTGCAACTCTGCACAGCGCTGCATTTTCACTGACATGCCCTGCGAACGGTGCAATGCCACGGGGCCAGCGTGTGCGTCCAACCGCGTGCGCGTAGTGGCTGTGCGCGCACTGATTTTGAAGCGTTCAAGGCGCCATGCTGGAAGCTGTCACTGGGCGTTTCACTGGCACCGGCCACGCTGCACTCATACTAGCAGCACATAGTGAGAGCTATCGCCGGCAACTTCGGACGAAATACTTGCGTGTCGATATATTTGTACAGAACTTTTCGCATGGTGAACAAAGCAGCTGCCTTGCGTTTGGCAACAAACTAGCCAACATGCAAAGACGCGGGATACGTGGTAATATTCGTTTATGGCGCACGCTATGAACGTGTTACTTGATTATTGTTGCTCAGGATTCTATGTTTTGATATTATGCAGCCATGCCCCGTCACTTGCTGCTGTAAACAGAGCCTAGTCGCCTGCATCCACTTTCCCTGGCCAATCGAAGCTCTGCCATGTCTCGCTCCGAGCGAACAGGACATCAAATTAAATTATCGTTTATGATACTTGGCTTTCGGGTGAATCGAGTGCCTTTGTTGGCGTCCCACAGTTACCCTACGGCGGGCTGTTCAAATGCTCAGCACCTCCAGCAAGCAAATGAACATCCGCGGTTGACGCGAAATGATCACAGCAGACTACGTGAAATCAGCCCATATTGAGAACACAGTTGAAGCTTTCTTCATTTCCGGAGGGTCATGGCGCCTCCAACGAGAGAGAGAGAGAGAGAAAACATTTATTGAAAGAAGCTTGTGAGTGAACGTGGGAGGGTCCCTTATGGGTTATGAACACGGCGGGCTGTCCAAGCCAGGAACCCTCTGGCTTGGACAGCCCGCCGAGCTCGAGCGACGAGTTGACGCTGCTCGACCAGGTCCGGCTGGGAGATCACAGCCTCCCACGCTTCACTGAGGAGGTCTTGGTCCGCATCTGGTGCTGCTGCTCGTAGTCTTGGGACGCCTACTTTGCACTGCAGTAGGAGGTGCGCCAGAGGGTCTGCCACATTGCAGTGAGGGCAGATATAGCTGTGCAACGTTGGCCTCATATGGTGCAATAGTACGCCGTGGGTGAACGTGTTGCTTTGAAGAAGCCTATAGTCAGTCCCTTCGTCTCTTGTGAGTTTTGGATGTGGCGGAGGGTATAACCTGCGTTCGAGCCGATAATGTTGCAGTAATGTACGGTACGTTAGTTGTATGACTTCTCTTGCCCCTGATTCTGTTGTTGAGTAGGAGGTGCCTCGTATCTCGTATGGGAATGCCAGGTTGACGCATTCGCGAGCTGCGGTGTGTGCCGCTTCATTTCCCTCGAGACCTTCATGACCCGGAATCCACACGATGCATGTGTAGGGAGGAAAATTGTCCATGCGCTTTAGTAGCCTAATCGCCACCGTGGAGACCCTGCCTTTCAGGTAGTTTCATGCTGCTGTTTGTGAGTCGGTAAATACCATGATGATTCTCACTCGTCTGGGTGGCGAGTGCTATAGCAGCCTCTTCAGCTGTTTTCGCACGTTTGGCGAGGATAGTCGCCGATGCCAGTACCGCGCCCTTGTAATCTGCGACGGTAATCGCGAAGGCATTACGTCCCGAATACTTGGCTTCGTCCACGTATCGCGCCTGCGGATCATTGCCATGTTTTTTTCCGAATCATGTTAACTCTGGCGAGCCGCCTTTCTCGGTGATGTTGAGGATGCATGCTCAGAGGGATCTGCTGAATTTCAAGGCTTTCTCGCAGTTGTGACGGTATTTTGCCTTTGTGTTCTTCGTTGGATTCTAGGGTGGTCTGGTATCCTGTGCGTCGAAGGAGGGCTTGCCCTGTGAGTGACAGCTTGAGTCTCTCAACCTGGTTGATGAGGTGGGCTTCGGTGAGTTCTTCCCACGTAAAATGAACTCCCATGCGAAGCAGTCGGTCAGTGGAGGCGGCTGGCGGCAGTCCTAGGTCAAGCTTTGTAGCTTTTCGTATCAGCAGATTAAGTTTTTTGTTTCTCCGCAGTCTTCAGAACGAGGTAGGGAGTTCCGTACGTTATGCGGCTGTAAAGGAGAGCTTGTACCATTTTTAGGGTGTCGTGCTCTTTGAAGCCACTGCGGCGATTAGCCACCCTTCGGATTAGGTGGGTGAGCTGCGTCACAGTGTTCTGCAGCCGGGGTAGGGCAGCGGAGCCAGACCCATCTTTATGTATGTGTAGTCCAAGGACTCGAAGCGTGTGAACTTGTGGTATTTGGACTCCCTGTAGAAAGACTTGTGGGTCAGGAGTGTCGTATCTTGGTGGTCTACCCCGGGTGCGTGCCGCAAGTACTAACAGTTCCGACTTTTCCGGAGCCCATTGGAGGCCGCAGGTCTTGAGATATCCTTCAGTGATGTTAACCGCCTCTTGAAGTCGGTCCTTCTGTTCACCCGTGCTTGAACCTCTTGTTCACATAGTGATATCATTGGCGTATAACGCGTGATGTATCCCAGGGACAGCGTCGAAGAGACGTGGGAGCTTAAGGTGCGCCAAGTTGAAAAGCACTGGTGATATCACTGAGCCTTGCGGCGTGCCTTTGTTAGGGAGTTGAAAAAGCTCGCTGCTGATATGGGCAATCCCTACAGTGGCAGTGCGGTTGGTGAGAAAAGCCAGCATATAGGCGTATGTCTTGGCACCGCAGCCGACATCCTCCAGGCTACACAGAATGGCTTCGTGGCTCACATTGTCAAATGCGCCCTTTACGTCCAAAGCTAGAACAGATTACTTTCTGTGCTTGCTCAAGCGGAGAAGAATATCTTCCTTTATCTGCAAGAGGACGTCTTGTGTACTGAGTATTTGGCGGAAGCCGAACATGGTGTTCGGATAGTGACCATTGTCTTCGAGATGTGTGGTGAGCCGCTCGTTTACCACGTGCTCAAAGAGTTTCATGCGCAAGTTGTAAGGGGACTGGGACGAAGATTCGCAATCAAGATTGGCTTGTTTGGCTCGGGTACCATGGTCACCTCTGAGTGCTTCCAGACTTGTGGTAGCTCGCCCTTCCTCCAGCAGTCATTATAGTGCCGAAGAAGCGCCGTCAACACCTGGGGTGGTAGCTGTCGTAGGTACTTATTGGTCACTCTGTCTTTTCCTGGGCTCGTGTTGCACGTAAGCTTAGCAAGGGCCTCGTGTAGCTCTGCCAGCGTGAAAGGCTGGTCTAGTGCTTCGTTCTGTGCTGCTCGGTAATCCCTGGGTGTCAAATTGTTGATGGAGGTTGCTTGCTGGTTAACCGAGCCACGCAGTTTTGCTTGAAGTTCTTGGAGTAACTGGTGCTATGTGCCCTCATAGTTGTGTATGAGCCGCTGAATTGTATTTCTTTGATTAGTTTTGGTGTGGGTGTCATCAATCAGGGCTCGAAGAATGCGCCAAGTCTTCTTTGTGCTCAATGTCCCTTGAAGTTTGTCGCAGAAGGACCGCCAGTTATGGCTCGCAAAGTTTTCGGCGTACTCCTGTGCCTGTCTAGTGAGTACGGCGATGCGACGCTTCAGCTTGCGGTTGAGCTTTTGCCGTAGCCATCATTTATTAAGCGATTTTCGAGCTTCCCATAGGTGAAGGAGATGGTCATCGACTGCCGGAGTGTCCTTGTTCAAGCGTATCGTTTTGGTATGTCCGTCAGCAACACTTACAATACAGTTTAACCAGGTTTCAATGTCTCCGATAGTCGAATTATCATCAAGGTCATTCCTGTAGGCGGTCTAGTCCGTGAGCCGAGCTTTTCCTGTCTTGAGCGAGCGGTGAGCCTGTTCGACCTCTATTTGAATTCTGTGATGGTCACTCCCTAGAGTGTCTGGTAGCCTTGTCCACGTTGCGTGTTGCACGTCTCTAGTGAACGTGAGATCAGGATTAGTATTCCTCGACACGCTGTTGGCCACTCGGGTTGGATGGAGCAAGTCATTCCACAGCGTCAGAGCGTGTTGCTGTGCAGCGTCGTGAACACGCACCCCCTTCTTGTTGGTGCTGTGTGGCCGCGTGTGGACCACAAATTTCACGGGCCTCCTCTTTTCCCCCAAAATATGACCGAAGTCGCTCTCGCTCCCACGAGAGAAACGGAAAAAACTGCTACTTTGTTACGAACAACGCATACTAATAGAGGCGCGCATCGCAGTCCTCGTTGATTTGAATCTTCAAAACGCACGCTCGCAAAATCACTGGGCAGTGATGTGGTACAAACTCTGAGGATGCTACAGAGACTCGCTTTGAAAAGGTGTGTGTTTAGATTCTGCGGCTGCGCCCCGTCGCCCGTTGCTGTACCCGCGGAGCCTACCCGCACGCTGGCATTCTTCTTCTCAGGCCCAATGGCACTCCGACTTAGCCCTCTCGTTGAAAGAATGCGCAAAAAAACGCAAGAAATTCACAGAAAAGCACGTGTGTCTTGTTCTCCATTGAAAGAGGTATTCAACCCGAACCCAATATTAAACTGCATGGGCATCGTCTTTACGTTAATTCCGAACACCAATTCATAGGCCTAATCTTGGACACCAAGCTAACCTTCATACCACACCTCAAATATTTAAAAAATAAGTGCGTAAAAGCAATGAACGTTCTAAAAGCGTTGTCTCGCACTACGTAGGGAAGCGACAAGACGTGTTTTATGAATCTGTATAAAAGCCTCGTACGCACCCGCCTAGACTAAGGGCAATATAATATCAGTCTGCGACACCTACAGCCCTTGAATTGCTTGATCCTGGTCATCATCTAAGCATCCGCCTTTCTACGGGTGCTTTTCGCACTAGCCCCATAGAGAGCCTGTACGCGGAATCGAATGAATGGTCGCTCCACCTACAGAGGTGTTACCTATCTTTTAAATATTATCTTAATGTAAACGCAAACAAGGGTCACCCATCACATTCCACAATCAATGACATGTCAAGCCTTTCTGTGTTTGAAAAACGGCCTTCTATGAGACAGCCCTACTCACTCCATGTGAGGGGCTTAGCGAAGGAAACCGGTGTCACTCGAACACCGCTTGATGGCCCCCGCAGTATGGCTGCCACCGTGGCAGTGGCATGCGATAGATTGCGACGTGTCTTTTTTGGAGGTTACGAAGCGTGCACCAATCACACATATCCTGACATACTTCCTTGAACTACAACATAAATACACATGTCCTGAGTTCTTTACGGATGCTTCAAAGTCTAACACTTCTGTCTCGTACGCAGCCGTCGGCCCATCCTTTTCAGAAGCCGGCGTTCTGCACTCTGATACAAGCATTTTCACCGGCTAAGCTTATGCCATACTTGCAGCTGTTAAATACATTATGTAAATAAAACTACAGAAGGCAATAATATATACAGAATCTCTAAGCGTGATAAAAGCTCTGAAAACACCTAAAAAGCACCAAAACTCAGTCATTGTCTCGCTTTATTCACTCCTATGCACAGTGTACTTAGCCAAGCAACATCTTGTAGTTTGCTGGGTGCCTGGACACCGCGAAATACAAGGCAACGTTCTGGTGGACCAGCTAGCTGGATCTGTCAACAAAACGGCTAGCAATATATCGATACCAGTTCCTGCACTCGACTTGAAAGCCTTCCTAAAACGAAAGCTCAGGGATTATTGACAGAGCACATGGGACACACACACAGGTAATAAATTGCGTATCATCAAGCCGCTACTTGGTTATTGGCCGCCAGTATCAAAATCACGTCACACAGAAGTAGTACTCACAATGTTAAGAACAGGACATACATACACTACACATTCATTTCTTCTGTCTGGTGGCGATCCACCTTTGTGTGAAAGATGTGGAGAAGCGCTCACCGTACTTCACTTTCTGATCCAGTGTAAGGAGTTAGACACGCTAAGAAGACAACACTTTCCATTACCCTACCGACAGCAGATACCTCTTCACCCTGCAATGTTTGTCGGTAGGGAACAACTTTCTACACATAAATCATTGATAGCATTTTTAAGACAGGTTCACACTTTTAATATTATATACCAGGGAGTTCCGTAGCACAATCTCTCTCCCAAGAGGTCTGCGCTGCGGTGGCTACACTAAAAGCACTTGGCTCACGGCCCTTGGACGCAAGGGTGTGAATGATGGAGGCACTTGTTCTAATGCCATACATGTCAATCATCGGTTTATTATCACAAACTTTTGTAATGCATTAACACAACACACTTCTCACGGCATGGTCATGTTTTATTTACTTCTATGTTTTTACCCGCCTTAGAGTGAGAAATTTTATGGCCCTTATACAGCTGTCTATCAAAATATTTGTCTATATGTCTTGTAACATGAGCTGGGCGCTCTTTGGCCATGAAATGGCCCTTGCGCCACAAAACATCAAACATCATCATCATCAGCCTGCCCAACTCATGAATATACTCATATAGTTGAATATACTCATGAATATGCTCGTAGAGTCAAGATCGCGAGACGAAAGAGGTAACGCACTGCCAATGCTGAAGGGCTTTACCGCATATCACGGTGTGCTTCCATACAAGGCTGCTGCATTCGACTGGTCTAATGTGGTCTATTGCATAGTTGAGGAATCTGCATAGCTTGAAGAAGCTCTGCTCTTGCGCACAATTATCTCGAGAGATATTGAAATTGCTGGTAAAGTTGCGATGTTTCTCAGCCTCCTTTGTGCTTCTACGCCCAGGAACGATTGTGCGATAGTTTGTTCATTGCCTTAAATACCAGATATTTGTACAGTGCTAGCATCTCAATGCGAAATGAAATTTCTTAATGACGCAAATTTTGAGGTCAGTGTTATTTGAGAACATAACTCTCGTGAACATCAGTGGTGGATTTTTACCTTGTGAGGCACGTGCACTCATCCTAAAATATGTTTCTTACAATAGCGTGGAGCAAACCCAATAGAAACGTACACACTTTACAGACTTGCCATTACCATGAATAATGGCGCACGCACCTACGTGTTACGTAAAGAAAAAACGACTAATTCACTATGCAAAATTGTTTAACATGCGTATAAGGGTGATATAAAAGAGGCTACTAATTATTATCTGGTACTACCGCTATCATACTCACGAGCATAGTATGTACGAAATCACACCGAATGATAGTGTTAGCGGCTCTCCTACTGGGTTCTGACCCCGTAAGTCAGGCCGTTTATCTCCGGCTGCTCATTACATCAAAATGTGACAAGCAAGTGTTGTGTTAAAAAAAAACGAAGAAAAAGTCCGTTTTAACAACTAATGTTCGCAACAAGTTACCAAACGGTAAGGAACTGTTGAGCCCAAGAGACGACTGTAAAACAAGTGGCATTACCGTAATTGAAGGAAAGCTAATTTCGAATATATCCAGCGACTTAGTTGCAAGAAGTCCAACATACAGTGGTGTGACCACAATCACACTACAGAAGGTGGTGTACTTCCAGCTGTTAGGAAGAGTTGCGATACTTTTTCCATCCCAATAAAACACGACATTGAATTCATGAAGCGTTGTATCTGTATTTTTTGTAAGAAAATGTTGCCATGGAGTCTTTTTGTGCATATATTTAAGTTCTAGGGTCAGGTTGTACGTGAAGAACACCTCCTTCCAGTAACAACGTCTACTTTATTCTCCACCAGTGTCTAAAATAAAGCAGGTGCACGCAGTGCACCGGAAGTGGCAAGAGTGAGAAAGACGAAGGAGAAGTATAGGGTAGAGCAGCAGCACGTTGCTTCTCTTCCCGACAAAGTCCTCACAACAACAACAAAGTCCTGACAAAGTTGCCCTCTTCTTGACAAAGTGCAAGCAATCGTCGAGTTCTCCAAGCCTAAATCAATAAGTAAGCTGCGCCAGTTTCTAGGGCCTGTAAATTTATACCGCCATTTTATTAGGAACTGTGCTACGCTGTTGGAGCCCCTCGACAATTTTCTCTGTGTCAAACTCTTGAAAACTGTAATACCATGGAATACCGCTGCGGAAGAATCTTTTAACCTAATCAAGAACGCTTTGGCTGAAGGCACACTGCTGACGCACCACAATCCCAGTTACCCCTTGGCGCTCATGACGGATGCACCCTGTTCTGCATTTGGGGCCGTACTCCAGTGAAAAGTGATCTATCAATGGTAGCCCCTTGCCTTTTTCTCCAAGCGTATGAGCTCTGCCCAAAGAAACTACAGTTTTTTCGGCCGTGAGTTGCTCGCCATCTTTCTCGCCGTGCGCCTTTTTCGACACCTATTTGAAGGCCGCTCTTCTATAATTTTCACTGATCACAAACCTCTCACCTATTCAATTGGCTGATCTGACTCATTATACTCACCGCGTGAGGCGCGCCAGCTTGCCTTCATGTCAGAGTTTTTGACTAATATGCGCCACAACAGCGGTGTCGAGAACGCTACAGCTGACGCTCTCAGTCGCGTGGATGCCATCACCCGCAGTCACTCCGAAACCTTCACCTCAACATCATTTCCCTTCAAACTCCAGGATCTGGCTGCAGCCCTATCAAAATACGCCGAGCTTAAACACCTACGCGAAGCGTCTACATCACTTCAGCTCGAACCCGTCACCTTTGAAGATGTGCCAATTATTTGCGGCACATCAACAGACACAACCAGACAATTTCTAATCAATCCTTTCTGTAAAAAAATATTCCACGCTTATCACGTCCGGGTCACCACTTTGTAGAGCCAGGTTGTACGAGACAGACACGTCTTTTCAGTAACAACGTCTACTTTATTCTCCACCAGAGAGTAGAGAACAGAGCAGGTGCGTGCAGTGCACCAGAAATGGAAAGAGTGATAGAGACAAAGGGGAAACAGGGAGAAGAGCAGCACCTTGTTTGGAATGCTGCTTCGCAGGTTTTTATGACCACGGGGTGTGCGGTGGCGACCAACGTATTCCGTCACTTTGCGACAGCCTGTCCGACTGGATAAAGCAGGTGACAGTTCAAATTTTCGCAGGAGCATCTTCAGTTTCCCTAGGAGATATTGATCAGAGTGCCGTCCATTTTTCACCCTTCTTTATACGCAAGAAGCATTTACTTTGAATCATGTGCGAATTTTAACTTGCATCAGATGGTGTCCTTGCCTACACTTGTAACAAAACATACGTCTTCCCTATTGCTCTTAGCCCTAACTTCGTGGTGTGTCCTATAGAAATTCACGGTACGCTGTATCCAGGTATATTTGTGTTCAGGTAAGTAATCTGTCATGATCATGGTCGTAAATCATCACGATGGAGATGTTCTATAAGACCTCCACGCGGGTGCATCCACGTTAGATGGTGCTATAGCTGTTAAGAACCAATAGATATTGCACAGACCTGTGCATTGCTTGCAAAGTAATTGCATAGTAGACGCAGTGCAAAGACTGCACTGCGTCTACGTCTTCTCGTTTGTTTGTTGCCTAAAGTTTGCGCTAAATAACATTAACTGAGTCGCTTCAACTTGCCCGTCAAGGAACCTAGTCGCTACATTGATCTAGACTATTTTTGTCAAATAAAGGGGCGCTGCAAACGGCTGCCCTACTTCTCCCGCATGACCTCCTCTCAGCAAGTGATGGCATCACATAACGTTATCATTGATATTATGAAATTTCATATCTCCAGAAATGGGGAGGTAATTATGAATTCGTAAACTGATATTGACCAGGAGCCAAACATGAGCCCACTCAGGAGGCTGTGTAGCACGTTGCATACAAACAAGTTGTCAAAAATGAAAGAAGACATCGAAATCGCGTGGTTTCTAGTAGTCGATGGTAGAATGTCGCATAGATACAGTGACCTACAGTATGTGCACCGCTTGGTATAAGAGTTACTGCTAGGAGATGTAGCTGACGAGGCTAGTTTCTTCTACATACTGGCAACAGACGTCGAAAAAAATTGCCCGCAGCTTCCCTCGGGGGAACACTGAGGAGGATGCGGACCATATAATTGGTTAACGGGGTGTTAAAGTGCGACTTACTTGGGTCGATGGCTAAATTGGTTAACGTGGTTGTGAAATGGGGTGTTAAATTGCGACTTACTTGGGTCGATGGCTAAATTGGTTAACGTGGTTGTAGGAGGGGGTGTTAAATGAGTGAACACGTACACACGTATGCGAAAGGGCGGCGCTGGTCGAAGGGACGTCGATCATTGTGTTTGTGGATTCGTTGGAATTCATTTCACCGCGACCTTGGACGTCGACGCGCCGTACAAACCAACCGACGAGCGGCAACTGAGCGAGCGAGTGCCGACCTTGAGTATATATACAGCACGACGGCGCATGCACTGTCAGCTGTTGAATGTTCTCGAAGCGCGACGCCACATGCGCGTCCACTGGAGAATCAGGAGAATTGTAGATGTCGAACGCGGTGTGTAGAGGAGGAAGGGTGCACAGATGGTGGAGGAGTGAAGCGCGCGCGGTGTGTAGAGGAGGAAGGGATGCACAGATGGTGGAAGAGTGGGCGACGGCGCGACGGCGCATGCGCGCGCGTCAGCTGTCGAATGTTCGAGAAGCGGTGCGGACGGCGCACTACAAGGCGCGAGTATAAGATGCTCCGCATCTAAAAACATGGTGATGAAAAGTGGACATAAAGAACAAGAGCCGAACTCTAAATGGTGAAACTCCATGGCAATAAGCAGTATTCGTAAAAATCAATTTATCATGGACGAAAGCTGTTCTTGACATCAAATATGTCTTTCAGAAAGGAAAAGTAATGTATGCATTACTTTTAGTTTGTCTACGCACGAAGTTGCCCTGTTTAAAAAGACAAAATGTAGCCTTGAAATTCAGAAAGCTAACCAGCGAAGAACAAGCCACCTTGAGCCAACAACTGCAAAAGCAGCCAAAGGTAGTAGTGCTGACTTGAATAGAAGTGATATGTTCTCTTATAAAGCGTGTTTGTTTTCGTGGCGACGTGAATTTTAGTATGAAAGCTTCCAAGCCATATCTGTCATGGTTCAACAAAAAACTCATGTAGATTTTAAATATCCCAGTGGTGAGGTGAAACGTCTGTTACGATGTTGCAGTAACACACTTCACTAAGTGTGTTACTGCAACTAAGTGTGTTACTGCAAGTGTGAAGTTTTTGAAGAGCTTGAGTGAAAGAGAAAAAAGACATTTATTGAAATAATGCTCTTTAAACAATAATGAAACAGAGTATGGTTTATTACACTCAGAACCACAATTTTTCTATCATTTCGCCAATTGTGATGCTTACATATAGCGATAACTTATTTCAGCACCGAAGTGTGAACAGTAAATAAGATGTAGTCGCACCCAAGCTTACTCGCGAGAAGTGTCACAAGCAGTTATTCAGAAATGCGATTTCTCATGTTGAGAGAAGAGTGGTCTTCATACAGATTGCACAGAGTCCGTTGTGCTGTTTGCGTCATTCTACAGTTAAAGTAGTGTTCAGCAAGAAATTTAGATGACGGGTCAGACGTGATCGCCATGTTAGAATATTGCATATTCTAACACCAGTAACATCAAAGTCGTTTGCAGATAGCCTAAGTTTTGCAAACAATATTGACAATGACAAGCACCCAAGACCTAAACGTGTTTTCTGCCATCACGGGACTAAAAAGGTAGCCATATTGATGAAAAGTAGACAGACCTGGCCACGGTCACCTTGAAGATTTTACATGTGCATGTGTTTACGGTCGTTAACTTCCATGTACGCTGTTTCCGACAGCTATAATTAGGCAAATATCATTATTACCCACAGAAATCCTGCAACGAGTAAGGCAAGTGCATAGTGACGTGCAAAAAGGAAACTTCTACACCTGATGGAAAGCTGCGCACACAGCTGCTGATAACCCCGTCAATACATTGTCGTGTAGAGCAATCATTCTACATGAAATATTGCTTATACTTAGTCGTGGAAGACCGCTGTGCCTTACACAGTTTTCGCGCAATGTACGGGTGCTGCTGGTTTAACGGTAAACTTCTGAAAAATTATGTCATCTCGTTCCCCCGGATTCGTAGTTTTCTCGCTTGTCACACAATAACAAAAGGTAGCTATGTATAAAAGAAAAGAACAAAAGGCCTCCTGACACGTAATTTTGCCAAGATCAATGTGCTCTCAAGCCGATATTGACTGAGAGTTTCACTGCCTGTTTCACGGCAGGATATACCTGCAGCTGTCTTTAATGCGCTCCTTTACCACTAGTCTACTTCTTGCTGTTGCAGTGGTGGCATGGGTCCAGGTGCACTAAGAGTGTTCGAGCTCTATGGGTCTACAAGGATATGTGCTTAGCTATCCGATATATGTCTAGTGGAATCTCTCCTACACCGTATGTCTGTGCGAATTCCGTGGCAAGTTAATCGAACGATCATCCAACTATAACGTCAGCGCTTAGGGAGATCTAATCACGTAAGAGCTTATAACTGAAGCGCATGAATCGCATGAATCGCATGACACGGAAACTACTGTGATAAGCCATTCGGCTTTTGTCGCTCGTTTAGAAAAAAAACCAGAGACATCACACATACAAGAGAGGATATTTTATCAGTTCAAAGAAATGTACGGAAATGCTCCCAGTTGAAAGCGCATTTTTTCTGTTTCTTTATGGAATGGCCTGGGCATCGGGACAGCCCAGTCACTTGACAATGCAAGCACTCGAGGCTCATGCAGCTCCATCATCAGTCGTGGCAGTATTTTCTTTCCCAGGCGACAAATCGCCAGCACAAAATTTTAGTACAGGCGACTTTTCCATTCCAATACCGACATGGAATTGCAGGGGGAGAGTTGTGTGCTTTGAGGATTTTTAGGTGTACGTCACGCAAAGTGGCGCTCATTTTCCGAGGCCCGGTGTAGTTCTCGCACATACTCATGAATCGTGACTGTCCAGAGGATTCATGCGGAATGTCGCGTGGTTTCAGAAGTACCACTCGTACATTAACTGGATTTTGGACGTTCGTGATAACCAAGAGATTTTTCAGGTACTCAATGGCCACGTGTGTCAGGTGACCATGGTAAGCCATACCAAAATCAACGTGCCTCTGGATGGCTACAGGCAATGCACAACGCGACGAGTACTCATGGTGACGAAGCAACCACAGTTGGCAGATTTCGTACCACCCGCTGGAACATACACCAGAAAAGAATTAGTAAGGTACGCTATCGACGATGAAAGATATCAATCTTGCTTTCGATTCGTAGGACTAGTTATTCAGTTGTCGAAGGCTTATCGTACACTCAACAAGACGTTCCAAGAGGTATGCAACGATGGTGACACAGACTCTCTACTCTTAGACAGGCGTGTAAATTTCGTGCTTGGGGGAGTCAGGCAGATAAATCCGGGTTCATACTACGGCTATGTCACTATGCCACTGGATTCAATATGTTTCCTAACCCGCAATCAAGGGCCCATCACCCCCTCGTTTGCATCGACTTGAATGTCTTTCTTTGCGCTGTTTCTGATATTATCTCCACTGGCTCTAGTGGCCTCCTTCATACTGAGCATTCGAAGTGAGCAATGTCAAAAACATCCTCTCTATCAACCAGATCTGATTCTGTTCTTCTTGAGCACATATCTAGGGCGGTCCACACCCCCCCCCCCCCAGTTGACATTTATACCGGCACCCGTAAAAGTAGCTTCAATCGTCTGAATGTTCGGCACGTTCTTTCTTCTCCAGTTCACTCAGACTCACATAACTGCTTCTCAGAATGTTCCAAGGCAATAACCTCAGATTACGAGCGTCGCGGAACTGGCTACACGACTTAAAGATGGCAGCATTACGCCATGTTTGCAGTTCACGATGTTACGAATCATGGAAAATATTGGCGATAGCGGGCAGTACACTGAATTCATTAAGCAGGTGATCCACGATAGCGTAAATGCCTGCCTGAGCTCACGCACCGGATATAATTGTTTCGCTAGAGCCTTGAATGACAGGTACGTCGTACTTAGCAGGTGTCGTTCCTTCACTCGTAGTAATATAATGATTTCTGGATTTGTGGTTGGTGACAAAAGCATTCTCACCTTCCCTCAGCACCTGCCTACACACCCAAGATATCCTCAACGATAAGCATGCGTATCTTTCTTGAAGCACCATACAACATTTTCAGACACATTTTCTGCTTGATAGACTGCTATGCTCTCTCTATGACTAGCTGACATGTTGCGTAGATGGGATATCTCTTAACCGGCCAAGCTCTGTCAGATAGCCCCCCGGTGAATTTACTTCTGATGTAGACGTAATGCTTGGAAGTCATAATGCGATTCCGCTATAAATGCATAGACGGAAACGTACTACGATACTCGTCAATTCTTTTCAAGGCCTTACTAAATGATGTCGATGGTTAGTGATTGCCGAGCTTAGATATTACATTCCTGCGCAAAACACTGTACTGACAAGAACAAACCACGGCATCATAAGCATCAAGTGCACCAGTAGTTGTGGCCTGAGTTACCACAAATACATCATGTTTATCTCACTCCGGTATGCCTTGATGTATGCCTTCTGGAGATCTCTATGCAGATGTGAGCT
The DNA here is from genome assembly GCF_013339725.1 of Rhipicephalus microplus. NCBI lineage: Eukaryota > Metazoa > Arthropoda > Arachnida > Ixodida > Ixodidae > Rhipicephalus > Rhipicephalus microplus. Next base: position 75,425,792 of record NC_051174.1, on the reverse strand, counting down.
TTACTTGTGAGTTGTCAATAATGTACTCGCAAAGCACATAGTGCGTTACTAGTGTGTTTTAATATCAATTGCCTGATTTAAAGCTTTCTGGCTATGTCTTAAAGAGCTATGATTATGTCCCTCAATAAGCTTCATTTCTCCAAATAGTATAAAATAAAAGGTTATCAATATAATTGAATTTTCGCGTAGCTCCCAGCAAAATAATGGGAAATGATAAAACCGTGAGTAATGCAGACCGCAATACATCGCCAAAAACAAATGAGCCTATGTTTCAGTGTGAATCTGTTTCCTTCAGAATTTTTATTGATAGCTTCATATATTGAACAAATGGCGAAAACAAGATCCAACATTACATGAGTGGACATGGGAACATTTCTGATACAGGCTAAGGAGAAGTTCATCATTGAGAAAACTGGGCAGGTTAAGATTTCGTGGTCTGTTAAAACAATAGCACTGGCGAAATAGCTCGCTTTCAACAAAGAAATCATAATCTAAGCCGGCAAAGACATAGCGAGAAGATTCTGCGATGCTAATTTGGACCATACGGAGTGCTTGGACATCCGGGTGCTCTAGATTAGGAGCTAGTTACGAGCTCTCAACGACGCCACGTACGACTTTAGGTCGCCGTGTCGCGCGCCTCGAGCCGTTTGATGAAAGTTGCGTACCATACTTTTTGCTTTAATATTGTACTTTTATAGTGCATTCACTTGCATTGTGTGTGAAAGCATCGGAACCATGCATTTTTAGAAGGAGACCAGGACAAACGTGGCTCATTTCTTTTCAAAATTTGTATTCCCACCATCAACACGTGCAACGGCTAACTTCCGCAAACGGCGGCCGAATCTCTACGAGCATTCTAGATAACTTTTTCAAAATTTTGTGTCAGGCGTGATCATTACCACAAGAACAGAGAAGTTTGTTCTGGAAGAAACACCGCCACCAGCGATAAGTTTCAAATGTTCGACATTGCATGTATCAAGCCGTCTTTCGAGGCGTCTTTCGATGTGGAAGGCGGACGAAGCGGCAGCTGCTGACCCCGAAAAGTCCCGTGCACCCAGTTCTGCGCAGCCACTTCACTCCCACTGGCCATATCTGGTGACATCTTGGCGATACCGCACATATCTGGAAGCCGGGACATCCGGCACAGCGCATGCGTTCAACCTGGACATAAAGCCCACCCGGATCGTCGCGGTGCCCAGTGGGCTCGGCAGCACCGCAATGGACCGAGCTAAACTTCCTTGCCTCTTCTTGGTGCAGTTTCTTGGATTTTGGTGCCTACAGCGCTCGGAACCTCCCGGAGTGCACCTCGCTTGCCCTACCGCGGTCGACACCCTGGGTCTGCCGTTCACGAGCCGTCTTTCGATGTGGAAGGCGGACGAAGCGGCAGCTGCTGAGCCCGAAAAGCCCCGCGCACCCAGTTCTGCGCAGCCACTTCACTCCCACTGGCCATATCTGGTGACATCTTGGCGATACCGCACCTATCTGGAAGCCGGGACATCCGGCACGGCGCATGCGTTCAACCTGGACATAAAGCCCACCCGGATCGTCGCGGTGCCCAGTGGGCTCGGCAGCACCGCAATGGACCGAGCTAAACTTCCTTGCCTCTTCTTGGTGCAGTTTCTTGGATTTTGGTGCCTACAGCGCTCGGAACCTCCCGGAGTGCACCTCGCTTGCCCTACCGCGGTCGACACCCTGGGTCTGCCGTTCACGAGCCGTCTTTCGATGTGGAAGGCGGACGAAGCGGCAGCTGCTGAGCCCGAAAAGCCCCGCGCACCCAGTTCTGCGCAGCCACTTCACTCCCACTGGCCATATCTGGTGACATCTTGGCGATACCGCACCTATCTGGAAGCCGGGACATCCGGCACGGCGCATGCGTTCAACCTGGACATAAAGCCCACCCGGATCGTCGCGGCGCCCAGTGGGCTCGGCAGCACCGCAATGGACCGAGCTAAACTTCCTTGCCTCTTCTTGGTGCAGGTAACAAACCGCTATAGTCTTTTTACTAAGCGAACTAATTACCGTGCCCTAGTTGTGCTGCCGAGCCCACACTGGTTTTGTACTTCTGCTTATGACTGTACAAACGCACTTATGCAGCTTCTCTTGTTAGCTGGCGATGTAGAGACCAACCCTGGACCTGACTCCCCCCACTCTTCTGGCTTTGCCGATGTTTCGTCGCAAATGCTCAAGGTACTTAAAGAACTACAAACTGGTCAGGCAGTTATGTTAGAGCAATTAAAAGCGATTCAGACAACACTAGTGGAGCATGAAAAGACCTTCGGAGAGATGAAAGAACGGCTAGATAAGATCGAGTCAGACCATGCTTCCCTAGAGACTATGAGGCCGCTACTGACAGCCTTGCAGTCGGATGCTGATAGCAATGCTCAACATATAAAATTGATAACTGCTCGAATCAATGACGCAGAGAACAGATCAAGGCGCAAAAACTTGGTTTTATATGGGCATCAGGACGCCCAGAACGAATCGTGGGAAGAGTCGGAAAAAATAGTAATTGAGCACTGCAATCGCCTCCTTCAAACTATCGTTCAACCCCATGACATTGAAAGGGCCCATCGCATAGGTACGTTCCGCACCAGAAAGTGCAGACCAATAATAGTGAACTTCGCGCATTTTAAAGATAAGGACCATATACTATCACTTAACAGTAAGCTCAAAGACACCGTCTTCACCATTTCTCAGGATCTCTCCCCTAGTGCACGCCTTGCCCGTAAGCACCTAATTGAACTTGGGAAAACTCAAAACTCGAGCTTCAAGCTACGCCATGAAACACTGACCGTAAACTACAAAACCTATGTATTTGATCATGCTTCAAATACGGTTGTCGAAAAGAGCTCATAGCAGCCAAGAAATAAACTACGCGAGTCACGTCCTTTTCATCAGTCTTTATCATTTTTGTTAACCAACGTACAGAGTGTCATTCCGAAGCGGGATAAGCTATGCGACCTGATAAATTCTTCATCTTCAAATATTGTGCTACTAACAGAAACGTGGCTTAACTCGTTAGTCGATGATTCGGAAATATTGCCTTGTCTCTCTGACTTTGACATATTTCGCAAGGACAGGGATAACAACTTGCGGGGTGGTGGTGTCCTTGTAGCCACGAAACGGGACCTACGCTGCGTGAGCATCAATATTACATCACCATTAGAAATTGTTTGGCTCTGCTGCCACGCATCCCACCCGCGCATCTTGATCGGAGTTTGTTATCGCGCTCCTAGTACTGACAGTTCTTTTTCACGTCTGCTTCACGAAAATTTGAACCAACTAAGAACGACCCACCCAAACAGTCCTATATTGTTATTTGGCCACTTTAATTTCCCTAGTATAAATTGGTCTGATACTGCTTCTATGTCATCAAAAAATACCCCCCCTGGCGAGTTCATCAACACTTGCCTCACCTTCGGATTGTCCCAACTGGTCTCTCAGCCCACGCGTGCTACCGACCACTTGTCTAACATATTAGATCTTGTTTTAACTTCACACCCTCAGAACGTCTCCCCTATCACCTTCCTGCGTGGCCTAAGTGATCATTTGGTTGTGCATGCCTCATTCTCATGCAGTTTACACACAAGTAAAAAAACCAGAAAAACACTTACGTTGTACGATAAAGGGGATTACGACAGTATGAACCGGGATTTATCAACGTTCTTTGAAAATTTTTTCGCCAGCTTTGCGCAGCGTTCACTTGAATCCAACTGGCTTCTTTTTAAATCAGAGATGCAACGCCTAATACGCCTTTATATTCCTACTAAAACGATATGGGAACGCCCGAGTTTTCCGTGGTTTAATACATCCCTTAAACGCTTAAACAATAAGAAAAGCGATTATTCCTGGCAGCGAAAAATTCTAACACGAATCAAGCCTGGCAAAAATATTACACCGCTGAAAACGATTACAAATCCTCAGCCGCCCACGCTAAAGAAAGTTTCTTCTCTGTCACACTACTCTCTATGCCACGCATTGATCCAAAGCGCTTCTGGAAAACGATTAATCCCAGTGCATCTAACTCTGTTTTCTGTGCGATAGCTCTGAACTCCCTATTCCGGACCGTGAAGTACCAGATATATTAAACAGCGCATTTAGCGCTGTTTTTACACGTGAACCCTTGAACGACCTTCCTACTGTCCCTTCTTGTGATAACCCCCCCATGCCGAGTATTATGTTTGAACCACAAGGCATAGTGAAAGTAGTTGACTCGCTGAAAAATTCACCATCTGTTGGTATTGATGGTATCAATGCTAAAGTACTAAAAAACACCAAACGCATGAGCAGCTTGTTTCTCTCACTCATTTTTCAACAGTCTCTGAACACAGGATCGGTTCCCTATGACTGGCGCATCGGCAAGGTCATACCAGTATTTAAAACGGGAAATCGTTTGAGCCCCGATAATTACCGACCGATTTCAATTACCAGTGTCTGCTCTAAAATCATGGAACATGTATTGTATTCGCACATTGCCAAATTCTTGCATTCCGTTAATTTCTTCAATCCTAATCAGCATGGTTTCCGTAAAGATCATTCCTGTGACACTCAGCTTTCCATGTTTCTTCATGACGTACATTCATGCCTAGACCGCAACATTCCAACTGATGCAATCTTTATTGATTTTGAAAAAGCATTTGATAAAGTCCCACACAATCGCCTACTGCTAAAATTTTCTCGCCTTAATCTGGACCCATTTGTGTTGAACTGGATAAGCGCATTTCTAAATGACCGCCAGCAATTTGTCCACGTCAATTCGCATACATCATCACTCACGCACGTGCTCTCCGGTGTTCCACAAGGAACCGTTCTGGGGCCACTTCTTTTTCTCATATATATAAATGATCTCCCCACATATCTTACATCGAACGTCCGTCTTTTCGCAGACGACTGCGTCATTCACCGCTCTAGAGGTAGCACCTGTGACATATCCGCACTACAAGAAGACTTATTTCTCGTACAGGTTTGGTGCAATAACTGGCTGATGTCGTTAAATGTCCAAAAGACTGTGCACGTTTCTTTCCACCGCCGCCACAATTTTGTGCAGCCTCAGTATACTATTAACAATATTGCTATTGATTCTGCCGACTCGGTTAAATACTTAGGTGTCCATATATTCCACGACTTAAACTGCTCTTGTCACGTTAACCACATAACGAACTCAGCTAACCGTGCTCTTGGCTACCTGCGCCGTAATCTTGGCCTAACCCCTCCCTCAATAAAATTACTTGCATACGAAACTTTCGTGCGGCCCAAACTAGAATATGCAAACGCTATCTTCGATCCTTACCAAACTTATTTGATCAACACCTTGGAATCTGTCCAAAATCGCACGGCTCGATTTGTTTTGTCTGATTACTCTCATTATTCAAATGTTTCAGCGTTAAAAGCAGACCTTAACCTTCCTTCACTTCAATTTTGCCGCAAAATAGCTCGACTGTGTCTTTACCACAAATTCTTCTACTCGCAACAACTCAGAAATCAGTACATCCGACTAGCCCACCGTATTTCCCGTACTAGCCACGCCAACGCAGTCTATCCGGAACGTGCCCATACTAATACATTCCAACAATCATTTTTCATACGCACATCCCGAGACTAGAATGACCTACCTGCTGAAGTTGCTACCATCATGGACCAATCTCGTTTCAAACACGCCATTGTAGTGCCCCCCTAATTAACGTACCCATTCTGTTGCTGTCGCTACGATATTGTAACCCTCCTTTCCAGTATTGTGTCGCACCCCTTATATAGAAGTGCCGCCATAACTTCTGTACATAGTCTGTTGCCGTTACCATGTTGTTACCCTTCTTTCAAGTGCCGTGTCATGCCCACCCCTTTTTTTGCTTCGTAAGTAAGCACTGCATGGTGAAGTGGAGCTATTACATACCTTCCTCTTGAGAGATAGTTGCAATTTACCGTTCATGATTTGAAAATGCTTGTCCAATGCGCTTCATTCCGTCTTACTCTTCTGTTACTTCAATCTCGTGGTTAGACTCCACTGTTACTACATGTCCATAAGTAGATGTACTGTTTTACGACTTGAGGTGCTCTGCTACCTGTATCGAAGAGCTGTTCTCTTCCGAGCTTGTTGTATTATACTTTCGTTTTCTGAAGATTAAAATTAGGACCTACCTTTCTGGGCTCCTTGTAAATTCAGTAGTCATAAGTTGCGATTCGTCCCCTGAGTTATTCAGCAATGCAATGTCATCGGTGAAGCACTGGTTACTAACGTACTCTACGTTGAATTCTATCCCTAACACTTTCCCCTCTAGGCGTTTGATGACCCCCTGTAAGCACGTGGTAAATACTATCCTCTTGTCTTACACCCTTTTAGGGGCGAAGCTCCTTAGAGTTGAGCCATGTCCTCTGTCCGTCGGCGTGACATGGTGGTACTGGAAGCCCCCGGTAGAGGGTTGGCCGGTCGCCAGCACTCGCTCTTGGCGCGTGCTGCTGTTTCGAAGAAGACCGCTAGGGGCGCGGCTCTCTGTCTCTCATCATGCGAGGTGGGAAGGCTGAACATGACGATAGATTACACAATATTGCCACATAGGATGTATGATCACCTAAGAGTGATGAATATAGATGAATATTGGTCCAGAAGCTTTGGTAATGATCACAAATGTATGAAGCAGAGTTTTGGAAGAGAAATAAAATTGTAAAGGCGGCATTACGAGCAACCACACGATAATATTTATTCAGAAAGGCAAACAGAAATAGCAACTACAGAGATTGAGAAAACAATCACCGTGGATACTAAAAGAGAGTGGACGTACACAAATCTAATTCGATTGTTTGAGTTGGAGCTTGCTGAGGTACGAGTTAAATTAACCGGGGAAAGCGGACACAAACCCAAGAGCTGGTTGGATGAGGAAGTTAAGGGAGCCACAGTGAGACATCAGGAAGCCTCTAGGGAACACAGGTATGCTAAACAGAGGGGTGAACCGGAAGATGATATCAAAGAAATTGGATAACTTTTTGAGCTGCAGAAAGGAAGCGTCCGATTCGATCAGAGAAAACATTAGAAGAAAGGGGACCGAATGGATGGCGGAAGTAAAGAAAAAGAACAGAAAGGCAGTTGCAAAGTTTCGAACCATCTCAATTCTCTGAGTAATAAGACAAGCATGAAACAGAGAATTATAACTTCAGTTCAAGGGGGCAAAGAAGAAGGGGATGAGGCAATGGAATATATAAAAACAATGGTGACAGAAAAATTTAAACACCAGGAAAGCGCTGCTTGCACCGTACGAGATAAAGATGGAGCAGTTAGCTCAGTGGCTCCACTGGGACTACGATAGTGGAAAAGGGCAAGGAAAGTAGTTCCTAATAGCACATCAACAGGCCCTGTCGGCATCCCAATCCCGCTATTAAAGAAACTAGGACCAAACTCTAAGCAAACGTTAAGAGAGGGAGCGAGCAAAGCAATAATGGATGGTGAAGCTCCCAAAGGGTGGAAACTAAGCAGGATGAGCATGATCTCTAAAGGAAGGGACGACAAAGGCGATATAAACAGCTACCATCCTATAACAGTGACATCAGTAGTTTACAGGCTGGTGATGCAGATAGTAAAGGAAAGGCTACAAACGTGATTGACAATTAGGGAGTGCTAGGAAAACTGCAAAATGGGTTCCATAAACGAAGGAGGTTGGAGGACAATCTGTTTTCATTGATGCAGTGTATTGAAATAACGAGAAAAGAACACAGGCCCCTGTGGCTAGCATTTCTAGATATCAAGTGAACTTACGATAGTGTTATTCAAGAAGACTTCTTGGGAATACTGAACTCACTAGATGTGAAAGAAGAATAACTAATTTTCTGAGGAATATCTATAAAAGTAACAAGTTATTATCAAATGGGAAGAACAAGTATCTGAACCTATAGAGATACAACGTGGGCTTCGACAGGGATGTTTTTTGTATCCTTTGTTGTTTATGCTGTGTCTCCAGAGACTAGAAGCCAAATAAGAGGGGAGTTGACTTGGATTCAGTCTATCTTTTGCCCAGCAAGGAAAACACATTAAACAGTCATTACCACCATTGATGTATGCAGATGATATAGTAATAATAGCCAGCAACAAAGATCTGCAGGGATTGATGGAAATCTGTAGTAATGAGGGAAATAGGTTAAATTTTAAGTTCAGCAGAAAAACATCGGCAGTCATAATTTTTAGTGATAACAAAGGCAGGGAGCATAATACAGAGGACGTGTCACTAGAAATAGTGGATATTTCAAGTACTGGGGAGTATGGATAAAAAACGGGGCTGAGTATCTAAGGGAGCACGAAAGATACGTAATGACTAAGGGCACCAAGAATGCAGCTGTAATTAAAAAGAGGGAATTAACTGTGGAACTGCGATAGGTATGACGTTGTGAGAGGGATTTGGAAAGGTGTCATGGTCCCGGATTTGACGTTCGGCAATGCGGTCTTGTGCATGAAATCTGAAGTTCAAACAACGTGACATAGGTAGACTTGCTTTGGGAGCACAGTTGAATACCCCAATTCAGGAGGTATATGGAGACGTGGTATGGACATCGTTTGAGTGCAGAGAAGCTAGCAGCAAAATAGATTTTGAGGAGCGATTGAAGAAAAAATGAGACAGGAGCATTGGGCTAAGAATGTTTTCAGTTACTTGTACATAAAGAATATTGATAATAAATGAAGGGAACCAATTCAAAAATCGTCCAGCAAGTATTTAGACAACAGCAGAATAGAAAGCCATAAGTAAACATCGGTTAAGAAGGAGGTGAAGGAAACAGAGAGATATGTGAAAGATGAAAATGCTTACGAAATCATCACTGCAGACCTACCGAACTTTTAAGCAGGAAATTGTAAAGGAAAAGATCTACGATAATTCTTGGGGTAGTTCTCTGCTTTTCGAGGCTAGAACGAGAGTATTGCGGACTAAGACGTACCGAGCAAAATACGAAGGCACAGACAACCTATGTAGTGCGTGTGCGGAGGAGGAGGAGGACACGGCTGAACATTTGATAATGTTCTGTAAATGGCTCTACGCTATCGTCGAAGATAACGGCTCCAAATTTTTCAAAGCGTTGGGGTTTAAGGACAGTGAAGGCAAAATAGACTTTAAACGGGTAGAAATAACTAGGAGGAGGCTAACTGATTGGCGGCTACAGCCGAGTCGCAAGTGCAATCCTTGAACCGAGTCCTTCCATCCTTGAGCCGAGTCGCAAGTTCAATTCTTGAAATTACAGTGATAGTACTTAACTTTATGTCTAGGTGGCGTGAGCCACCGCCCCATCTAAAGGGCACAGCCAGATCCATCCATCCATCCATCCATCCATCCATCCATCAATCCATCCATCCATCCATCCAAGCATCCATCCATCCATCCAGTCGTCCGTCCGTTCATCCATCCGTCCATCCATCCATCCATCCATCCATCCATCCATCCATCCATCCATCCATCCATCCATCCATTCATCCATTCATCCACCCATCCATCCATTCATTCTCTTTAGACAGTGGTGGACATCGAGGCCGCAGCGTGGCTGCGCTTCAACGCAGTCCAGAGTTTGGGGCTCGCAGAGCGGCTGCAGCACGGCAGCGTAGACAAGCGGATCGACACATGCGGGATCGCGAAACGGCAGTGCCGGCAAGCCAACACGGACTCGGGGCTCGCGAAGCTCCAGCGGCACAGAAACGTCGGCAAGCTGATTCAGAGGTGGAGAGGGCTCGCGCAGCTGCAATGAAATGGCAGCGCCGGCAATGTACCGAGGAATTCACGGTTAATGATACCTCGGAGCTTCGCCTACTCGTCATCATTCACTTCGCGGATATACTGTAATTTTTTATTTGTAGTCGTCACTTTTTATGGAGCACTACGGTAGCAACTGATCGATTCCGCAGTGTCTACATCACTGCCGATGTCTCTGCTGATTGAAATGCCATCTCGTAATCTATGAAGGATATGCACAATGGTCATGTGTGTTCTGAGCATTTCTTCACCACCTGATTGATGGTATCAATGTGGTCAATTGCTGAGTAGCCTATCCAATATCCTGCTCCATCCCTTAGTCGACTGAATTCTAATAGTGTCTCTGGTATGTTAGCAATTACATTTGTAAAAAAGCTTGTATACGAAGCTGATCGGGTTGTAAATCTTCAAGTCCTTGTCTTCGACTTTTTTTAGGGATTAGGATAGTGTTAGCATTCTTCCAAGAATCTGTTACGCTCCCCGTCAAGACACTCTGAACAAGGTGCCCAGTTTTTCTAACACAATCTGTCCTTTGTCTTTAAGCAGATCTGATGCTCTGTGATTCTCACCAACAGCTTTGCCTCTAAGCATTCTCTCCAACGCATTCCTTTTTTCTGTTACTACAGGTAGGATGTCGTCTGGGATACTGCTATTTCTTACATCACGGTCATGGTTGTCTCGGCTTTTGTACAGATATCCGTAATTCTCATCCGCTGCTTTAACTATTCAATCCATCTTGTTAGTTTGCCTTCCTTGTCTCTTGGCGCTCACCGCACCTTTTTTTCCTATTCTAGTTTCATCTTCACCATTTTGCTGTTTCCTCCATTCTTTCGGGAATGTTCAATTAGCGCCAAGTTTTCCTATACCTTACACTTACTAATGAACTTCGACAGCTCTGCCAGTTCTGTTTTGTCTGTTTTCTTTGAGGCTTTCGTGCTTTGACCTTTTTAATGAGGTTATTTGTCTTCTGGTACAGCTCGCTGGTGTCCTGGGTAACTACCGTACTTCAAACTTCCTTTGCACACTGAGTAATACTCGCTAGATTATCATTCATTGCGTCATTGCGTCAATTGGTGGGGTTTGACTTCCCATAAGCACGATACGACTACGAGAAAGCTGTTGTGAAGGGCCCTGTACGTTCCTACCACGTTGGCTTTTTTTAATTGCACCTAAGGGTAAGTGCACAGACCATGAGCTTTTTCACTTTTATAGAAAATAAGGCTGTGATGTACTGGAATGGACACCAATATCTGTGTATCAGCAGTCGACCACCGTAACCATTATAACAACGCCCTGGGTCAGTTTGAGGCAGTTATTAAAATTCTCGATCTACAATGACTGCTACGAACTACGTTGGGTTAAACGTTTTTTGCTTGTGAGAACAGCCCCCACAACACGAAAAAAAGCTGGGCCATGATTACGAAGGCACACTCTCAAGTCGGTTCGTTCAAGCAGAAGTTGACATTTATACTCATTCCGCCAGAGCACATTCTCAAACATTCACAAGCCCCGTCACAGTGGTCTAGTGGCTAAGGTACTCGGCTGCTGATCCACAGGTCAGGGGATCGAATCTCTGCGGTGGTGGCTGTATTTTCTGTGGAGGCTAAAATGCTGTAGACCCATGTGGTCAAATTTGGGCGCACATTAAAGAGCGCCAGGTGGTTGAAATTTCTGCAGCCCTCCACTACGGCGTCCCTTATAATTATATGGTGCTTTGGGGACTTCAAACCTCACATATCAATCAATCAAACACCTTCGCGAACATCGCTAGCAGCTGTTCAAGATTTAGGACATCAAGGTTAACATTATCGGGCTTTATTAATGCGTGTTTCTGGACGTTTATTCAGTATTATAATAAGGGATCATTGGGGAGAATTCGCAAATTGACATCGCTTAATTATAGAGACATTGCCTGTTCGAAATCAGTGCCAGAGAGCTTGTACGTTTGGAGAAACTTTAAATATCTTTTGACAGCATGAATCATTTCGGGAGTGAACACTCCAGCTCTCAATTGGCTTTCCAAAGTCCTAGGCCATTTGATTGTGGCAATGAGAAGTGCCACACATGTACAATGTTTCCAGCGTGCGAGCGTTTCAACGTCGCACGCTTCGTGTCAGGCAAGGGGGCGCGTGTCCTCTTATACGTGGTAACAGTAATGAAATTGAACTTACTTTGAAAATGAATAACTAATAAAACCTCGCCAAATTTTGTTCCACCATGAACTGACGCTGGTACCCTACGTAAGTGTTGCTGCGAAGCACATCACAAATCGTAGGCTCGCGATGCTTTATCGCCGTCGCCATCACTTGTGAAAATATTTAGGGATAATCAACAAAGCAGCCATGGTGATTGCCGTGGAATGCCGATAAAATCTACGTATCCGTTCACGAAGAGTGCGAAAATGTTCGTGTCAATAAAAACTTTTGACAGCTCTGCACTACCATCTCGAATGGATAACGCGCTTTTGGGGGGGGGGGGGAGATGACACGTCGTAATATTATCATCATCATCAACATCATTCTGACTACATCAACTGCAGGACAAAGGCCTCTCCCATGTTTCACCAGTTACCTCGGTCCTGTGCTTGCTGCTACCAATTTATACCCCCAAACTTCATTTCATCTGCCAACCTAACCTTCTGCCTTCCCCTAACCCGCTTGCCTTCTCTGGGAATCCAGTTAGTTACCCTTAATGAAAAGCGGTTATCCTGTCTACGCGCTACATGCCCGGCCCATGTCCATTTCCTCTTCTTGATTTCAACTATGATATCCTTAACTCCCGTTTGTTCCCTAATCCACTCTGCTCTCTTCTTGCCTTTTAAGGTTACACCTACCATTTTTCTTTCCAGTGCTCGCTGTGTCATCCTCAATTTAGGCTGAACCCTCTTTGTAAGTCTCCAGACTTCTGCTCCGTATCTAAGTACCGGCAACATAAAGCTGTTATATACCTTCCTCTTGGGGGATAGCGGATATCTACCTGTCATAATTTGAGAGTGCTTGCCGAATAGTATGCTCCACCCCATTCTTATTCTTCTAGTCTTCAATCTCATGGTTAGGCTCCGCGGTTATTACCTGTCCTAAGTAGACATAGCCTTCGACAGGTTGAAGTGCACTACTACCTATCTCGAAGCGCTGCTCTTTCCCGAGGTTGTTGTACAATGCTCTCGTTTTCTGCAGATTACATTTAGGAGCCACCTTTCTGCTCTCTTTGTCTAACTCCGTAATCGTGAGTTGCAATTCGTCCCCTGAAATACTCAGCAATGCAATGTCATCGGCAAAGCGCAGGTTATTAAGGTACTCTCTTAACTCTTATCCCTAATTGTTACCATTCTAGGCTTCTGAAAACCTCCCGTAAGCATGCGGTATGTAGCATTAGGGAGATTGCATCCCCCTGCCTCACACGCTTCTTAAATGGTAATATGTTGCTTTGTTTATTAAGCAGTAAGGTAGCAGTTGATCCCCTGTATACTTCTTCCAGGCTGCCTATATATGCTTCATCGACGGCCTGGTACCGCAGTGTCTGCACGACTGCTGATATTTCGACTGAATAAAACGCCTCTTCGTAATCAGCAAAGGCTATGTTTAGTGGTAGGCTGTATTCTGAGCATTTCTTTATTAATTGATTGATAGTGTGAATGTGGTCTATTGTTGAGTAGCCTGTTCGAAATTCTGCTTGTTCTTTTGGTTGATTGAATTCCGAGGTTTTCTCTACTCTGTTAGTAGTTATCTTTGTAAGTAGCTTGTATAATACTGAGAGCAAGCTAATCGGCCTGTAATTCTTCAAGTCCATGTCATCTCCTTTCTTATGTATTAAGATGATGTTAGCCTTCTTCCAAGAATCTGGTACTCTTCCCGTCAGGAGACACCTCGTAAACAGGGTGGCTAGTTTTTCTAACACAATCTGTCCTCCATCTTTCAGCAGATCTGATGTTACCTGATCCTCACCAGCAGCTTTGCCTCTTTGCATGCTCTCCAAAGCTTTTCTGACTTCTTCTATCATTACTGGTGGGGTGTCATCTGGGTTACTGCTAGTTCTTATAGTATTAAAGTCGTGGTTGTCCCTGCTACTGTACAGATCTCTGTAAAACTCCTCCGCTATTTCAACTATCCTATTCATATTGGTAGTTATTTTGCCCTCTTTGTCCCTTAGTGCATACATCTGATTTTTTCCTATTCGAAGTTTCCTCTTCACTGCTTTGACGCTTCCTCCGTTTTTCAGAGCCTGTTCAATTCTCTCCTTGTTACAACTTCTTACATCGGATGCCTTACGCCTGTTAATCAACTTCGATATTTCTGACAGTTCTATTTTGTCTCTTGTGCTTGACACTTTACTGCTTTGACAATTCTTAATAAGATTCTTTGTTTCCTGAGAAAGCTTGCAAGTGTCCTGTCTAACTAGCCTGCCTCCAACTTTCACTGCACACTCCGTAATGATACTCGTCAGATTATCACTCATTGTATCTGCGCTAAGGTTGGTTTCCTCAAGAATCGAGTACCTGTTCTGAAACGAGATTTTGAATTCCTCTATCTTCCCTCTCAGTACTAGCTCATTGATTGGCTTGTTGCGTATCAGTTTTTGTCGATCCTTCTTCAAGTCTAGGCGAATTCGAAACCATACTTTTCTATGGTAAATGCATCGTACCTTTCCAACCACTTTTATATCCTTCACGACACCTGGGTGTGCATTCATTATAAAGTCTATTTCGTTTTTATTTTCGCCATTTGTGCTCCTCCATGTTCACTTACGGTTTCCTCGTTTTCGGCAAACATTATTCAAAATCCATAAATTATTGCGTTTTGCGAACTTTACTAGTAGCTCTCCCCTGGCGTTTCTAGGAACAATGCCACGATCTCCTATTCCCTGGTCTCCAGCCTGCTTCTCTTGTACCTTTGCATTGAAATCTCCCATCAGTATAGTATACTGTGTTGTTACCTTAATTATTGCCGATTCCATGTCTTCATAGAAGCTTCCAACTGAAGCGTCATCATGGCTGAATGTAGGCGCGTAAGCCTGTACCACCTTCATCTTGTATCTCTTATTCAGTTTATACGATACCTACAACCCTTTCAATATTGCTTTACTATTTCTCTATGTTGTCAACTATGTTTCTGTGAATTAGGGACCCCACTCCCAGTTCTCTTCTGTCAGCCTGGCCCCAATAGCAAAGAACCTGCCCATTCTGTAGCACTGTATAGGCCTCATCTGTCCTCCTAACCTCACTGAGCCCTATTATACCCAATTTAGCACCCTCTAGCTCCTCAGATAATACAGCTAGACTTTCCTCCCTAAGTAAGATTCTAGCATTAAACGTTGCCAAGTTCAGGTTTCAATAGCGGCCTGTCCGGATCCAGAGATTCCTAGCACCCTCTGCTGCATTGCAGATCTGACCACCACCGTGGTCAGTTGCTTCGCAGCTGCTGGGGACTGAGGGCCGTTAGATAATTGACGTATGCATGTGGGAGGTAGTGGCCAAATACTGCACCAAGGTGGCGGATTCTTCTATGGTGAAGGAGTGCGTTACCGATGGTGGTTGCTCGTGAGGCCACACCCCAGGCCTTCTAATGTAGTTCCATCACAACGCCGATTTTTTTTCCAGTTTGCAACTGCGCGCTACTTGGATTTGAACCACGGACATTTTTCACGCGAGGCGGATGCTCTAACCAGTACGCCATTGCCGCACTTAATAAAAACATCATAATAAACTTGACTATTACCGTTTCCGAGTATTATTTCTTCAAACTCATCAATCTTTCAGGAACGTCGTCCAATTAAGAGTTCGCATCTTTGTATAGACGAAGTGCCAAAGACATGTTCGCCAACGTTTCTTTTTAACAACGTATGCTTGCCAAAGGCGCCTTGTCATCATTCACGTGTGAGGACTAAGAGGTTTTGCATTGACGTCATCTTCGGCGGTGATGCGTCCGCTGCTAGTTACCAATCTCTACAAAGGAAAAAAATTCAAAACAGATCTGTGTAGGCTTTGCTTGATTTCAATGTACCAATGCCGTGAGAAATGTTTTCTCCGAAGTGAGCTGTACACTGAGGAATGTGGGACAAAGAGGAAAAGACGGAGATAGGAATGTTACAACAAACTAGAAATGCTACAGACACGAAATCAGAAAAAATTGAAATAAAACTTCGAAGACCAGCAAATGAGTGCCACCTCCAGTTAAGGCAAAGATTTCAGAAACTAATGGCGTCCAACTGTTTCTGTAAAACCACCTACGAATGGGAATTACAAAAAAATACTCAGTAAATTGAGAGAGGTGGAAGACGTATAATTCAAGCTGTATTTGGTAATTGATATTTAAAGAGGTGTTTGGAAACACGTGTTTAGCGAAAAAAGTCATCAGCAGACTAATGCGTCTAGTGTAATCATAGGGAAACCACTTAGGGGAATCGCTTCGAAAATTAGACGGCTTGTAGACTACGGAAACGAAAAATTGCGAAAAAAAAGCATGGCTCATCCCTCGATTTAGGAATCTGTATAACACGAAAGTGAAACGTGTTTTTACAGAGGTAGTTCACCAATAATTGTGCATTGTTTCACCAACAGCAACAAAGTGCAAGATCACGTTTGGAACGGCAAACAGCTCGAAACTTGAAACGCATACCTCAAGCAGAAGAAGGCACAAAATGAGGATACACCGGACGAGCGTGCACTAACAGCTGCCACAATTGTTCCTTTGCCATGTGTTTGCACCGCTTTTCTTTTTTAAACGCTGCCGTAGCAGCTTGCAAAGTGACCTTCGTGCTATCCCAAATTACGAGTATCATCTAAAGGAAAACTATCGATCAGCGAAGAAACCACTCCGAATGCCGTTCGTGGTTTCTACTTCCTCTTCTTTCCTGGCAGAGCTCACCTGCACGCGTTTATTACTACATCTTTTTCTCTATACTCCCGCCCCGCACTAGAGCTGTGCAACTCGAGCTTGAACAATTTCTTTACTGGTCTTACAAGCTTTCTGTCTTGGGATGTCAGTCTGCATCTTGGGTTGTGTCTTCTTAACCAGAGTTGACGTGTATAATTCGTCTTAATGGCAAAGCACTCCTGCAAGTGTCAATTTCCTCAAAAATCACCGCATCCTAAGCTTGGACACTGCTGCTGCAGAGTGCATGGTAAAAGTGATCCACGCATTGGTTTGATTCCTGCTCTTTCTTGAATTCTATTAGCCTGAGATTCACCTGCTCTTGATGGTATCTTAGGTTTTTACAGTCACATCGAGTGGCCTGAAGGCTTCGAGCTTCATAGTCGTAGATATTTCAACTCCGAGAAAGCTGGGATGAACGTCCAACATGAAACTGCCCCGGAAACATCGGACAGGGCTCTTTGACGTCCGTATGCGTATAGGTGAGCTGTCTTGATTTGATACACGCCTTTACTTCAAGTTGCACCTTCTTCTCTTCTTCGCAGCTGTGTTTGCTCTTACCAATTGCATTGGGCACCATAAACTTGACTTTTCAAGCAAATCTGCCCCACGAACAATCAAACCAACGGGTAACATGCGAAAGAAACTTCGAACGTCATTAATGTTTCAATGGTGTGAATGGAGAGGTCGTCTTGACGCTGCTCTGTGGGTTGCGGTTCGCCCTTTTATGAAAATAAGAGTTGAGGGCTGGTATGCCTTGAGTGGGTGACGAAGTGTGAAACACGACCTGGAGTTGCCCGGCCAGAGGTTCTTTCCTTAGAGTTTCTTGATTCGATGCATAATAGATTGCTCGCTCTATTGTAGTATTCTCAGATAACGCTTCAGCGTGATATTTTTCCCTGCGTTGTCAGACGTCTGTTTCGTATTGCTTTCAGAACTATTTCATTGATTAACCTGTTGCCAGTTTTCGTGGACTTGTTATTGCGGCATCATGGATGTTTGCAAACAGCTGTTTCTGAGCTTTCTTCCAGGGCAGTGATTGGGCGCATTTATCTTCTTCGTTGCTGATAGTTTCTACAGACGTAACGGTGATTCACCAGAACATGTGATGCCCACAGCTTCAAGTTGCCGAAATGACTGAGGAATAAGCAGGATTGTGCCATCGTCGCTAATCACTTCGACTCACAGATCAAAGAGCGTGATTTTAGTGTTGCAGTCAAGTGAGTCGCTTTGGTGATTGGTGCTTTGCAGTGTTCATTCAAACACTGTGTTGATTGTGACCAGTTTTGTAATTTCTTTACTCCTATGAGTCCTCCTGTAGTAACCTTCCACAGATGGTAAGCCCGAATCAACAAGATGATGCGAGTCTCAGTCTCCTACAAGAAAGTTCTTTTCATCTGCGATAACCTTCACTTTGTGACGCATCTTTTATATGAAGTAGCCATCACTTGTCGGTGAAAGAATGTCGTCAAAGATAATCCGTGTGACAACAGCCCGGTTGATGTGAATTTGAGAATGGTGTTGACTCCGCAGAAGAACTTCAACGACTTTTTGTTTTTATGCAGAACTTGGGGAAGCGCTACCGAACGTGGTAAATGAAATTCGAGCTTTTCCCAGCACACTAAGTTGAATTGTACAGCTAAACTTTCTTCTTTGTATCATTGCTCGCTTCCTCCATCTAGAATTCTCTGATGTATCGGGTCTGCTACTGTTGACCACGAAGGCACGAAAGGTCTGCAAGTGCACTCCTGTGTCCGTCTTTGCGCAACCACTTGAAGAATTCTTACCGCATAGCATCACCGAGTGCGACGTCGTAGTGCAACCTGAAGCCTCTGCTGGTGACGACGTTTCCGATGTAGCCGATTTGCTAACGTAGTAATGATATGTGGGCTTTAACGTCCCAAAACCACCATATGATTATGAGAGACGCTGTAGTGGAGAGCTCCGGAAATTTCGACCACCTGGAGTTCTTTAACATGCACCAAAATCTGAGCACACGGGCCTACAACATTTCCGCTTCCATCGGAAATGCAGCCGCCACAGCCGAGATTCAATCCCGTTACTTGCGGGTCAGCAGCCGAGTACCCTTGTCACGAACCACCGCGGCGGGGCTGCTAACGTAGTTAGGGTCAGATATACTCAATGCGTGCCGCCTATGACAAGTTGAGCACGTAAGTTTCACTTTGCAAGACCGTGCCAGGTGACCTCGTGACTTGCACCTGTAGCAGCGGTTGGCTTCAGCTAGCTTCTTTTTCCTTGAAACAATGGAGAGGATGGCATCACAGGCACGCGTGTCATGTTCTTTAGATTAGCGGAAAAAGCACTCGCCCCTTGTACGACGCACTGTGTAGTACCGAAGCGGTGCTGGTGCTGCCATCTCGCCTTCTGTGATGACCGAGAGTGTGGTTAATAAAAGGTCGTTCTGAAAATAGCTGGCACTGCTCACGGCTTTCCAAATCAAAACGAAGAACATGAGCAGCACTTTTCGTTCTAAATCCGAGTTTGCAGCTGCCAATGCTGGATCTGACTGGTTTGCAGAACACTCATGTCTTGAGGCCTCGCTGTGCTTTGATCTGATGTAGGCTAGAACGATCTCGTATGGTAAAACCTCTGGTAGACTGTCAATCAACATTGCCGAGAAAGTTACCGTGGGTCCATCTAGTGCAGTGAGACAACATACGCTGAGCTGCACAGTATCGTATAGTCTTAGTCTTCAGATGTCGCTTCCACACTTAACGTGAGGTAGATTGTGAAGCGCTGATGCACGATTTTGCTCCGATCACCGAACCGTTTTTTTTTCAGTAGATCTATGGCGTTGGTGTAACACGTCTCGCAAGAAGAGGAAACCATAGATCACCACTGCCGCTTCACCGGCAAGGCATGGTAATGCCGAACATAGAAAAACTTTGTCGTCGTTGATATTGCGTTGTTCGAACGAACAGTCTCCTCGAACTGCTCGTAGAAAGCTGACCACTTGTGAATGTCCCTTCTAAATGTTTGCAAGTGAAAGTTCGGCAGCTTCGAGCCAATTCTGGTCATAGAGTCAGGAACTGCTGCTGTCGCGTTTGTACGGTCATTCACCGCTGTGCTGTTCACGCATTCCAAACCATCCACCTAGCAGCGGATCTCGGCGAGCATTCTGATAGCATGGTCGTTATATTCTGCTGTCTAGATATACTCCGCTTCTAGAGCTAGGTGCTCCTCCGGCGCATATTTGATCTTCGATAAATATTTGTTACTAGCTGACAAACGCTCATAAATTGCTGTGTGCTCGGGCTTGTCTGCGCTATCCTCTGCGAGCAGGGACCTTGCTTCCTGCAGGAACGTCGTGTTCTAGGCTCGACGAGCGGAGTGCTTAGTCTTGGGGCAATTTATCGGATCCATTGTTGATGCCGATGAGTTTTGGACACAGGCCGATCAGGAACGATTAGTTGCACGCAGTACGACACGGTCGAGTAGGAGGCCTCTTCGAGTCGTGCCATGAAAGATACGCGTCCGCACAAGGGACTTTGGCACCGCAATGTGAAGGAAAACTATCAATCGGTGAATAAACCAGACCGAAAGCCATTCGTTGTTTTTACTTCTCTTCTTCCCTCGCAGTTCTCACCGGCATGCGTTCACTACAACCTCTTAAAGACGGTAGTCTTTCTTGGGGAACATTAACGTCAAAATTTTGGTCTGTCTGCCTGTACACTTGTATGTTTGTCCGCCCAAAAAGGCACAAAAGTGACCAAACCATACTTCAAACGGCCGACCCCATCCGCAGCGCCCACCAATACTGCTCAAGTTTCGCGTTCATACTTGTGCGATTGTCAATTAAAAAGCAACTTTAGCGCATATCTGAGGCACCATAACAACACGACGGTATTATTATTTGTATTTTTTACTAGAAAAGAATATATAAGTAATTCTAAGGACCGTAGCGTTTATCACGCTGCACTGACCATGCAACACTTGCATAAAAACACGAGTGTTTCCAACGCTTTGCTAAGACGACCTGGTGGGGGCACCTTCCAGTCACCTTGCGTTCCACACGTTATTACCTCAGACACGGGCACGCAAGCCGCCCGCTTCGTTTCCAAGATAAGTGCCAGATAGCACTCATGTCTCACGTGTGACGTGACTTGATGCGCTCATTCACCACCGCTCCAAGCTCGAGGCACTCTACCACAGCGCCTCCAGAATACCATTCACCAATTTTCTTGCGCAGAACATCAAGTTAACGTTTCGTTCGTTCTCTCCAGATGACATTTGCAGTATAACATGCAGATTTGGGGGTAACTTTTATACATCAGTTTAGCGCATGCAAAAGTGAGACACACGTTCTGTGGGACCGTGGGGCCGGCGCTCCGTCGAGGCGGCAACCTTGAGAGCATGTCGAGTGCCCGACTATCACGCCATTTCGCCACTGACAACGAAAAGGCGCTAAAGTTTCGAAGAACTGAGGACTGCCAAATGGTGCATGGTGCATATAAATAGCTTGCTGTTAGCACACCATGCAACGTACGCTTTGAAACGTAGTAATAGCGGCGTGCGTTAAAAATTGAGAAGATGCTGCTTCGATTCTGCGCGCCAGATGTTTGCCTTAAAATTTTTTTCTTTGTCATCTCTTTACATACATTTTTCAATGACGCTTTCCTAACGGAACTAGGTCGATCAATTGATATGTGGGGATTAACGTCCCAAAACTGACATATGATTATGAGAGACGCCGTAATGGAGGGCTCCGGAAATTTCGACCAACTGGGGTTCTTAAACGTGCACCCAAATCTGAGCATACGGGCCTACAACATTTCCGTCTCCATCGGAAATTCAGCCACCGCAGCTGGGATTCGAACCCGCGACCTGTAGGTCAGCAGCCGAGTACATTAGCAACTAGACCACCGCCACGAGGCGAGGAAAGGAACATTGGTTAGAAGGTTGTAAACCATGAAATTTTCCTAAAAGCAGTAAACATATACGCAACATATATGCACACATAAATGCACCCATGTATGTAAAATAAAAAATAAGGAGAATAATACTTGATCATGTAGGCTAGCAGCAATTGCACGCATGTTATACTGGTTCTGGTTATTGGAAGTTTGGAGAGTAATTATTGGAGAGTGATTACGCAAAGGTTTTTAGCGAACCCAATCAACACTTGCTAGAAAAGTTTCTGCCGTGTATGGAGATTTACATTGTGCATCAAATACCATTGCATGTATTTGATCTCACGTGGTCACCTGAAAATTGTTTGCAGAGTGCAAAGCTTCGCTTCGTCGATATAATGGTCACGTTGACTGAAGTGGCTGCCGATCACTTTCCATAAATTGTTTATTCTGTCTGCGCGGTGGCCATTCAGCCTTACTTGAATTCAATGTCAAGTTTCGCCAGTATAACTTTTGTAAAAAAATTTGTTCTTTATTCATAATATTTTTTTTATTCTGAGGGACAGTGTGACGGACAGATGAGCGGATCTGAGCATGAGTCGATAAATGCTTTCACCCTAAATTTGCGAGAATAGGAGACCATTTGGATTTCGCGCAGATTACTATGTGATGCAATTCTGAGTCATCAATATTGAAAATGTATGATATCCTATTAGCTGAATGCACGATAAAACACGCCATACTGACCACACTGAATGGCAATAAATAGTGTTCGTAACATTCAGGAAATGTCGAGTGAGATATATAATATGTGTTCTAAGCGTTCGCACTTATGTAATGATTGCTTATTGTCGCAGACATCAGCACCGACGCCTTTTTTTTGGCGCTAGAAGAGTCCGGCCTGCTGGATCAAGGTTTTAAGAAGCACTTCAAGCCGTGTACTCAATGCGGCATTCGTGTTTCTTTCGCAATCCCCTTCAGCTCTTGTATGTTTGTCTTGCTAGCCGGTTTCTCTTTGTCCCTTCTGGCTTTCTGTGCCGAGTTAATTTAGAACCGCTACGCAAGACACCAAGGCCGGGGCCCATTTTGATCAAGCGACACTCGCAAACCCTCAAAAGCACAACAGCTGCAATATTAGTAACTGATAATTCTGACTAACACACACGGTGAGAAAACATGCATACACATATTGAGCAAAGTAACTATTCTGATTACGAGGATATGGATGAAAGTAGCATGCGATCTGCAAAAGACAGCCTTTACTGGAGTTTTCGCGGATGTTTTTGTCGCAATAACCATCGCACGTTCCATCTCTTACCCCCTTGATTGTACTGCCCTGACGGTGCTGTCACTACAATACTTGAGGCCTGTTTCTTGGTGCAATTTGGCTGCAGTATGGATGGTCGTCTCAGATACTGCATGGAGCAAGCATAAATGTTTCAATTTTTCGAGTAGTACTGGGTTATCTGGCGCTCAAGGAATCACCAGAGAGCCTGTTTAGGGCATCGATGAGCGCGCTGTGGGTGAAAAATGAAACACGAGGTTTTACCACGCTGTTGTTTTTACGTTCAGGTACCACTTAACTCTCACACTGACCAGCAGATTTGCAACATGTGTCCGTTAAATTAACGAGCGTCAACTTGTGATTGTAGCTTGTAAGCTATGATTATTTCATTTAATTGGGCTATTGGGCAACAACAAGTTCTTATAGTGAACGCCATTGTGATTTTTCTTGTTTTGATATGCCCTGACGGTATGAGTCATTCGAGTGCCAGCGCTGATTGATCTAGTGACACGATGAGTTTTGAAACAAGCGTCTGGTACAATAAAAAGAAATGCTTAAAATTCTGCGTTCTATATTGCTGAAGAACAAAAGTTTGTTAGAATATAAATAAATGCTTCAAAACCTGTGTTTCACACTGCTGAAGTTTTGTGCACCAATAAAAGATTCTTCGCCCTCTATATTTCGTCTCAGCGCTTCATATTTAAGGCGTCTTCAAGTGCTGGTATATCACCGCTTTAAGTGACACTCTTAGCTTGACTATGCTGCCGGAGGCTCTTAGTGCTAATCTAGGCGCAGCAATACCTCGAGAACTTCACCACAAACGAGTATTTTACGACAGTACAGCGCGCACTCTTTATATGCGCTGCATTTCTTGGCACTGCAGGCAATTTTGCCATATCTACCTATCTATGTATCTAACTATATATATATATATAAATATCAATATATATATATATATATATATATATATATATATATATATATATATATATATATATATATATATATATACATACATATATATATTGCTACGATACTGAGGATGCGCGTGGAAGAAGAGGAGAACGAAATTGACTCGAGCGGTGATCGGCCAGATCCGTGGACGCTCGCATTGATCATCTCCTGTAAATAAAGGCATCCATCGCACCGTAACAAGATTGGTGGAGGTGCCGGGGTACAGCGGAGCGATCCAAGGCCAACGATCACAGAAGCGCTACCTCAAGAACTACGCCGAAGCCGCCGACTGGCTGGTCTACCACCGCTCTCTATGGATCCGATTGCTGACTGCTGCGACTTTCTGGGGGTCGGGTCGAACGCCATGCTTGTCCACCAGGTGACCGAGAACGAGAGTCTCGCGGCTGCCAAAGTGACACTTCTTAGAGTTCAGGGTGAGCTTAGCTCTCTCAAGGCAGGTGAGAACAATGTCTAGACGATGGTTGTGTTCATCGAATGTACGGCCAAATATTATAATGTCATCCAGGTAGCAAAGACAAACTTCCCACTTTAGTCCACGTAACACAGAGTCCATGAAGCGCTCAAACGTGGCTGGAGCGTTGCATAGGCCAAACGGCATTACATTGAATTCAAATAGACCATCTGGGGTTATGAAGGCCGTTTTCTTTTTGTCATTCGGGTGCATGGGTATTTGCCAATAACCAGATCTCAAATCCACGGATGAGAAGTACGATGCCGAATGTAAACAATCGATGACATCATCAATCCTGGGAAGCGGGTAGACATCCTTTTTAGTAACAGAGTTGAGCCGTCTGTAATCCACGCAGAATCGACATGTACCATCCTTCTTTCGGACAAGAATCACAGGGGCAGCCCAAGGGCAACACGACTCTTGAATAACCCTTTTCTTTAACATCTCTTCTACCTGTTGAGTAATGACCTTGCGCTCCGCAGATGAGACACGGTATGGTTTCTGCCGGATAGGGTGAGCGGATCCTGTGTCAATCCCATGGCGAGTACGCCACTCGGGTACACTTATTTGCTCTTCTTTCTGCGCAAAGTCAAATATAGTAGCGTGCTTCGCAAGGACTTCGACCAAAGCTTGACGTTTTTCTGATGTTAGCGACTTGTTTACCATGCTCAGAAAGTTGGCTTCTGTATGGTACGTTGCACAAATAGGATCTACTCTCTCGTCACTTAAAGATGCAATGAAACTAGTCACATTTTGTTCGAAGCGGGCGAGTCGCATTCCGCCGGGTAGCATAACAGGTTCATTTGAATAGTTCGACACCCATAAGGCCGATCGCCCATCACTGATCGACAGAACACAATGTGGAATGAGCACATTTTTCTTGGCGCAATTAAGAGGAATGGGCTCCACAAGAACATCAAACTTTCCGGCGTCCGAGGCAGAGGCGTCAACGCGTACGGTCTTCATCGAGTTGGGCGGCAAGACAACATCCTCAATGACGGTGATAGATCCTTGACAGCACCTAGGATAGTCAGTAAATGCCGATAGCATAATCTCGCCAGCACCGCAATCTACAGTAGCCCCGCACTCGCGTAGAAAATCGATGCCCTGATGATGTCATGGGTGGAGCTGGTCAGGACGGCGAATTCAGTCTCGAAGACCTTGTCACCCAAAGTGACACTAACAACACACACACCGATCGGGCACAATGTCTCCCCGCTCACTGCACGAAATGATGCACAACTGTCCCAGCGAAACATCACTTTATGTCCTAGCCGCAATTTGAAGTTAAGACTCATCACTGAAACAGCTGCTCCAGTATCTATCAAAGCCATCGTAGGAAGTCCATCAATAAGCACGGGGACCCTATTTTGAGTCATAAAAACGGGTGGAGGCATAGGCGGATGTAGTGACAAATGTTCGGCGACCTCACCTCCATTGGCCGCACCACCTAGTTTCCCGGAGGCGGGGAGGTGACGCGTCGACCAGGAGATGGGGAACAGAACCGGCGTGTTGTGGGGGGCGTCAAGCTTCGCACGGAGGAAGGCGAGTCGTTGCGTAAATTCCGGTGGAAGTTGCGTCCTACATGTGTTCGTTTGCTGGAAACCGTCCCCAACGTACGCGTCCCACATTGAACGCATACCACCGCGCCAGCGGTTTTGTCGAGAAGGAGGTGATGGTCCCTCGTAGTAGCGTTGCTGGGGGCGACGCCTTTGACCACAGAATCGAGCCACATGTCCACGGAAACCGCAGTTATAGCACACAGGGGCCTCACGCACGTCGCCAAACCTTCCACGAGGCGCCATGTGCCCATGATCGTCCCACGAAGACACCATTGTAGGTGGTTGGCGGGAGGCGTTCTGGAAACCACGGCGATGATGTAAGTTGTCGGTTGGGGGCTCTGGTGCTCTTGATTGGGGCACATCATATAGCGTGGCATCAACGGCAGCACACATTGCGTCGTATGGCGGGGAGGTGTTGATAGCAGGTGCTCTCGGCGGGTTGACAGCATCACGTCGTCCAAGTTCTTCGCGTACGATTTGCCTGATCATTGAGGCAAGATCACAGGGGGATGTTGGAGGGACGTCGACACTTGCAACGGTGGTGACGTTGGCAAGTCTACCAAATTTGGGAGTGATGCGCCTAGCCTTCAGTGTCTCAAACGTGCGGCAGTGTTGTATTACGTCCGCTACAGACGCCAAGGTGTCCTTGCCGATGAGGAAATTGTAGACATCCTCAGCAACCCCTTTGAGAAGATGCCCTACCTTGTCGTCTTCTTTCATGCGTGGGTCTACAGACTTGCACAATTTCAGGATCTCTTCAATGTACGTTGTGCATGTTTCACCGGGGACTTGAGCACGCTGCATCAAAGTTTGCTGAGCGCGCTTCTTCTTCATCAATGGGTCCCCGAAGCAGCTCGCTATTTCTTTCTCAAACGCTTCCCAGGTCATTATTGTTTCTTCGTGGTTTTCAAACCACACCAATGCCGTCCCTTGAAGAAACAATCCGACGTTGGACAACCGGGAGGCCGCATCCCAACAGTTGTATTTACTCACACGGTTGAAGTGTTTCAGCCATTCGTCGACGTCTTCTCCGACCCTCCCTTAGAAGCTTCGTGGTACCATGTGCCGGGGCCACGCAGCGCCAGACGAAGAGTGCGTGGTGTCGCCGTCAGCAATCGGATCCATAGAGAGCGGTGGTAGACCAGCCAGTCGGCGGCTTCGGCGTAGTTCTTGAGGTAGCGCTTCCGTGATCGTTGGCCTTGGATCGCTCCGCTGTACCCCGCACCTTCCACCAATCTTGTTACGGTGCGATGGATGCCTTTATTTACAGGAGATGATCAATGCGAGAGTCCAGGGATCTGGCCGATCACCGCTCGAGCCAACCTCGTTCTCCTCTTCTTCCACGCGCATCCTCAGTATCGTAGCAATTCCCCCTTTGCAGACGATGCCCACCGTGCGAGTTAGGCTTCGTTGCGATGATGATAGCGTTTTAAACGGGCAACATGAAGGACGTTGGTCTTGCTTGAGCGGCGGCCAGTTGACAACAGCTGAGATATCACGTACCTGACATCGCTTAGACGTTCCAAGACAACAAACGGACCGGTGTAGTTGGCCAGAAACTTTTGGCAGAGGCCGCGCTTGCGAAGCGGCGTCCAAAGCCACACGAAATCTCCTTTCTCAAACCATACGTGCCGGTGACTTCTGTCGTAACGGTTTTTGGAGCGTTTCTGTGAGACGAAAGTTCGAAGAGAGGCGATGCGCCGGGCCTCTTCTGCGCGGCAAATGGTTTCGGCGAGAGTAGGTTGATCAGTCTCGGAAAAAGGAAGAATAGTGTCAAGAGCTGTGCGGGGTTGGCGTGCGCAGAGCAGATAAAATGGACTGCATCTCGTTGTTTCGTGCTGTGCAGTGTTGTAGGCGAAAGTTATAAATGGCAAAATCGCGTCCCATGTTTTGTGTCCAGAATCAACATACATGGAAATCATGTTGACGAGAGTCCTATTTGTTCGTTCCGTCAAACCATTAGCCTGCGGGTGATACGGGGTAGTGTGACGAAAATGGCACGAAGCAAGACGAAGGACGTCTTCAACTACATCGGCAACAAATTGCCGCCCGCGATCACTGATGATGACACGGGGGGATCCATGGCGTAATATAACGTGTGACAGCATGAACTGTGAAACTTGAGTGGCCGTTGCCGCAGATATCGCCGCAGTTTCGGCGTAACGTGTGAGGTGGTCAACGCCCACAATAATCCATCGGTTGCGGTTCGTTGATCGCGGAAAAGGGCCGAGCAGGTCGACACCTACGACGTCAAATGGTGAACTCGGGGGTGCTATGGGACGAAGTAGTCCGGCTGGCGGAGTTGTAGGACGCTTGTGGCGTTGAAATTGCTCACAGCTCGCAACGTATGCAGTCACACTTTTACGCATCTTCGGCCAGAAGAAGCGTTCTTGCGTGCGATAAAATGTCCTAGAAAAACCCATATGGCCAGATGTTGGGTCGTCGTGCATTGCTAGAAGTACGTGTTGTCGAAGACTTGTAGGCACAACTAGAAGTAGGCGAGGGCCTACGCTGGAATAATTCTTTTTGTAGAGAACGCCATCCTTTACGACGAAACCACGTTGACCGTTCGTTCCGGAAATAAAGAAAGAAGCGAGACTGTTGTCATTGCGTTGCTCTGCTCGAAAAGTTGTTAGGTCGGGGAACGGAGTATCCACTACAGCCAAATATTCATCAAAGTTGTCAGCGTCACACTCGGTGGTCGGAAGGGGAAGTCGTGAAAGGCAATCAGCGTCGGCATGACGACGACCGCTCTTGTAGAAGACTTCAAAGTCGTGTTCTTGCAATCGTAATGCCGAACGAGCAAGACGACCAGATGGGTCCCGTAGTCCAGTGAGCCAACACAAAGAATGGTGGTCCGTGACAATCGAGAATCGGCGTCCATAGATATAAGGGCGAAACTTGTGCACGGCGAATATGACCGCGAGACATTCCTGCTCTGTGACAGTATAGTTTCGCTCCGGCTTACTTAAACAGCGACTGGCATAGGCAACGACGTGTTCAGCAGCTCCATGGCGTTGGACCAATACGGCGCCAATACCTACACCACTGGCGTCGGTATGAACTTCTGTGGCAGCAGATGGGTCATAGTGGCGAAGTACGGGCCCTGACGTAAGAGCAAACTTGAGTTGCGAAAAAGACGACTCACATTCCGCGGACCACCGAAAAAGAGCGTTCTTGTTGAGTAGGGACGTCAAAGGGTAAGCGAGGTCGGCGAACCTGGGCACGAAGCGACGGAAGTATGAGCATAGGCCCAAAAAGCTTCGCAACTCTCGTACCGACTGAGGTTGTTTGAAGCTGCTGACTGCTGCGACTTTCTGGGGGTCGGGTCGAACGCCATGCTTGTCCACCAGGTGACATATAGTCCAGTAGATCCTCCGTGAGCGGTCACAACGTGGTTTATTTTGACGTTTCGGCCTAGAGTGTGGCCTTCATCAGGGTTCTTTTCTTTTTTTATATGCAGAGTTCTTGTCCTGGGTGTCTTGTTGTGTTGAACGGATATTGACGGGAGCTGCTGGTTGAGTCGACCACCCCGTTGTAGCTTCGAAGTGTCCGAGACCGAGTGCACTCTTGAGGGTTTCGGCGATCAAAGCGACACCCATAAAACTCGGATGAAGCCCATTCGCAGCAAGAAAGCGTCTTGCTGGCAACTGCTCAAATTGGTAGTCGATGTATGACACCTTGCTGGGTCTTCGGCAGTAGTGCTTGACTGTCTCGTCGAATTGACGAGCGTCCCGGTTGAAGCGGTGCACGAATTGTTCGTTCGATCGTTCCAGGTGTAGGTTGAGGTAACGGGGCAGCACGCAAGAAACAACGAGCCTTTCGAGTTCCTGGCGTGTCCGAAGCGTGTTGTTCACTAGGCGGCGAAGGCGGCGTAGCGATTCCTCTAGTCCGTACGACGCCAGCTCGCTCGTACCGACGTGAAAAATGAGCGTGGTCACAGATCGTGGTATGCCGGCAAGCTCTTTCTCGATGTCGAATGTGGAGGCTCCGCGGATTGAAATGATCGTAGGTGTCGTCTTCTCATGCGGGTTGAAATGCCGATGTAAATACCTTGTTTGAGAGTTTCCGATGATGGCTGATGTTGGTGCATGTTTAGGGAACTTCCGTAAGACCTGCTCGACTGGAGGTGCGCCTGTTGCCGGTCTTGTGTAGGCAGGCATGGTGGTTCAGTGGCCGTAGCGCTGCATATAGTCCAGTAGATCCTCCGTGAGCGGTCACAACGTGGTTTATTTCGACGTTTCGGCCTAGAGTCGGGCCTTCATCAAGATATATATATATATATATATATGCCTACGTATAAATTCTCCGTCACCACTCCCTTAACTTGGGGTAAATCAAAGTCAGCACAAGTGGGTCAGATGTTTTGACGAATATGACTCACTGGACGTGGCACATATCGTGTCAACACCCCATCGCGTATGTGGCGACTGTCTTCCCACGAGACACCTGTGGCATACTCGTATAATAAGGTCGGGTAACTGCCACAGGTATGCAGGCATGTGGCACAGGTGATTCGCAGTTTATATCGACCCACGAGCGCAAGAACAGATATTGTTAGTATGACTCAACTTCAGTCGCAGTAGGTGCCCCTGCATCAAAGTGGTTAGTGAGTTTAGTTATGTTTTACCAGGTAAGTACCGAACTATGTACTACATATCCATTCGACATGATACAGGTTTCGAATAAAGAAGGAGCTAAGGCAGATATGGTTGTACTTTATGTTCATGAAGTGCTTCATAACCTGAAAAACGTGGCAGGAAGATGCAACGTTACTACAGAGTTTTGTTCACCATGCAAGTTGGCTGGCCTTTGCCCACGCATTTCTATCCACTGCGGCCCTACCCGTTTGGGACGAAACATGCTCTGTCATATGTGGATTTCCCCGTTTACGGGGTTTATGAAATTCCACTGAGCTGCCAAAGGGTTCACGCTGTTCAAATCATCTTGAAAGAGTGTTAAAACATTTTTGCGTGTAACCGTGGAATGAATTCACTTCAAGAGCTTATTGCCTCACTAATTCCACGCCGCAAAAACTTAAGAATCGGTTCAGTGGGAGTAGAGTTACAAAGCTTTGTCGCATGCTGCAATTGCATTCTCTCTTCTCTCGTCTCGACGAAAGCGCTGGAAGCTAAGCAGGGAGGAGTGGCAGGCACAAAGAAAATACGTCAGGCGTGGTTCGTGACGTTGAGCACTTATTTTTTTTTTCTTCGAATGCCCGGCTTTTTGCGTGTGATCTCGCGCACACGCATTGACAAGTCGCTGCCTCCCGCGGCGATCTCTGTAACGACCTGGCGCGCCATGTTCAAATCAGCCAATGGCTGATAGATGGGCTTACTACGAGTGATTTTTGGGCTTATTGCGTGATTTGTCGAAAGGAGAAATAGCAATTTTTTGCTGCTTTGATAATTTACTGTGAATTCGAGGTCGCGTGCTGCGCTATAATATTAGGCTCGCGTGTTGTCGGGACCCTTTACTACCGATCGGCAGGGTTTTATGACTATGCTCAAAAAGTGCTGCAGGTTCCAATTAACGTCAGAATTGATTGATTCATTGATTGGTATGTGGGTTTTAACGTCCCAAAACCACCATATAGTTATGAGAGGCGCCGTAGTGGAGGGCTCCGGAAATTTCGACCACCTGGGGTTCTTTAACGTGCACCCAAATCTGAGCACACGGGCGTACAACATTTCCGACTCCATCGGAAATGCAGGCGCCGCAGCCGGGATTTAAACCAGTGACCTGCGGGTCAGCAGCGGAGTACCTTAGCCACTAGACCACCGTGGTGGGGCATTAACATCAGAATTAGGGAGCACAAAGTGCATATTCAAAATTGTTTGCAGGCACTATTTCTGGCAACCTTTATTTCCTACTTTTTTTGAAGGCCCAGAATTTTTAGTTTCTAAGCGTTCTAATTTTTGCCCATAGATAAAGTTCTCAGGCCAAGGAAAACCGTATGCTTTCTGAATCAAAAACAGAAATGCGAAATTCATGAATGACCCGCCTATAGGTTGGCGCAAGTTGACTCGTGAATTTGACCTGTACAAAATCAGAAGTGGCTTTGAATATCCCCTTGTTCGCTGTTTAGTGACTTGATTGATTGATTAATATGTGGCGTTTAACGTCCCAAAACCACCATATGATTATGAGAGACGCCGTAGTGGAGGGCTCCGGAAATTTCGACCACCTGGGGTTCTTTAACGTGCACCCAAATCTGAGTACACGGGCCTACAACATTTCCGCCTCCATCGGAAATGCAGCCACCGCAGTCGGGATTTGAACCCGCGACATGCGGGTCAGGAGCTGAGTACCTTAGCCACTAGACCACCGCGGCGGGGCTGTTTAGTGACTTGGTGAATGAGTGTTGTTGGTGCATACCTGCTGCGTCCTGTATATTTTGGCGTGTTTTCCAGAAAATAAAAGCGCTTTGAAGGACTCTTTTATCTTTTTCTTCGTCTTTATTTTGGCACTTGGGCTTGTAATGTTTTTTTTTTGGTCAGAGGTAGAAAGTAACAAAGCCTGACGAAAGAAGCCTTTGTGACTGTACAATAAAAACAGGTAGGCTGATAAACGCGAATGACGATTCCAGTCCTAATTACAAGACTTGCTTGGTGAGTGAATGTACAAGCACGCGCTAACACATCTCGCATCACACGCTCGGGACAAGTGTTACGTGATCAATCAGTCAGTCAGCTCATTATTTGTAACAAAATGGAGTACAGTGGGTAATCTTTTACAGTCTGGAGCCCAGAACTCAGCACAAGTTTTGGAAGGGGTCCCTGTGACAAAAAATGTCATTTAAATCCGTGTGCAAAGACTGTATATATAGATGTATACTGAATGAGACAAATAATTATACAATGTTTAAAACGATACTCGAAACTATGCAGCATAAAAAACGTGTTAAAATATCCTATACGTAGGTGTATGCGAAACAAAACAAATCGTTATACAGTGTGTGAAAGGAAATGATTCACAACGTAAAAGAAAATAATCTAAATACGAAAGAAGACACAACAAAAGGCTGAACATTGAACAAAACACGAAAGAAAACAAATTTGTTTTTTTTGTTATTTTGCTTTTCCTTTGCTTTTTTCTTAACCCTTTTCTCGTTTTTTTCCCTTTCTTCTTTCTTCACTTCTTTCTCTTTGTTTTCTTTTTTTGGATATAGTAGAGGCAGTAGTGGTGCAGTGAGTTAGATAAATGCTTAAAGGATGATGAAGTGATTTCTCTAGGAAGAGTATTCCAAAGACTGGCTGCAGTATTCATTAAAGAGAATGCCTCATAGTTTGTATATGCTCATGATATTGTTAACAGCGTTTACGAATAGGAACGTGTTGGATAATGCCTAACGTGTTGATGAACTTGAACTCGCAGACTGTGTACAATATTTCTTAGAAATTTGTACGTAAGAATAGCAATGCGTAAAAGAATTTATGGTGTAGCGGTAAAATGTTTAATAAGAAATGAACAAATGATATAGACTCGGCACGCCCTATATCAACCCTATATACGATTGACCCTCTATATGCGCACGCGTGAATATCTAGTTTGTCGGACTAACATCATGATACGTGTTATGAAGAACGTGACTGACGTAAATATGCGTTTTTCGGGCAGCGCACTAGAGGACAGCACCGATTCACTCCCGTTTAACCCCGAGTTTACGGAATGAAATCTTTTTAAACCGCAACATTTTCGAACTGCGACATTTTTAACGCTCCTAACAGTACTCATGTCATTTAGTCACCTATCAGTTTCGATGATGAAACTATTGTTGCGGCGTATATGGCAAACATAATTATCAAACAGGAACGGACACGTGGAATGCCGCATCTGCTCACAACGCAGCCTACTACTCTATTGATTTCACGGAAATTGTTGCTGTATATGTTACGCCGATAGACATTAAAAAGTATAGGAATCTCATTCATACACAGTCTCATTGACTTATGTTCTCATTCACGTGTTGGCAGTTTGCGAAATAAATAATTCTGATCATACGAAGATTATGTCGCTGTTGAAAATAAACCCAATGTATCCTGCAATACCTATCAAGGACTTCGCTCTGTGGAGCTTGACCCCGTCCCATTTGAAAACCTAGCCACAGGTTATCTAGACATACTGCGAGAGCTCACATTGAGCATGAAATCAAACAAAAAGGACTATAGATGTATGAAAAGGTCATAGAGATTTACAACACTTCACATCTACCTATAAGGCTCACAGCAATACACAGTGGTTGCCAACAACAAAACCAGCCTCATTTTATTTAGTTGGAATTCTTTTTCTAGAACAAAGTAGTCCTAGGCAACGGAGGCCTAAATGAAAAACTTATAGATCCTTTCTTGAGATTTTTTTTATTTCGATGTTGCATGAAGATTTACAATCCTACCGACGTCAACGGAATAGCATAAAGTGCATTGATCGCAAATGGACAGACTTGTCAGTGTTTACGGCATACGTAATGGCCTGGAAAGGATGTCGTAAACGCGCCGTTCGACTGGCGTTATGAAATAATGGAAACCTTGAAAATGGTCAGCAAGCTGTAACGAAAATGGAGTGGTGGTACGTAAGTGAGTGCAGATGAGTCTGATTCACGTCAAGCATGGTTTTCATACAAGCCGGAGGATGTTAGTTTAGCGCACGCTAACGTCCATTCACGATACAGAAATGTGAATTAGTTCTATTTCAGTGCCGAGACGTCAATGTAGATGTCGAAAGCTCAAAACTGCAGTGCACTTGCGGAGGCTCTTTCAAAAAGTTCTCAGGTGATAGCCGCTAATGAAGGAGCAAATTGATTTCAGCCTGTGCGCTTAACATCCTAAAGGGCAGCCTGAAAGGGAAAAGTGGTACCTACAGTACTAAAATACCGTCCGCATAACAATGTCTTCAGTAGAGAAGTTATGCATTCTGCTGCTGCTTTGTTGTGTCGCTGTTTCCGGTAGTTCAAGCTCTTTGGCGCTGCGCCTCTTGAAGGCCGTTGCTCTCCCATCATCTCCGGCAGCCATTCTATGTTCGAGCAAAGAAGCTACACTCGTTAAGAAATTGGAACGCTTCCCAATACCCGTCACTATATGGGGCTGCTTGGGAGAAACAGACTGCCTGAAGAGCTTCGCTAACTACATAACACAAAGAGATTTCGGTTTTCCGCGTCCAGGCGTAGTCTTTGCTGCGTACGCAAAATCTCACTCACTGCGAGCGCTGAGCAAGACTGTCAAAAGATTTCAAAAGTATCACTCCAACATTTTGTGGATATTCACAACGCACAGACACGAGGACGTTCTCGGTGCATTTTCAGGACACTTGTGCCACGTGATCAGCGTAACAGAGACAGAAATAAACGCACCACTTGACGGCTACATGTCTTGCGAAGAGCGACGAACTTTCACGGCGGTTCAAGATGCCCTGGTGGCAGAGCGCGTGCCGCCTCGCGGATCGTACTCCAGGAATGAGCGCATACGTTTCGCCATGCAGGATGACGACGACGCATTTTGCTTCCAAGAGAACGACCCATTCGTCACACTCGTTGAACGCGCGTATCGCACCCTGAACAACACTTTTGTCGAGGGGTGCAACCAAGGAGAAACCGACTCCATACTGCTAGACAGACGCGTGGATTTAGTTCTTAGTCCATCGGATCGCGTCCACCCGAAATCCTACTACGCATACACCGTCCTGGCACCGGATGCCATCTGTTTCTTGACGCGTCAAGGCAGACCAGTGCGACCTTCCTTCGTATCTCACTGGTTATTGTTCTTATCTCTGTCTTTCGTGCTCGCTCTTGTGGCAGCGCTGTTTCTCTTGCTACTCAGTGTGCACACTCGCAAACGCCCAGGACGGACTCCTGGTACTGGACCTTTCATTATGTTTTTCATTAGCTCGTTCTTGGGACGCTCCTCTGCACCACTGAGAAACTCTCGTTCCACAAAAGTACGAGTTATCATAATTGTCTGGGCGGTGGGCATGTTCTTTTTCTGCCACTTCTGTCAGACTGCGATTACGGCATCTCGCAGCGTTCCAGCGTACTCCTCCCAAATGAAACTCGTGTCAGAGCTCGTCGCACGCCTTGACGATGGCACAATATCGCTGTGCGTTCATTTTGGGATAGCCGGCATTGTTTTCGAGTTCGGGGGTGATGCGCCACAATTGGAGAGGGTTCGTGAGGTTCTGCGTCGTTGCAGGGACACGTGCTTGCGTGACGAGGTAAAGCGAACCTGCATTCCTCGAGCTCAGAGAGGCACTCATGCTCTGCTGCACCGGTACCGCTTGTTCTTGCACGACAAAGGTTTGTTGACGGGGCTGGCGGTGGGTGAAGAAATGCTGGTCACGTATTTCAAATGGCAAGCAGCGCATACGAAATTTCCCTTAAGGTGAGTCGAAACAGCCCAATCATCTATATAGTACACAAGTAAGACCATACATACCATGTCGTCGGTGATCAGCAATGTTTCCTACAAATCCAAACCTTTTATGAGTATGGTCACCTTGAGGTATCGTTAATAATAATTTTTGTGTTGGCTTAACACACGAGAACCACGATACAATTTTGAGCAATGCCTTAGTGGATGGCACTGAAAGTGCCGAACTGCTAGAGTTCCTTACTATGCATAATAATTTATATACATGAGCTAGCAACATTTTCACCTACACTTTTCCATGGCCGAGATTCGATCCCATAACCTTCGAGTTAGTAGTCGAGTAGCGAAACCAGTACACCACCACGGCGGGTAAAGTATATGAATTCTCAAGGAAATCTGTTGTGAACTAGCAGTAGCTTTACCAGTATACTTAGCTATATGCTCTTCATTGTTGTATCCCATTTTCACTTATTAGCAGTGGGGTCTTTTAGTACTCTGGTATAGGTGGCAATGGTGGTATTGCGAATCCTTCACCACATAGTGCCGCTGGCCTCCTTGTTAAGGATAATTGTACATGGTACTTGTGACGCACCAAAGGGGCGCGGCTAGCAAGCTGCTCTTTTTCTCTTAGTAGTTTTAGGCTTTGTACTTTGCTGAAACCAGTTTTTCTTAATTATTATTACGAGTTTGATGGTCCACCTACAACCTGAAAAAAAAACAGGCAATATGGAATTTGCTTGCATTCCGAACAAAAAAAACACACTGACTACGGCTACACTCTTTGAAATAATGAGACTTGCGTGTGCAAAACCAAAGAAAAATAAATGTTTTTGTTGTTTTTGCCTCGTTAAATGGCTATTTATGCATTATCGATCTTACTTTTAACGCCTTCGACTGCGCTTTGACCACGATTACGTGCGTGCTTCTTGAACTGGAGAGACATAAACCTCGGAGATTCCACCTCAATATTCTGTCGAGCCATCATCGTGAGCTTCTCTAGAAGCACCTCTCACATCCAAAAGTCGTTTATGGTTTAGGAGACACACACCTAAACTTCATTACCAGATTTTGAGTGCCACCGGGCACAAACTTGGCACAGCATTGCAGCGGGTGTGAAGTCTTGTGACTTGGAGGCATCCTGTGTAGTAACGGGTACTCGCAGTTGGTCTATAAGTACACATTAGTATTGTCTAGACACACCAACACGTATGAAACCTTCAGTGACAATGTTCTCAATACATTGTGAATGCTCACTCATAGGGCGGCTTCGAATACTATGCGAGCAGTTTCATAGGCCAAAAGCAAAGGCAAATTTTCTGGATTCATTCAAATCAAACATCGAAGCTATTAATCTCGGAATCACTAATCACTGAGCTTTCGCACTTTTTATTGCACTCTATTTTTTTGCTGAGATCTGCAGAACTAGTTTAACTAGGGTGCCATGAAGACCGAAAGAAACAGAACAAGAGGCCAGATGGTCATAGATGTTCAGAGTGTCAGTTTTTAACTATATCGGATCTACCTCTGTTTATTTCTCTACTGCTTTCTCTTCCGCAACTGATCCAGAATAAATGCAAATCCTTACACTTTTTAGTTCCCTACGGCTTTAATGACATGACTTGAGGTTAAGCTTCTGCTATAGAATGTAGCTTTTGTCGTTTTTGTTGTTTTTTGTTGTTTTGTTGTTGTTGTTTTTGTTGTTGTTGTTGTTTTGTTGTCATTGTTTTGTTGTTGTTGTTGTCATCGTCGTCGTCGTCGACGACGTCATTTGGTTCGTTGTCGTCGTTTGCTTTCACAGGCACCAGCACCGACGCTTGCTCCAGGCATTTGAAGAATCGGGCCTTGAGTCGGAAAACATGAAGAGACATGGCTCACCTCTAAGCAGCCGCGAAGATGTTGCCTCTTTTGATGTTCCTTTCACCGACTACATTGCCGTTTATGCAACCGGCTGTGGTCTCTCGCAGCTTGT
Organism: Rhipicephalus microplus; assembly: GCF_013339725.1. Classification (NCBI taxonomy): domain Eukaryota; kingdom Metazoa; phylum Arthropoda; class Arachnida; order Ixodida; family Ixodidae; genus Rhipicephalus; species Rhipicephalus microplus. The sequence goes on along the minus strand of NC_051174.1, from coordinate 75,387,733 downwards.
ACTTGCCGCTGAGATTATCTGGCATCGCTTCCGGAAAAGACATCGTCCACAAGGAAAGTGGGAGAGAGCATCTTGCATCGACTTCAGCGCCCAACGGACATCCAACCGACCACCTGAGGCTTCCAACGCTGGTAGAATTCGCAGCCCTACCCTTAGCGTTTCCGCATTAGATGTCACAAATGAATATGTTGTCCGGTCATCTGGCATGATGTTTTGTACTAATCATTTCAGCCAAAACAGTATAAATCAACATGCTCTCCGTCCGTAAATACCTTTGTGTAAACTTTATTGTTGTCAGTGAAATGTAAGGTTCCGGCGTGCCTAGATAAGTTTTCCTTATAGAATATAGTAATACTTACACAAATGCGAAGTATTTTCAGTTTGTCGGTCCAGATAATGGCGCTGATGTGGAAAACGTAATAAATTGTTTGTGCTTATTCGCAATGCATCGATTTTGTTTCTGATGTCGCTACCCTAAAAACACTGGCGGTGTTGATATTCACGTGGAGGTTGTCAGCAGTGTGTCACCGCCTTGTGCATTCTAAAAAGACAGACACCTGCAACATACTACTGGCACACCTGTCATTTGCTCGAGGTGCACTTAAACAGTGATAGTGTTGTTATCGTCTAGTGACCCCAACTGTGATTTATCAGATTAAGGGTAAATGAAGAACGCCGAGCCTGTAAAAGTAATGAATCTCTGTTGAATCGTCAGGATACTGGTCATTGCGCTGGGGCTCGCCTGCTGATGTTCAGCGGCAATAATTATAAAATCAGAGTTGAGTAGTTGATTCGTGTTGTGTGATTCCGGTGTGTCAGGGAAGCTAGTACTGGGTACTAAGAGAATTAAATCGTTCTTTTAGGCGCGATGTCGTTAAATGCTCGTATCGCAGAAATTCCGGAGTCGGTGGCAGTGTCGGTGCCAGCCTCGTTGGTTGAGAGTGGAAAATCATCATCTTATGCGAGACTGAAGAATCGAGAACGACGCGAATTGCATGAATAAAAAAAAAACCTTGGGTCAGAGTGAAGATAGAACGCAGGTTGTTTCGGACAGACTGGGGCTCAAACCCGGGTCGTTTGTGTGGCGAGCCGATATTTTACCACACAGTCGTGCATCTTTTTTTTTCTGATGTATCTTTAATACCAATGCGGTTTACGTATATACATTACACAACAAATTCAATACAACACTATGACTACAAGTTTTTTTAGCAGTACTCTTCATGAACACTGTATACCAGTCTGACTGAAACTTTAGCTGGTCGTAAAAGTTTTTCAGATGCACGGACATTTCTACGAAAAAGGATCGCAAGTACAGCATTGGTTCCGCATGCCTGTCTAGCGTGCGAGTTTTTTAACACTATGCATGACCATCAACAACAGCATGCCAACTGGTCTATCATTGCATTTGAGTGGTACAAGAATATGAATTCTATGAGAATTTAAATCCCAATGTGGTTGCTTGGCCGAGTTGGTACGACATGATTCATATGAAAAACAGCGCCAATAACTAGGGACAAGAGAAAGAAGGAGACAGACAGCGGCACTAATATTGGCGCTGTATTTTATGTGAATTTAAATCCTGTTGTTTTTAAAAACCCTCTGCAGGACGTTCCTAAACCGGATGGCGTCCTTACAGCTAACAAAGCAATGTTCTATTTTCTTGAACTTGACGGAGTAGGCAAATCATAAAGGATAAAAAGATGCCTTTGATGTTTAACCACATTTTTATAGGTACTGTTTCTGTATGCACTTTGTAAAAAATGTTTTCGTTGTTCTGAATTGGGCATTTTGATCACATATATTAGCATGTCACGACTCCACAATTCAATATATAACGAGCGATACAATGGGCCAGAAATACCATACTCAATACGTATTATTTTACACTTTTTTTGAGGGAGAGAACAAATATTTTGGGGGAATCTGCCTATAAGAGAGAGAGAGACCGATTTATTTACAGAAAAGCAGAGAAATCGGCCTGAGCAATAGCTTCCTCTAGCCTGCTACTCTACACTGGGGGAGAGGAAAGGTGAGAAGAAAGAATAATGGATTAGGATGGTAAGATAGAGAGGTAAGTTTATAGAATTCTCCCTAGCTGAGAAAAATGTAATAGCTACGCATATAGTCCAGTTGGTTGGTTGGTTGGTTGGTTGGTTGCAAAGCTTTAATATGGTCCAGCAAGGCGCGCGTCAGCACTCAGTGGGGGACTCCCACGTCGGGACCGCCACTCCGCGGGCCCGCTGAACGGCCCAAAGTTGGTCAGCCAGGAGGGAGTTGCGTAGGGCTACCTCCCACCTGACCGATGTAGTGTCGGGGTTAGTGAACATTGCCTTGCACTCCCAAAGCATGTGCGCCAGCGTGGATACATACCCACATGCGGGGCAAGCATTATTGGGGAACACGTCAGGATTAATAGCGGGAAGAGATCTCAGGTAAGGATACGTGTCGGTCTGCAGTTGTCTGAACGCAAGGGCCTGGAGCCTATTAAGTTTCGGATGAGGGATTGCAGATAGTCTTCGCGCGAGGTAAAAATGTTTTCTTATTTTGTTGTACGTTGCCGGCACGTCCTCGTTTACCGCAGCCCCGTTGGCCCCGAATCGTTGCCCAGAACCGGCGCAGTCGGTTAGCGCGTGCTCAGTCTCGTCGGCAGACTTGTTGAGGTTTCGGGGAGTGCCCTGGACCTGTCCAACATGTGCAAGAAACCAGATCAGTACGTGGTGCTTGATACAGTCGAAGCCGCCACTCTGGAGCACGCGCAGTGCTTTCTTGGCGACGACACCGCGCTCGAAAGCGCCAATAGCTGCCCTAGATTCATTATAGGTGACCTACCTTTCACCTCCCAGGATCGCCAGGGCAATGGTCACTTGCTCGGCAATCGTCAGATTGTCAGTGTGAACCTATGCGCAGTTGATGATTTGCTGTTTGGAGTCGACGACGACTGCGGAGAAGGCGTGGCTCTCGAGGTACGCTGCCACGTCGACAAAGCTGACGCCACGCTCGTCACTGTGAATCTGCTTGAAAAGAGTGGCAGCTCTAGCCCGTCACCTAGCACGATTGTGCTCGGAATGGGCATTCCTCGGTATCGGTGCCACGGTGATGAGGTCGCGAATCTCACGGGGCACCTGTCTCATCTTCTCGTCCACTTCAACCGGAGAGTGACCGAGCTCTCAGAGTATATGTCTGGGAACTAGAAAGGCGTTGGAGCTGGGCCCGCTTCTGCACTTCGGGAATCTCCAGTTGCTTTCAAAAACGATTTAACCGCTCTTATGACCACAGCTGCACTGTTGGTGTCTGGCCAAGGGTCTAACATGGTCTCATCAGTTAATAACCTACTGCGATATCGTTCCGTAGAAAAAATAGGTGTTTGTCGTTCACGTACGTATGCTGTGCACTTACAAAATATGTGCTCAAGTGTTTCTCGCACATCACAGTGTTCACATTTAGGACCGGTGTCATTGCAACCAATGATATGAGCGTAACGTCCGGTGTACGCGACACCAAGACGAATGCGGTGAATCGTACTTGTGAGTTGCCGTTTTAATTTAGGGGGAATGCGGAACCTCATTTCCGGGTCCCATTTGTAGAGTCGCTTGTGTCACCGTTCCGGATTTGTCGAGTGCTGAAGTGTGTAGCTGCGCATCACGCAGCGAAGCAGGGCGTTCGTGTCCACTCGCGAAATTGCAATGCGTACTTCAGAGACACTGCTTAAGGCATTTTTAGCTTCAGCGTCTGCCTCTTCGTTTCCCAACACGCCGCAATGCGCGGGAATTCACTAGAAAGGGATAACATGGTCATTTGATGCAGCAACCTACAAAAGTTCTGCGATTTATATTCCCAAGATGTAATACGGATCTTGCTTCATGACGCAAATATTGGTTTGCAAAGCGGGTTTGTCATCGCAGAAAGTCCTCCAGGCTCGAGGTTGCTCTCCGGAAATAACTCTTATTGCCTCCCAGATGGCGACCAGTTCTCCGGCATTGGATGTGGTTTTATGGTCCTCTTTGTCCACTTTGAATCATCGAGCAATATCTGTGTATGCGATGACAAAGGCTGTGGCTGATGTATTTAGTGTGGTGGACCCGTCGGTGTACACGTGCGGAGAATCACCGTACGATGTATAAATGTGATGTAGGGTCAGTTGTCTAAGGGCAACAGAAGAAACGAGTGACTTTTTCGTAATTGCAGGTATCGTAAGAAACACAGGTGGTTTAGGCAGGACCCCTGGAGGCACTGCTTCAGAACACGTACGTATTCATGTACTACACGCACTAACCCCTCTCAAACAGGAAGGGGATGCGAAATTAGTATATACTACAAAATTCGGTAAAACATGCACGAAATTCACTTTCAAAGACATTCGAAGCAGTGAATAAGCTCACTCAAAAATAAAGAAAATGACACTGGTTGTATTATAAAGAGGTCTACTAACCCAACACCATCTGCGCACACTTGTTTGAAATATTGTTTTGCCTAATTGATTCATAGGTTGATGACCAAAAAAAAGGTAGCAAATATACGGTGAAACTTCCTTATGTAAACCCTTGAACAACAACATGTTCACTGTACGTAAAACATTTTTGTCGCCAGAACCAGGTTGTATGCCTTAGCCCTGACAATAATAGAGAGGTTATGCAGAATAAACATCGGGCTTGCCGCTTTTGGGTGGTAGACGTTCTTTCCAATAATGTGCGCTCCATCTATATTGTCACGGTACAACGCGAAGAAAAGGCAGATAGGCGTTGACACAGCGATTCTATGCAGCCGAACAGCAAGATTACCTTCTTTGTCTTCGATCAGCCAGTGCTCCACTACCTGGTGTCCGCCAAATCCTCTTATCGTCGTTTTTGTCCACCAGTACTCACGCGTCATTTGCCCCCCTCTGGAAGAGAATTGCCCCGATGCTAGATCAGAAGTGCAGTTTTTTAAAGAAATATCTTGCGCAGTCACTACCTGGCATAAAGCTTCATGCATACAACGTGAACTAGTTCAGGACGGTGCTGACGAAGCCTCTTACTACACGAACTGTTGAAGACGACCTCGTAAGTAAGATCACTCAGTCGTCGCAGTACTAGGTATGGCCCAAAGTATCTCCTTAGGGGCTTTTCGGAGAGTCTTCGTCTCCGTATGAGTGTTCAAACCCGTACTCTGTCGCCGGTTTCTCTGTCGCCGGGTGCTTAACCTAAACTCTCGGTGCCGGCTACAAGGTTACCAAAATGGCCAGTGGAGATCTACTTCTTGAGATACGAGAGAAAGACCAATTTGCAAAACTTATTTTTCTTACAACTTTTGGTGACACACCAATTAGTATTACACCACACAGGTCTATGAATTTGGCTCGCGGGGTAGTATCGGACGCAGATTTGCTTGACCTGATAGAAGCTGAACTTTTGGAAGGATGGAAGAGCCAGAACGTGACCAACGTACAACGTATTAGGGTAAGAAGAGAAAAAAAGGAAACAGCAACCAAACACCTAATACTGACCTTTGCTTGGCGCGATCTGCTTGAAACCATTCAAACCGGGTATACAAAGACTTCCGTGAGGACATGTATTCCTTACCTTCGCCGTTGCTTCCATTGTCAGAGATATGGCCACGGCTCGCACAGCTGTCGTGGCCGGAAAACTTGTGTTCTGTGTGGAGTCGTGGGCCACGCGTCCGACCACTGCGAAGCACCAGCACACTGTGTGAACTGTGGCGGTAATCATGCCACATACTCACGCTCCTGTTGTTTTTTTTTTTTTTGGAAAAAAGACATCATCACACTGAATGCAGTGTTTTCTTTATTCTTTAAAGACGAAAGAAGATGAGTCTCATTATTTTATGGCCCCACATATGCTGATGCGGTGCGTCAGGGGGCAGCGTCGCACCAGCCCTCGCCACTCTTTCGGCCTGCGCAGAGCGAGCCATCTGCTGTGGCACCTGACTCCAAGGCGGCAGTAGTTGAGTCTACTGCGCCTACTATTGAACAGAGACCACAGACTCTTCGAACAACCAGCTCGCATGTGCGGGCATCAAGTGCCTCCGAGGAGGCAATGGATACGGCGGCACTTCTGGTGCCGAAAAAGTGGTGCGGCTATCCGGAGCGCACCAAGAGAACTAAATAGCTCATAACCAGCCCTGATGACAGCCCTGTTACTTGAATTCAAACTCCCCAACTAAACAGCCACTCGTTTTTTGCACACACAGCACTACTTTAATTTCACCATGAACACTCAAATTATACATTGGAATGACAAGGGCAATCTCAGAAACCTTGACGACGTCCAAGAACTTTTACACGAACACTCACCGAAAGTGCTTTGTGTACAAGAAACACACCTAAATTCAAACCACACCAATTTCCTTCGTAAATACGTTATTTTTCGAAAGGGCCGTGATGATTCCATCACATCATCCGGAGGTGTTGCCCTCATCGTGAATCAAGGTATTGCATGTACACACTTACAACTCCAAGCATCCCTTGAGGCAGTGGCTATTTGAGCTGTGGTTTTCGACAAACTGAACCCAATTTACGCTTTTTACGTGCCTCCTAGCTATCGCCTACAAAAACATGACTTCCATTCTCTAATCTATGAACTTCTGGAGCCTTTTGTTCTCCTTGGAGAGTTGAATGCGCATAGTAGGCTATAAAGCGACTCTCGTTGTGACACCCAAGGTCGATTGATTGAACAGTTTCTTCTCTCTTCCGGCGCCTGCCTACTGAATCGGAAAAAAACAACCTATTATAACCTTGCTAACAATACCTATTTCTACATAGACCTAAGCAAAGTATCTCCATCGCTTGTGCCCCTACTTCACTGGAAAGTCATCACTAATCCCAAATGAAAGAGACCATTTTTCCGTAGTTTTGAGCACACCTACATCAACTGAATGCCCGCCATAAGTTCCCAAATGGCCACTAAGCAAAGCGGACTGGGAACAGTTTTACACCATCGCTCATTTAGGTTGGAGCGGCATATGCACTTTAAGCATTGATGCGGCTGTCAAACAAAGCATGGAGGCTGCTTCGGAACTCACCGACAGCCAAAAATCTTCCCATCTTTAAGAAAATAAAGTCTCAGGCCAGGAGAACGCGTTGGCAGGCCAGAAGAGAACGCTGGCAGAACTTTTTATCAGGAATCAATTCATATACACAGGAGGCAAAAGTCTGGAACATAGTTGGTAGGGTAGCAGGAAGACAAGCACACAAACTTCCACTTGTAAACTCACAGGGTGACACCTTGAAAGATCAGGCGAACTTCCTCGGTGCACACTACGAACAGGTGTCTAGCTCTTCACACTATACTGAAGCTTTCCAAAGATACAAAGGAAGGATAGAAAATCAGAAACTGGAATACAAGTGCACAAATTACGAGGCATACAACCAACCTTTCAACTTAACTGAGCTACAAACATCACTAAACTCCTGCAGTAGTTCTCCCCAGGCTACGACCGTGTCACGTATGAAATGTTGAAAACCCTGCCGCTGAAAACGCGAAAAACTTAACTCTCCCTATACAATGATATCTGGCTTTCTGGTACCATGCCTGCTTCCTGGATAGAGGCTATTGTTATCCCTATTTTAAAACAGGGCAAGGACCCTTCCTCAGTTTCGAGTTATAGACTCATTGCACTTACAAGCTGCCTTTGTAAACTTTTTGCGAAGATGATAAACCGCCGACTTTTACATTTCCTCGAAACACAAAATCTGCTCGACTGATTCCAGTGTGGGTTTCGAAAGGGTAGATCCACCACCGACCATTTGGTGCGCATTGAGGGAGAGATCCGAGATGCCTTCGTCCACAAACAATACTTCCTCTCTGTGTTTTTCGATATCGAGAAGGAATACGACACAACATGGCGCTTGGGAATACTAAAAGACCTGTCCCACCTTAGCGTGTGTGGCAGAATGCTTACTATAATCGAAAGTTACCTGTCAAACTGGACATTCCCAGTTCGAGTAGGCAGCGTTCTTTTCCAAACATTTGTCCAAAAGACAGTTGTGCCTCTAGGTGGTGTACTTAGTTGCACACTTTTTCTCATCAAAATGAATTGTTTCCTCTTGTCCATATCTCGCAATATGTTTTATTGTACATATGTCGATAACGTTCAGCTTGCCTTTAGGTCTTGCAATCTGGCCATGTGTGAGCGCCAGGTTCAGCTAAGTTTGAACAAAATCTCCTATTGTGCTGAAGAAAATGGGTTCCATCTGAATGCACAGAAAAGTACGTGTGTCTTGTTCTCCAGGAAGAGAGGCATTCATTCCGAACCCCATATTCAACTTCATGGTCAACGTCTTCCGGTCAATACCGAAGACAAATTCTTAGGCCTAATCTTGGACACCAAGCTAACCTTCATACCACACATCAAATATTTAACAACAAGTGCATGAAAGCTATGAACGTTCTAAAAGTGTTGTCTCACACTACGTGGGAAGCGACAAGACGTGTTTAATGAATTTGTTTAAAAGCCTCGTACGTACCCGCCTAGACTATGAGGAAATCTATGACCGAGATGTTTCCTGTGGCGTCTGTCGCTTTCCAGATGGCGTGCGACATTGAAACAAAAATCATTACACCCTTCTTATCGTTGTCGAGCAGACTACTGCGTGAACATGCGCTCTTTTGCACATTCTTCTCTTTTTTTCCCCTTGTAGTTATTTTATTTGTCCTAAACTGAAACATTTTTTCACCCTGTGGTCCATGTATTTTCTTACCAGTATTTTCAACTGTATTATCGTGTGTGTTTTACTGGAACCTGTTGTTTCTTGTTTCACATACTGAAAAGATTGTTCAACACTGTTTTTAGTTTTATTCCACAGATTTGTTTGGAACCGTTCTCACAGATTGTTCATCATTTTCTTTTGTGTACAATCCACTCCTGCCTATGGCTTGTAAAGCAAGTTGGCAGTATTAAAATAAATAAATAAATAAATAAATAAATAGCATATCAGTCTGCGACACCTACTGCCCTTACAATGCTTTACCCTGTTCATCATCTAAGCAACTGTCTCTCCACGGGTGCTTTTCGCACTAGCCATGTGGAAAGCCTCTATGTGAAATCGAAGGAATGGTCACTCCGCCTACAGAGATGTTACATGTCTTTTAAATATTAACCTAATGTTAACGCAGACAAGAGTCACTCATCACATGTCACAAATAATGACATGTGAAGCCTTGCTGGGTATGAAAAACGGCCTTCTATGAGACAGTCCTACACACTCCATGTGAGAGTCCTAGCGAAGGAAACCGGTGTGCCACCTGAACAACGTTTTATGGCTCTCTAAGTATGCCTGCCACCGTGGCAATGGCAGGCAATAGATTGTGACGTGTCTTTCTTGGAGGTTACGAAGCATGCACCAGTAGCACATATTTAGATATACTTCCTAGAATTATAACAGAAATTTGGGGCTCCCTTAGGGCTACCATGAACAGGTATAGAGCTCGTCGCACTATGCTCAATGCGTTTCAGCGGCATAAAACCAAAATCGAAAAACAGGAAATAGAGTACGAATCCGCGAAACACGAGGCATACAATGAACTTTTTTCTTTAGCTCAACTACAGGCTTCTCTTACCTGCTGTAATAAATCCGCCCCAGGCTCCCACCGAGTAGTATATGAAATGTTAAAAAAGCTGCCATTCGAAACTAAAGAAAAGCCTTTCTCTCCCTGTACAATGCTGTACGGTTTTTCGATGAGATCCCGTCAGCCTGCAAAAAAAGCCATCGTTATCTTTATCCTAAAACAGGGAAGGACCCGTCCTCTGTGTCAAGCTACAGGCCCATCATCCTAACTTGCTCTATTTGTAAGGTTTTTAAAAAGATGTAGAACAAGTGACTCATGCACTTCCCAGAGGCAAGTAATCTACTTGACCCGCATCAGTGCGGGCTTACAGAGGCTAAATCCACTATTGACAACCTCGTCCGTATCGAGGCACAAATTTGGGACGCTTTCGTCCATAACCATTTTTTTCTCTCTGTGTTCCTAGAGATAGAAAGGGCCTATGACACTGCGTGGGGTTTTCGCATCAACCGAGACCTGTCACAATTAGTTGTGCGGGGACGAATGTTGGCTATAATAGAAAGTTTTCTGTCGAATCATACATTTCGTGTTCGAGTAGGCGCGTTTTTACCCGGAACGTTTGTCCAAGAAAGAGTTGTGCGAGAAGGTGGTGTACTGATTTGCACGCTTTTTATCGTAAAAATGAATTCTTTGCGCCAATACATCCCTCTCAATATGTGTTATTGCACACTTGTCGACGATGTACAGGTTGGTTTTATGTCGTGCAATCTTTTCATGTGTGAACGACTAATACAGATCAAATTAAACAAGGTCTCACAATAAGCACACGAAAATGGTTTTAAATTGAACCCACAGAAGAGAACGTGCGTCCTAATCTCCAGAAAAAGGGGCGTTCATCCAGATCCTGAGATCGATCTTCCTGGTTAGCATCTATCAGTAAAAACCGAGCATAAATTCCCAGGCCTCATATTAGATGCAAAACTAACTTTCATACCCCACATCAAATGTACAAAAAAAAAAACAAGTGTTTAAAAACCATGAATGTTCTCAAAGGGCTGGCATGCACCACGTGGGGTTGTGACAGGAAGTGTCTTCTCTATTTGTAAAAAGCTTTTTTCGCACGCTGCTAGACTCCACAGCCGTGGTCTTTCAGTTCACCACACCCACTGCCCTGAAGACGCTAGACGCAGTTCACCATTTTGGAATTCGTCTTTCCACGTGTGCTTTTCGCACGAGTCCCGTCGAAAGCCTATACGCTGAAGCGAATGAGTAGTCGCTTCACAAGCTGAGATTTTACACGGCTTTTGTGTATTTTCTCTAAGTAAACTGTGACAAGGAACACCCTGCACACTCTACAATTAACGATCTCTCCAATTCAGCATTATTTGGCAACCGTCCTCATTGAGGCAGCCCTACTCACTGCGTGTAAGGAACTTAGCTCAGGAACTCGGCGTACCACATTTCGAACGCCATCTAACAGCCCCCGCTACGAATCTCTCACCGTGGCAGTGGCAACTCATACATTTTGATCTTTCCTTCGTGGAAGATACTAAACATGCACCTACTGCACATAACCGAACACACGTCCTTGAACTACAGCACAAATACGCTTTCTCAGAATTCTTTACTGAGGCCTCAAAATCTACTACTTTTGTGTCCTGTGCTGTCGTTGGTCCATATTTTTAATATAGGTGTTCTGCATCGCAATACGAGCATCTTCACTGCAGGGGCATGTACAATATTATCGGCCATAACATATCACAGAAATGAAGTTGGCAATTGCTGTGATATACATCGATTTTCTAAGCGTAGTAACAACCCTGAAGTCCCTCAAAAAACGCACGAACGCTGTCTTTGCCTCTGTTTACTAACTTTTATGCACGATCTACGTCTAGAAACAATATTTCGTAGTCTGCTGGGTGCCAGGACACCGCGAGATTCAAGGAAACATGTTGGCGGATCGACTAGCTGTTTCCGCCCAAGAGAATGCCACCGTCAATATATAGTCGCTGCACTTGACCTCAAACCCTAACCCAAACGAAAGCGTAGGAATCATTGGTAGCGCCTGTGCGACACACAAACGCAGAACAAACTTCACCTAATTAGGCCACGTCTCCGGAATTAGCCGTCAGTTTCGAGATCACGCCACGCAGAAGTCACACTCACACGATCAAGGATAGGACAAACGCATAGTACTCACTCACACCTTTTGTCCAGTGGTGATCCACCTGTATGCGATCAGTGCAGTGAACCGCTCACCGTGCTTTATGTTTTAGTGAAGTGAACAGAATTAGACACCCTTAGAAAAAACACTTCCCGTGTCCCTTCTGTCGCCGAATTCTTTTGCACCATTCGATATATATAGTTAGGGAACCACTTTTTAGTTATCAATCACTGTTCGCGCTTTTAAAGAATGTCACTAGTTTTGACGTCATATTTCCAGGCATCCCCGTAACACGACCTCTTGGAGTAGAGGTTGCTGCTGCATTGGAACACTAAAGTAGAACCTGCCTCGCGGCCCTTGCACACAAGGGCTCTGACGAGGAATGCGTGCTAGAGTAAATTATCTCCGTCAGGCTTTTATTAACCGAACCTTTCACCCTCCATTCACACTACACATTTCAAGTCACTGCCATGATTCTATTGCTTCTTTGTTTTAACCACCCTAGCATGAGGAATGTTAAGGCCCTTATACAACCGCTCAACATATTCGTTGTTCCCATATCTTGTCGTATGACCTAGCACTCCTCGGCCATCAAATGAACCTTGCGCCATAAAACAGCACAAATCATCATCATCTTCTTCTCTTCAAAGTACGTTTAACTCGTTGTAAAAACTTCTTCAGTATATATATATATATATATATATATATATATATATATATATATATATATATATATATATATATATATATATATATATATATATATATATATATAGTCCAGTAGATCCTCCGTGGGCGGTCACAACGTGGTTTATTTCGACGTTTCGGCCTAGAGTCTGGCCTTCACCAGGATTAAAGATACAGTTTGTTGGTGCTCATCTTTATACAATCTCAAATCAGAGGGCAAGGAAAGAGGAAAGAAGACAGAAAAGAAAAAAGAAAAAAGGAAAAAAGAAAAAGAAAAGAAAGAGAAGGAAAAAGAGAAGAGAAAAAATATATATGGTGGACTCCCCTCGGGCGCCCCCCTTCCACTCTTCCCTCCACTTCCCCCCTCCACTCTTCTCTCCACTTCCCCCTTCATCTCTCTCCCCCTTCTCCCCTTCACCTTTCTGATGTCAGTGGTCTGTGTATGTTTCCTTTCACTAACGCATTCCTCCCGGCCAGACGGCGCTTCCTGGCACTGGCGGTTCGGTGTGGGGCAAAAAAGAGCTTTTTTAGGAAGTTCTAAGCCTTTAACTACTCGGAGTCCCGTAAACAGTTCGTCGTAGAAGAAGGGGTGCCGCGAATTGTGGCAGAGGCTGGTAAGCGGGCATTTTAGGAAGTTCTAAGCCTTTAACTACTCGGCGCCCTGTCAACATTTCGTCGTAAAAAGAGGGGTGCCCCGTATTGCCGTAGAGGCTGGTAAGCGGGCGCAATGCGAATTCCTTGCCCGATTCTGGATTATGCGTGTAGTGGGGGCCTCCCGGCTGTGCACAGGGTTGCTGTTGGGCATGTTATGCATGGCACAATTGATTGGGTAGTAAAATAAAACAGAAAACAGACGACAGCTGCACTTAGGAAGAGCAGTTACACTTGGAATTGTTTTGGGTTGTCCAGTGCCCTTCGCAGCTGCAGTGCCGTGAACTCAGTTACTATTTTCATCGTTGCCGTTATTGTTTTATAATGCTTTAATTGCTGCATGTGTACCAGGATTCTCATTTATTCCTCGATGGGTGTTAAATCAGTGGATAAGGTATGACTCTCGTTGTTCACGTTCTCGATTTGATTTAAACCCCGTCTCTAAGAGCGTTACTGATAGTTTGTCGAATGCATGGTCGGGAAGATTGAGATGTTTGGATAAAGGTAGACTTGTGGCTGATTTCGCATGGGCTCCGTGATTATTGAAGCGAATCCTAAATGGTGTTTCTGTTTGTCCAATGTACTGCGTACCACGCACGTTGAATTCGAGTAGGTATACCACATTAGAGGAATCGCATGTTAGGTTTCCTCGTATGTTAATCGAAAACTTGGATTGCGTGCTGGTTGCTTTGTCTGTTTCTCGCATCGCCTTACATACAAGACATTGTGGCTTTAAACAAGGGCGGCATGAATGATTGGGGGGTGATGTGTTAATTTGGGAGTGGACAAGGGTGTCTTTGAGGTTACGTGGCCGTCGGTAAACGACGCCTGGAGCGGATGGGAATGCGCGTTTCAGACGTTCACTTTGTTCCAGAATGTTGTAATGTCGTTTAAGGATTTTGTTTACATTGGGGAAGTTTGGGCTGTAAGTCAAGCAGAGGTTTGTTCGTTGTGGGTCTTCTCGTGGTGGTCGCTTCATAAGTAAGTCTTCACGCTTTATTTTTCTCGCTTTTTGAACAGCGTCATTAATTACATGTGGGGGGTATTTTTGTTTCTCGAGCATAAGTTTTAGCCTCTGTGAGCTCGTGTCAAAGTCAGCGTCTCTAGAGCAGATTCGCTTAAAACCGGTGAATATATATATATATATATATATATATATATATATATATATATATATATTAAAGCAGATATTAGACATCATCGTGTATCGCCTGAGGGAACAAGCGTATAAGAAATCTGCAAACAAATATTAAGAAACTCGGGAATTTCTTCTCGCGAAAAGTGGTGCCCAAGTTTGCTAAACATGTTGGCACTCTTCTGCCTCTTTTCTCTGCCTTCTTTTTATGTTTTAGCTTTTTACCAACATGTTAAGCAAATACCAAGCAACGATTTTTGCGATGTCACTATACAGGTTAGTCGCATTAGATGCCATAGAAAAAAAGATGGGAGTCGAGAGTTTAGCGGCACTGAGGTAACAAAAAAACAGAAAAACAAAAATTTTGAACACAGCAAGATTTGTTTTTTTAGGAACCTATCTATGAATGCGTCAAACACTCGGAAAAAGTGGAAGCGCAAGCAAAAACCAATGGAATACCCCCAACTACGCGAGCAGCGTCAGACGTGAAAGTAGGGAGCCTTCATTTGCACGCCGCCTTCGTTTTTTAGGGTGGTGTCGCCCTTTGATGCACCACTTACCGTTGCCCGCTGAAACACAATGTTGCAGTCTTGGTCGCCTAGGCGACATGGTGGCAAGAGTGCCATGTTGGTTTTCACGGCCAGTCAATTCTGCTTCGCCGTACTGCAGCTGTAAGTTGGCGCGGGCGTGCAAGCTGTGGTATGCGTAACTTAGAAGTGTGGCGGTTTGGGCTCGTTAGTATAACATGACGGTAGATATACCGCGAGAAGAGAACTACCATACTTTTGGGAAGCCGGCGTTCTGCAATCTGATACACGCATTTTCACTGGCGAAGCCTGTGGGAAACTTGCGGCTGTTAAACACATTAGACAAATAAATCTAAAGAAGTCAATAATATACACAGATTCTTTAAGCATAGTAAAAGCTCTGAAAGGTCTCAAATAGCACAAAAAATCGTGCTTGTTTCGCTCTACTTACTTTTATGCCCAGTCTACTCTTAGAAACAGCATGTTGTAGTATGCTGGGTGCCAGGGCGCCGTGAAATACAAGTCAACGTTTTGGTGGACCAGCCAGCTGGATCCGCCAATAAAACCGCTACTAATATATTGATATCAATTCCTGCACTTGACTTAAAACAATTTCTAAAATGAAAGCTCAGGGGTTATTGGCAGGGCACGTGGGACTCACACACACGTAATAAACTGCATGTTATCAAGCAGTAACCTGGTCTTTGGCTTCCAGTATCAAAATCACGCCACACAGAACTAATACTTACAAGGTTACGAACGGGACATACTCCACGCATTCATTTCTTTTGTCTGGTGGCTATCCACCTTTCTGTGACAGATGTTGACAAGCACTCACTGTACTTCACATTTTAATCCAATGTAGGCACGCGGAGAAGACAACACTTTCCATTACCCTTACGGAACACAGATACCACTTTATCCTGCAATGATCGTCCGTAGGGAACCACTTTTCACACATAAAACGTTGTTGGCTTTTTTTTTTTCAGAGAAGTTCATACCATTCATATCCTATACCCAGGCATTCTGTAGCAAGACCTTTCAAGAGAGTTCTCCGCTTTGGTGGCTTAACTGAACTAGGAACTTTCTTTACGGTCTTGGATGCAAGGGCGTGAATAAACGAGGCACTCGTCCTAATGCCATACATGCCCACCATGGCCCCGCCGTGGTGGTCTAGTGGCTAAGGTACTCGGCTGCTGACCCGCAGGTTGCATCATTGGACCGTTGGCTGCGGCGGCTGCATTTCCGATGGAGGTGGAATCGCTGTAGGCCCATGTGCTCAGATTTGGGTGCACGTTAAAAACCCGAGGTGGTCGAAATTTCTCGAGCCCTCCACTACGGCGTCTTTCTTAATCATCGTGACGTTTTTGGACGTTAAACCCCACATATCTATTTACATGTCCACCATGCCTTTTTATTATCACAAACTCTCGTCATCCATTGACAGTACACACTTTTCCTGACATGGTCATCATTTTATTACTTCTTTGTTTTTACCCACCTAAGTGCGAGAAATTTAAAGCTTCTCATACAGCCGCTTATCACCATTATTGTCCACATCTTTAGTCCCATGAACTGGCGCTCTTTCACCACGAAGTGGGCTTTGCATCACAAAACGCCAAAAAATATCATTATCACCCCACGCATAAGATAACGCGCCTGCTTTGAGCGAATGTAGCAACACTGGGTTCACCGATTATGCAAGCCCGAGAAAAATCGTCGCCGGCCAACAGACAAGACAAAACAGTCGTTGCGTTCCTTCTGGTCATGCCATGATATTGAATAACTCCAACATGCCTCGGCTAGGTGATCATAACCCAAATTCGGCGTCCAATCAGTTGCATTCTTTCGGCTGTCACATCGTTTTTTCTGGTTCCGCACTCAGATGCGACCGCACTGGTTTGTTTAATCTTTGATAATGAATGTTAGTCGTCGGATGGAGATGTATGGCTAAGCGTTCACGTGTATGCACTCACGTTAAGTGGCGTTATAATTGTGAAACACCACGAGATATTGCGCAAGCTCTCTTATAATAATGTACAATAAAGAATAATGTACTGTAAGAATAAGCGTAACTTTCGAGTTTTACCCATTTTATCACGATGGAATCAAACATGTTTCTTTTATTGAATTTCCTCACGCGCAACGAATAGAATTACTCGGCATCTCTTTCAACCAAAAAATAAGTAATAAGGAGCAGTGGGAGGCTGCCTTTCCTAGCTTGAGCCCAACGTTGAGAAGGCCTTCCTGGCTAGTACCGACAGTTCTGCGGATAGCTATCGAGTAAAGCAACTTCCACCTATGTCTATCCTTCCGTCTCTTTTTCTTCGAAAAGTTAAAAATAGTGTTTAGCATCACCTGAAAGAAAAAAAAACGGTTTGTTCTTCAGAAAGTTGCACATGACGTAAAAGGAAGCGTCTTTGGCCCTGTATAAACGAGCAGAGAGAACTCCTTGGCCGAGTGTTTCGTTAGTGTTTGTTACACACGTATGGACGAAATTCGAACAAACAAAAAAGTGCTTTATTTTTGTTCATGGTGATGTTTCCGCATACTCAAAAGTGTAGTTGGCAACGGGCTGCTGTGAATATCTTCCATTCAGTCTAGTAAACAGAAAGTTTCCTTCTTCAATGGAAGAACGATGTGGAATCCCCAGAGAAGGTCAGTCTTAGTTGTTAGGGCACAATAGCAAGGCCCTCAGCATGAAATAAACCGCAGTCACGAGCATTAGGGAGCGTGATATTTTGCGGCTGACTCATAATACCGTTCCAAGACGCGTCACATGCGTAGATGTCTACGTGCTATGCAGCTCTCGGTCCGAACGTTTTGGCGGGAAGCTGACAGCTGCGCAGCATTCTTTTTTTCAAGTGGAATCTTCTCACGTCATTACATTTCTTTATTATTCGGAGAATTACTAATAATCTATCATTCTGCTATGTTTGCAATGGAAAATCTTGATGATGAACTTTTACTTTAGCAGGAGCTTTGATTTTTGTATATGTCCAAGCACATGACTCAAGATGCGAAGCACTTTATCAATTTCAGCGACTTTGGCTCTATCTATCTATCTATCTATCTATCTATCTATCTATCTATCTATCTATCTATCTATCTATCTATCTATCTGTCTGTCTGTCTGTCTGTCTGTCTGTCTGTCTGTCTGTCTGTCTGTCTGTCTGTCTGTTCATCTATCTATCTGTCTATCTCTCCGCCTATGACTTTGAATCATCTGGCCGTTTCGATAATGATATATATACTAAAATTGGTGTGCATAACAAGAGTGTATAACGAGCATAAGTCACTAGTCATAAAATGAAAATCTTGACATATATGTCAAGAATGCCATGATTAGCATTTCATGGTCTTGCTGCTGTTGCGGTGGCTTCACTCACAAGACATATCGAAAACCTGGCATTGAATGAGGTGATTGCATGGCAAACATAAGTGGCAGACGCTAATGCAGAAATTATGTCGTGCATGGCATGTAAGTCAGGACTACGCGACACACTAATAGTGTGCTCGAAGTCATATTGCTCGATATATTTATACCGAGTTTAGTATTATGGGACGGGAATGCCTGACGATAGTATATGGTTGGTACAAACATGACGATCATGATATGCGTGTGATGTAAAACGTGACCACATACTGTCATAACGTGATCACAGCCGCTTAGCTCGCTCCACGTATACCCAATTTGGTGTCACGTGACGTGAAACTTGGAATCCTGCCACTTGACATCTAGCGATTCAAGTTAGCGCTTTGTGGTGAGTTATACTAACAAATCATAACTTTCATACAAAGTTCTGAGCCTTTCGCCACTTCCTAGAACTTCAAATCATTCGCTCCTTACCTCTCGAACCAAGGCTGTAAGCCTAATCGTAAATGTAGTTACTAGCACATATATCCTACTCCGGACTGAAAGCTATTGACTACTTCTATAACTATTTACCAGAGTTTTATATTTACTGTAAACGCCAAAATATAAAATACCCCTATCTATATTAAAAACAGCCCCTATTTATTTTTTACCACTTGGAAACTTCTTGCGCTTATTTTCGTGCCCGCCAATTGCCCGCGACGTATATTCTTAACGCAACAATCACATATAACCACCCGCCAAGTTCGCAAAACAGATGCGCGCAACTCGTCAGTTGACAAGAAACGTCAAGCCCCGCCGCCGTGGTCTAGTGGCTGAGATACTAGGCTGCTGACCCGAAGGTCACGGGTTCAAATCCCGGCTGCGGCGGCTGCATTTTCGATTCAGGCGGAAATGTTGTAGGCCTGTGGGCTCAGATTTGGGTGCACGTTAAAGAAACCGAGGTGGTCGAAATTTCCGGAGCCCTCCACTACGGTGTCTCTAATAATCATATGGTAGTTTTGGGGCGTTAAACCCCACATATCAATCAATCAATCAAACAAGAAACGTCAAAGTAGGAGTGTGATTACCTGCGGACACTTTGAAGCCAACAATGGCGAAATCGAGCGAGACAGGGAAAAGGTAGGGCGGAGAAAACGTGGAAGAAGGAGGGTCATACAAGGCACTAAGCCGGTCTACGCTGGCAAGGTCCGAGGTTCGGAACCTTTGACGCTTTTTTAATGAGCTTTCAAACAACTGCGAAAAGATGGCTATGCAAGCTACAAGTCATGCGACGTTGAATGCTGATAGGCGGTCAATCGGTATTCTACAGTGCTAAGAAAGGGCAACACAACCCTCTACTGGGAGATAGCGCAGCAACGTAGCATGGAATGACACAATTCGGTTTGAATGCAGATACCGGACCATTTCCAATTGTCTAAATATCTAAAACACGTGATGAAAAAAATTGGTAAAAAGGAGGAAAAGAAGAGTTCTTGAGTGCAGCCTCACTTCCGACCATCTGCCGGTAATGCACGTCCTCCCTAGAGCAGGATTAGCCTCCTTGGTGCTGTACCTGACCACAAGCTCCCATGAATACAGCTCGCCCTCTGCCCTGAGTACTCTGTGGCTGTGAACCAACTATGCAAGGCGTTGATCAGGCCAGCGACGTAGCGGAGAGTGCTAAAATTGTCTGGGTTCACACAGGCTACCATTGGAATCCGAACGTGGCTACCTTCAACGCCAAGTCTAGTGAGACTAGTCCAGCTCTGCGATTCGAAGATATAGAGGGTGTTAGATGGGATGTAATAGGTCTCAGCGAAGACAGAAGGACACTTGATGGTTATACAGTGCTGAACAACGGACAAATGCTATGCTACCATAGATTAGTTGACAGAAAATAACCAGGGGTGAAAGTCTTTATGGACAAGAATAATGCTGGCTACATAGAGGAATACTATAGCATCAGTGGGAGGTTGGTCAGTATCATAATGAATAGAGAATTACACTGGTAGGACCAGAGCAGCTGCCGAAATCCAGGAGTGAGTACTCGGATTGCACCAAGAGAGATCTGTGAGCAGAACACGTGAACGCCCGCCTGAGGTTGCTCCAGAAGTTCTTTACGCATACGTCACTAAACTGGAACCTGAAACTACTTTTTCCACTTTCTACGTTTCTATGGCTTCTATGTTGCCACTGAAAAGCGCGCAATTTGACCACGCTGTCGCGAAAAAACAGAGCTTCTTGTGTTGTGCTGACGAATATGGACGAATACATGGCGATCTCTCTGGCCGTGCGTCAGCTGCTGCTGGGCGTGCTCACGAATGATGGAAATGAGTGCAGAGGTAAGTGCCACTTACTTTTAATATCGCCTGCACCTAATTGCAATAATTATTAGGATGGCTGGTCACACAAAGGACAGGTATTTAGGTCACGTGGCAGCAGCCGCAATCAGCATCCCCAAAGAGGCGGCCTGCATTTTAAGCAGAATTTTCTCTGCCTGAGCTGTTGTTGCAAGCCTGTAGACGTAAAATACCTGCTGTTTTATAATCTCCCACACTCGCTAATGCTTTTACCACCTTTGTTAATATGCACAGTGAGCTTCATGCGAATGCACGATCATGCAGGCACTAAAAATCGCAACAACAGTAGAGACTTTACCTCATTTACTATGATGCACTCAAACAATTTTTGTCTTTGTGTACTTGCACGTGCTACCGAGTCTGACGTCACCGACACTTTGACACCTCCACAGAGCACATGTTTGGGAAACGGCAAGTTGTCTGTTCAACTGTATATAACCAGTTCACGTTGTGAATACAGTTGCTCACATATGTATAGGGCAACGCCTTGATGAACATATGATGACTACGCTTGAAGAAAGTTGGTACATCTGCTTTAACTGTTACGCTGAACTCTGCTTTTCGACTTCTCAATATAGATTCTGCGGCATTCAGTGGTGCATCGCGTAGTGCTGGCAGGCCAAGGGCTGCTAAACGTGTTAAGTATACATGCACTATGTTAGTGGTCCTCGGAACAGCAGCAGGTCCTCAGAGCAGCAGTAGCTCAGATGAATGCACCGATTCTATATAAGCCACGAACTACTCCAAGCAATTTCATGGCTTTTCGTTCCGTGTTTTGAATATTATGGTGCTTTATGGTGCTGAAATAAAGTCTAGTTCGATTAGTTCACATCTGCATGAAGAAATGTAATATTTATGTGCAGTATCTTCAATATTACTCTGAGGAAATTGTGTCTTTAAAATATTCTCCATCATTTCTTATGGAGGCGGAAATATTGTAGGCCCGTGTACTCAAATTTGAGTGCATGTTAAGGAACCGCAGGTGGTCGAAATTTCCGGAGCCCTCCACTACCGCGTCTCTCATAATCATATGGTAGTTTTGGGATGTTAAACTCCACATATCAATCAACCCCAAATATTCTGCACAGTAGCAATAATACAAGGTTTTGCAAAAGCCTTTTTACGTTTGCTGGTAAATATAAAGATAGTTATCTCCTGCCAGCAATATATGTTGCGTCAGATATGTGCTGACTACTAAAAATTACAATAACCATTTTACTGCTCAGAAAGCACAGCCTAGGTACCAATATGTCAACAAAGCGCAGCCTTACACATATTCTCATTCCATTGAGCCAGTCTGGAATCTCGTCTAAATTTTGCTTGTGTAAGGCCATTAGTGACTTCAGCAAGGAGCACAAATATCTAGTCAGTAAGGTAAATTTCTCAGTAACATGCAAAGTTCAGAAAGCTGCCCTTGGTGTTAAATAATTGCACTCTTTATTTCAGCTTAACTAGTTTGCATTGTTTTTGCGTGTTTTTATAGATGATTGCTGAATAGTTTTTGTGGACAGCAACATTGTCGTTTGCGTGAATTTCCACAAGTTTTATGTGTTGTTTACTAGGCTAAGGCATTATTGTGTTTATACTTTAAGAGTTTAGCGATGAGTGCGGAGTGGGAAATGATGTTTGATTACTGAGCAATGCAATTTGTGTGTTGAATATTCCAGCATCGAGGTGTGAGTGAAACAGTGGCGAAACAAAAATGCTGCTCGAGTTGTACGCCTCGTATTTCCCTTAGGTTGGCCCTATGAAAAAATTCTGAAACAAGAATGCCACGTTCGAGAGAGTCCATAGAGAAATTAAAGAAAAACTAGGCGTAACGTAGACTGGTGAGCAGTGTTTCTCGAGGTATAAGACTGTCCTAAAAAGTAAAAAAAGTGGCAGCCACAAAACCAACACACCTCGCAACACCCCAGAAGAAGTTCCGTACGAATATGAATGAGAAAAAGTTAGGTCGCTAGATGCCAGTGTAGAGCCAGAGGTAATGCGAGACGCAAGTGGCACTGTATCGAGAAAGATAAGCCCACAGATACCGACACAATTCGTCTCTCAAGACCATTCGAGCCCATCATCAGAAAATGGTACAGACAATACCTCTGGTTCTTTTGCGCAGGATGACACAGCAGATGTAAAAAAAAGCTGCCAAATATATCTAGGGCACTTCATATGCAAGCATTTTTTGATCGAATGAAAGAAATCAAAGAACGTCGCTCAAAATGAAAAGCTTGAAAAGAAGCTAAAAAGAAAGAATGGTGCCTCGTCAAGACTCTGAGGCGAGAAGAAATGCATGCCGAGAAGATGAGACTTCTTCGTTAAGATTCTGGCTTGAAAAAACAAATAAAGTATCAAAAGCACCTTTCGTGTGTGCATTGAATTGCTTTACATCATGTACACAGGTGCCTTGACAATAGATAAACAAGCTTCCTTGGTGATGACCAGTAAGGGTTGCTAGGCCCTTTAAAAATACTGCTTTCATTGTTCATCGTTGACAAAATTAACCAATGAGCACAAAATTAACACAGTCTCGGCAACACCTAAGGCACCCTTTCTATTGCACAATTTAATAAAGCACAATACCTACAGTACCTCTCCACAGAAAGTGAAAATTTATGGCTGAGTAATCAACATGCGCTGAAGTTTGTGCGGTGTGCAAAATAATTCTGCACATGCAACAAAGCTGCCTGCAAAAAGAAAACTTTGTGTTGAGAATAACAAATCTAAAAACACTCTTCAAGTCGTACAACTTAAGCTGAGCTCTGAAGCACTCAGTTTCACAGTGCTAGTTTAGCAACAGATTTTGTAGGGGGCTCTGTTAGTGTAGTATCTCAAAAAACTTCAGCAGCTTCAGCAAAAAAACTCTACAGCATTGTTGCATTCGACCTTTCTCTGACTGCTGTACGCAAGAAGGGCGAGCATCGAGAAAAAATGATAGCGCAAATTGGTACTCAAACGTTTACAGGGTTGAAACAATTGAAAATCAAGACATATAGAAAAAACCTATTAGAGAACAGGGAAAGAAAAGCAAAGCGAAAAAGCGGAACTATGCAGAAATGCACCAATTGGAATAAAATGATCGCCTGTGAGCTGACTTCGGTTTAGACTTTAAGAATAAATAAATTGTTCCTCTTTTTCACACTGCAGTGCACAAATGCGGAGTAAAAAGTGTTACTTCACACGTCTTCTCTACAACTTACTTACATGTAAAACGTACAGCATAATGCCTTGTAGTGCTTTATAGTGCACTCACTGAATGTTTTGCTGATAAAACACAATAATATAATGAAGCAACATAGGCAGTCTTCAATGGCTTCTTTAGACACACCTACAAATAAACGTGGCTGCATGCTACACAAGCCACAGCAGCTCCAATTTTCGAAAAGCAGAATCTCGCTTGTGCTCTCCGTTTTCGCGCAGAAATATATCACTTGCTGTTGGTGGCCCACAGATTTCAGCAGTTTATTCGGAAAGCTTTTCTCAGGAGTTATTTTAAGTGCCATTATCAAAGTCAAATGAAATATCTCCAACTGCAGCATTTATGCACAAGTTATGCGAAATAGAACACGATAGCATGAATTTATTCATCTGGTCAACCAAGAAAATGTCAAGATCCAGAAGCTGGTAGAAACGAGGTTTAAGGTCAGCAAAGACACTCTTAACCTGCACTCTTGTTGTGAAAAGCTATGCGTTGAACTTTTTCTGAAGATACGTGAGGCTGTGATAGTCTCTGAATGGGTTCAAGAGCCATTCCCGCGAAGAGTATGAAGTGTCTCCTAAGACATGAAACTTTTCCGGAGCACAAACTTGAGGAAGCCTATTTGATAACTGAGAGTTTTCATATACCCTTGCATCATGGATTTTACTGGGATGTCCAGCAGTGACAACCAGAAACCTTTTCTCATGGTCACAGATTGCCTGCACTGTTATTGATATATGATTTTGCCGATTGATGTACGTTCATCGCACCTTATGAACTGGAGAGTGAATGCTTATGTCGCTGCGATCGATACATCCAATGACACCAGGCACCCCAGACAATTATTTGCAGGCACCCCTGCAAATGAAATCAATAATTAGCCACCAGCTCAAATTCTTTACACTATGGTACCACCTCTCTATCTTGAACACACTGTTGAAATGAAAAACTTTCTTTTGATGTTTCTTATGAACTAACGCTCGAATTTTTATTGGCAAATCTTTTTCTACCGTACAAAGCAGGCATTGTACAAGTTTTATTATTGCCCTTTCAACCTATGCCTCTTCAAGGGACTGTGAGGTTTTCTAAAGTTATTTGTGCAGTAAATAATATTTGATAAGTAATTAGTGTTTACTTAAAACGGTAACAGCCCAAGAATGCCACGCTGTGGTACACCTGAAGTAACGTATCAAAAGTAGATAGAAAAATAAATACTTATTGCAAAAAACTGATGATTGCACAAATATTACGAATCGATGTTACGGTGAGAGGAGTCCGGTTTGACATCAGATAATTTGAAAATCAAGCGGCGATGGGCTGCGATGAGAAGTGGATTGGAAAAGTTTAAAAAGGCACTATCACTTTATATATTCCCGTTCATCTTAGCATGCACATATGCTGTTAATTCAAATACTTCGGTATCACATTAGCGTACTTGTATTGAGTATTTTCCTGCTGCAGCGACCTTGTTCGATAATGTTCTCCCCCTCAGACATAGCCGAGAAACAACCGCTGTTATGCATAAAAATTTCACACGTGAATTTCCACGCCATTTGAAACCTCCACGAACTTCGTGGACAGGCCCTGCAAGTAATCAGAGAATGCTACCACTGTCATGGCTAACTTCACAAGGTAGTCCATCACACGCTCATTGACTTTGAAGACTGTTGTTTCACCAAGCCCGAAGCGATGGGCAACATCTCGGATGCAGGCTTTATTTGCAGCGTACCTGAGAACAACATTCAAATAAACAGCCATACGCCAAAGTTTTATACCAGAGCCACATTCAAGTTGAGAAATTATATTGCAAATATCCACAGGTAGAACTTCTCGAGTGGTGAAAAAAGAAATGACGTGAGTAGGAGCTCACGGCAAGATATTCTTTCACCCACGAGTAACCCCTAAAATAAAGTGCATGCATAACGAGCTTGAACTACGCACTCTTTCCGGAGCCCTCCAGTGCGGCGTCTCTCATAATGATATGGTGGTTTTGGAATGCTAAGCCCGAAATATCAATCACTCAACTACGCACTGTGAACAAGATATTGCTGTTGTGTTGAACCCTTAAACAAGAAGCATGTTTTTTTTATTTTTATATGTTTTTGTCCCTTTTCGGTGAATGAGAAGTTGATAAAACATGCGCACAATTAGTGATCAAAAATTTAGCAGATTCCACGTACCATGGGAATCGATTTTATGCGAAGCACAAATAAGAAAGGTTGATATTTTGTTTTAAAATCACCACAACGTTATGAGGTGGAGGTAAGTTATGCTATACACGACATCCGTGTCATGATTATCATGTTTCAATGTGTCGTTTACCTTCGTCATCTATTCACGTCACGTGATGCCAAATTTAGCATACGTGAACCTAGCGAAACGACTGCGAGCACTCTATGAACGCGGTATCTTGTCATGTTCTTACATGACACGCGTGTCATGATTATCATGTTTGCACCAGTCATATGCCTTCGCCATTCATTGACGTCACGTAACCCCAAATTGTGTATATGTGGAGCTAGCGAAACGGCTGCGAGGTCATCATGAAGGGCCCAATATACCCCAATGTAGCGTTGACGCGCGCGCGCGCACGCTGGGCGCAGCGACACTATACGTTAGCAAAACGTGAGAACTATATATTTATAGCCTGACGCCAGGCGCGACCGGTGCGACCAGCGTCCATCGGTGTGGCCCGACGCCAACCGGTGTGAAATGTGACATGCTGCATTTCGCACACACTACGTTACCCAGACAGCACTGCGTCTACCTATTTTTGTGACGGAGGGATGCCGGATGCAATGAAAGGCACATGCGCCAGAGCAACGCAGGCAGGACCGGCGACTGTTGTGGCGACGCCGGCTTGACGCCCGCTGTTACGTCGAAGTGTATTGGCACCTTCACATGAGACACATCTCATGATTATGTTTGCACCAGTCACATACCTTCGTCATTCATTAAAGTCACGTAATACCAAACTTGGCATGTGGGAAGCTAGCAAAACGGCCGCGATCGCATCACGAGATTGACATGTAGTCATGTTGTTATATGACACGCATGTCGAGATTATTATGTTTGGATGTGTCACTTACCTGTGTCGTCCATTCACGTACCGTAATACCAAATTTCGTATATGTTACGCTAACGAGATGGCTGCGAGCGCATCATGAGCGTGACCTGTAGTCATGTTGTTGCATGACACGCATGTCATGATTTTCATGTCAGGCCTTGTCACTTGCATTCGCCATGCAATCATGTCATACCATACCAGTTTTGCAAATTCACGTGAACGAAACCACAGCAAAAGCAGCAAAATCATGAAATGTAAATCATGACATTCATGACATACATGTCATAATTTTCATGTTTTGAATTGTTAATATGCTCACCATACAGTCATGTAATGCCATACAAAGTTTGGTATCGATACCATTATCCAAACAGCCAGGAGACCTAAAGGTTGTAGGCGGCTAGATAGATAGATACGCTCAAAGTCGCAGAAGTTCGCTAAGAAATGCATCACATTTAAAAGTTCACAGCTTTGCCACAAAGGCGAAGCACTGAATGCGATAGCAACAAATTGGAACGTCACGCGCAGAATGGAAAGCACATCGAATCGTGCCCCGCGTTTCTCACGCACAAATCACGCACGAACGTACTCTGAGGTACAGAATAACGCCAATAAGCATTTAAGTTTTTACTTCACTGTGTCTGAAGAGCGCGTCTTTTTCGCAAACAGAGGCTATGCAATGATTGCACTGACTTTTATGCGCCCTATAGCTGCAGTGACTTTTGTGCGCCCCAACTCCAGCTAAAACGTTTGATCCTCCCTACCAGGAGACAAGGGCGCGTGGCATATTGTCCAGTTCCTTCCTCTCCGCGGGCCAAAGGACGCGTGAGAGATAAGAGCCGCCGCACGCTCATTGCGCCATCTTGCTGATAATGCTGGAAACACCATCGTTTTCCCTCCAGATGCCCGCCAATAGAGGTAAGTGGTAGGCATAAATAGCTTGCCATTTGAGCGTTGAAGTAGGTACCCCTCGGTGTCTCAATAATTAACGCCCCGCCTTTACGACGCGGAGGTCCTCCTTTTGATTCCGCGTGCTGGAGTTTTTTGTCAGGATTTTTTTCTTCTTTCGTTTTCATATATATCGATAGGTATATATATACGGTGCACGACATTGACGCCGACGCTGGCAGCGAAATCCCACCGAGGGTGAGCATATTATTTATTCATTTTATTTATTCATACTGTAGCCCAAGGGCCAAGACAGGAGTTGGGGTTACATATCTGGCATGCACAAAGAACAAATGTGGAAACAAGTTTCACACTGTACGCTCAAGATGCACACTATATGGAAATTTTCACTGTTCGCTCAAGGTGCACACTATATAGAAATAACAAAACAATAACGCAAAAACTACATCAGAATACATCCCACATAGGTCACAGATAAAAGAAACATGTTCGAATACATCTCGTACACGTAAGCAAAAAGAGAAAAAAGATTTGAAGTGATATATTACATATTGAACATATTGATATAGTACATTGAACACATTCAACCAACAAGGAACAAGCTATTTGGTTACAAATATTCTCACAAAGCCTTTTCGAACCTTTTTAAATCGCAGTGTTCGACTATGTATTGAGGTAATTGATTCCAGTCATCGGTGCACCAAACCAAAAACGAATACTTGAATAAATCTGTTCTGTAGCTAAGTGGTGTGATATGTTTCGAGTGTTTTGTTCTAGATGTGGTAAATGGCTGTAGTGCGATGTGTTCCCTCGGGTGAACCTTGTAGTCTCCATTGAGTATGTGAAAAAAGGATATCAGTCGATTATGTTGTATTTTTCGTTTCATCGTCATTAAACCGGCTACGTCTCTAAGCTCACGATAGACTGAGTTCTGCAATAGGAGTTGAAGATGAACCGTAAGGCTTTGTTTTGTATACGCTCACATTTTAGTGCATTTGTTTCGGTGTATGGTTCCCATGAATGAATTGCTTTGGTCAGTACTGGAAGAACAGTCATTTTATACGCCATTGCTTTAGCTTCCGGGGTGGCATCGCATAGTTTTCGTCGTAAAGATCGCAGTTTACGCATGGCTTTATTGCAAACACTGTCAACATGCATGGACCAGTTCAAGTCATGTGTGAGATGAACACCTAGAAACTTAACAATCTTCACTTCAGTCAGCACTGTGCCTTCAATGCTGTAAAAAAGGATAACGGGTCTTTTTTACGTGTCATGCGCAGGAAGAGAGTTTTTGATGCATTCAGTTCTGTTTGGATTCGTCGCATCAAAGACTAATTTTTTTAAATGGTTATCAAGCTCCAGCTGATTGGCAGTGGAGCTTATCTTCGCATATAATTACTATCGCAATGAAAACAGGTCAGGCTGTTTATCACATTGAACGAAGGCAATATATCTGTAGTAATGACTTCTGAAGCAGTGGGCTACGTGTAAAGCTTTTATTATAACACTGATACGAGGACAGTTTCAGTGATCTGTGTCTGCAGTTTCTACAATATACCTTCATGTTGAAAACGTTACCTGCTACTCAAAGCCTATTGACGAGCGCTGATAATGTTGTTCTTGTTACAGCTATATCTGCCCGGCTGCTGACGGCAATTTTTTGCTTCGTTGCATCAATATACCCTGCCCCGGCGCACGCCTGCTCTTTGACTGAAGTGTACTCACCTGCCATAACCAGGCCACAGGGACCTTGACTAGTTTCTGCACTGGAAATTGTTCTGGTAGAAGTGAAAAATCGGAAATTTTTGCATGTGTGAACGTTATTTTCCGTCCTAAGTGCAAATAAAGCAACGGTATGCAATGATGAGTTAAAATAAAATGCTTTCTTGGCTATTATTTCTAACACAATATATCTTCATTCGGGCACTCTATTCGTCGCCCTAACGGGCGAAGCTTTTTTTATCTACGACTGCCATGAAGTTTGTCTGCTCGTGCCATTTGTTTTCACGGTGCTTGCGTGGAAAGTTTCAAAATACTTTAAAGGTAAAAAACTCGGTTTTTGTGAGTTTGAATGCGCTTAAAATATGACGAACCTATAAAAAGGACACGAGGGTTGCTTTGGTGCTTTGTGATGCCACAACTTAGAAAGACACCACTCAGCGAAATTTTTCTGCTTCCCGGCGGACGATAGATTTTCTTCGGTACGAAGAATAAAGTGCTATCCTTCTCAAAGCATCTACAGGACGAGTTAAAATTTTTCTATTGTTGCTCTACAGTGGTTTTTTTTTTGTTTGACACTGCGCATTTTTCTGCAATGCTGTAGACTTGTGAAGCTACTTCTGGACAGTTTCTCGTCAGCCGGTTGATGAGAGCTGACGTTCAGAGAGAAATTTTACTTCGGTATTGGTTTTACTTGTGGCAGCTCTGCGTAGTTTTTTTGTCGCCAAGAAATCTTGCGAAGCATGTTCGCTGAATGCGTCTCTTAAACGAACCTAATTGTTCGGCTTACGAAAATTCCGACGAGAGTGACTGCTTGCTCTTCATGTTTAAAGAATTCGTGTTACCTTTACTAAGGGCGAGCTACGCTTCGCTTTTAAACCTGTGACAAACTATTTCTTGCCGTTTCGTCATCTCATATTTGTGATGTTCTTAGGTGTTGTTTGTGTATATCCGTGGCGGTATTTGTTTTGTTTTCCAGGCGTAACGTATAGCGGAATTAAACCAAAAGACCAGTCCTGCAGGGATTCACACGAGAGCAATTGTACGATGGCTGCCACCTCTGCTCGGACCACTTTGCCGAAAGTGCCTACGCCAACCCATCCAAAGCACCACCCTTGTATACGATTGTTCACACTGTTGCACATGAAGCTGGAGGCAAGACTGACAAAGGTAAGAGAGGGAAAACTTTATTTGCGACCAGGCACGCCTTCCCTTCGCCCAGAGATGGGTTACTTTCTCATTTCAGATAGCAAAACAATTTATTGGTGGTTGGGAATATGTGCGCCGTTGCAATTCATTATCGCACCTTGTCACCTGACGCATATTCGACCCTAAATATTTCTGCATAGGTTCAAGCTGTCTATTTACATTTGACTTCATTCAACCGCGTCAATGTACTTTACAGTTGGCTTCTTTCGCCACGTAGTGAAACGAGACTTGCATGTACCTGATATTCAAAGACTCTTCAATGACCATGGTTGAATAGCCCCATGGTTAAAAGAGCGTCGCCCAGGTGGCAAGTAAGCGCTGGCTGATTGTTGATTTTGGGCACCGAGGAAGAGGACACGTATCTTTGCTTTGCTTGAACTATCATGCAGGTTGCGACGCAAAAGTGAACAGCATGAGCACTTTCTTCTTTTTTTTTCATGTCGTTTTGTACGGCTTGATGTGACCTTACACTAAAAAGTTTGTGCCATGTGTGCCAGGAAACTGGGTACGCTTCTTTTTTCAATGTGTGATTGTGCGTGGTAAAGGTAAAGCCAACGATGCAAATATTTACCACATTCTTGGTGCAGCCAAAGATGCGATTTTTTTTTCACAGCGACAGAATTCACGCTCCTAAAAATCCGTAGTGTTATTGGCCTGGCTGTAAACAATACACATGTCATGCGGCGTTGGCAAGTATCGGACATGAGGTTGTACTTAGAACCGCAGAACTAAATCGCGTTTTGAAAAGGTCAAAGTTATTGCATGCCTAAGGTGGTTGAAATAGTTCGCTGTCACTCCTTACGGCATCTCTCCCACACGTATCGTGGTCATTCGAACGGAACAGTTCAATAGACAAAGCCAAACCTTGCGTAAGCGCTGCAATGATCTCCAAAAGTTTGGTTGTATAGCATAAATTTTACATTGATTCACTGATGTTCTTCTTCTTTCTACAGATAGATGACCATAAGTAATTTTAATTTCTGCACTTTGAGTAGTAAACGGATCGCTTTTCTTGTTGTTTTTCTGTACGTTTTTTTCCTTGTGTGTGTTGGTAAAGCAGATTCTTGCTGAGATGTAATATGCCTTCTAACGTGGAGTTATCTAGGGGATAAACACTCTTATAGACGAAATGACAGACTGATAAAAAAGTTCGGCGATGAATTGGAGAAAGTCCGCGTTCAGGGTTAGAATAGAGCTACCGCTTACGACGCAAAAGTAGATGAACTCACGAAGAGTGAGAAATCTTGAGTGATTAGTGTGATGAAATTGCTGGGAAGCATGCCTCCTTTCTCATGGAGAATAAGTTACCACGTGAAATTAAAAAGGGGCTCTTACCTTGAAAAACAACAAATTGACAAAGGAAGTATAGCACAAGGAAACATAATCTAATCTTAACAATATAGCAATCAGAGGAGTTCCAAATGCTAAATACGAAGACTTCATTGATGTGCTGTGTAGAATTGTCATGAAGGGAAAATATGAAGTTCAAGCATCAGATATTGACATGAACCACGGCATTCTCACACCAAATAAATTGAAAACCCGATTCTTTTCCTGTGACAAAAAGAATGAACTGCAAATTAATGTGCCTGAAGCAAGACTCACAGCTGAAGAGCTTGGTTTATGCAGTGAGCCACTAAACATCAACTTTATTGACCATTCAGGTTCCCAAAACAAATCCATTTTTTCTGCTGCCTTGAAACCCAAAAAAACCAAATTATCGGAAGTTTCTGGGAGCAGATCAGTGCGTGATAAAGGCTCGTCGGTATGTATCAAGTGCTGCACACAAAAACAAGTCAATGGAAGACATTCGTATTATCACGGATGGTCACACTAAGTAACTGTCCTCACTGCTCGACATGTCTGTTAGCTTGATTTCTCCTGAATCGTTCGAATATCGAATTCCGCGACCTCCACGTTTCCCTCCTTTGCACTTCAACAATCGTAGTCTGTAATGTCCTTATGATGAATTTTACCATCTGTGCATCACATTGAGACATCCATTCGACATCATTGGCGTATCCGAAACTTGGCGTCATGTATTCACTACCATATGCCGTGTTAAAATCTTAAATTAGAAAGTCGGTGATCCACAACAGGCACTTCTTTGCTTGGAGGTGTACCACTATACTTTGAAGCCAGCATGAAGTACAAAGTTTGCCGAGACCTATGTTTTGAAACAGAATGGTGCGAATCACTTTTCATAGAAATTCCTTTCATTTTTACATCAACAAGTTGTGTACCACAAGAAACCGAATTTACGCTTATGGGTGTGATATACAGACCCCCCACAAAACTGGAAGGGAGACTTACTTCAAGCGCTACACTTTTTTCACTGAACACGTAACCAATCAGACAAACATTTTATCAATGTTACCTCAACATTGCTACCTCTGACAAGAACGACCTAGTTTGCGAGTGCTTTGGTCTTTTGGGGCTTCATGGTCTAACCCAAACAATCAATACGCAAACTCGGTATAGTGGCACCAAGCACACTACTTTAGACCACTTAGTATATAACAATCCATACCTTTGCCATACAAGTGGTACAATATCCGTTGATATATCAGACCGTATTCGCCATATTCGTCCTTTATAGCAGACCACTTCATCGCTTTTTGCTGAAGTTGAGAAGATTATGTCCGCAAAGTGTATGCCTTCAAAGCCATAGTATCTAGGTAAGGTTTAAAAGCATGTGACACTGTTTATAGTGCCACTACTGCTAATGGAAAAGCTTGATGCGTTTGTAAATACACTACATGGTCCCATGAGCACTTCTTGCACTATGGTATCCGTTGGTAGAAAAGGTGTAAACAGAAAGCCATGAATTATCAAAGACCTAATGAAGTCAAAAAAATGATAAGAATAATCTACATAAAATTTTAAGCTTTATTCCTTTACTATATACTTGGAAAAAAGATATAAAATGTATAAAGACACCTTGAAAACTATTGAATATTGAAAAGGCCGATCATTATCATTCACAAATAATTTGCACGACTAATAAAGCTAAAACATAGAAAGTTTTGAACTCCGCAATGCATAATGTAACACGAAAATTATTGAAATAGCTCATACTATTCCCAGCCCTGCCATAACGAATTCATGTGCACTGGCATAAAAATTTGTTTGTTAAATGCGAAGAATTTCTTAGCGGAAATTGGCGACTTAGCCGTATCTATCTAAACTCTCCTGACTGTTTCGATAATGTGCTCTATACCAAAATTGGTATGGCATGACATGACTGTATGGCGAGCATAAGGGGGTAGTCATAACTTGAAAATCATGACCCATATGACATGAATGTCATGATTTATGGTCTCGCTGCTCCTGCGGTGGTTTCCTTCACATAACACATTGCAAAGCTTGTATGGTATGACATGACTCCTAGGAGAACATAAGTGGCCAGCCCTAACGAGAAAATTATGACACCCATGTCATGCAAGTCATGGCTACACGCCATGCTCATGGTGCGCTCGCGGTCGTTTCGTTAGCGTCCCATATACAAAATTTGGTATTACGTGACGTGAATGAATGACGAAAGGTATGCGACTGGTGCAAGCATGATAATCATGACATGCGTGTCATGTACGAACATGGCTACATACCAAGCTCATGATGCACCCGCAGCTGTTTCGCTAGCTTCACATATATCAAATTTATTATAACGTGATGTGAGCAGACGATGAAGGTAAGTGACCCATGCAAACGTGATGATCATGACATGCGTGTCATGCAAAACATGACTACATTCCACACTCATAATGCTTTGGCGGCCATTTTCGTAGCTTCACATATACCAAATTTGGCATTCCGTAAAGTTATTAGACGATGAAGGTAAATGGCATATCCAAGCATGATTGTCGTAACATGCGTGTTGTGTAAAACACGACTACACGCTACGCTCATAGCGTACCGTGTCATGGCGGCCATTTCATAGTTTCACTTATATCAAATTTGGTATAACTGACGTGCACAGATGATGAAGGTAAATGGCGTGTCCAAAAATGATAATTATCACAAGTTTTTTCATGTAAAACATGACTTCATGCCATTTTAACAACCTCATAACAAGGATGCTCAATATATAGGTTTTATTAAGGGCAAACATGTGCCCAAAGCCAAACGAATCACACAGCAGTTATGGAAAAAAACTGAACGTCCGTAGTCCTTGTAAGCCTCTGCCTCGAACACCGCCATTTTGTCTTTCAGGCGTGCTGACCGCTCAGTAGAAGCTCGTGCGCGTGCTCTGCTAGATCGTGCATTCCGGCTGGCTTCATCTGTCGTAGCAGTGCCGCCAGCATTCCTCTTCATTAAGGACAACTGCGTTGTACTCTGCGTTGACAATTCTTTGGCGCATTACCGCCACTTTTAGGTGGTATTGCCTCGATATGTGCGATGAGGCTGTCTAGTACCTTTTGTCGACAAACTTGTAATATTGAGGTAAAGTACATCAAGAGATTGTGGAAACTAGGTTTTATATCAGTCGTAGTACGGATTGATTCGTGCAATGTATATACGCTTTGTGAAATTCCATCGCCTCGAATGCAGTTGGCCTGCAGGCGTGACTGCATAGACAAGGTCACTGTGTCGCTGTACTGTCTCAAAGGGTCCAAAATACAAGCAAATGACTTTTACAGAGAGGCCTCATCGTCGTACTGGGGCCCATATCCACACTTTGTCGCCAACGTCATACCGCATTTGACGTCTTGCTCGGTTGTCGCGGTCGACTTTGGTTCTGTGTTGTTTCTCTATTCGGTATCTTGCTAACTGGTGGACCCCTTCCACTCTCTTTAGAAAGTCGTCACAATCTGGGGTGGTCGGGTAGTCATCTTTGTCAATTGGTAACTTGGGGTTCACTGTTGTGGTAACGGTATGACTGTAAACTAGTTTTAACGGGGTGATTTTGGTGGTTTCTTGCATAGGGGTATTGTAGGCAAAAGTGACGTATGATTTATTGTCGCTTCACTTCGTTGTGATCGACATCTACATGCATAGATATTATGTCAGCTCGAATTCTGTTAAGACGTCTGGTCAGGTCATTCAATTAGGGATTATATGCGGTGGTTTTTCTGTGAACAGTATGAGCCATGTTCAGCACGCACTTCATAAGTTGCGCCGTGAAAGCCGTTCCACGATGTGTGTTTCCAACAACTGGAGCACCACGCTGGAGAACTATGCTGTGTACAAAGAATTGGGCCACTTCTGCCACCGTTCCCCGTTCTAAGGAGTCCGTTTCGGCGTATATACTTCGGCGTATATAACGATCCATTTCTTGCTTACTGAAGATGTTGGCAAGAGTCTGAAGAGGTACATTCCGATTTGTTGGAAAGGCGCCTTCGGTAGACCTATAGGTTTTAGAAGGCCCACGGGTTTCGCACTTGAAGTTTTCCGGATTTGGCACTCGCGACTTGTTTTCACATAGTATTACACTGAGGCTGTTAGCTTGGCCCAATAATGATGCAGGCTGATCCTTGCAAGCGTTCGCGTCAGATGTGACCTCACTGTGGTGCGCTCGTAATATTTCTTGCCGCATGGTTGCAGGAACGCAAGCTAGATCTTCTCCCGGTAGGGTTTGAAGTTTTTCTTGTGTAGAACATTTCTTCAGAGGCCAAACGATTTGAGGTTTTGAGAAAATATACGGGTACTTGTACGTCAGATCCTTCCACGTGTTTCATGAGCGGGAGTAATCATTCGTCTGCACGTCGAAATTCGGCTATTGGAGTAGCCTCGAAAATACCCACAAACAGAAAGTCCTCCTCTTCTGTTAGTGGTGTCTGTAGGATCCTGTGACGAAGATTAAGCGTTGGTATACTTCTTCCTTGAGCGGTATACCACGGTTATATCTTATTTTTGCAGTATGAGGCTGCATCTTGCTAGTCTTCCGGGTGGGTCCTTGATCATCGCGAGGCAGAAAAGTGCATGATGATGCCTCACTGCGTTGAATGCTATACTCTATAGATATGCCCGAAATGTACTGATGGCCCAGATGACGGTCAGGCATGTTTGCTCTGTGGCCGAATATTTTGTCTCCACTTTTGTTAAAGCGCAACTGGCGTAAGCTTTCACCTTTTATTCGCCTATATGCTGCTGCATTAGAATGCATCCAAGGCTGATGTTACTCACATCTGTATGTATTTTCGTGTCAGCTATCTCATCAAAGTTAGGAATAATTGGGGGCTTTTCTAACTCTTTTCTTAATTCGTTGAAAACGCTATGTTGCACGTTTTGCCACTGGAAAAGCACATCATCTCTTGTAAGTTTCGTTAAGGGTACTGCGATCTTCCCAAAACTTCTCACAAATCACCTATGTTAGGCACACAAACCTGGATATCTTCGTCCTGACTTTTTGTCTGATGGCACTGGAAACCTTGTGACAGCGGCCGCCTTATTGTGATCAGGGTGAACACATTGTGCGCTGACAACATGCCCAAAAAATCAAAGTTCTTCCTAACCTAATCAGCCCTTCTCTGGATCGATTGTCAAATATGTTGAACAGATTGCCTCTAACACTGACCGCAGGGGCTTTATGTGCTCCTCAAATGGAGCCGCGAAGATTACCACGCCGTCTAGGCATACTGAGCAACACTGCCACTTCAATCTGGAACGTACAGTGCTTATCATGCCGGGGAACGTTGTTGCCTCACAACAGAGACCGAACGGGAGAGCCGTATATTCATAATGTCCACCTGGTATAACAAAAGCAATATTCTCGCGATCACCTTCATCAACTTTGATTTGTCAGTATCCACTTTTATGGCCATGTGATGAGAAAAAATTTGCATACCCAAATCTATCTAACGTGCCATCGATGCGTGGGAGTAGTCACATCATCCAGTTCGTGTAGTGGACAGAAAACCGTAGCTTGCTATTCTTTTTGACAAGCACCATGGAAGATGACCACAGACTGTTAGAAGGCTGAATACCATCATATTCAGCCATCTCCCGTACCTAAGAACTTCCCTTTTTTTTGATGAAACACCATACGGGTGCTGACATACCGGCCTGGTAGACTCGTTCGTTATGATCCTGTCTGTTGTACTGCTCGTGAGACAGACCTTTGAACTATCAGAGAAGCAGCTGCTGAATTCTCGCATGAGGTCGTATAGCTGTTGACGTTGACTCTATTGAAGGTTATGATTTGCGTATATTGTGTCAAAAATGTCAGATGCTTTTACATTCGTGGACGTCCCTGCAAAACTCAATATTTCTGTGGCTTCACAGAACTCGTGAAGAAAGGTTATGGCTGTCCCCTGTCTGATGTGCTGGAATTTGTTTTTCGAAATCTGTCAGGAAAATATCTGCGCACACATTTTGTAGCTAGATAATCTCTCGTGCCACACAAACTCCTCTTTAAAAAACATCCATGTTGCTTTCCGCTGCACCTTCGTAGTCACTATTGTATAAATATTTACTAGATGCATTACACTGCTACATGGCGGTACAATGCCATCATCATCAACGACGCGCAGTGGAGGGGTAGATCGCTCGTCTGCTCGTGCTACCTTTATAGCTTTCTTTGTCGAAAATAACATGCTCGATCTCTGCAAATCGATGATCGCACCATTAGCTTGTAGGAAATTCATTCCCTGTACAACTTCCCTCCAACACACGGGCAAGACAACAAAGTCACCGACGTAAAAGAAGTCCAGTATTCAACTCTCGCAGTACATCTGCCGAGAGGCGTTATAAAGTGTCTCAGGTTGAGCGGTTTCAGGAATGGAGAGAGTTGGATGCGCTATACCTCAGATACTACGGATAACCAACAAGCCCGCCGTGCAACCTTAGTCGACTACAGTTCTAGTTATAAGGTGACCACCTGCCGTACCTATTTGACATGCACTCCATTCAGTCAGAACATCCCTGAGCCGCTTCGATAAGTCGCAGCGTATTATGGAGAAATCTGCACCAGTATCGTTTAAGCGTTGATCTTTATTCTGTGAATTACCAACGGCAAGTCTGAAGTTATATTTTCGCTACCGTGATTCTTTACCTGTAAACAGTGATCGTCTTCGTCACGCTGGTAATTCAATGGAGGATGTTTATATTCGAGATCTCCAACGGCCTCGTCGCCACAGTTTCCGGGTTTGGGATAGGCGAACGGTGCCTATGCGTGCTTGGGAAGTGACTTCGGCTGGGCGAATGGTGACGCATGGGAGTGGTGAGTGCGGTTGATGACGGTGAGGTAGGTCAAAGTTCTAGCACGAGCATAGGTACTTTTCAATGTCGGATGGTCTGTCACCATTTTGTGGACACGGTGTGTTGATGCGAATCCCCTAAGACCAGCTTGATGGTATCGGCAATAGTGGTACAGGTGACCAGCCTCTCCGAAGTGGAATCACAAGGGCCTACACACGGCGTCTGGCCGTACACCGCTCTTTCTTGGAGTTGTCGCTGTCGCACGAGGTACACTGCGTGCTGCCTCTACAATGTGAGGTCGACTGCGTGTTGTCTGCACGCAAGTAGTCAGCGTCGCTATCGGCGAGCAGTGCAGAGCAGATCACCTGAGCACTTCGCAATACGTTACCGCCCATCGTGTCGGTGGCACATCATTGCGTGGCTCCAGCATGGCCTGCCGTCTTCTTGGTCTACTTCAGTGAAAGACAGCTCTCCCGCATACTCCCGCATAACTGACCGAACAAGCTCCCGCAAAATGCCAAGATTTTCAACGACGCCTGCCGAGTAGACTTCTGCTGATGTACTGTCGGGCTCTCTTCACGGTTGTACTGTCGGGCTCTCTGATGCAGCTTCGTTTCTTTAGTTGTTGCTTCTGACCGAAAGTCAGCAACAGATCGAGGTGGATTTCGAACGAGTCACACGAACAGCTGTTGCTTTACGCCATGCATGGGGTAACACACCTTCTTGTTTTCCGTCATGCCGAGATCAGCTCGCTTGCAAAGACAAAACATCTCTTAATGTAAGACGGTGTACTGTACACAAATGGTAAAAAGATATTCATAGCAGCTGAGACTGAGACAGAGTTATACCAAAAATAAGCACACCCTTAACAGGCTCACGTACTGGCTACACCTAACTAATATAAAAACTTTTCAAAAAGAGTTTTTTACAATTTTCTCTCGAAAATACGGCAGTCTGTAACGACGAAAAACTTTTATTGAAGTTGCTCTAGAAAAAGTTAGTGAAACAAATTTTTTAGGCTTAGTCATATATGAAGATCTGACGTGGCGCAGTCATGTGCGTGATGTACCAATGAAGATTTAAACAAAATTTACTGATAATTTAAAAGCTACAATATTTATTTCAACATGCATCAATTGTGATCCTTTAACGTAGTTTTGTTCAATCACATGTGCTATATTGTATTTCAGTCTAAAGTTTTGCATATCCAACAACATCATGGCCGATTCAAGTACCTCAAAATATTGTTTTGCAAATCATTTGTTCTCTATAGCTAACTAAATCATTAACATTTGCTTCATCATCATCATCACCAACATCAGCCTGACTACGTCCACTGCAGGACAAATGTATCTCCCAAGTTCCGTCAGTTAATTCGGTCCTGTGCTTGCTGCGGCCAATTTATACCCGCAAACTTCTTAATCTCATCTGCCCACCTAACCTTCTGTCTCCCCCTAACCCTTTTGCCTTTTCTGGGAATCCAGTTAGTTAACCTAATGACCAGCGATTGTCCTGTCTACACGCTACATGCCTGGCCCATGTCCATTTCCGCTTCTTGATTTCAACTATTATAACATTAATCCCCATTTTTTCCCTAATCCACTGTGCTCTTTTCTTGTCTCCTAATGTTACAGCTACCATTGTTCTTTCCGTTGCTCACTGCATCCTCAATTTAAGCTGAATCCTCTTTGTAGGCCTCCAGGTTTCTGCTCCGTAGCTAAGTACCGGCAAGATACAGCTGTTATATACCTTCCTCTTGAGGAATATTGGCAATCTACCTGTTATTTTAAGAGTGCTTGCAAAATTTGCTCCACTCCATTCTTATTCTCCTAGTTACTTCAATCCCGTGGTTCACCTCCGCGGTTATTTCCTGTCCAAGCATACGTAGTCTTTTAGAACTTGAAGTGCACCTATTGCCTATTTCGAAGCGCTGCTCTCTTCCAAAGTTGTTGTACGTTACTTTTGTTTTCTGCAGAATATTTCAAGACCCACCTTTCTGCTCTCTTTGCCTAACCCCTTAATAATGTGTTGCAATTCGTCCCCTGAGTTACTCAGCAATGCAATGTCATTGGCGAAGCGCGGGTTACTAAGGTGCTTTCCATTAACCCTTATCTCCAACTGTTCCCATTCTAGGCCTCAGAAAACCTTCTGTAAGCACGCGGTAAATAGCATTGGGGAGATTGTATCTCCCTGCTTTCCATCCTTCTGGGTTGGTATTCTGTTGTTTTGTTTATGAAGCACTTTAGTAGCAGTTGATCCCCTGGATATTTTTTCAAGGATGTTTATATATGCTTCATCAACGCCTAGATTCCGCAGTGTCTGCTTTACTGCTGATGTTTCGACAGAATAAAACGCCTTTGCATAATCAATTAAGGCTATGTGTAGTGGTAGGCTGTATTCTGAGCATTTCTCAATTACTTGATTGATAGTATGAATGTGGTCCATTGTAGAGTAACCTGTTCGAAATCCTGCTTGTTCCTTTCGTTGATTGAATTCTAATGCTTTCGCAACTCTTAGCAATCACTTTTGTAAATAGCTTGTATACTACAGAGAGCAAGCTGATCGGTCTGTAATTCTTCAAGTCATTGTCATCTCTTTCCTTATGTACTAGGATGATGTCAGCATTCTTCCAAGACTCTGGTACTTTTCCCGTCAGGAGACACCTCATAAACAGGGTAGCTAGTTTTTCTTACACAATCTGTCCTCCATCTTTCAGCAGATCTTATGTTACCTGATCCTCACCAGCAGCTTTATCTCTTTGCATGCTCTCCAAGGCTTTTCTGACTTCTATCATTACTGGTGCGGCGTCATCTGAGTTACTGCTAGTTCTCAAAATATTAAGGTTGTGGTTGTCCGGGTCACTGTACAGATGACTGTAAACCTCCTCCGCTATTTTAACTAACCTATTCATATTGGTAGTAATTTTATATTCATGGTACCTTTGTGCATACATTCAATTTTTCCCTAACCCAAGTTTCTTCTTCTCTGCTTTGACGTTTCCTCCATTTTTCAGAGCGTGTTCTATTCTCTCCATGTTATGACTTCTTACACCGCATAACTTACACTTAATAATCAACTTCGAAATGTCTGACAGTTCTATTTTGTCTGTTGTACTTGCGACTTTCGTGCTTTGACGCTTCTTCATGAAATTCCTCATTTCCTAGGAAAGCTTGTCAGCGTCCTGTCTAAATACCCTGCCTCCAACTTCCACTGCACACTCTGTAATAATACTCGTCAGATTATCATTCATTGTATCTACGCTATGATTGGTTTCTTCAATAAGAGCCGAGTACCTGTTCTGAAGCGAGACTCTGAATGTCTGTACTATCCCTCTCAGTGCTAGCTCATTGATTGGCTTCTTGTGCATCAGTTTCTTTCGTTTCTTCTTCAAGTCTAGGCGAATTCGAGACCGTACCATTCTATGGTCACTGCATCGTACCTTGCCAACCACATCCACATCCTGTAC
This sequence comes from Rhipicephalus microplus, assembly GCF_013339725.1. Lineage (NCBI taxonomy): Eukaryota > Metazoa > Arthropoda > Arachnida > Ixodida > Ixodidae > Rhipicephalus > Rhipicephalus microplus. Next base: position 75,345,646 of record NC_051174.1, on the reverse strand, counting down.
GATGCTTGGGTGTGCGCTTATTATGAAGTCTTTTTCGTTCTTATTTTCACGATTAGGGCTCCTCCATGTCCACTTACGGTTTTTTTTGTTTTCGGTAGAAGTAATTTAAAATCCGTAAACTATGACGTTCTGCAAATTCTACTAGCAGCTTTTCTCTTGAATTTCTAGTACCGATGTCATAATCTCCTACTGCCATGTGTCTAGCCTGCTTTTTCCTTACCTTTGCAATAAAGTCTCCCTTCAGTATAGTATACTGTGTATTTACCTTACTCATTGCCGATTCCACGTCTTCATAGAAGCTTTCAACTGAAGCATCATCATGGCTGGATGTAAGCGCGTAAGCCTCTATCATCTTCATCTTCTATCTCTTATTGAGTTTAATTACGAAACCTACCAAGCTTTCAATAATGCTATAGTATTGCTCTACGTTGCCAGCTACGTTCCTGTGTATTAGGAACCCCAAGTTTTCTTACCGCCTAATAAATATTCTACCGCTGCATTATGCCAGTCTTTTCCGCATTTGTATTTTCACGTAAACAATTCTAAGAAATATTATACACAGTCCGTCAGTTCAATTGCATCAACACGTAATGAATTGTGCAAAGCGTTCTTCTTCGTTAACGCTATTAGCGATTTCGTGTGCACGCACAAACTATGGGGCATTTTCTTTTATAAATACTGCAGCCAGTCATTGCAGTATTTTTCCTGCAAAGATCACTTTATATTTCATTCAACATTTTTCCAACTCACTGCGCCAGTACTTCCTGTGCAATCTCTGAAAAAACAACCTTGTTTTTTGTGTTTTATCTACCACTCAGTGGTTTCTTGTTTTTGTTTTGCTTTTATGATATATTTTTGCCCTATGCCTAGTTGTCCTTTAATAAATGTATAAATACTTCTTTTGTTGTGCATACGTGTACGTATAAAATATTTCACTATGATTTTTTTACATTTTTTACATATTCACTCTCACACCCTTGTACACATATATAAATGAAACTTTCCTCATAGGTGCCCCTTCCGCACCTCATGCTGAGTTGTGTAGTCCCAACTGTATGAACATTACCAACCGCACTCTATTTTTGGTACAAATTACAAAGTGATTCATTATTGTCTTGCTGTAGCAACATTGACGTACTTGGCTGGAACATAATGCGTATATAAAAAGTGCGATCCAGTCCAACGACTCACTTGAATACATGTACACGCATCAGCGCAAGCTGACAGAAAAGGAATGAGGCTATACCTCTTTCATGCACTGTTCGCATGTATCTTCATGTTTGCCATATGCGGTAAGTGCTACATGCATTATTACTACGACCTATTATAAACTAGACTTTTCATGCAGGTGTTCTATAACTGCAGCAAAATAACAGAATAATATAGACTACCAAGTTTCCGGTCATTAAAAGGTTATGTAGAGCAGGATTCAACTTTGCCTTCCAAAGCGAAGGTGATCCAAGAACGTGGCCCCATTCACATGCCCCAGTTCATGCAACTCTTGTGCCGACGTGGCGTCCACGAAATCTCGTACTCTGTCTTAGGTGTACACAGTACAAGCAATTGCCCCGATATTACCGCCAACGTCGCAACGGAATGTAACTGTCTTGTAACCATGCAGTTTTAAGCGAAGACGCTGAGAGGAAACTCGCAGTGATAATAAAATCGTGGTTTTGTTAACCTGAAAGTTCAGTTCTAAAAACGCCAGCAGCAATACATTTGAAGCAAGGAAAAGCGGCAAGGTCAAAGGTGTGGGCAGGAATTAGTTTATGGCACAGACATATTTCGACTGGAAGAGTACACGCTCAAGACAAATGAAAAGTAAAAAGTGTTTACGAAAAAAACGTTAGAAATATTTAGACTTGCCACCTTCATATTTCTAGGCGAGTATTACACCACAAAGTCACGTCCCACCATGCTTACTGCGTAGAAAAAACGCCACGCCTGCGTGGTAGGCGCCACACAGTCACAGCGAAAGCTACAAGAGCGGTCTTCCAGAGCATTTTCACAACACTCATTAGGGTAACTACTGCAAGCACACTTCCTTGGTACCTACTAGGGCATTAATAATTATCTTTTGGGTAGTAGGCCGGCATTCGCTATGATGTTTTTCGACATTCTTCTGAGAAGTGTGGTATCCGCTAAACACTTGCAAGGGATTTTGTGCCAATGGTTCATGCAGTGACTGACGAGGATAGGTAATTATGACTGAAGCGCGTACGCCCCAAAGGTGATAGGGGAACAAGAACAAGTTTTTGTAATGGGTTGGAGCATTAGACGACCCACTCGTTACGCTATTCGCATTGGCGACGACTGGTTGTTCTTTCGTTGTTTTGAAGTGTTTTTTAGGTCGCATTACAGCGATTGCTTTCCGGACATCAAGCCTGTGTGAGGCAAGCTTGACAACCAGTCTTAAGCACTGGTGTAGCTCAGCGGTAGCATACTGGGCTGGCACCCAGCGGACCCGAGTTCACGCCCCACTATGTCACTGGTGTTAGGTCATGCCTGCCTAAGGCAAGTTTGGCAGCAAGTTACAAGCACCGGTGTAACTCAATAGTAGAATATAAGGCCGAAGCCAGCGGACCCGGGTTCAAGCACCAAGCCCCACTGTTTCATTAGCACAAGGTTTTTAAAGACGATATTCTTTCTTGGGGACCTTCGACGCAATAACTTTAATCTACCTGTGTGTCTGTACATTCGTCTGTTTGTCCGCCGTTACCGCGAACTGGGTACTCTAAACAGCGCCAGCCGAAGCCCGAACAGCCGTCCTTACCACAGCGCCCACCAATGTTGCTCAAGACTCAGCGTTAATACCTGTGAGATTGTAAATTAAAAAACAAATATTGCGCATATCTGAGGTACCATAGCAACGCGTATATATTCTGCATATTCTTATTTTACTAGAAAAGGCATGCATGAGTAACAACAAGTACCGTAGCGCTCATCACGCAGCGCTGACCATGCAACGCTTGCACGAAGAAGCGAGTGTTTCCAACGCTTAGCTAACATGACATGGTGGTGGCACCGACCCGCCGCCTTGCATTCTACACTTTATAACCTCTGAGACAAGCGCGCACGCCCGTCTTACGCCCACGCACTTTGGTTTCAAATAAAAATGCCAGTTGGCACTCATGTCTTACGTTTGACGTGTGGGAGTTCAGTTCCCACTGGCACGGTGGATGGACGTGTTTTTTGAGCGCTCCCGATCGACTGCGCAGATAAGTGGTTTTCCATGTTTTCAGCTTGCCTTTATATTTAATAACGCAGCAGTTAAAATCTTTGTAGCAATCATTACATTTTACGGCTTTTCCGGGGGTCAGTCACAAGGTATTTACTAGTTTGTGTGTGTGTGTGTGTGTGCGTTTGTTTCTTTGTGTTGGCAGGTGCGCGTACATTGAACACGCAAATTTTCGTTGTAGAGCTTAGACTTTTTCGTAGGGCAGGGATCGTGTTTTGTAATTATTGAGTGAGGCAAGTCTAAAGGACAATTGGTGTCATAAAGACATGGATAAAAAAGTTGTAGAGTGTTCAGGATGCAGGGTAATTTTGAAAATGAACTCAAGTGCAGACGCGAATGGAGAGGAGGCTGACGGAAAGTGTAGGCAATGTGAGGTCGAGAAAAAAACATTAGAAAACGATGGCTGCCCAGAGTGAACAGCAGTAGAGAATCACCGAGCTGGAGACTGCGTTGTGCGGCAGAGCAAGAAAAAACGAGGGCAATGGAAGAAAGGATGAAGTCCGCCGAGGAAGCACTAGCCAAGCTGAACAAAGGAGTGGCCGACGTAGAGAACAGTAGGGCACCGGCAACAAGAACGGCGGACAAAATCAAGCAAGGAAGTTTGGAAAAACAGGTTCAGCCGGTTAAATTGTCGCAAGGACAAGCTTCCGCGAAGTAGTGGTGGGGCTGGGAGGGGACAAAGCAGCCGGCACAACAGGTGCAAGTAACCCCCAAGTGCAGAACGCTCCAGCTGAAAAGTCACAGCATGTGATAATCGCCTGGGACACGAATTCAAATCGAAGCGCAAAAGCAATCAAAGAGTAGGTAAGAGGTGACAAGAGGGTTGCATAGGGACGTTCCCAGGACGCAATCTGGAAGCAGTCATGAGGCAAGTGAACGCAAAACTCAAACCTACCACTGATAGACGAAACCTCATGATAAATTTAGGCGGTTTAAACGATGTCATAAATAAAGATACGGCTGGACTAGCGACCACACTGGCGAAAGGGGTCGATGACATGCGTGCCACTTCTTCTCAGGTACAGGTAGTGATATGCACAATACCGAAAATACCAGTGCATGACGACCACCTACAAAGAGCGGTTGTCAACGCAAACCAAGAGATATGGGGAGTGAGTCGAGATTAAGGCTTTGAGGTGGTAGTAATAAACAGATAGGTGCATAGGTGGGGTGGTTTTCAACGAGACAGAATTCACTTCGATGGGCGGCTAGGTCACGAGGTAAGTTGGCGACTTGCCGGACGCCCAGTAGCTTTTTGGGGGGTCACACGGGCCCTTCCGGGTGCAGGATAGCTAGTAACGAGAAACACAACCAGGGAGACTCTTTTACAGGTGTTATGGACAGATACGATTCCAAAGTGGCACCAATATCTAAAATAGGTAGAGTCTGGGGCAGAATTAGACGTAAGCGCGGAGCCAATTCAGACATAGGTATATAAACATGGAGGGTGGCAGGAACAGGCTGAAGTGGGAGGATATCGAAGAACAGATAAGGGAGGAGAGGCCGATGGTATACGGTTTGGTAGAAATACATCTTAGGGACATGGAACAACCTCCTAAATATCCGGACTACGCGTGGAATAATTTTAATAAAATGGAAAGCAGGAGAAAAGGGGGTGGTATTGGGGCATTCAGTCATAAAAGTACAGACTGGCAAAGCGTCAAGAAGGAGTGTAAGAAACATTTATGGCTAAAAGAGAAACTGGCAGGGCAAACGACACTCCTTCGTTTGGTGTACTTGTGGACGGGAGCAATGACCAGAGAGGAAAACCAGGCAGTGGTAGAGCGCATACGAAATGATGTTGAGGAATTAGGAGGAGAGTGCGAGATAATTATACTAGGAGATATGAATGCGCGCATAGAAGATATAGATGGGTATAGCAACCCAACAGGCCGAATAATCATGGATATATGTGAAAGGCATGATTTGATCATTTGCAACAGTACCGAGAAGTGTGAAGGGTAATTAACATGGGAGGTAGGAAGGCTGCAGTCGACGATAGATTACGCACTGATCTCACGTATGATGTATGATAAGCTCAGGGTTATGCACATTGATGAAGGTGCCTCCAGAAGTCAGGGTAGTGATCACAAACGTATCAATCTAAGTTTTGAAAGAGCAGGGAAAATGGGAAGGAGACAAGATGAGCAACTACAAGTAAATTTTTATACAGAACGGCAAATAGAAATAGCTACAAAACAAATGAAGAAAGTAATCACTGAGAATAATAAAACAGTGTGGGCATACACAAATTTAATTAGACTGTTTGAGCCAGAGCTTGCTAAGGCACGTGACAAGTCACACCGGAAAAGAAGACACAAACCCAAGAGTTGGTGGGATGGAGAAAACAGAGCCATTGCAAAACGTCAGGGAGTGGCAAGGAAACACAGACATGCTAAGCAGCGGGGTGAACTGACAGATGATGTTGAAAGGAAATAGGAAATATTTCTAAGCTGTAGAAGGCATGCATCCCTTCTGATCAATGAAAAGATTAGAAGAAAGGGAGCTCAGTGGCTGGCAGAAGTACATGATAAGATAAAAAGTCAGCTGCGACATTTCGGAACTATCTAAACGCCATGAGAAAGGAGACGAGCCTAGAGCAGAGTTTTATAATTACAGTTCAAGGTGAGAGGCTAAAAGGGGACTAACCCATTCATTATATAAGAACAATGGTGATGGAAAAGTTTCAACAAAGAAGTGCTTTATGAACCACAATAGACAAGGATCAATCAAGTGGCGCAATGGCTCCATTTTCACAACGAGAGCGGGAAAGGGCTGAGAAAAAGGTTCCTAGTAGTACATCAACAGGCCCAGATGGCGTTCCAATTATGCTGATAGACACATTAGGTCGGAAGTCTAAACAGGCTTTGAGAGAGGCAGTGAGCAATAGAATAATCGTTGGTGAATTCCCCGATAGATAGAAAATTTGCAGGATGAGCATGATCTATAGAAGAAAGGGCGACAAAGCTGAAACAAACAACTACCATCATATAACAGTGACATCAGTGGTCTACAGGCTGGCGATTCAGATTTTATAGGGAAAGACTGAAAGCATAGATAGATGATGAGGGGGTGCTGAGGGAACTGCAGAATGGGTTTCGGAAACACAGGAGGTTGAAAGACAATCTTTTTTCACAGATGCAGTGCATCGAAATAGCAGAAAAGGAACACGGGCCCCTGTCGTTAGCATTTTTGGATATCAAAAAAGCGTACGACCGCATGGTTCAAGAAGACTTCTGCGGAATACTGGACACACTATGTGTGGGAGGTGGAGTCACTTATCTTTTAGAGGATATTCATAAAGGTAACAAGGCAGTTAAAAAGTGGGAAAACAGGTATCCTAGCCTGCAGAGGTAAAACAGGGGCTTAGGCAGGGGTGTCCTCTGTCATCTTTGTTATTCATGATGTATCTACAAGGATAAGAGTCCAAATTGAAGGGAAGTGGACTGGGTTTCAACCTCTCTTTCGTCAAAAAAGGAAAACTCATTGAACAGGCACTACCAGCATTGATGTACGCAGATGCTATAGTGCTAATGGCCGACAACAAGGAAGATTTGCAAAGATTGATCTACATGTGCGGTAATGATTGAGATAGGTAGGTTTAAGATTCAGTAAGAAAAAGTCAGCAGTACTGATTTTTAATGTTATTGAAGGTAATGAGCTTAGGATACAGGAGTTCACGCTGGAGATAACAGATAAATACAAATATCTGGGCGTATGGATAAGCAATGAGGCCAAGTACCTATGTAACACGAAATATACGTGACGACTAAAGGTTACAGAAATGCAGTGGTGATGAAAAACAGGGCACTGTGGAATTACAATAGGTAGGATGTTGTGAGAGGAATATGGAAAGAAGTCATAGTTCTTGTTTTTACGTTCGGAAATGCGGTCTTGTGCATGAGATCAGAAGTTCAAGCAAAATACAAATTAAGCAACGTGGAATAGGTAGGCTTGCCTTAGGAGCTCACGGCAATATAGCAAATCAGGGAGTACAAGGTGATATGGGATAAACATGATTTGAAGGCAGGGAAGCTAGCAGCAAGATAAAATTTGAGAAGCGATTGAGAGAAAAGGGGGAGGAGCGCTGGGCTAGGAAGGTATTCAAGAGCGTTGGGCTAGGAAGACAAAGCGCCCTTAATTCCTGCTTCTCGGGTATGTCACACCATCACCACGGGTTTGGCCAATCCGACTAGACAAAAACCATAGCGTGTTTTGCCAACCAAGCACCGGATTAAAATTGAGCAGGTGAACGAAATCGTTCGAAACGAAGTCAATCAAGAGCCGGCGAGTCCATGGGCAGCTCCCGTGATTCTTGTTAAAAAGAAATACGGCTCCTGGGGATTTCGCGTCGATTATCGCCGATGGAATGCTGTAACTAAAAAAGACGTGTACCCACTTCCACGTATTAATGATGCCATCGACTGTCTACATTCAGCCTCTTACTTTTCCTCTGTGGACTTAAGATCGGGCTACTGGCCAGTTCCCGTGCATCCTGAAGATAAAAAAGACAGTCTTTGTGACCCCTGACGGCCCTTTCATATTCAACGTGATGCCATTTGGACTGTGCAATCGACGTTCGAGCGATTTATAGACACTGTTCTCTGTAGCTTGAAGGGGAGTACTTGCATGTGCTATCTCGACGACGTCGTCATCTTTGGCCGCACCTTCAGCGAACACAATTCACGTCTAGATACTGTACTGACTCGCATAAGAACCACTGGCCTTGTTCTTAACTCAAATAGGTGCCACATCAAAGACCGACGAACCCTTGTTATTGGAAACCTAGTCGATAAGAATGGCATCCATGGAGATCCCCAGAATACAGTGGCTGTTGAAACATTCAGTGCGCCGTGCTCTGTTAAGGAGCTCCACAGTTTTCTTGGGCATTGCTTCTATTTTCGCCACTTTATACCCAAATTTGCGGATGTCACGTACCCGCTGACATGTTTGCCACGGAAGAGTATTCGCTTCAAGTGGACTCCGGAGTACGACTCCTCTTTTCGTCAACTGATGTTCCTCCTGGCGTCACGGCCTGTTCTTCAACACTTCAACCCCTCAGCTCCAACACAAGTGCACACGGATGCCAGTTGCATTGGAATCGGTGCCGTCCTAGTTCAACGCCATGGTAACCGCAATCACGTGATTGCATACGCAAGTCGCTCCTTGGGTAGGCGCGAGCAGAGTTATACTGTCACAGAACAAGAATACCTCGTGGTAGTATCTGCGATTCAGCTGTTTCGGCCTTACCTACACGATCGCCCTTTTTACAGGCATCACCTACCACCACTCATTGTGTTGGATCGTCAACCTCCGGGGCCCTTGATGCCGTCTAGCTCGCTGAGCACTTCGGCTCCAAGAGTAAAGCTTCATAGTCTCGTACAAAAGCGGTCGACGACATGCTGACGCAGATTGTCTTTCGCGCATGCCACAGAGCACTACAGAGTGGGACGCTGATGACGTCGACCACCTTGTAGCTTCTGTACCACCACAGTTTTTCCACCTGAAAACTTTCAAAGACGAACAGGGAAAGGACACCAGACTATCATAGCTTTGCACAGCTCCTACGGCACGCCATTTCTGTGCACGCAATAGACTTCTGCATAAGAAGAACTTTTCCAGCACTGGCGCATGTTACCTCCCGGTGGTACCAGAAAGCCTTCGGACAGCGATTTTAAGTGCTATGCACGACGATCCTACATCCGGACATTTAGGTTCTGCGCGCATACTCAACTGTGCTAAGGAACGCTCTTATTGGCCGGGAATGCGACAGTCTATCGGGGTGTATGTGACCAGCTGCAAGCAGTCTCAACGCCACAAGCGCTCATCTACTGCTTCGGCTGGTCTTCTATAGCCCTTGCCACTTCCAGGCACAACTTTCCAACTAGTGTGCATTGACCTCCTGGGCTCTTTTCCGAAGTCAGCTAAGGGCAATCGCTGGATAATTGTATGCGTTCAATACCTCGAGCGCCACTGCGAGACGGTGGCCATACCAACTGCAACATACAGTGACATCTCTGTATCCCTGCTGCAACACGTTTTTCTCTGACATGGCCCACCTCACGTGATCATCAGTGATCGTGGACGACTATTCATGGCAGATATAGTTGAAGATCTGCTTCGATTGAGTGAGTCCCACCTTCGTCACTCGTCGCCATACCATTTACAAACAATTGGGTTCACGGAGCGCACCAACCGAACAAATGTAAACATGCTCTCTATGTATGTGGCATCCGACCACAAGAACTGGGATGACGTGGTACCGTTTACAGCGTATGCGTTTAACACGGCTAAGCACGATACAACAGGCTATTGCCCCTTCTTCTTGATGTACACACGACCACCTTGGCACACACTCGACAGAGTTTTGCTATTCTCGACGCCCGACAACCTCTCTGTCACCGAAATCCTCTGCCTTGCAGAAGAGACACGTCGTATTGCTCGTCTGTGCACTTTGGCATCACAGGAAAAATCAAAGGCATGCTACGAGGTCCGCCACCGGTCTGTAACTTGCCATCCAGACGACTTTGTGTGGCTCTCGACTTTGGTACGTAGATGCGGGTTATGCCAAAAGTTCTTGGAAACATATGACGGACCGTTTGTTGTTGCCAACGAAACCACTGAAGTCACGTATACAATAGCGTGCCTCACGAGAAATGGAAGAACAGCCTCTAAAACCCAACAAGTTGATGTCGCTTGACTGAAGTTGTCCACACCAAGGTGAATCAAATACCTTGCCCGACAGGCTTCGTCTGCGAGGGGAGGAATGTTGCGCATGCCTGGAAAGAAAACGAAGGTGGGTGAACGTGCTCGCCACCCCAAGCGGCAGCAAGAAAGAAGACGACGACGCTGCGATTGTCAACCTTTTGTTCACTCCGGCGCTTCTCTTCGCGACCAAAATAAACTGCTCCTTCAGCTGTGTAGGTCCTGGTCCTCTTTGTGCGTAACAATACCATTCTCTGTTCCTTTCGTTGTAAGCGAGACCGAATAAGTGGTCTCAAACATGGTACGTGGATGATAGCTTTGTGGTTCACGTCGGGTTTTGACAGCCATACTGGATATATTTTGCAACACGCAACCAACGGCATCATGTCCCACGTTCAGGCCACTGGTCTCGTTTACTCGGCAGCCAAATCGGCTTGGCGTCTCATGCGCCCTCCTGACAAGCATTGCTGGAAAAGTCTTCAAGCCACCTTCACGCAATTGGCAACACCACTCTACTCCCAGTCGTTTCGCGTCTCCGCGCGATCAGGCTGTTAATACAAACGGTTACAACACGCCCCTCATTGACAAGCTCGCGTTCTTGATGCAGCAGACAGCGCGTACGCTCGCCCATGTCCGTGAATGGTATGCGTACGTGTGAGAACAGCTCTTATTTATTGACGCTTTCATTATTTCCCACCTCACGTACGGCCTCCTTTGTAGTAATCTCCTCAAATCACAATCACAAAATTGACGTCCTCATCCGTCGAGCATACAAGATTGCTCTCGGGGATCCCTCAAACGCCTCGAAAGATTGTCTTCTACATCTGGGTGTGCACAGCACACTCGACGAGTTCCCTCAAGCTCGTCCCTCCACTTTGGTACAACACCTTCACTGTTCGTGACCTGTCACCATATTCTTTTCTCTATCGGTCAGCACACACCCTCTCACCTACCAAAACTAGTCTCTTAACGGCATGCTGCTATAGTGGCCTTGTCCATCTAGCCACTTTCGAAAGATACGCTCATGGACTACCAGGAATATTGCCACAAAGCATATGAGTGGTCTACATGGATGCAGCCCCAGTATGCTCAGCCAGGGACGCCTTCATAGTCGTCTTTCTGTCACCCTGCTCAGTGCCTTCAGGTCCAGAAATCATGGCTATCAGCATTCGGACACAATCTGCCGAAAAAGCAGGAGAGGTGGCCATCACTGCAAGCTGCAATCTCGACTGACAATCAGCAGTGCCACTACTAACGGACCTGGACCACACCCGCTCGAGGCACCCTTGCAACGAGACAGCTCACCTACACGCTCGACAATTCATCCAGCGAGTGGTGGGCTTATTAAATCCAGACGCGTTCGTGCTGGAGCTTCTGGTCACCTAGCCCGGCATCAACGCAGCACTATCACAACAAACGACATATTTCTCCACACCATCGCGGCAGTCGTCTCAAGTGGTCTGGTCTGATATCGCCAAGCGTCTTCAACAAATGCGCACCAGCCGTGCCTTCTCGCGCTTTCGTACATCTACTCAGGTGTTAGCGATCTATGCAACTGCCTACGTGGTGACGTTGCTTCGCTGAACCACATCGTTTGGGGATGTCTAAACAAATCTCTTTCAGCTGACTTTTCGTGATATCCACTGACCGAAGAAAACTCTATGTTTTTGTGTAAATTTTTCTTTAAGGCATAAGAAGTGAGTGTGTCGATTGGCATGTATAGTTTTATATGGCGTTTTGTGTCACAATTCGCACAATTACAAATCTTCACTGTGTATGGTGATCTTTAAAATGCAATTTCTGCAAGGTAAAGATAAAAAGTGCTTGCCATTGCTTCAACATCTTCTAGTGGTCCACCAGCGCTCGTGATAGAATCAACATTTCATATACAGGGCACCCTGGTTTCACTGAGTACTAATAAAAAAGATAAACAGGGTTACGCGAAGCAAACCTAGTACATGTATAGTTTCCAATGTACGTGAAGTAGCTTCTAATTCTTTTTCTTTCAATTACCATTAACTAATGAGTCATAAATATATTTGGAACTCAAAAATCACTCTTTTAAATATGCAAACGTCAATGAGGCAGATGTGCTTATGTTAAATGTCGCTGTCTTTGCTTCTTCATACAACGTATAATTGTTACGCTATTTTTTTATCTGTGAATAATGAAAGCCTGAGCAATTCAATTACAATTTATAGTCCCACGTAGCGCTGTCTTTTTTGCTTTGTCTTCGTGAGTGCCTTTGGCTAGAATTCCTTCTGACGATGTGCAGAGAACAAGTACAGTCAACTACTATTATCAATGTAATCAGCACGTTCTTCGTCTCGATGCTTACTGTCAGATGTATCGTTGCAGATTTCATACGGACAAGCTTGGACTCCGATCTATGCGCATGTAAGTTGGTCATCGATGTCGCAGCTTTTCACAAATAACTAACACGAAGGCTTGTGGAGTTGCGGGACACTACAGCGCTACACAAACTGTTTACGTATCTTGGTATATTATTTTTTGAAAAGGGTTCATCTGAAAGTAAGCTCATTCTAGGACGATATCTGCAGTGTCATGTAGTGGCATACGTCTTTTCCTTTTCACTATTGGTTAATTATTCGCGCTACAGGGTCGACCATATCGAAGGTTACAACAGTATTAGTATTCAGTCTAATGAATTACATCACTTATATTGATTCGCGATTAATGTGTTCAGGTCATCATGTTTATTCAAATTATGAATAAATGAAGAGTACTTTTCTGCACTATGTATTAGATATCCGCTTCTGTGGTCTCGTCTGGTGTTCAGTGAGAGCTGGAGTTCCCTCTACGTAACTATATTCATTTTATTAAAGACAGCTTTGTTTGGTTGGGAAATATGCGTCTTAAAAAAGTTAGCGGGTCAGTGCAAAACGCGCAGACCTGGTAAAGCTATTAAGGTAGCTTTTATGAAAGTTTTTTTTAAGTCTTATGCCAGCTACTAGTGCAGGTACCCCTGCGTGGAGTCCTCTATGCTATAAACCATCATAAGTTTGGTGACGTAGGAAAGGAGACTGCGTCCTTGTTCGATCCTCAGAGGACCATAGTATCTATTGCACACCAGTAAAGCATTACGTGCACTTTCTTTATATTGTGCCTAATGACATTGGGCAGTGTTTTGTAATTGTTTAGAAGCAGTGAGTGACAAACTCGTTACGTAATCCGCATCGTGTGCCACCAGCTTGTAGTTTTACTTGTGTAAAATGCTCTAATACACAAGTTAACGTAATTCTTTTCCGGACATGAAGCCTGTATAAGGCCTGTTTGGGAAGGATTTTCAAGCACTGGTGTGGGTCCAAACTTACACGTGCTGTTAAAGTTTTTTATTCACAAATAAACTGTAATTAAACTTACGTATTTACTATAAGAGAGCAGTTGTCTCCAATGAAAAACAAATGTCTGCAACTATTATTTGAGATCAGGAAGCCTTCCTAGAGCAACCACTCTCATCACCTCAACAACCAAAAGCACAAACAGGGAAATACTCAACAGAGCTGACACTGCCATACAAAGTGAAACGCTGTGCAATAATATAGGCGATTCAAAGTCATTAGGTCGAGAGGAAACAGGCGTCCTGATAAGGGCCCAACTTTTGCCCAATCAACCACACAATTCAAGAATTCAAGCTTCGCAGAGATTTCACAGAACTCTAATGACAAATGCTCATTAGTTTTTTCGCCGAAAGCGATGGGACAGAAACAATTACAAGAACACACAGGACTCAGTCTACTTGGGCCCTTAGCTAGAACGTTTGGTTCAACTTGGCTTTTTTTAAAGCTACCACAACAAAAGTAATATATGTATATAAAACAGCTATGAAATCTAAGCACAGAAGTGCATCAGAGAGCCGCATAACTTCTAATTTCAAATCACGTGAAGTCGTTATAATTAAGGAGGCTAATAGGAGAGGAAGCATAGCCGATTCGCCAATAGAGCAGTACAAGCACGAACCTTACAGACAACTGAAAAACCCTGAACACTACCGTAACTTTGACAGTTAACACGTCATCATGTTAAGCAGCCTTGCTTAGATTCCTTTTAGCGGATCAATCGCTAACGCCATCAGAATTCAAATATATGAAACCCAGCCACAAAGCAGCTAGGTGATTTCACATCCTTACGAAAATTCACAAAATACCAGCCACACAATTATCGACTGCCGAAATTCCAGGGTGCCCAATAGCATCAAACAGCAACGCCCCAACTGAGGACCTCTCCACAATCTCAAACCACTTTCTAGGTCCCATTTTAAGGTCACTTTCATCATTTGTACAACATACACCCCACATACTGATTATAATAAAAGAAAGTAATAAGAACGGAACACTAGCACAAGACGCTATTCTGACCATTCCAGATGCTACTGGTTCATACACGACTATTCCTATCCCCGAGTGCTTAACTTTCGCTCAGCTAACCTGATACCGACAGAACATACAACATTCTACCAAAGTATCTTTAACATTACCAAAAACTATATTATCACATAACTCATTTCATTTTGAAGAAAACTACTACCTTCAAATAAAGGGGATAATTATGGGTACCTCATTTGTTCCTACTTACGCATATATATTTGCAGGACGTTTTCAAACAGAATACCTAGCCCATTTCAAAAACAATTCTCACAAGTACCTTCGATAGATTTTTGACATATTATGGGTACATGTCCGGGACAATCTATATAAATTCACGTCATCCTAAACTGAAATATTTCAGCAACAATTCACCTCTGATACTTCGGCTGAGCTCATCAACTTTCTAGATCCTACCATATATCTTGAATATGGTGTACACATAAAAACACTGCATAAACTGTTTGACAAGCAACAATGCCTATAATATACAAGCCAGCATTCGAGACACTCTAAACAGGGCATTTGCAAAAGTCAGGTGATAAGGTTGATCTGCATATGCATAAAAAGCGCGCAATACGAAAACAGAAACACAAACGAAAACACTCCTAACACATTTCTTGACAAAACCCATGCAGACACAATAAGATTGGACTGTACTGAGGCATTCAAACAATGCTCTACAACCACAATGACAATAACGGTTCTTCTTTCTACGAAAGGTCTCGAGTGAAATTCTCAACAAAATAAACATCCTCACACAATAGTTCTAACACGCAACAAGAAGCTTAACAAAATTTTTGCCGAACCGCCAAAGTCACAAAAATACGCAACGCTAATTTCAATTACATGATTGTTCACGCAGAACTGAAAGCAAAGACTAACAACACCTGGTTTTTCTGGCCACTCCGGATTCCCCACTTGCAAACATATACAGACGGCCCCAAGCGTAAAAAATTACACCATCTCCCATAATAGAAAATCATTTGTGCATGCGAAGCAGCGAGGATATTGTCAATGGCACACACAGAAGCTCATATACGTCGCCTTGAGAAGGTGCACCAGCATTCATAACTTCACCCTGACTAACGGTGACGGTGATCATCGTAGATGCCAGTGACCGCTGCCGTGAACACCGCCGGTCACCATGACTATAGCCCTGCTAAACACCCTGTCCCTCAACGCACACGCCTGAGATATCAAATGTAATCCCGTACTAACGAAAGAAATTTTGTGACCGGATTTCTTTAAAAACCATGCATCTGGTTTGCGAGTGTACGTATTTGGATTTCCGACTGACCAAGCTGCGCTAAAGTCATCTGGACGAGCAGCGCCTCCTCTATTTTTTTTTCATTGCCTCGGCGAACGCTCTTCTCAGGCCATCGAGTGCGTGCTCTGCCTCCACTTGCTGCTGCGGCATGGCGGCGCTGCGTGAGTAGACAACGTAAAAAGCCCTCATGTGCGCGCGTCTCGCGCGCACCCGGAGGCTTTCCAAGACGACGGGAAGTTGCCTCTGAACAGCAGCGCGTATTAGGAAACTTGCGAATTCCTGTTTCCATGTGAGTTAATTGACATTCTCGCCGGCTTTCTCAGGTACAGGAGGATGAAAAGTATCACGGACATAGTGGTGCGCTGCATTCACCGGGCTCCAACGATGGTTGCAACAAAAGATGCTATATGGTAATTGTCACGTGTCTAACTCTGTCTTCTTATCAATCCTCCAGGCTACAGCCCCTTAGAAATTAATTCGAAACAGACACGTAGGTTCATACAGCATGTCCACGTTTCCTTCTAAGCTCACTGTACGAATTCCCTAAGCAGTCTCTCAGGCTCCGTGCTACTTGTTCGATATATACAGTCGGGTTTTATAGCATTTGATTTTTACAACATTCGCGTTTTATTTTCTCTCTCATACTATTGCAAACTCATCTTTTGCATGCCTCAGTATATATTACTGCTGCGTTTAACTATGCATATCTGAAGAAACGTCTTGAGATTGTTCTTCCAAACTTATTTGACAAAAGACTGCACAGGCGCTTTCTGTGCAAGGAACCACGTAACATGTGCAGGATATCGTGGTAGAAGAGTGAAATGAAATCCAGGCGTCACACGCTGTAAAATATAGAACGAGGCGTCAAAGAATACAAATTGCCTCGCGAGTGCACTCGCGAGGCAATTTGTACTCTGTGACGCCTCGTTCTATACGCCTCGTTCTATACGCCTCGTTCTATACGCCTCGTTCTATTGACGCCTCGTTCTATTTGTATTCTGTTACAAAAGACCCAGTCATAATTGTTCAACTTCTTCAGCCACCGTATCACTAAATGGCGTAGTGGGTACGTTGCGAAACGCAGTCGTATCTTTGGTTCCCATAGATTTATAGTTTATAGCACCACCACAGTTTTAGCTATGACGGTGCTGCACTTTCCGCCCAGGGTTCTCATTTTTACGTTTTGTTTCCTCAGTGATGTTGGTGTTCTGGTAACTTTTACTGCTTTCCACAGAGTCCGTAGGCAGTCAGTTGTGTGTGTAGATTTTTCGTTAGACACTGCATCATTTGGTGTCTCTACCAGCGTGGTATATTGAGCACACGTCCCGGTAACCCGACCCCAAGTCATGATACACCTTTTTTACAAAGCGTCCCCACTCAATGTTCATTTTGCTCTTTGCTTGAATTTCTGAGCTCTAATACTGAATTGAAATACTTTTAGTCTCCATATTAAGCTTATAATGCACACATGTCACCTGTATGTTTACCGTTTAATTGTCTTCGAATCTTTTTTTTTGCACCAATACATTACGAAAATAAAAAACAGGGGCACTAAAAAGGCACCATATATCATGGTAAATCGAAGGAAAAGCGTCGAGAAATAGCAGAGCAAACACGTTTATGTCATGCCCCCAAGAAGTCATAACCTTCCCCTCAAAAATTCAACCCTCTGTACCCCGGCCTGCTCTACTCAATTGAACCGAATCCAGCATACAACATAACTCTAAAAGCGCAGTCTGTAAGCACATGAATGTGGGGCGTGCACATTTCGAAGCATGCCTACTTCGCCAAACTTTTGCTACAAAATGCATAAGTATATTTCTAGTCACTTTTATGAGCTGCTATATGGTCCTGTTATGATTTTTTTTGTTAATTATGCGAGTTTTTATTTTTTACAGTTGAAACAGATGCAGGAATTATATGCGTCAATCGCACCTTGAACTCTACAGTATGCCCTGGTAAGTTGGCTACGACAGTCATGGGTGGTCGGGCTATACATAACATCTGGCTATTGCAGTTATGCTTGTTATTTTATCTACAGTTTCATGGCTTATTCTCTACGTAAAGTTGACACATCGTTTCACAAGGCGCCAGCGCCTCGTTTCATTTTTCTAAGTCACCTATTCAAGGATAGACTAAGCTGTTTAGTCTACTCTCAAGGGCTGTTAACACAGCTCGTTCGAACTGTGAAGCTGGACATCAGTTGTAATTATATGCATTCTGCATTTTGTATCCAGTTGCTAGTAACGGCTCAAGACTACCCTGCGTGAACATTACTTCGAACTCGTCATGCAGAAAAGAGTTGGGCATGAAAGCTACACAATCACCGGAAATGAAACTGGGTAAGATCAAATATCACTGATTCTAATCTTGGCTGCAAGAAGTACGTCCATATTGCCATAGATTGTTATGCACCACGTAATAGTTAGGTTTTACGGTGCTGTGTATATTGCGTTTTCGGCCGGTGCATGTGAGACAATGCTAAAAAATTTTCTACAATGCTTTTTTTAGGAGCAAAGCTTCTCAGGGCGTGGGTTGAGTGTTCTGTCGTAATTGTATGTAATGTAGCCTCTTCTAATTAGTTTTTGAACCGATCAATAGAGGGTAGTACTTGTACATGTAACGAAATGCATAAATGCTAAAAAATGCAAATCCTACGATACTACAGGATCTTATTTGTAATATGGTAAATGATAAATATCAAAGCATATTCATAGAGTTAATGATGATGAATGGGTTGAAGCGTTCATAAGTCCGTTCATGCTTCCATCCGCTCGATCATCCTTGCTTCCGTGCATCTATCCGTCTATCCATGTGTCAATCCGTTCATCCGTGCATCCGTGGTCCATTTATGCCTTCATTCATGCAACCGTCCGTCGGTCCGTCCTCTCATGCATCCATCTGTTGATTCGTTCATTCGTGTGTCCTTGCATCCGTCCGTGCGTTCATCCGTTCATTCTTGTGTTCGATCATACAACCGTGTTCCCGTCCATTTGTGCATCTTTCCTTGCGTCCATCTGTCCCTTCTCTCGTGCGTATACCCGTGTGTTCGTCCATCCGTCCATGCGACCATCCCTGCATTCGTCTATACATTCATCCGTGTGTCCATCCTTGCGTCCATCTGGTAGTGCACCAAATAGATGGACAGACAGATGACAGATGGATGGATGCGGCCAGCACGTTATTCACGGTTTTCTGATAAAAAAGTATGATACCCGCGATAAAAATGGCAGCATACCCACGGAGCGAATGATGAATAGTGGGGCGAAGCATCCGTTTGTCCATTTGTTCTTGCTTTCGTCCGTCAATGCGTCCGTCTGTGTGACCGTCCGTGCGTCCATTCGCCCATCCGTGCGTGTGTCTGTTCGTGCGTTCACACATCAATCTGTGCGTCCGTCCCTGCTTTCGTCCATGCATCCGCACCTGCGTCCGTTCATGCGTCCATCCGTCGGTGCAGCCATCCCTGAGTCCGTCCATGCATCTGTCTGTGTGTCCGTTCGTCCATCTAGTCAACGCTCCAAGTACCACCATCTCGCATCTTTTCATCATATATTCCGCATATGCACCACCATCCAGCAGACATTCCAATGACTAAACGGGAGATGCCACACGCACACTTTCTTACGGCTTGCGCTTCGTGTCTACATCCCACCTTTAACCACCTCGAGTTCATGGTATATACTAGTTCACTGTATTCATAGCACTGCAGCCCAACGCTCGCTAAACCTTTCTAAAACCAAGGAGGTTATGCCCAGCCAGTATAACGTAGCAACCCTTTCTTGTCAGATAGTGCTCAATGTACTTGCCAATGGCTGCTAAGGGGGAATGAGAGACAGGAGAATTCGGCTTTTAGTTAACGAGCACGCTACGAATTTCTTATCCTTCAACAACGCACAGAAGAAATCTCTCACCGGCACCACCTTGGAGGTCAGAATGTAAGACTGGTTACACACTGCGACTACAACTACAACAAAGAGGAACGAACGGGTGCCGCTATAAGGAGCTTCGCCCCTAAAAGTATGATACGCGCGAGCGCAAGGTGCTTGCTCACGCACCTTGCGCTTGTGCGTATCATAATAAGAATGATGTCACACGAAGACGTTGGCGATCGCGTGTTCGTCGGTGGCGCTGTACGCCAGGGGGTGCGTTGTAGTAAAATAAATCCCGTTTTGGCGCGCACGCACGTTCAGATGGTCGGTGGAGGAACAAGGCTGCAGAGCGGCGGCTGCTCGCACTCGAAGACGAAAACCCGGTAGGCGAGCGCACGAGGCAGAAGCGTGCCACGAAGCTGCGCTGCGGCGCAGACAAAATCCAGGCGTACAAGAACGGGAGGACAAAGCGGCGCGGTAGTGGCGCGCGAACCCAGCTTCACCCCACTCTCCATCATTCACCATGATATGCTGTCATTTTTTTTCAAACTCAAACATTCATGCGGTCTATACAATAGTTGGCTGCCAAGAGATTGAACACTGCCCAGTTTTCTATCAATAGAATACCTTGAGGGACTTCATTGCAAGTTTATTTTTAAAAGCCTGCAAATAGTTCTAGAATGTTTGAACCGTACAAAAAATGTTATAAACCACAGTTGATAAGTGGCGCGTATTGAACCAAAAATCCACTGATAAAACGTGATGTACCACCATTGTGACGAGGCCACGTCAGTAAAAAGTAAATTGACCTAAAATAAACTATTGTGCCACCCATGCCGTTCTCCATGGTAATACACGCAATAAACGTCATTAAAGTACTAAGGAGCCAGCCAGTGTAGTCCTAGACAGGAGTGTGGCAGCATGAGCTAGTTGGTATGGCATGACGATAGTTATTGCGCGAGAACAAAACGACGACACAGAGACAAGAGGGACACGAGCGTAGTGCTCGTGTCTTTCGTGTCCTTCTTGTCTCTGTGTCGTCGTTTTGTTCTCGCGCTATAACTATCGTCATGCCTAGAGAGGACTCTCAATGCTTGCGGTTGCCTAGTGTCATGTTGGAGCCGGAAAGTTTTGCCACTCTGCGCGCTACGCGCCCTCTGAACAGCCTTTGAATGGTCTGCCAGTTTTGAACTTGGAATCGAATTCTCCCAGTCTTCGTTGTTGCTGAATTCTTGTAACAGAACGCTCTGCCAGAGCAAGTGGGCCAAAGTGCAGAGTCCATGCCTGCGGTGAGGGCAAACAGGATCTATCATATGTGCAGCCTGCTAAGCGAAACCTCTCGACGGATACGAATCCAGATAAAGCACCATGGGTGTACAAGACTGCTCTACTTTGCTTTAGATAGTGAGTCAGAAACATCACCACTCTTCCGTGAAATTCCGTGAGTCAGGAACATCACCACTCTTCCGTGAATGTGAAGGTGACCGTGCCCAGTATTCTCTGAACTTATTGTGGCCCTTCCTCCGTCGTGGTGCTTAAGTTCTCGCAAAGTGGGTAACCCTATCAATTCAGTTCAAGCGACCCAGCAGGACGTCCTGTTCCATGTGGGCTGGGAGCCAATTCAGCTAATTGACGTGATGAAGACATTCTGCAACTTTCTTTTTTTAAATTGCTATCTTTAAAAATCAAGTTTGCTGTCCACCATGCAAGAGTCTGTATAGCACGTAGTCGTTTGTCTAGATCCAGCTTCGTGATTGCGAAGGCAACATGCCCAGTCGCACCGACCATACTGGTTCTCACCAAAGTTGCGGACAGAAGTGCACTCCAGTGGTTAACCGCACAGATTGATAACCTAACCAGTCGTCTATACTCAGCGGCATCTACAAGAAATACAGTATTTTACATGCACTTTAAGATAACCTTACATCACGTTACTCACTTTCTCTGATTAGACTGTTGGTGATCATTTAAAGAAACTATAAAAACAAAGTTTGTGGTTCTGATAGTAAAGTCAAGTGGTAACACCTCTCTCTTCTTGAAGCTAGATCAAATACCTGCTGTTTTCAAAAGACACCGACCAGCACTAGAGCAGAAAAGCCTCACAACCTGTGCAGGCCTTCGAGTTTTCATCAGTTCGAGGGCAGTGTTGTGCACACCGAGCTGCAGCAGTTTCTGTGATCAGGAATTTCTTGCCCCTTCTAGCCCTTTTTTCCCTGAAAAGCTGAAACAACATAAATGATGTGGGTCATGAGGAATACGTAATGTGCCGTGAGCTGCTTGTCCTCACTAATACTTTTTTTCTGATAAGAGACTGTCATTGTCAGTTTAGGAACGTTTTCAGTTTTAGATGCACGATGACCAATCACGTTGACGTCGCAGCTCCTGGAGTAAAGCAGTTGCCCGAGGGTACGGATCAAGTCAACACTGAGACTGTTCTGGCAATTCCTCGGCAATAACTTTTTTTGTCATTGAAACAGAAAAGAACAGGTGGCATTTGATCCTGTCTTTTAATAAACGGGTTGCGCTCTATTTATAAGTTGTGTGAGTACTAGTGATGAATGGAGCTCGTGACTCTTGACGACATCAGGCTCATTACTTTATGTCCTTCCTGTAGCTCATATGTGCTCAATATCGTTTTAATTTGTGCATTAGTGTAAAACTCCTGACTTTATTGATTATTTAGACATTATCTGACACTGGCCTTTCACTCTCACCTCAATTTCGATTTGTGACTGAAGTCTCTTTAAGCCACTTTCTTTCCTTATTCACAGTATATACGCCCACCCATAAGACCAAACCACCAGATTACCCGGTAAGTAGCCTTAGAAAATGAAGAAGTAGACATTCTTAACCTAAATAGGAATAGCAAATTTATACACTCCCAAATGACGATAAGATTATGGGAATGCCGTAGCGGGGGACTCAGGTCATTCAAAACGACCACAGGCCTTTCTCACAAATTCTTTCATTCAAAAGCTGACTTCGTTGTGTCCACCCTAGCATATTTTAGGGGCGAAGCTCTTTCAGGCGTGCGTCGTGCGCCTCCTGTATGTAGTAGACACCTCTCGTATTAGTCCTTGCAATGTCCGCTGGATGGCGGTACTTGTGTATGATGAATATATGATGAAAAGATGCGAGATGGCGGAACTTAGAGTGTTCACAATAAGGACGGATGGTCGGGCGAACATTCAGACAGGCGGACAGACAGACAGACCGACAGACAGACAGACAGACAGACAGACAGACAGACAGACAGACAGACAGACAGACAGACAGACAGAAGACCAGATGGTCGGTCAGTTTGTTGGACATACGGACGGACGACCACGGCCAAAGGTGGCATTGGATGAATCACGGTTTGCCGATGAATCCCTTCGAAGTTTCACCCCACTCATTCTTATTGACTCCATGGATATGCTGCGACCATTTTTTTTCAGCTTTTTAACGATAGTTATATTTGCCGTATTCTCGTATTCTCACCGTTTAGTTGTGGCTGATGAACGCACCACTCATTGCATCGTGTGTCATAACGTGGGGAAAAAGCTAGTAAAACTGCCTTGAAACAGTGTTTCCAGTTCAAAGCCAGCGTTGTATGTGTGTGTTCTACACATTAAAACCGCATTGCAAATGCGTTTCTGGGCAATTGTCAGTGTTGTATGCCTATTTGCATGTTATAATCTATTTTTGTTCAGCAGCACTGTTCGAACTTAACAGAGGAACAGCCGGTGCTACCTTTCATTAAGAGAAGGGTGGGCTGAGCAATTCAATTGATTGAAAAGTTAGGAAAAGATAAAAAAGGAGGTGGTTACCGTTTTTGGGTTATGTTAGATGAGTGCGCAAAGAAACATGCGACCTTTTTTGGCGACAGTGGATCATTCGATGGAATAGCGTCCCCTTTACGATAGGCTGGTGACCAGTGCTTCACTAGGCTTAAAATTCTAACTAATAATGTTACTACTACTCATTCTACTAATGCTAATATTATTATTATTATTATTATTGTTATCATCCTTATTATTATTCCTATTATTATTATTATTATTATTATTATTATTATTATTATTATTATTATTATTATTATTATTATTATTATTATTATTATTATTATTATTATTATTATTATTATTATTATTATTATTATTATTATTATTATTATTACAAAAGCTTGTTTTTATCACCTGTTAATCGTAACACGTACCACCTTCAGCCATAATTCTTCATCGTAGTGAGCCTCTGCATGAACACTTGACCCGAATTTCTTTGAAAGGGTTTAGCAGATGTGACGCTTGACAGAAGAATGACGAAAGATGGCACAATGAATGCCGGGCTACTACCCAGAAAACATTATTATTAATGTCGTAGTTGGTACCCTGCAAGTGTGCTTGTAGCAGTTGCCCAGTGAGTGTTTAGAAGAAGAGGAAAATAAGAAAAAGAGTGTTCAGACAAAGCTCTGAATGACCCTTCTTTTACCTTTCACTGTAAGTGTGCTGCGCATTCCACGCCGGCCTGGCTTTTTTCAATCGGCTTTTTTCTGCCACCAATTCCTTCGGAAAACTTACTTATTTCGAGTGCCGCTTTGTTAGCTTTTCCAATGTCCCTAAGCCCCAAGGTTCGAGCGGGCTAGTGCCCTCACACGAACCGAGTCACGTCTTTGCATTCAACCAAACATTTGCCATCTTTTCCTTATGGTGGACAGGAACGTCTTGCCGCGATTACTCAGGAGGACGTGAGGTGCACCGTGACGCAATACAATGCCATTGAGAAAGAAGTCTGCGACGTGGCAAGCAGAACTTGTGCGTAGTGCTGCGTACCGTGTCAGGTGATCGACAGCAGTCACAATCCCATGATTACCTGCTGGGGTTATGGGGAGAGGTCCGAGTAGGTCTTTGCCAACGATGGCGAAAGGAGTCTCCGGACACGGGAAGGGTTGCAGAAGGCCAGCAGGAGACGAAGTTGGTCGCTTCCACCGTTGACACAGATGGCAAGATGCAACCTACTTCACCACAAAGGTAGAAATACCAGGCCAGAAGAAACGTTTTCTGATGCGGCTTCGCATTCTGTGAAATCTCAAGTGGCATGCACATGGGTCGTCATAAAAGGCTTCGGGGAATTGGTGACGTAGAGAACGCGGAAGTACTGGAACCCAGCGGTGTTTATTAGTAGTGTAAACGTAACGATGGAGCACATTGTCATCGAGCTTATATTGCCGTGGTTGTCGGCGCAATCTGGCATTAGAAGTAGTTGATATACCATTTATGCGTTAGATAATGCTATTGCAATATGGATCATCACGCTAGAGTGTGGCGAACTCGGTGTAGTGATTTGAAGCCGGCATGTCGATAACCTCAAGGTGTTAATGTGAGGGGTTATGCGGTCTGTTGCCCACTAGACGTGCTTGAGGATGACAGTGGAAGGGGGCAGCGAGAGAGAGAGCTACTGCATCTCGGTGTTTTTTGGTAGACTTATAGATGACGTCAAAATTGTACTCTTGTAGGTGGAGCACCTAACGACCGAGGCAACCAGACAAGTTTCTCAGTGACGATAGCCAGCACAACGCGTGATGGCCTGTAATAACTGTGAAGTGGCGTCTGTAAAGATACCGTCGAAATTTTTCTTTGACCCAAATGACAGCGAGGCACTCCTGCTCAGTTATGGAGTAGTTCTTTTCAACAGCCATAAGAGCATGACTAGCACACACAATAACTCTTTCCCGTGAAGTGGCACCCACTGCAGAAGAACTGCACCAATGCCATGGCCACTCCCGTTGGTGTGCAGACATGTAGGTGAGCTCTCGTCGCAATGGCCCAGAACAGGGTTGGATGTTACAGCAAGCTTGAGGGCTTGAACGGCACGTTCGCAGTCGTCGTTCTAAGCGAAAGTTGATCCGGACATCAGCAGCTTGTGCAGTGGCGACACGATGGCAACAAAATAACTGATGAAGCAGTGAAAGTCGGACGCCAGGCCCAGAACACTTCATGGGTGTTTCTGATTTTCTGGCCTAGGGTAGCATATCAAGCCAGCAAGCTTGTCAGGATCCGGCCGAACGCCACCTTTGCTGACGGAGTGGCCCAACACCTTGATGTCGAAATGGCATTTCTATGTCTTTAGCTGAAGTCTAGCATTAGAAATACACGTCGAAACTTCGTCCGAACGATCAACATGCTGACGAAAAGAAGAGGAGATAATGACGATGTCATCTAGATAACAGAGACAAGTTTTTTCATTTTATTCCGCGTAGAACTATGTTGATCATGCGTTCAAACGTGGCAGGCGAATTACATAAACCGACTGGCATGACGATGAATTCATACAGCCCCACTGGTGTTGTAAAGTCAGTTTTTTCTTTGTCCGATTCCTGCATAGGCTTCTGCCCATAACCAGACCGTAAATCGAGGCTAGAGAAAAATTCAGCACCTTGGAGAGAGTCAAGTGCGTCGTCGACTCGTGGCATAGGGTACATGTCTTTGCGCGTGATCTTAGGTGCTCGATAATCAACGCAAAATCGCACTGAATCATCCTTCTTTCGGACTAGCTCTACAGGTGATCACCACGAGCTAGACAAGGGTCGGATAACATCTCGTTTGATATCAGCAACGTTGTCCTCGATGATTTTACGCTCTGCAGACGACACTGGATATGGGCGGCGGCGTACAACTGCATTACCTTTCGTTTCAATTCGGTGCACGGCGACGGAACTGTGTCACAAGCAGGTCTAATTAATTCGGGAGGCGATCGCCGGGCTAATTCCAAGGGCCGAAGTATCGGCCCCCTGAACCGCACCACGAAAGCGTGGACAATTTAGAAGTGGTCCTTTTTGGCGTGCCAGCGGACGCCGGCTGTGGCCCAAAGAACAAGTCAGAGCCGAGAGTTGATAAAACACACAAAATTATATTCTCAATAATGGCCGATCAAAAAACAATACACAAGTATGCACACTCCACAATAGTTGAGTACAATATGTCGCCAAACAAACAACGTACTACACAGCACAATCAGCCACACTCGAAACAACGGACACAGACAACAATACGCACTACAATGCAGTCGCATGCATTGAACAACCAAGACACTTAAAGACTAAAGAGATAGAAAACCTATTCAGTCCAAAGTTCTTGGAACAAAAGTCTAGATGATATTCTTCCGAGAATCACTCACTCAAAGTCCAGCGTTGTTGTTGTTCCGCTGCCCTCGAAGTTTCTCTTCCAGGAAACCTCACGTCTTCAATAGGCCACTCTCCAAGCTTCAAATTTCTTCGCCGGAAACACGTCGGCTTCCCACACGTAGCTGTTGCCACGCGTCTTCGCTCGATAGCGGTAAACACACACTCTTGCCTGTAGCTCGAGTCATCACCCCTCAGGTGGAAATCATCTTCTCCTGCTTTGTCTCCACGGACAAAACCTTCGCCGACTACACGGCGGAATTCCTACGCGCTCTGGCGCTAACTTTCGTCTTTTCCTGCTTTGTCCCTACGGACAAAACCTTCGCCGACTACACGGCGGAATCCCTACGCGCTCTGGCGCTAACTTCCGTCTTCTCCTGATCTCTCGTCTCGGCTGCTCGATTAAATACCTTCCGCGCGAGATTCCAGAAGGTTCTCGTCATTTAGTCGGCGCGATACGCAGCGAAGCCTGGGGAGAGGGCGAGGCGGTTCGAATGCCCTCCGCGTCGGATGACTCAACTCGGCATGACCACGCCTCTTTCGTTCTAGAAATTTCGCGGCCTTGCTCGGCCGCCGATGTGGGGTGAGGAGGTTCGTCGGCGAAGCCACGCTTCCGAGAGGAGAGGCTCGCGCGCCCGAGGAGCCTTTAGATGTTTGTTTTTTTTCTTTCTTTTTTGTTGCCCTCGCGGTGTCACTCCGGCGGTTCGTCGCGAGAATTTGGCGGCGCGCCCATTTTTAGCGCTCGTTCTGTGACAAACTGTGACCCAAAAGATTGGAATCGACATCAAATAAAGCAACTGTGTTTTTGAAGCATGCCCAAAAGTACTTGCTTTTGCGCTGGCATGATATCGGGATTTATTGGGGCTGTTAAAGCAGCCGTTGTAGCATGGTCATCAGTACTTGTAGAGAAAGATGGCAAGTCTGCGTGAAGAGGCACCAGAGAAAGTGGTCCCGTATCTGTGAAGCAAACTACACTGGTGCCTTGGGGCAGTGCAACAGGCAAAGAAGTAGGGTTAATTGCTGTAACTAATGCTCTGCCATCACGAAAGCGCAAAAGGCCAGGGGCGATGGTAAATACACCACACATGTAGCATCCACACGGGGCTAGGGACGCATCACCAGTACTGATCTTCTCTGATGTTAAAGTGAGAATATGCTCATTACCTGGAGGAATAAAACAGTCATCAGCGATAATCTAGCGCTGGCAATGAGCATCGTCATCAGACGAAAGCACAGTATTTGACATGCGAATGACCCTCCGACGGCAAGATATCATGACTGAAGCTCAGGAGAGAATGTGCCATCCTAAAATGAGCGTATTAGTACACGATGACAAAACGAGGAATGATATATGGCGAAGGATGCCCTGAGATGGTGAGCGGCGTTGGTACAGTTAGTATGGGTGGCGATGTTGTAGAGCAGGGGCAAACTCATCCCTCTCGAAGTCACAATAGCCGCACCTTTCGTCTTGTTGACGCCGACGACAGAACCGGAAGATGTGGCCGCGTATTCTGCAATAATAGCAAATTGGTCGAGGGGGATGCCAGGCATGCAAAGGAGGCGTTGCCCTTGGTGCGAGGACATTCAGTGAAGGCTGCGCAATTGACCAATGCTGCGGTGATTGCTGAGAAGGTGACGCTGCAACCACCTGAGTGTACGTCGGCTTTGGAGTGGTATGCAAGCTCGGGACCTGTTCACACGTCATGGACGCTAGTTTCTCCCTCACGATGTTGCGGAGGCTGCCTGCAGAAGGCGTCATGTGGAGCTCATAAAACGATGAGGTGGCCTGGAGTTGCAGCTCCTCGCAGATCATGGACCGTATCAATGCACGGTGCTCATTGTCATGCGTTGGCCTGAGATCTGCTGTGTCAGGTTGTAAACATATAAGTTGAACGTCATTAAGTCGCTAACACGTACTGATGATATGCGCGACGGTGGTGGGGTTCTTTGCCGCTCAAGCGTTAAATGCGATGGCGCCTATGCCCTTGAGCAGTTGGTGAACGCGGTCATGCTCCGCCATTGAGCTGTCGACACTACGGCACAGGGCGAAGACATCTTCAATGTACGAATTATAAGACTCGCCGGAGTGCTGAACCCGTTCAGCAAGCTTCCGTTTGGCTATGTCTGCACAGACAGAAGGGTCGGCAAATATCTGACGGAGTTGCTGCGTAAAGGTAGGGCAGTCTGGGAAATTCAGCTTATGGTTGAGAAATTATGTTTTAGCAACCCCCATCAGATAGAACGGTACGCAGGACAGCTTCACAGAATCATGTCAATAGTTAAGCGCACTCACATGGTCGTACTCATCCAAGCATTCTTCAACGTCTTCACCGCGGAGGCCGACCAACATCGGGGGATCTTTTTGAGGTGCGGTGATAGTCCAGGAAGGCCGGCCTAGGGGTGCAGGCAGAGTGGGTGGAGCCGTGTTGCTATGCTCGCCTTGCGACATGACCGCGGGCTGACTGCGCAAACGGCGACGTGACCGGAGCTCCAGGGATGGTTTGTAGTCGAAGATAACGAAAAAGCGCTGCAGAGCGAGGACCAGGGGACCAAAAAGCACTCTCCACCACTTGTAACGGAACGTTTTGGCTGCAAGACTCTTCTTTTACTTGCCGGGCTTCTGCCACACAACACAGCTCAGACTGATTGATGATGATGAGTATGTACATATATAAGATGACGCTTATTGAGAATGCTCACAATATATATATATATATATATATATATATATATATATATATATATATACCCCTGAACTTTTACACAAATATACATCCCACACTGGCGTCTGTGAGATGGTGCGTAGCGTCACCATGGACTCGAGCTAACTCCACACATAGCCGTCCGTCGCTGAGCCGTGTCCCGGGAATAGAGGATTCTGGGGGTTGAGCCGACGCCAGGTGATTAGACCTTTAGCCACCCCCCTCCCATTCCGGCAGAGGCAACACACCCCTTTGGCCCCGGCTTCAAGTAGACGACCCCCCTAGACTGACCCACCCAGGCAAAATCGGCAGTCGCCTTTTGCCATCTATCTTTCTCTCCCTACACTTTCGTCCTTGCCATTACTTTTTATCTTTCCAGTCTTCTTGTTTCTTTTTTTACTCCCAATTTTCCTGGCGGTGAGGGTTAACCCTGTGCAAATAGCCTACCTTGGTCTACACGCAGTGGGTTATAATGGCGTTGTACGCCAGGCGTCCCCAACTTTTAGGTATTTACAAACTTTAAGCGTCCCCTCGTTGGGCTCCATGCTGGATGGTCGCTAACGCTGCTGAATAAAAATAAAACCGGCATGAACAGAGCATGCCCCTTACTCACCGATCGTACCGGCTTGAAGCGGGTACGCACCGATGACATAAACTTCTAAATGCGAAGCATTTCTTAGCGAACTTTGGTAACTTTGAGCGTATTTATCTATCAATTTATCTATCTATCTATCTATCCACCTACGACTTTTAGTTCTCCTGGCCGTTTCGATAATAGTATAGATACCAAACTAAGTGTGGCGTAACATGACTGTATGACGAGCACAACTGACTAGTCATAACAGAAAATCATGACACGTATGTCATGGATGTCATGAGTTACCATTTATGTTCTTGGTGCTCTTGCGGTGCTTTCATTTGCATGACATGTTGCAAAACTGGTATGGTATTACATGACTGCATGGGCAACACAAGCGACAGACTCTAACATGGAAATCACGACATGCGTGTCATGTAACATTATGACTACATGCCGCACTCGTGATGCGCTCGCGCCTGTTTCGCTAGCTTTGCATATACCAAATTTTGTATTACGGGACGTGAATGGATGACGAAGATATGTAACGGGTGCAAACATGATAATCATGAGATGCGTATCATGTAACAACATGACTACATGCAACGCTCATTATGCGCTCGCGGCCGTTTTGCTAGGTCCACATATGCGAAGTTTGGTATTGCGGAACGTGAATGGAGGACGAAAGTATGTGACTGGTGCGAACATGATAATCAGGAGATGCGTGTC
Source organism: Rhipicephalus microplus (assembly GCF_013339725.1). Lineage (NCBI taxonomy): Eukaryota > Metazoa > Arthropoda > Arachnida > Ixodida > Ixodidae > Rhipicephalus > Rhipicephalus microplus. Next base: position 75,315,012 of record NC_051174.1, on the reverse strand, counting down.
ATGTAGCAACATGACTAAATGCCACGCTCATGATGCGCTCACTAGTTTCAAACGTAGTGAATTGGGTATTACGAGACGCGAATGAATGACGAAGGTATGTGACTGGTGCAAGCATGATACTCATCACATGCGTGTGATGTAGCAACATGACTACGTATCACAGTCAAGGCGTCAATACATTTCGACGTGACCCAGCATGCATGTGCGCCGGTGGTCATTTCGTCACGTCATGCGGAAGATACCACTACAGGCACTGATCTGCCCGCGTGGCTTTGACCTTTGCTTTGACGCATTCACGTTTGAGCGCGCCCGGCCTCCGTCCGTGACCAAGAGGGACAGACGAAGTGCTGTTTGGTTAACGTCGTCGGCGCGAGGTTCAGCTGGTTGCATTCAGCGCCGGTTGCCGCTGGACCGCACTGACGGACGCTTATCGCACCGGTCGCTCCTGGTGTCAGAGCGCCGCGTTTTCTTAGCGTAGCGTCGCTGTGCCCAGCGTGCGGGCACGTCAAGGTTACCTCGAAATATATTGGGCCCTTCCTCGTGCGTTCACCGCCGTTTCGCTAGCTTCAGGTATACCAAATTTGGTATTAGGAAACGTGAATAGAAAATGAAGGTATGTGACTGGTGCAAACATGATAATCATGAGATGCGTGTCTTGTAACAACATCCCTTCATGCCACACTCATGATAGGCTGGCGGCAGTTTTTTTAGCTCCACATATACCAAGTTTGGCATTGCATGACGCGAATGGACGACGAAATAAATGACACTAACAAACATGATAATCAAGGTATACCTGTCATGTGAACTGTCTACATGCTACGCTCATACCATACTCGCAGCCGTTTCGCTGGCTTCACATATACCGAATTTGGTATCAGCTGACGTGAATAGATGACGAGAGTAATAACGCATCCAAACATAATAAACATGACATGGAAGTCATGCACAGCATAATTTACCTCCGCCTCGAAAGGTTTTGCTGGTTTTAAAGCGACATATCAACCTTCCTCATTCGTGCTTCGCATGTCACCGATTTCTAGGGTACGCGCAATTGCCAATTCTTTTACCAGCCAACAGAAATATTTCCTCACTTTCACGTCATTCACTCTGAGAAAACTGGAAAGCAAGCCATGACTGTATCTCCCTTTGTATTTTCCAGGTGTCTTACTGAAACTCTCGGGGCTGGATATAAGGTAACTAATATAGCTAGCGGAGACCTCCTTATCGAAGTTCTGGACAAAGAACAATTTGAAAAAGCTGGACCATTTCTCAACTTTCTGTGGCATACCGATCATCGTAACACTACAAAGATCAATGAACACAACTCGTGGAGCGGTATCTGACACAGACTTGCTTAACGTGACTGAGACTGAACTCTTGGAGGTGCGGAAGAGCCAAAATGTGACCAATGTACAGAGAATTATCAACAGAAGAGAAAACAAAGAAACACCAACGAGAAACTTAATAGTCAAGTTAGCTTCCAGTAAACTGCCAGAAGCCATTCAAACAGACTACACGAAAACCTCTCTCCGACATTCATACCAAACCCGCTTCGTTGCTTCCAATGTCAAAGGTATGGCTATGGCTCTAAAAGCTGTCGCAGGCCTGTGCACAATGTGGATTCCTGTGCCACGTGTCTGAGAACTGCAAAGAGCAGCCGCATTGTGTAAACAGGGATGGAAACCATGCTGCATATTAACATTACTGTCTATACAGGAGAAAGAAAAGGCAACAATAACGCTGAAAGTGAAAGAAAACATGTCTTTAAGGAAGCAAAGAATAGGTTGTCGCCATTCTATGGCCCTACATATGCTGACGCGGTGCGTCAAAGGCACTGCCGCACCGGCCCTCGCCACTCCGGCCCACACATACCAAGCTGCTAGTTGTGACACCTGCTCCAAAGGCGGATGTAGTTTAGGCTACTCCTACTCCCGAACATAGAATGGAGACTCCAGGGTCATCAGGTCTCAGGACTTTGCCTAGTCAAGTGAGGCCCAGAATTGGGAACCACTAGCTCGCACATGCGGGCATCCAGTGCCCCCTAGGAGGCAACGAATACGTCGGTAGCCTTGGTGCCGAAAGAGCGGCGTGGCTCCTTAGAGCGCGTAAGAAAACAAGAAAGCAGAAAACGGGGCCTTGTTACGGCCATATTACTTGAACTTAACCTTTCCGCCTAAACAGCCACTCGCTCTTCGTACACACAGCACTACTTTACATTCGCCTTGAACACTTAAATTATAAAATGGAACGTCAGGCAGGGGCCTTCCAAAGAACCTTGACGATGTCCAACAACATTTACACGAACACTCACTAGAAGTCCTGTGTGCACAAGAAACATACCTAAATCAAAAAGACACAAGCTTTCTACGTAAATACGCTATTTTCCAAAAAGACACAGATGATACCATGACATCATCCGAAGGTGTTGCCATCATAGTGAATCCAGGGATTGCTTGCACAGACTTTACACTCCTAACATCCACTGAGGCAGTGGCTGTTCGAGCTGTGATTTTCGACGAAGTGATCACAGTGTGCACTTTTACCTTCCCTCCAAGCTATCACCTACAAGAACAAGACTTACAGTCCTTAATTGATGAACTTCCGGAACTTTTTCTTCTCCTTGGAGTCTTGAATGCGCATTGCAGGCTAAGGGGTGACTCGCGTTGTGACGCCCGAGGTCGACTCGTTTCTTCTCATTTTTTTCAATTTTCTCTTCTCAATTTCGAACACTTTCTTCTCTCTTCCAGCGCGTGTCTCTTGAATCGAAAAGAACCAACCTATTATAACCTCGCTGACAATACCTATTCCTCCATAGGTCTAAGCATAGTGTCTCCATCGCTTGTATCTCTACTCAACTGGAAACGCATCACGGATCCCTACGTAAGTGACCATTTTCTCGTAGTTTTGAGCACACCTACACCAACTGAATGCCCGCCACAGGTTCCCAAATGGCTATTAGGCAAAGCCGACTGCGAACAGTTTTATACCATTACTCATTCAGGTTGGTGCGATATATGTACTTTAAGCTTTGATTCTGCAGTCAATTACTTCAAAGTGTTTTAGATTTATGAGGCAGCAAAATACATCCCACCAACAATTGGACACCCTCGAAAATGACCTGTGCCATGGTGGAACTTCAAGTGCTGAAATGCGCGCAAGCAGCAAATCAAAGCATGGAGGGTTGCTTCGAAACTCACCGGCAGCCAAAAATGTTGACAGCTTTAAGAAAATAAAGTTTCAGGGCAGGACAACGCATCGGCAGGCCAGAAGAAAAAGCTGGCAGAACTTGTTATCAGGAATTTATTTATATACTCAAGAGGCTAAAGTCTGGAACATGGCTGGTAGGGTAGCGGGAAGACAAGTACACACACTCCCACTCCTAAGCACACAGCGGGACTTCTTGGAAGATCAGGTGAATATCCTTGACACACACTTCGAACGGGTTTCGAGCTCATCACTATAATGATGCTTTCCGAAAATACAGAACAAAAATAGAAAAACAAAAACTAGAACACAAAATGTACAGGATACTAGGCGTACAACCAAGCTTTCAGCTTAGCTGAGCTCCAAAACTCACTGAATTGCTGTAGTCATTCCGCGGAACGCTCTCACCGGGTGCTGTATAAAATGTTATATTATACGACCTACCAATCTAAACGCAAAAAAATCTGACTTTGTTTGTACTATCTGTTTCTCTGGTGCAATCCCTACTTCTTGGAAAGAGGCTATGGCTACTGTTATTCCCATTTTGAAACAGGGCAAAGACCCTTCTTCAGTGTCTTGTTATAGGACTGTTGCATTTACAAGCTACCTGTGCAAACTTTTCGAAAATAAGGTAAACTGCCGACTTGCACATTTCCTCGACACAAACAATTTCCTTGACCAAGTCCCGCGCGGGTTTCGACAGGGTAGGTCCACCACCTACCTCTCGTATCGCGGCAGAAGTAAGAAATGCTTTCGTCCACATGCGGTACGTCCTTTCTGTGTTCCTCGAAATCGAAAAGCATATGATACAACATGGCGCTTTGGGATATTAAGAGACTGGTCCCAACTTGGCGTGGGGGGGGGGCAGAATGTTTACCATAATCAAAACTTACTTGTCCAATCGAACACTTCGTGTTCGAGTGGGCAGCGTTATTTCCCAAACATTTGTCCAAGAAGCAGGTGTTCCACAAGGTGTATTTTTTATGAGAATGAATTCCTAATATTTTGATAGTAAAACCAACGTATATAAATAAAAACCACCTTTGTATTATAAAAACGAACTATTTGCACTTGTCGTTTCTAATATGTTTTACTGCACATACATTGATGACGTCTAGCTTAGTTTCAAGTCTTGTAATCTGGCCATGTGTGAGCGGCAGGTTCAGCTTGCTCTGAACAAAGTCTCCTATAGGGCAGAAGAAAACGGGTTCCGACCGAATGCACAGAAATTCACGTGTGTCTTGTTCTCCAGGAAGAGAGGCATTCATTCCGAGCCTGATATTCAACTGTATGGGCAACGTCTTGCTGATAATACTGAACATAACTTTTTAGGCTTAATACTGGACACTAAGCTAACCTTCATACCACAGATGAAGTATTTGAAAACAATTTCATAAAATCTCTAAATGGTATAAAAGTGTTATCACGCACTACATGGAAAGTGGCAAAAGTAGCAAGATGTGTTTGATGAACTTGTATCAAAGCCTCATACGTACTCGCTTACACTATGGGACAATAACACATCAGTCTGCGACACCGACTGCCCTTAAAATGCTTGATCGTGTTCACCATCTAGGCATTCGCCTGTCTACGGGTGATTTTCGCCCTAGTTCCGTGGAAAGCCCGTACGTGTAATCGAACGAATGATCGCTCCATCTACAGGGATGTTATATGTCTTTCAAACATTATCTTAAAATGAACGCAGACAAGGAACACCTTTCACATACTACAATAAATATGTCAAGTTCTGCGGCGTTTAAAAACCGGCCTTCTATGAGACATTTCTGCTCACTCCGTGTGAGGAGCCTAGCGAAGGAAACCGGTGTGCCACTTGAGCATCGTTTCATGGCTCCCGCAGCACGCCTGCCACCGTGGCAGTGGCAGGCGATAGATTGCGACGTGTCTTTTTTGGAGGTAACAAAGTACGCGCCCATTGAACATATTCAGACATACTTCCTGCAACAACAACATAAATACGTGTCCTGAGTTCTTTACGGATGTCTCAAAGTTCAACTCTTCCATGTCATACGCAGCCCTCAGCCGATCCTTCCCGGAAGCCGGCGTGCTGCACTCTGATAAAAGCATTTTCACTGGTCAAGCTTATTGATACTTGCGGCCGTTAGTCACATCAAAAAACAAAAACAACAAAAAGCCATAATATACACAAAATCCCTAAGTGTAGTGAAAGCTCTGAAAACTCTTAGAAACACAAAAGCATCGTCCTTGATTCACTTTACTTACTTTTATTCACAGTCTACCCATCCCACCAGCATGTTGCAGTATGATGGGTGCCAGGGCACTACGAGATACAAAACAACGTTTTGGTGGACCAGCTGGCTGGATCTGCCAACGAAGCCTCTACCACCAATACATTGATACCGATTCCTCCACTTAATTTTAAGCCCTTTTCTAAAACGAAAGCTTAGGATTTATTAGCAGAGCACACGGGACACACTCACAGGTAATAACCTGCATGCTATCAAGCCGCAACTTGGTCATTGGCCGCCAGTATAAAAATCACGCCACACAGAAATAATACTCACAAGATTAAGAACAGACAGTACACACATGGCATATTCTTTTCTTTTGTCTTGGGGTGATCCGCCTTTGTGTGACCGATGTGGAGAAGCACTTACCATACTTCACATTTTAATCCAGTGTAAATAATTAGACACGCTGAGAAGACAACACTTTCCATTACACTACCGACAACAGATATCACTTCATTCTGCAATGATCGACGGTAGTGAACCACTTTTCACTCATAAACTGTTATTGACTTCTTTAAGAGACGTTGAACTATTCACGCCGTACACCCGGGCATTCCGTAGCATGGTCTCTCCATAGAAGTCTCTGCTGCGGTGGCTACACAGAGCAAATCACTTGCCTCACGGCCTCTGGACGCAAGGGAGTGAATGATCGAGGCGCTTGTGCGGATGCCTTACATATCCTCCACTGTTTTTTGTACCGCAAGCTTTCATCACCCACTGACACTACACATATTTCACGACATGGTCATTATTTTATTAATTCTGTGTTTTTACACGCCTTAGCATGAGAAAGATTAAGGCCCTTATGCAGCCGCTTGTCACAATTATTGTCCACATCTTCATTACCATGAACTGGCGCTCTTTGGCCATGAAATGGCTCTTGCGCAACAAAACACGAAACATCATCATACATACTTACACAAACAAAAAGCCAAGCACACACACGCATATATGCATACAGGCTTCTATGGCTTGCGTGGAGCTTTCTCCACACTCTGCGCCCTTTCCTGTCTTCCTTCTAATGTTACTTCCTCTTCGCAGCAAGCTGAGTGGGAGATCAGTTACAGCAGCAACACTACAGTATTTGGTATTCGCCTTGCGCCGGTTACCTCGGGATAAACTAGTGCTTGAAATTAGGCGTGTGCCATCTTTTCCTGTGTCGCACTGCTTTACCGTACGGCCCTCTTTCACCACAACCTCATAACTTTTCTAAACCTCATCATTAGGTGATTACAGCTTCACGCAGCTAATAAACTCCATGTGCTCCCCCCCCCCCCTCCTGTTCAAGGTAGGAGATTGGTTGTGCAATGTTTTCTGTCGGTACTTGTTATATCTGCAGTGCGGAAACGCTGTGATAGAGAACCCTAGGCGCGTTTTCGCTGTAGCTATACAATGGCGAATACCAACTCAGTGGCTCGTCAGACATTTCAGGGACCTTTTTGTAACTCAAAGGCGGCTCTTGGTGATCCTGAGAAAACGTTGGAGAATAGCCAGCCTATCAAGCTCACAAACAAATGTCATAAATGTTGGCGCAAAATTGCTGCGGCGATGCTAAGTGCAAACAAACGTTTGGAATACGTTGATTATAATGCCGATCATATGTTCAATAAGGCAACTCATTTCAGCGCGAAATGTTATAATCGGGCAATGCACCGTTGCACAACAAGTTAATGAACAATGATCGTGAATGAATAATAGCGACCATGGCATTGGTGAAGGTAAGAAGGATGCCATCATGAAAATGATGCATTCTACTAGGCAGCCTTCAATAAAGAATTCAAGTCTAATCTACTCATTACCTGTTGTGGGCAAGAGAAACTAATGGAAATGACCTCAGTGCGCTTATGTTTATTATAGACGTTCTGGAAAAAGTTTATACCGTCTCGCCGGATCTCGATTGCTCTTTACGAAAACCGTGTCTGATTAAAAAGTATAAATGACACATAGTGAAGATTTTCAGAAGCAAAGATGACGTGATGAGTTGGTGCGTAGGTCACCGCTGATGTTTTTCGCTTTTTTTTCAACTCTTTCAACCACTCGAATGGGAGATTTACACTGAGAAAGCACTGTAGAAATGCATGTTGTGGATGTTGTGGGCAATGACGGCCTCGAAATGGCAATGCCCAATCCAGTCCTTGCTAAAAACTTGAAGGAAGCAATCCCCATTCTGCCTTCTTTCGCATGCCTATTCTGCGCGGTAGTTTGAGTTTAATTTGCTTTCTGGATTGGCGACAACGTAGGCCGAAGTAACAGCGTCTCATTTAAAAGCGCAAAGTCCTGAGAAGTTCAACGCCTAGTTGAGACCTTTTGCACGTTTTAGATTACAATAGGTGGTAACAATAGGTCGCATAGTTTTCTGAGGCTTCGGAGCGCTTCGAAGAGCACTGTTTAGCCACCCAAATCAGTTACAACTTGAGAAATTAACGACTCATACTTCGGTTAGGCCGAACAACAGCAGCCACTGGCTCCACTTCGCTCAAATCAGGAATTCCGCAAGAAAAGCTACTACGCACCTAGAAAACCACACTCGATTCTTCTTGGGACGTTCCGGAGCCTCGCCGCTACCATCTTATCTTGAATCGGCGGGACAAAAAGGTTTTTTTTCACCGAAAATCAACTGTGAGTAACACGTGTATCCGCCCTATGGGGGCTGCCATGTTAACAGGGGACTTTAGCACCTGCCCCCTCGTGCTCAAAGATTGAATGAAAAGGCAAAAGATCACAACAAATATTGGTAACATTAATAAATCACGCAGAAGGAGGATTTCAGGCTCTGAGCTCAATCTTACCAGTTTCTGACCGGCGAAAACAAACCCACAAGCAGTTTTTCCCACCTTATCACCATATGGGTGCCGCCATCTTGTGTGGGACCAAGCCACTCTGAGGACAACGAGTCATATCTCGGCTTTTACACACCCCAGGACACAAATCAGGCCTCAATTGAGTCGTTAAAATCCGGAGATAGCCCTAGAAAAAACCGCGAGTGCCCAATTCATCTGAGAACGTCAAAAGAGACTTATTCAGAAGACACAAACAGTGTTGCCGGACTGCTGTCACTGCTTGAGCTGGGTTTGGCGAAACAGCTTCCACAGAGAATTAAGCCCACCGGAACTGCTCCTCCACCTCTTAGCCAATAAGCACAGATTATTCCAACTGCGGGAGCGGCCGCGTCAGCAGCAGGGGTAAGGGAGCTCTGAACATATCTACCTATAACATATCTACCTATAACTTTAGCAACTTTGGTCTTAGGAGGGTTAGAGTGGTGTCTATTTGTTCGTGAAGATACAAGGAGTTCAACTGGTACAAATACTGCTATTACAAACAAAACTTTTAAATTTTAGGAGCGGAAAACAGTGTGAATCTGTGAAAACAACAACAGTCGGACTACGTGCCCGGTGCCGCCGAGTTCCCAACCGGGAAAAAAATCGCGTGTTGATGGAACTACATTAAAAGGCCTGAGGTGCGGCCTCACCGGTAACCACCACCGGGAACGCACTCCCTCACCAGAGAAGGATTGGCCACCCTGGTGCAGTATCTGGCCACTACCTCCCACGTGGATACGCCAAATAACTCACGGCCCTCAGTCCTCAGCAGCTGCGAAGCAACTGACTACGGCGGCGGTCAGATCTGCAACGCAGCAGAGGGTGCTAAAGATCTCTGGACTACAGGCCGCCATTGGAACCTGAACTTGGCAACGTTTAACGCTAGAACCTTATCTAGTGAGGGAAGTCTAGCTGTACTATTCGAAGAGCTAGAGAATGTTAAATGGGATATAATAGCGCTCAGTGAGGTTAGGAGGACAGATGAGGCCTATACGGTGCTACAAAATGGGTACGTTCTTTGCTATCGGGGCTTGGCAGACAGAAGAGAACTGGGAGTGGGGTTCCTAATTCACAGAAACATAGCTGGCAACATAGAGGAATATTATAGCATTATTGAAAGGGCGGTAGGTGTTGTAATTAAACTGAATAAAAGATACAAGATGAAGGTAGTACAGGCTTACGCGCCTACATCCAGCCATGATGACGCTTCAGTTGAAAGCTTCTATGAAGACGTGGAATCGGCAATGAGTAAGGTAAAAACACAGTATACTATAGTGATGGGCGACTTTAATGCAAAGGTAGGAAAGAAGCAGGCTGGAAACCAGGCAGTAGGAGATTATGGCATCGGCACTAGAAACGCCAGAGGAGAGCTACTAGTAGAATTCGCAGAACGCAATAATTTGCGGATTTTGAATAACTTCTGCCGAAAACGAGAAAACCGCAAGTGGACATGGAGGAGCCCTAATGGCGAAAATAAGAAAGAAATTGACTTTATAATGACCGCACACCCAGGAATCGTGCAGGATGTGGAAGTGGTTGGCAAGGTACAATGCAGTGACCATAGAATGGTACGGTCTCGAATTCACCTAGACTTGAAGAAGCAATGACAGAAACTGATACGCAAGAAGCCAATCAGTGAGCTAGCACTGAGAGGGAAAGTGCAGGCATTCAGAGTGTCGCTGCAGAACAGGTACTCGACTCTTAGTGAGGAAACCAACCTTAGCGTAGATACAATGAATGATAATCTGACGAGTGTCATTACGGAGTGTGCAGTGGAAGTTGGAGGCAGGGTAGTTAGACAGGACACTGGCAAGCTTTCCCAGGAAACGAAGAACCTAATTAAGAAGTGTCAAACCATGAAAGTGTCAAGTACAACAGACGAAATAGAACTGGCAGAGCTTTCGAAGTTGATTAATAGACGTAATGTATGTGATGTAAGAAGGTATAACATGGAGAGAATTGAACACGCTCTAAAAAACAGAGGAAGCTTCAAAACAGTGAAGAGGAAACTTGGGATAGGCAAACGTAGGACGTATGCACTAAGGGACAAAGAAGGCAAAAGAACTACCACTATGGATAGGACAGTTAAAATAGCGGAGGAGTTTTACAGAGATATGTACAGTAGCCGAGACAACCACGACCTTATTACTATTAGAACTAGCAGTAACCCAGACGACACCCCACCAATAATGATAGAAGTCAGAAAAGCTTTGGAGAGCATGCAAAGAGGCAAAGCTGCTGTTGAGGATCAGGTAACATCAGATCTGCTGAAAGATAGAGGACAGATTGTGTTAGAAAAACTAGCCAAACTGTTTACGAGGTGTCTCCTGACGGGAAGGGTACCAGAGTCTTGGAAGAACGCTAACATCATCTTAATACATAACAAAGAAGATGACAAGGACTTGATGAATTACAGGCCGATCAGCTTGCTCTCTGTAGTGTACAAGCTATTTACAAAGGTAATTGCTAACAGAGTAAAGAAAACATTAGAATTCAATCAACCAAAGGAACAAGCAGGATTTCGAACAGGCTACTCAACAATTGACCACATTCATACTATCAATCAGGTAATAGAGAAATGCTCAGAGTATAACCAAAGACTATACATAGCCTTGATAGATTACGAGAAGGCATTTGATTCAGTAGAAATATCGGCCGTCATGCAGACACTACGGAATCAGGGCGTAGACGAAGTATATATAAACATTCTGGAAGAAATCTACAGGGGATCACCTGCTACCATAGTGCTTCATAAAGAAAGCAACAGAATACCAATCAAGAAGGGTGTAAGGCAGGGGGACACAATCTCCCCAATGCTATTTACCGCATGCTTACAGGAGGTTTTCAGAAGCCTAGAATGGGAACAGTTAGGGATAAGAGTTAATGGAGAATACCTTAGTAACCTGCGCTTCGCTGATGGAATTGCATTGCTGAGTAACTCAGGGAACGAATTGCAACTCATTATTACGGAGTTACACAGGGAGAGCAGAAAGGTGGGTCTTAAAATTAATCTGCAGAAAACGAAACGAAAGTAATGTACAACAACTTCGGAAAGGAACAGCGCTTCGAGATAGGTAATAGTGCACTTGAAGTTGTAAAAGACTATGTCTACTTAGGGCAGGTAATAACCGCAGAGCCTAACCACGAGATTGAAGTAATTAGAAGAATAAGAATGGGGTGGAGCACATTCGGCAAGCACTCTCAAATTATGACAGGTAGATTGCCATTATCTCTTAAGAGGAAGGTATATAACAGCTGTATCTTGCCGGTACTTAGCTACGGAGCAGAAACCTGGAGACTCACAAAGAGGGTTCAGCCTAAATTGAGAAACACGCAGCGAGCAATGGAAAGAAAAATGGTAGGTGTAACCTTGAGAGACAAAAAGAGAGCGGAATGGATTAGGGAACAAACGGGGGTCAAGGATATCATAGTTGAAATAAAGAAGAGGAAATTGACATGGGCCGGGCATGTAGTGCGTAGACAGGATAACCGCTGGTCATTAGGAGTAATTAACTGGATTCCCAGAGAAGGAAAGCGGGTTAGGGGGATACAGAAGGTTAGGTGGGCAGATGAAATTAAGAAGTTTGCGGGTATAAATATGCAGCAGCAAGCACAGGACCGGGTTAACTGGCGGAACATGGGAGAGGCCTTTGTCCTGCAGTGGACGTAGCCAGGCTGATGATGATGATGAGGTGGCGAAGATGACAAAGCGCCTGTACGAAGGGTAGTGAAGGTGAGAAAAGAACTACAGTCTGGCCTATAAAGAGAATCTGGGTTAGAGACCTTTCAAAATAGAACCGAAGTAACTTCCAAAGCTAAATTTGCCGGCATCTCCACGAAGCGAACTATAGTAGGTGGTCGATGTTGTGGGTATCGCATCGACGAGTATCTCAACGTTGTCCAGCTGTTCAATCTTTTAATAATAACAGATTGACATAGGGTAAATTTAGTTCACCTATCAGTCCGCTCATGCAATTCAACGAGGAGTCAGAATTCTGAAAAGGAGGATATGGTTCTAAAGTGAATCGAAGCATCCGTCTTGCTACCGGGTGTAAAGGTAGCATTGTGATATGCGTGAATTGTGAAGGCGTGTATTGCTCGACGTGCGCCTTTGTGTTAGACGTTTCGTATAGAAGCCTCAATATCTAGGAACATTTTAGTAGAGATCGGTAGTCTTTTCGATAGGTTGATTTCGCCAGGAGCAGCGATCTATTTCCTTATATTTAACCTATGTCTACGATGGTGTATAGTGAAACATTTTTTTCCGAATAAATTTATCGTCGGGCTAGTTTGCCATATGCTTACTGAAATATCAAACGACGTGTACCATCAAGGAAGAAAATTAAAGGCAAAACAGAAAGGGCATCTTCACTTTTCTTTCTTTATGGTACGCGTCTTTTTAATTAGTAACTTTTTTTCTCACATATCTTTTGATTATATAGACTACACTGTTTCATACCGTAACCGCAACGGAAGATAACACTAGACTCTGAGGAACTTGGCCCCTAAAAATACAAACTTCACTATTCTCCAGCCACCTGCGGTGAGATGGGTTCTATTGAGTATCGCTAATAGCAAAGGGTAGGCCTAGCATATACCGACCGATTCCGCGTACATGTCAAAGACGCATGTTATTTGCGGATATGCCAGATGTGCGATTTCAACGGGTGCAAATGGCTTCTTTGCACAGCTGGGCCATCCATTAACCTAAATTTTGCATTATTCGTGCATACGGCATTCACAAAAGAAGCGATTACTCTGATTGTTACGTGCTTTGAGCAAGCAGCTACAGTCTCTGAAGGCTGCATGTCCCACTGTGACTCCTACGAGAGAATACAAACTTGTTAGGCCGGCCTCATTCAACTAATGTCGTGGTATTTTTTTTTCTGTGCAATAAATTCGTTTTAAACGTTATGAAGCTTAGCGAAAAAATGACGATACGAGTGAAACATGCAGTGCACCATGAATGTGGCTTCGTTTGTCAGTATCTTGCTACTTTTCAAGTGTGGTCTCTTGACAGAAAAAGATCCCCACAAAATGCGTGCCACCGCAGGGGAATTATCGTGCGCCCAAGCTATACGTCAGAACACGGGGCTGGCAGACTGACGCAGTGATACGTTTTACACAAGAAGTTGGTACTTCCTGTTTTGCTTGCGCGCATGTAAAAGACCACAGATGAGCATAAATGTACTTCAATAACTGTTTTACACGGATGCAATGCGACAAGCACTCGAATAGATTGAGCTACAGGTTAGGGCGCTGATACATCCGTGTTGTATATCATGAGTTGCGTCAAAAAAGATCCCAATAAGAAGCCAATGATTAGCACGTATTGATTGAAAGAAATTAGAGTTACCTTGAAGCATCGTCCCATGGCCGTTGGAATGAAGCGAGAAATGCCTATTGAACTTGTTGGTAAGAGGCGGTAAACTGCATCTTCTTCCCTGTTTTGGTACATCTCGGAAGTAGGCTATCGAAGTGCGAAATGAAGTGCTTCTACTATTATCAACATGCTATTCGTTGCTTGTAGCATTTGGTTTCCGTCAATTAAAGATGAAAATTTACTATAACAGGAATATAGTGTCTTTCAAACCGATATCTACATCTGAAGGCAAACAATCTTTTCCAGTGTTGATTATTGAATTTCTGGAAATCAAAAGGTGTTGGCGTGGTCAAGGGGTATTTTTCTCAGCAAAGGCTATGATTTTCATTTGTTTTAATTATTTTTATTTTATTTACATAATACTGCAGACCCTAGTTGGGTCCATGTAGGAGGGCAGCACACAAATACATACATTCACAAAAACCACAACGAAATAAGACAAGTTTAAAAGACCAAGAGGAAAAGAAGAATAACAATAACGTCAGAACAGAAAGTAATAAAAAGTAATAATAGAGAACATAAGGCGCACGCATGAACATTACGTATTACTCATACAAGAGCAATAACACTTTCAAAATACTCAAGAACAGCAACGGTAAAGCTAAGTAACGAAGGGTTAGTCAGTGTGACATTGTTGATAACACAAAATAGATATACGTTCAACAAAATCTGCGTTCGTTTTTTGCGATACCCCCAGATTATTCCAATCGTTTACAGTTCGTGGAAGAAGTAAAACTTGAACGGGTTAGTTCTGCTGCTGTATGGCGTTATAGAAAGATCATGACGATGCCTTGTTCGACTTACTGTAAGTGCGGACGCTTAAGCCTGTGGGTTAAGAGAGTACCAATTGTTTTCAAGTTGGTAAAGAAATTTTACCGGTGTATTTTCCTTCGGAGTTGTAGAGTCTGAATATTGGACGTATCATTAGGGCAGTGGGAGAGGCATTTATTCTATATTTATAAAAAAAACCTAACTGCTCGGCGTTGCATCATTTCTAATGCATTAATGTTAATTATTGTTAGTTTTTGTCCAAGGGTCACATACGATGCAAGCATATTCGAGCTTCGGTCAGATTAGTGATGTGTAAGCCAAAACTCTGGTGTCACAAAGAGCATGCTTTAGTTTGCACCTGAGGATACAAAGTTTTTTCAAAGAGTTACAGATGTTGGGACTTTGGTTATTCCAGCTTAGGTCACTGGTTAATTTGATTTCAAGGCATTCACATTGGTTTAATTTGGTGAGCGGTGCGGATCCTAGGTTGTAAATTAACGATAATTTGCCAAGTTTTTTTGTTGTAGACATGTAAACAGTTTTTTCTGTGCTCAGTTTCCTGCCCCACCGCTTGTACCATGCGAAATGTTTTGAAGGTTAGAGTTAGGTACTAACTGATCATTTCGGAAACAAACTTCCTTAAAGAAAACACAATCGTCTGTGAATAGCTTTATTAGTTTTGGGGTACAAACTTTGTGAACAATGTCCTTTATACATATTAGAAACTGTAATGACTTGAAAACACTACCCTATGGAACTCCAGAGCTTACGGAAAGTTCATTAGAAAAATAATTATCTATTGATACAAACTGCTTGTGATTAGACAAATAAGCTGCTACCTTGTTATTATTGTATGCATGAGAGTTAATTTACTGCAATTTGTTTACGAGTTTACTATGAAGAGCAAGGTCGAATGCTTTCTTAAAGGCCAGAAATATAACGCCAATTTGGCTTGACTTGTCAAGAGTACTAGCAAGGTAGTGAATGATTGTCGTAAGCTGTGTTACAGTGGATAACTCTTTGCGAAAGCAATGCTTGTTAGAAGACAGTACATTGTGATGATTTAAAAACTTAGCGATTTATTTGCAATTATTTGTTCGACTAACTTGCCACATGCAGAGGTCAAATGAATGGGGCGATAATTGGTTAGTTGGGCTAAGTCGCCCTTTTTTGAAATGGGAACGACCCGTGCAGTTAGCCAGTCTGCAGGAACAGTAGCTGATGACAACGAGGAACGATAAATGTTTACTAGACAGGGAGCTGGTGCTGCAGCATACCTGCGCAGAAAGGCATTCGGTCTGATGTCTGGTCCTAGAGAGGATTCAACTTTGACGTTCAAAAGCATTGACGCAACACCTTCTTCTGATATGATATCAGGGTTCGAGTGACATGCCATGTTATCAGGGTTTATAATGTTATCACGATGACGAAACACACTTAGAAAATATTTTATAGTGCTCCGCGATACATTTCTTATCAAAGGCGATGAGGCCTTTGCGAACAATTTGGTCGAGTGAATTCGTTTTCGTTGCTTAAAAAAAGACCAAAATTTTTGAGGTGCTGTGCGGATAAAGTTTGGCAATATGTACTGAAAGTACGAGTGCTTAGCTAGCCGTACTTCTTCATTTAGTTTATTTTGCATTTGGTGAACCATGACACCTGAGGCTCGTCGTCACCTTAGGCGCTTTACTTTTCTTTTGAGGCGCAAGATCTTTCTCGTTAGCCAAGGAATAGTCAAGGATGTTCTTAAGGTTTTGTTGGGGATGTAGTTGCTTAGGCAGTGAGCAATGAATTGTTTAAACCGATTCCTAAAAGACAGTAACATCGTTGCTACGAAAGCCGTCAAAACTTAGTTCCAGGAAGTCTAAGACACTTTCATCTCTGGCAGGAAAGAAATCTTTAACTGCCATCGTTTTGCGCACTCTCGTGCTAAGCACATCTAAAGAAAAAGAACAATATACTAGGTTGTGATCAGATATCCCAGAATCAACCGACACATGAATGTTTTCTAGAGAACGACTAATAAACACGAGGTCAAGTATAGATGCTGTTGAACCACAAGCACGCGTTGGCTTAATGACTATCCGATGACGATTGTGAGACAGTATAATGCCCTACACGTAACGCAAATGTGAATGATTTTGGTGCAAAAAAATATCTTTTCCCAATCTAAATTAGGCAGGTTGAAGTCCCCTATAAGAAGTACTTTGTCATTTGTTAAAGACGCCATGTGTTCCAGAAGATGGCGAAGAAATTCAGGGGAAGATTCCGGTGCTCGATAGGCGGCAAAAAGCAAGATTGTTATATCCCAGCAAGAAAACTTTATTGAAACGATTTCTAGCTTACCATCCTGTGGTAGAAGAATAGCAGTTATGATGTGTTTAAACAAAACAGCCACACCGCCCTCTCAAGTACTTCTGTCAGGCGATACACCCGATACGACAGAGGAAACACAATTGTATTTTCAATATCATCGTGCCACCATGTTTCAGTTATGACAATTACGTGAATATTATAACTTAACATTGTAGCCTCGTGGATTTTCGATTTCATAACGACACTGTGGGATTTAATATTTAGAACACGAAGTCCTTTAGAACCAGGGAAAGCCTTACCAGAAGAAAGTTACAAATTTGTGGACTTGTTTTGACGACCGCGCATTTAATATCCTTGTGTTCTTACTCTCATCCTATGTGAATAGTTCATTGTTGATACGCTGTTTATCATTAAGTAGGCAAATTTTCTTGCCTTGCTCTCTATTAGTTTTAGCGCTATCCCACAGGAGTTTACGTTTTCTTAGGGTGTTACACGAGTAATCCATTTAGACCGACATGCGAGTACCTCTAATTTTATGAGCATTTCTTGGGATTTGCTTGTTTACATTTTCAATATTGTTCTTCCTGTTATCATGTTTGGCTAAGTTTCTGTTTCAGTTATGAATTCTGGCGATGCGCAGCTTAATAGGACTGTCTTCCAGTTTTCCCTTTTCTTGTTTGTTGTGAGAGTAGCAGTTGCCCATTGACCTAAATTTCTCCCCTGGAATGAGTACCTGTAAAACTAGAAGACTTTTGATTTCTGCCTCCGCTCCTTCAGGCCAGTTAGTGTCAAGTTGATTTGTATATTTCTTTCATTGGTTTTTCTAGTAGCAGATGCGGAGTAGGCTCATAGAGTTTGATATATTTTCAGAATTTCATTTCATTTGTAGATATATATGGATATTTAGCGGATTTCAAGTCAGACAGAGCACGTGAGCAACAGGACCGCTACTCTGGCTTTTAAAGGAGCCATATACAGCAACTCGGTTCAGTCCCTATATTAGCAAAACCTGGTGCCGGTAAAAAGCGCAGGAATCTGGATGCGAAGCCAGCCACTGTGTCATCACGGAAAATATTATAACACCGTGCTACCGACCAAGGGTTGCTGCTCATTAGTGGCTTCACTGAATTTCTTGATGGCTTAAAGATCCAGCTGCAGGTCACATGGACAACTTCGCAACATTAAGGGTTACTTGTGGTGAAACTGTATTTAAATAAACAAAATTACGTGTCATTCTTCGTCATCGAGATGTGGGTGCTGTGGCTAACATCGAGTTTAAAAGCGCGATACACAAAATCTTGGAGGAGGAAGGAAAGAAACGGAACGCAGGGAGGCTAAACAGAGGCACATATGGTTTGCTACCCTGAACTATTACTTTCTCTAATAATAAAGGAATTCAAAATAGCTTTCGAAGTACCAATGTTTTAAACTTTAAAGAGAAAGAAAGAACTTTGTGGGATATACACAAAGTGTGTTGTTTAGCTTTCTGCAAAGTGTTGCTTACTTCTGCCCGTGATTACTTCACCATGTAAAGCATGTTGCTGTCAAGCAGCTAGTCACCAACATGCAGTTTCAAAGAAAACCGGTTGGCATTGCATATCAAGCCAAAGATTATAATGGTTGTGTCACTGCTTTACCTATTTTACCTATTCTGTCTGTTCTCGTTGTGTAGCGTTGTTTACTGAAATAAGTATCCTAACTTTTTTTCAGCTTCCTGCATCCCAAAATATGCTCTACCTCGTGGGTTACTCAAAGAATCTTAGTATGTCAGGGTACCCATGCGTAGCGTCTACGTACATGTATTACATGTACGGTGCGCATTATCGTGAATTGCTATTGAAAACAGAAAAGGTGAGTGACACATGTAACACTCATTACTACAGTTCTTGGCCCGGGGACACTTCATATCTACCAACGCTTCGACAACGCCTTTAAAAAAGGTGCAGTCATAATAGACAGCCTCTCATAAGTTATTATCCTTAACATCACACGGCCGGGCAGACGAAAAATGATATTTCGAACACAACCAGGCGTACAGGCTTTATCCTTCACCGGGTCGTATCAAATCAGATTTCGCTAAGTTAAGCTTATGCGTAGTATATCAGAAATATTTTGTGATCCACGAGATGCGTGCACCCGTGGACACTTCCAGGGACGCTGTTTAGGTTCATGCATTTCAATATATTTCAATAATTTTATGTATTGCAGGATGCCAATAAGCGCCAAAATATACAGGAAGGAAGAGAGCACAGCCCCGCCGCGGTGGTCTAGTGACTAAGGTACTCGGCTGCTGACCCGCAGGTTGCGGGATCAAATCCCGGCTGCGGCGGCTGCATTTCCGATGGAGGCGGAAATGTTGTAGGCCCGTGTGCTTAGATTTGGGTGCACGTTAAAGAACCCCAGGTGGTCGAAATTTACGGAGCCCTCCACTACGGCGTCTCTCATAATGATATGGTAGTTTTGGGACGTTAAAACCCCACAAATCAATCAAGGAAGAGAGCACAGACAGGGGCAGTATGTGCTCTCTTCCTTCCTGTACGTTTTTTTTTGCACAAAATGCGACCCACAACGGAATACCAACGTCCCAGACACTCGGCTCTTGTAAGCTGCATTGAAGCAAGTGTTTTATTATATTCCTTCAGCTTTGCTTCTTAAGCTCGACAAGTCATCTTCTCGAACAGCTGCCGCACGTGAAAAGATGCAGCGTAGGGATTTTCTGTTTAGCTTCGTGTTAGACAAAAACATAATTGTGGTGGTCTTTGCATATGCTTGGTCAGTCAGTCAGTTCATACCACAATAGGCAGCTTAAGATAGTTGTGGCTGATGGTCGGACACGATTGATTTCAAGAGGTAGTAGTGAGCAATGGACAAAAGAGCGTCTTCCGTTTCAGGAGCTTTCTCGTCAAGCTTCGTTGCACTTGCCTTGTCCGTTTAAAGTGGCGTATACAGTTCTTTCAATTGCTCCTTCTAGAGTTACCATTGTGGCCTCACGCAGGTGCATTCTCTCCGTTGAGTCCCGCAACTGTCCTGCTCCCGCTCAGGCGGTGACTGAACATTCAGCACTGCCACATGTAACTGGATAGGTTACTGCTTGCGAGTCGCGCCTCTATAGAGCGCTCCAAAGTCTTTCAACATAGAGAAAGTAGTGAACACTCTCCTCCAAATCCTCTCCAAAGTGTCCAACCCTCCTCTCTCAAGTGTTCAAATTTTATCTATATGCTCTCCCGAACGGTACCCATGTGCGGGCGCGAGCCCTCTAAACGAGCTCACGCCACTTTTCTATGAAGAATGCTATGTCACGCTGATAACACGCGCGCGCACCAGGAGGCAAGAGACGGGAGAGGATGATGGGCTGCGTGGCGGCTCGGTTAAAGAATGGCGGTACTTTTCTGAAAATATCCATGGATTTTAAAGCGCTTGCATTGAACACGCCGTCTTTCTCTTCACAAGGAGCTCACTCAGAACACTCTTCGTAATCACTCTGCAGCATGAACACTCTGGAAGTCATGGCAGCCCCGCAGTGGTCTTACAATGATGCAGCAGCTCAGGCTCATCGCCACCACTATGCAGTGAGAGCCAAAAAGACCAAAGCGAAAAGAGCTCGCCGTCAGGCAAGCCCTGAGCTGCGAGCAAACGAAGCAGAAATGTGCACGCCGTGGATCAACCATGACACGTCTTCATGTGAGGGTACAGGGATGCGGGCGGAGGATTCGCGGGTTACTCCATCTGCGAGCAATACCCTTCAACGTCATTCACGTCATGAATATAACGGTAATTTTAGGGGCGAAGTTTCTTCAGGCATGGGTCATGCGTCTCCTGTATGTAGAAGCCACCAATCGTTTAATCTTTGGAATGTCTGCTGGGAGGCGGTACTTGTAATGATTCTCAGTTCGGACTGGCACGGTAGATGGACGTGTTTTTTAGCACTCCCCATCGACTGCGCAGATAAGTGGTTTTGCACGCTTAGCGCTTGCCTTTATTATTATTAAGGCAGCAGTTAAAATGTACGCAGCACTTATTACACTGTACGGCTTTTTTGGAGGTCTGTCACCAGGTAATTACTGGTTTGTGTGTGTGTTTGTTTCTTTGTGTGTTTTTTTGCCAACCAGTGGGAAAGGTGCCCGCACATTGAACACGCAAATTTTTGTAGTAGAGCTTAGACTTTATCTTTTTCGTAGGGCAGGGATCGTTCTTTGTTTTTATCAAGTGAGACAAGTCATAGGGACAATTGGTGTCATAAAGACAAGGTTAAAAAGCTGTAAAGTGTTCACCATGCGGCGTGCAGAAGCAAATGGAGAAGCAGAAGCAAATGGAGACGAAAATGCAGAAGCAAATGGAGAGGATGCTGACGCAAAATGTAGGCAATGTGAGGTCGAGGAAAAATGGAGAAAACGATAGTTGCCTAGAGTGAACTGCTGTTGAGAATCAGTGAGCTGGAGACTGCGTTGGCGAAAGAGCAAGAAAAGACGAAGACAATTGCAGAAAGGCTGAAGTACGGCGAAGAAGCACTAGCCAAGGTGAACATAGGAGCAGCCGACGGAGAGAACGGCAACCAGAACGGCGGAGAAGAAAGAGCGAGCAAGTTTGAAAAAAAACAGGTTCCGCCAGTTCAATTGTCGCAAGGCCCAGCTTCAGCGAAGTAGTGGTGGGCCGGAAGGCAACAAAGCAGCCGGCGTCACAGGTGCAAGTAACCCCCAGGTGCTGGACGCTCCAGCTGAAAGGTCACACGTTGTGATAATTGCGCGGGACTCGAATTTAACTCGATGCGCAGAAGTAATCAAAGAGAGGGTAAGAGGTGTTAAGAGGGTTGCAGTAGGGACGTTCTCAGGACGCAAGCTGCTAGCAGCCATGAAGCGACCGAGCGCAAAACTCAAAACAACAGCTGATAGACGAAACCTCCTGATAGTTTCAGGCGGTTGAAACGATGTCTTTAATGAAGATTCAGCAGCACTAGTGACCACACCGGCGAAAGGAGTCGATGATATGCACGCCACTTCTTCTCAGATACAGGTAGTGTTATGCATGATACCGGAGGTACCGGTGCGTGACGGCAACCTGCAAAGAGCAGTCGTCAACGCGGTAGAAGGTGGTAGAAATAAACAGAGAGGTGCATAGGTGGGGTGGTTTTCAACGAGACAGAATTCACTTCGATGGGCAGCTAAGCCATGAGGTGAGTTGGCGACTTTCAGGACGCGCCGTAGCTTTTTGGGGGGCACGCGGGCCCTTCGCAGTGCAGAATAGCTGAAAACGAGGAAAACAACCAGGGAGACTTTTTGACAGGTAGTATGGAAAGATACGATTCTAAAGTGGCATTACGATAGTTATAGCCCGAGAACAAAACGACGACACAGAGACAAGGACACGAAAGACACGAGCGCTCGTGTCTTTCGTGTCCTTCTTGTCTCTGTGTCGTCGGTTTGTTCTCGCGCTATAACTATCGTCATGCCATACCAACTAGCCCAAGCTGCCACACTGCTAAAGTGGCAGCAGTATCAAAGATAGGTAGAGTCCGGGGCAGAAATAGACGTAGCCACGAGTGCCGAGCCCATCCAGACATAGGGTATGCTAACATACAGGGTGGCAGGAACAGGCTGAAGTGGGAAGAGATAGAAGCACAGCTAAGGGAAGAAAGGCCTATGGTATACGGTTTTGTAGAAACACATCTAGTGACATGGAACAACCTCCTAACAATCCGGACTACGCGTGAGATTATTGTAATAGAACAGACGGCAGGAAAAAGGGGGTGTGGTATTGGGGAATTCATTCTTAAAAGTACAGACTGGTAAAGTGTCAAGCAGGAGTGCAAGGAACATTTATGGCTAAAAGGGAAAGTGGCAGGGCAAATGACACTCCTTGGATTGGTGTACTTGTGGACGGGAGCAAAGACCAGAGGAAAACCAGGCAATGGTGGAATGTATTTAAAAAAAGACATTGAAGAGTTAGGAAGAGAGGGCGAGAAAATTATACCAGGAGATATGAATGCGCACATGGAAGATACAGATGGGTATATTGACCCATCAGGCAAAATAATTATGGATATGTGTGAAAGTCACAATTTGATCATTTGAACAGTACCTAAAAGTGTGAATGCAAATAACATGGGAGGTAGGAAGGCTGCAGTCGACGATAGATTGCGCACTGATGTTACACAGGGTGTATGATAAGTTCAGGGGAATGTACATAGATTAAGCTGGCTCTAGAAGTCTAGGTAGAGATCAAAAACGTATCAAGCTAAGTTTTGGAACAGCAGTGAAAGTTGGAAGGAGACAAGATGAGCAACTACAGAAAAATTTTTATTCAGAAATGTAAACAGAAATAGCTACTAAACAAATTGAGAAAGTAATCACTTAGGAAAACAAAACATTGAGGACATACACAAATCTAAGTAGACTGTTTGAGCTAAAGCTTGCTAAGGCACGTGACAAGTCACCCCAGAAGAGGAGACACAAACCCAAGAGTTGGTGGGATGAGGAAGTTAACAGAGCTATAGAAAAACGTCAGGAATCATCTAGGAAACACAGACATGCTAAGCAGTGGGATGAACCGACAGATGATGTTGAAAGAAAATGGGAAAGCTTTCTAAGCTGTAGAATGGATGCATTCCTTCTGACCAGTGAAAAGATTAGTAGAAAGGGAGCTCAGTGGCTGGCAGAAGTACACAAAAAAGATAGAAAGGCAGCTGCGAAATTTCGGAATTACCTAAACTCCCTAATAAATGAGACGAGCCTAGAGCAGAGATTTATAACTACCGCGTAAGGTGCTAGGCTAGAAGGGGACGAAGCTCTTGAATAAATAAGAACAAGGGTGACAGAAAATTTTCAACAAAGATGTGCTTTATGCACAAAAATATACAAGGATGAATCAAGTGGCGCAATGACTCCATTTTCACAACGAGAGAGGGAAAGGGCTGAGAAGAGGGTTCTTAGTTCATCGACAGGCCCAGATGGCTTTCCAACTATGCTGACAAAGACATTAGGTCCGAAGTCTAAGCAGGCTTTGAGAGAGGCAGTGAGCAAAATAATAATCGATGGTGAAGTCCACGATGGCTGCAAACTTAGCAGGATGAGCATGATCTATAAAGGGGGAAAAAGCTGGCATAAACAACTACCGTCCTAGAACAGTGACACTAGTGGTCTACAGGCTGGCGAATCAGATTATAAAGAAAATACTGAAGGCCTAAATAGAAGATGATGGGGTGCTGAAGGATCTGCAGAATGGGTTTCGGAAACACAGGAGGTTGAAATGCAATCTTTTCTCACTGACACAGTGCATCGAAATAGCAGACAAAGAACACAGGGTCTGTGGCTAGTATTTTCGGATATCAAGAGAGCGTATGATAGCGTGGTTCAAGAGGACTTGTGGGGAATACTGGGCACACTAGGTGTGGAAGAGGGAGTCACTAATATTTTAAAGGATATCGATAAAGGTAACAACGCAGTCATAAATTGGGAAAAACAGGTATCCAAGCCTGCAGAGGTGAAACGGTGGCTTAGGAAGAGGTGTCCTCTGTCACCCTTGTTATTCATGATGTAACTACAAGAATTAGAGGCCAAATTGAGGGAAGCGACTGGGCTTCAACCTCTCTTTCGGCAAACAAGAAAAACTCAATGAACAGGCACTACCAGCATTGATATACGCAGATGATATAATGCTATTGGCCGAAAACAAGGAAGATTTGCAGAGATTGATGGACATCTGCGGTAATGAGGGAGATAAGTTAGATTTCAAATTAAGTGACAAAAAATCAGCAGTCGGGATTATGATAATGAAGGTAGTGAGCTTAAAATACAGGAATTCACGCTATATATGACAGATATATACAAATGGGCGTATGGATAAACAATGGGGCCGAATACCTAAGGGAACACGAAATATACGTGACGAATAAAGGTAACAGGAATGCAGTGGTGATGAAAAACAGGGCACTGTGGAATTACAATAGGTATGATGTTGTGAGAGGAATATGGAAGGGGTCATGGTTCTTGGTCTGACGTTCGGTAATGTGGTCTTGTGCATGAGATCAGAAGTTCAAGCAAGATTAGAAATTAAGCAATGTGGAATAGGTAGGCTTGCCTTGGGAGCTAACGGGAATACACCAAAGCAGGAAGTACAAGGCCACATGAGATCGACATCAATTGAGAACAGGGAAGCTCACATCAAGATGAAAGTTGAAATGCGATTGAGGGAAAGGGGGAGGAGCGTTTGGCTAGGAGGTATTCAGCTACTTGTACATGTAGAATGTCGATACAAAATGAAGGAAGCGAACCAGAAAATTGACTTGTAGATACTTAATAATAGCAGGGGGCCAAACCAAAAAAAAATTATCGGATAAGAAGGTGAAGGAAGCTGAGACCAATATGTGGATAATTGGCATGATTAAGAAGTCCTCATTAGAGATCGCTCGAACTTTTAAGCAGGAAATTGCCAAGAAAATGATCTATGATAATACTCGGTGTAGTTCTCTATTGTTTGAGGCCAGGACGGGAGTATTGTGAACCAAGACATATCAGGCCAAATACGAAGGTGTAGACACGGTATGCAGTACATGCTGAGAGGAGGAGGAAACTGCCGAACACTTGATAATGTTCTGTAAAGGGCTTCACCCTATGGTTCAGGATGATGGCGCAGAGCTCTTGAAAGCAATCGGGTTTAGAGACAAGGAGGGCAAATTAGACTTTAAGCGGGTAGAAATAACTAAAAGAAGGCTATCTGATTGGTGGCTAAAGACAAGGCACGATTGAAAATTAAACATGTCACTGCAAAGTACGAGTTGTCAACCTCACAATTAAAGAAAAAATGAAAAAAATCTAGTTTTTGGTTCACTAAGTATAACGGCTTGGTGGCGTTAGCCATCGCCCGATCTAAACAGTATAGCCATATCAATCTAATTCAATCCAAAAGATGGGAGATGGCGGTTCTTGCAGTGTTCACTAGATGAACGGACGTACGGACAGACAGACAGAGCGACAGACGGACGGAACTAACAGGCGGAAGAACATAGGCAGCGGGTGATTCACGGTTTGCCGATAAAACCTTTCGAAGCTTCACTCCATTCTTCAACTTTCACTCTGTCGATGGATATCCTGCGATTTTTTAGGTGCCAGGAGTCCTATGGTCGTGCTCAATCCTGTGTGCGGCGTGAATGCCCTAACGGCGCGTGAGCGCTTCTCCCCCTGTATCCTTTTCTATGCTCGCCCTCTGTTTCCTCTAGGCGTCCCATTCACGGGTTTGCAAAGCCATTGTGCATATGCGTCCCATCCCCCTCTCTCTCATATTCGATGCTCGTTCTTTTCTCGTCTAAAAACACCAACGCCGGTAGCGTCTGCTAGCCTACACGCATTCCCTTTTCTCTCCTCTAGGCAGCCCTCTCAGCGGCGTTTACACCCCATTTATCCTACGCCAACACCGACTAAATTCCAAGGCAGAAAGGCTGCCGCAGTGACGTCAGAGGGTGGAGGCCCAGTTACGCCGCGAACGCTGCGGAAATCCGGTGTTTCGTTCGCGTTTTAGGAGAACAAACGCTCCCGCTCTCGCAGCTGCTGCGGCTTGATTGGGCCGAATAAAAGATGTGGAAAAAAAGTCTTACTGAGCATGCTCAGTTGGGTAACTGGGCCTCCAACCTCTGACGTCACTGCGGCAGCCTTTCGGCCTTGGAATTTAGTTGGTGTTGCCTACGCTCGTCCCTCTCGCACCTCACAACGGCAACACAAGAAGCCTCTTCTAATGAATTTCTTGGTTGAAAAAAAGAAAAACTGACTTGTCGCGCTGCGAAACCCTTCACTGGTCACCCCACATGTATATGCACTGTATTTTGACCTCAAAGGTAGTGCCGGTAAGAGATTTTTGCGTGCTTTGTAGAGAAAAAAATTCGCAGGTTGCAGGATAACTAAAACCATACTGCCGGTCTTTGTGTCTAATCAAAGTCTTCCGTTTTTATTGCTAAATTAGCAGCGATTGGCATGTTTCACTAGAAAACACCTGTATATCACTGCGTGCTTTGCACTTCCCCAGTTTTTTGTTAATTGATAGATTGATTTGTGGTGTTTAACGTCCCAAAACCACCATATGATCATGAGAGACGCCGTAGTGGAGGAATCCGGAAATTTCGACCACCTGGGGTTCTTTAACGTGCACCCAAATCTGAGCACACGGGCCTACAACATTTTCGCCTCCCCTGTTTTCTGTGCAACACCACGATGACCACCAGTGTCAACGGCACCACCAGCAAGCGTTAGCGTGAAATGCTTTGCATCTACACATGGTTCTTTTTAGCGGGAGATGTTGCAATGTATTGACAATCTGACGCGAAAAAATTCCCCTTTCAGGCAGCGTCATCCTGCTGTGAAATCATGTGCCCAGTTTAAAAAATGACTTTACGGCGTCTGTGTCTGTTTTCGTGTGTTGTTTTCACAAAGTGAAGGAGACAATAAGCAGCCTCGCCATTTTTATTAGGAGCATTGCTGTTCCTATAGCAACGTTCTCTTATACCTCTATCTACTCCGAAGAACCCCCTCACACTTACATCCTGACGAAAGTCCACCTCATCCATATAAGCACTGTATTATTTCTTTACCAAAAACTTTCCAGTTTTCTATTGATTCGTGCTTCCGATCATGAATCGCTGCTCCATTATGGCCTTTCTGTGCAAGGAAATGTATGCCGTGCCATGTGTACCATGTGGTCAATCTAATGCTACTATTCTGTGGGCAATCAATTGTCTTTTGCAGAATTTGTGAGCTCTGGTTAATTGTACGCAAGAAGTATTCGTGATAGTAACATTTATAAATTCTCATTTTCTGCTGTTCTTTTCAGAGACGTGGACCGTGGGACAGGTATGCATTTTTAATGGAAATGGTACATCTTATAAACAAGCGTTGAAACGCTCTCCAATATTTATGCTATGGTTTGGGGCAATATTCACCGCAGCTTATGTGAGGTAGTGTTAATTTTGACGCAGTCAATTAATTCTGTTCGAAGAAGACAGATTTGAAGTACTTTGGTCGGCTCCCCAGAAAACTTATGCGTGGTTTTCGAAATGTCTCTTTTCACAGTGATGCCAAAATACAGCAGGTGTTAAGATTACACAGTAGCGAAGTTTTTACAAGTAAACGTGGTAAACGCGTCTTTGAATCACTGGTATAGCTTCACTGAAGCGCATAATTCACGAGGAGATGGAGTAGTGTATTGCTGAGTACTAATGTGTAGTGCTTGGCGGACAACGTTCACAGGCACGTTTCTCTATGGAGGTTTTTAGCGGAGCTGTAAATCGTTCAATTATGCTACGTTTTGTTACCTAAAAACTATCGTGGTCATCAAGCATCATGTGCTGGCTTCTGTATTTTCTGCCTCATTGCCACAGCACGTGCGCCGAATTGTCTCGTGGGAGATCCAATTACCATTATACGCATGTGAGCGAGTTCGAAAAAACCAAAATAAAAAAGCAAGAAAGTACAGAAAAAGGGAAAGAGACAAATAGACCTATTAAGATAGAATAACAAACAGGCACAAAAAAGAGATTGAGAAAGAAGTATAACCATATAAAAACAGTATAAAGCCGTTATATTTCTCGCTGTCACCTAAGCAGCACAAATCCGTGTTTTCCCGAACCTCTCTACTGTAGAGGCTGCATCTGCCATGAATCCTAGATTTACAAGCCCACATACATTTGTGAACGTCAGCCGCACAACTTTCACGGTGCGAGCACAACGCGAATTTCTCCTGCCGCCTAATTCCAGTTATTAAGGTACGCGTAATGGATCTTCCACGACTTCACCACGTGCTGGAAAACGTAAGGAAAAACATAGCAACCGAAAATCAGTAGGATCTAATGAGAAGGAAAAATTAAGCGGAAGAACAGGGAGGTAAGCCAGTTCTTAGATCGGCCCGTTGCTAGCGCTTCAGTGGCTGTCGTAAGTTTATTGAAATTATTTGTTTATCAATTATTTAGTCAATTATCCCAACTTTTGTACGAAGTCTTAGCAGGAGTGGGTACACATATACATATAATATTACATTTTACAATTCAAGAAAACAACAGAAAGAACCCATAACAAAAACAATGCGACAAGAGAAACAGTATTTGTGACACGTTCATTTTTTTCTGCACATTTCGATAAAATTTCACTTTATATTTACTTCAAAGCTATTCACTTCACGCACTCCCAAAAATTCTTGGTCTCTTTGAAGCTGCGATGCCGTCGAGAATAAATTTGCTGGCATCTGGATTGAATCAGCCGGCAGTTGCAAGAATTTCAGTGGCACATGGAATAAAATGACTGGCGCGTTGACTAAATTGAGTGGCGGCGAATGAAATTGACTGGCGCCTTCATTATTTTGGCTGGCGCTTAGAATAAATTGAGCGGCAAAACCTGTTGACCAATCCTAGATTAGAAACATTGAAACAAGAGTCAATGTAACACTTTTTTTAAATGCGAAGCATTTCTTAGCGAACTTCGGCGACTTTGTGCGTGTCTATCTATCTAGCCGGCTACGGCTTTTAACTCTCCTTACCATTTCAATATTGGTGTCGATACCAAACTTGGTATGGCATAACATCACTGTATGGAAAACATTCTTGACTATTCATAACATAAAAGTTTTGACATGAATGCCGTGAATGTCATTATTCACATTTCATGGTCCTGCAGCTGTTGCGGTGGCTTTGTTCCCATGGCATGTTGCAAAACCGGTATGCTATGGCAAGAGTGCAAGGTGAACACAAGCGACAGACCCTAACATAAAAATCATGACATGCGTTTCATGTAACAACATGACTACATGCCATGCTCATGATGCGCTCGGGACAGTTTCGCTAGCGTCACATATACCAAATTTGGTATTACAGTACGTGAATAGATGACGAAGTTATATGGCTGGTGCAAACATGATAATCATGAGATGCATGTCATTTACCAACATGACTACATGTCATGCTCATGATGCGCCAGCGGCCGTTTCGCTAGCTTCACTTATACCGAATTGGGTATAACAGAACGTGAATGTATGACGAAGGTATGATACTGGTGCAAACATTATGAACATGAGACACATGTCATGTAACAACATGACTACATGCTACGCTCATGATGCGCTCACGGGCGTGTCGCTAACTTCACATGTACCAAACACGGTATTACGCCGCGCAAACAGACGCCCGAGGTAAGTGACACATCCAAACATGATAATCACGACATGCGTGTCATGTAACAACAAGACTACACGCCACACTAATAATATCCTCGTGGCCATTTCGCTAGCTTCATATATGCGAAATTTGTTATTACGTTAAGCCAATGTACTACGAAAGTATGTGACTGGTGCAAGCATGATAATCATGAGATGCGTGCCATGTGAGAACATGACTACGTGCCGCAGTCAAGGCGCCAATACATTTCGACGAGACGTGGTGCGCGTGCTCGCCGGCGTTGCCACACCAGGCACCGGCCCTTCTATATAATCTTAGGCTTGCACGGCGCTTCGTTGCTTTGATGCATACGCGTTTGAGCGCGTCCGGCATTTCTCCGTCATGAAAAGAGGGAGACTCAGAGTTGTCCGGGTAAAGCATCGGTGCGAAATGCTGCATGTCGCATTTCGCGCCGGTTGCCATCGGGCCGCGACGACAGACGCTGGTCGCGCCTGTCGTCAGACATTAGAGTGCTCGCGTTTTGCTAACGTAGCGTCGCTGTGCCCAGCCGCGCGCATCAACACTACATTGGAGTATACTGGGCCCTTCATGATGCGCTCGCGACCGTTTTGCTAGCTCCACACATGTTGTTAGGTGACGTCAATAGATGGCAAATATATGACTGGCGCAAACATAATAATCCTGACACGCGTGTCATGTAAGAACATGACAATATACCACGCTGATAGGGTGCTCGCGGCCGTTTCGCTTGCTTCACATTTACTAAATTTGGTATCACGTAACGTGAATGGATGACGAAGATGAACGACATATTCAAAGGTGATAATCATGACACGGAAGTCATGCACGGCATCACTTACCTCCATCTCGTAACGTTGCGCTGATTTTACACTGACATATCAACTTTTCTCATTCGTGCTTCACATATCATCGATTCCCACTGTACATGGGATCTGCCAATTTTTTAAGTGTATAAAAGCAAGGGGGTCGCAAAGCCTAAAAAGTGTAAAAAGAGAGACAAGAGAATGAGGCTGAAGAAAAAAAGGAGGACCAACAGTAAAGCACAACCTTAAATAGAACAAAAATATTAAGAGAAAGAAGCAGTGTCATTGAGAAAGAAGCAGTGAGGGAAAGAAATAGATACATGAAAATTTGAAAATTAACCTACACATAAACAATAGAGAACAGAAAGAAGGATTCACGGCGCTGTCACGGAGAAATGATGATGAGTGGGGTGACGCATCCGTTCGCCCACCCGTCCGTCCGTCCGTCAGTCAGACTTTCTGTCAGTCTGTCTGTCTCTGTCTGTCTGTCTGTCTCTGTCTGTCTCTCTGTCTCTTTGTCTGTTTGTCTGCCCGCCCATCCGTCCGTCTGTCTGTCTGTCTGTCTGTCTGTCTATCTGACCATCTGTCTGTCTGTATGTCTGTCTGTCTGTCTGTCTGCCCGCCCGTCTGCCCATCTGTCTGTCTGTCTGTCTGTCTGCCTGCCTGCCGCCCGCCCGTCTGCCCGTCTGTCTGTCTGTCTGTCTGTCTGTCTGTCTGTCTGTCTGTCTGTCTGTCTACCCGCACGCTCATCTGCCCATCTGTCTGCCTGTCTGTCTGTCTGTCTGTTCGTCTGTCTGACTGTCTGTCTAGCTCTCTGTCTTTCTGTCTGTCTGTCTGTCTGTCTGTCTAGCTCTCTGTCTGTCTGTCTGTCTGTCTGTCTGTCTGTCTGTCTGTCTGTCTGTCTAGCTCTATGTCTGTCTGCCTGTCTGTCTGTCTGTCTGTCTGTCTGTCGGCCCGCACGCCCGTCTGCCCAACTGTCTGTCTGTCTGTGTCTGTCTGTCTGTCTGTCTGTCTGTCTGTCTGTCTGTCTGCTTGCCCGCCCGCCCGGCTGCCCATCTGTCGGACTGTCTTTCTGTCTGTCTATCTGTCTCTCTGCCCGCACGCCCGTCGGCCCATCTGTCTGTCTGTCTGTCTGTCTGTCTGTCTGTCTGTCTGTCCTCCCTTCCGTCTACCCATCGGTCTCTCTGTCTGTCTGTCTGTCTGTCTGTCTGTCTGTCTGTCTGTCTGTCTGTCTGTCTGTCTGTCTGTCTGTGCACACGCCCGTCTGCCCATCTGTCTGTCTGTCTGTCTGTCTGTCTGTCTGTCTGTCTGTCTGTCTGTCTGTCTGTCTGTCTGTCTGTCTGTCTGTCTGTCTGGCTGACTGGCTGGCTGGCTGGCTGGCTGGCTGGCTGGCTGGCTGGCTGGCTGGCTGGCTGTGTGTCTGTCTGTCTGTTTGTTCACCCACCTCTCCGTCCGTTCGTCGGTCAACTATACAAAACCGACTGACTCCAACTAGTCATAATATTGCTACTGTGAGGAAGAAGGTGGACACATGCGGAAGCGCATTGCCATCGCCTGGCTCGCTTGGCTGTTCACTCCCTGGCTACGCATTGCCTGCTGCTGCTGCTATCTTCCCGGTTACTGTGTACCTCAATACACCCCAGAACAAGTGGCGGAGCTGCTAGGTCGCGCCAACCTGGAACTTCGCAGCCGGAAACTCAAGCCAGCCTCTGCAATGCCAGATGAAGTACCAAATCAACCGCAGCAACAATCTGCTGTCCTGGTGCCCACATTGGTCTGCTCTGGTTCATTGCATCAACGCGACCGACCAATCTTCAGTGGTACAGAAGAGGAGGATGTTGACGACTGGCTCACCGAAATCGTACGGGTAAGCGTGATCAACGGCTGGGATGCTGCTGCGAAGCTCAGCTACGTGTCATTTTATTTGAGCGGCGCCGTCAGGGTGTGTCATCGAAACCATCGATGCGACTTCCCGACGTGGACTGCTTTCAAAACCCACGTGATGGAAATATTCGGGCGCCCCGCTGTTCGCAAGCTTCGATCCGAGCAATGGTTGCGTGGCCGCGTGTAGCAGAACGGTTAAACATTCAACAGCTACATTGAAGACATTGTCAACCTGTGTAACCACGCTGATGTCTCAATGGCTGATGCCGATAAGATCAGGCATATCTTGAAAGGAGTTGAAGACGACGGCTTTCAGATGCTGCTGGCAAAGAATCCGTCCACGGTGTCTGAACTTGCCAGTCTTTGCCAAAGTTTGATGAGCTGCGCAAACACGCACAGCCACGCCCCGTTCTCATCCACAGGCGACTTCAATGTCGGGATTGGCTGTTGCTCCTGACGACTCATCCCTGCTGCTACAGAATAAGGCTTTCATTCGTGAAGATATCCGTCGCAGCTCTCGCTGATGCCACTTGTTCACGACCAGTCGAATTCCTCGTGGGTGCCCCCTCTCAAAAACATCATCAGGGGCCAGGTTGCCGAAGAGGTCTCGCCTTCGCTCCATCAGGCTCCGACTGCTGCTCCCCTGACGTATGCCACAATCACTTCCAGGCCGGTGATTCCAAGTTGCAGCCCTCGTAGTGCGCCTATTCACCCGCCAGTATCGCCGCCCACCCACCAGTCATACAGTACGCACGAGCCGACGGCCTTCGGCGCACGAAAGACAACCGTCCCATTTGTTTTCATTGTGGCCTTCATGGACATATGGCCTGTTACTGTCGCTTTCGTGGACCACCTATCTCCAACAGTGTGCGTCCACC
Source organism: Rhipicephalus microplus (assembly GCF_013339725.1). Classification (NCBI taxonomy): domain Eukaryota; kingdom Metazoa; phylum Arthropoda; class Arachnida; order Ixodida; family Ixodidae; genus Rhipicephalus; species Rhipicephalus microplus. The sequence continues at coordinate 75,281,513 of NC_051174.1, read as the reverse complement.
ATGGGTCACGTATGTGCCACGTCAACCCCGCCACAGTTATTCAGACGACTACGAATCTGATCCTACCTTCAGGACCTCACCCTCCTCTCGCTGCTCACCTTCTCCTCACTGCCACTCCCTTTCCCCCATGCATCGAAGGTGGAGCCCTAAGCGCCAGGAAAACTAAGAAGCGAAGTTCAGGAGGCGAGAACTTTGGTTCCGGCAAAAAGCATAATTTCTCAAATTTCTTCCGGAAACGTTATTGGAGTCGCTATAGAAGGAACATGGACACTAGCTCTTTTCGACACTGGCACTGCCCTTTCGCAATTGATGCCTGCATTTGCCACCATATCGGAGAAGTCACGACGCCTGTTTCTGGAAAATCCCTTCGTACAGCCAACGCGCAGCACGTCGAGTCATCCGGTACCTGCACAGCCCTTGTCGTCATCCAGGATGTTCTCTATGTGGTCTAATTCATTGTGCTGCCATCTTGTCCTCACCACGACATATTGGGTGGGATTTCCTCTCTGCACATCGTGCGATCATAAATTGCGCCCACGCTGAACTCGAGTTGTTCTCATTTTCGACAGACGTCATTAATGACGAGGACACGTGTCGCAAAATCACAGTTTGTGACAACTACACTGTGCCTGCCCGGTCCACTGTTCTTGTCTCCATCTCTTGTGACTCTGAAGACAGCGGCTCAGTGCTTTTCGCACCGTTTGTACTTCTAGTTCACCGCCGATCACTGCCATTGCCCTATGCCGTTCTCGAGTTCCATTCAGGCACCTCTGTGATGTACATCACTAATCCATCGTCCTAGCCAATTACTTTGCGACGCCGGAAAACTCTCGGCAAAGCCGAGCCGCTGGCGTCATCTTCGATATTCGGCACCATGAGCGACCCCACTGATATGTCGACCCTCGAGACATCAACTCCTCAGCCAATACCGCGATCTTTCACACCAGCTATAGCCAGTGACCTTACGACGACATAACGAGACCAACTTCTTCACTTGCTCGACAATTTTTCTTTCTCTTTGGACTGCCAAGCAAGGGCACTCGGCCGCACAACGACTGTTTCACATACTATCGACGCCAGAAGCCATGCGCCCATTTGACAGCGTCCTTACCGAGTATCAGCGAGTGAGAGGCGCCTTATCGATGACCAGGTGAAGGATATGCTTAAACGCGGTTTTGAATATTCAACCTTCCAACAGTCCTTGGGCATCACCTGTCGTCCTTGTTCGGAAGAAAGATGGCACAATACAATTTTGCGTCGATTATCACCGGCTTAACAAGATTACCCGAAAAGATGTGTACCCGTTGCCACGAATTCATGACGCACTCGACTGCTTGAGGGGAGCGGAGTTCTTTTCTTCCTTGGATCTCCGCTCTGGCTACTGCCAACTGCCCATGGCTGAGACTGACCACTCGAAAACCGCGTTTGTAACACCAGATGAATTATACGAATTCACCGTAATGCCATTCAGTCTCTGTAACGCACCCGCCACCTTTGAACGCATGACAGATGGCCTGTTACGCGGCTTGAAGTGGAACACTTGCATCTGCTATTTAGATGATATTGTCGTCTTTGCGCAAGATTTCGCGACCCATCTACAATGGTTGCACCAAGTTTTGACCTGCGCCCTAAATGCCGGTCTCCAGCTAAATTTGAAAAAGTGCCTGTTCGCCGAAAAAAAACATACTATACTAGGCCAAGTCATCTCCAAAGAAGGCATCCTTCCCGATCCTGCTAAACTTCAAGCCGTATCCGAGTGTCACGGGTCCCGTTAATTAGGGAGGCGATCGCCGGGCTAATTCCAAGGGCCGAAGTATCGGCCCCCCGAACCGCACCACGAAAGCGTGGACAATTTAGAAGTGGTCCTTTTTGGCGCGCCAGCGGACGCCGGCTGTGGCCCAAAGAACAAGTCAGAGCCGAGAGTTGATAAACAAACAAATTATATTCTCAATAATGGCAGATCGAAAACAATACACAAAAATGCACACTCCACAATAGTTGCATACAATATGTCACCAATCAAACAACGTATTACACAGTACAATCAGCCACACTCGAAACAACGGACACAGACAACAATACGCACTACCATGCAGCCGCATGCATTGAACAACCAAGGCACTTAAAGACTAAAGAGAAAAAAAAACCTATTCAGTCCAAAGTTCTTGGATCAAAAGTCTGGATGATACTCTTCCGAGAATCACTCAAAGTCCAGCATTGTTGTCGTTCCGCTGCCCCTGAAGTTTCTCTTCCAGGGAACCTCGCGTCTTCAGTTGGCCTCTCTCCAAGCTTCCAACATCTTCGCCCGGAAACACGTCAGCTTCACACACGCAGCTGTTGTCACGCGTCTTCGCTCGATAGCGGTAGACACACGCTCTTGCCTGTAGCTCGAGCCTTCACCCCTCCGGTGGAAATCCTCTTCCTCTTCTCCTGCTTTGTCGCTACGTACAAAACCTTCGCTGACTACACGGCGGAATCCCTACGCGCTCTGGCGCTAACTTCCGTCTTCTCCTTCGAAGTTTCTCTTCCAGGAAACCTCACGTCTTCTCCAGCTTTGTCTCTATGGACAAAACCTTCGCCGACTACACGGCGGGATACCCTACGCGCTCTGGCGCTAACTTCCGTCTTCTCCTGCTCTCTCGTCTCGGCTGCTCGAATAAATACTTTCCGCGCGAGATTCCAGAAGGTTCTCGTCATTTCGTCGGCGCGATACGCAGCGAAGGCTGGGGAGAGGCGCGAGACTGTACGAGGGCCGTCCCCGACAGATGACTCAACCCGGCATAACACGCCCCTTTCCTTCTAGAAATTTCCAGTGCTTGTTCGGCCGCCGATGTGGGGTGAGGAGGTTCGTCGGCGAAGCCACGCTTCCGAGAGGAGAGGCTCGCGCGCCCGGGGAGCCTTTAGATGTTTGTTTTCTTTTTCTTTCTTTTTCGTTGACCTCGTGGCGTCACTCCGGCGGTTCGTCGCGAGAATTTGGCGGCGCGCCCCTTTTGGGCGCTCGTTCTGTGACACCGAGTTCCCGAAGCCTACTAACCTGAAAGCACTGCGCACCTTCATTGGCCTAGGCTCCTATTTTCGGCGCTTCGTTCCTAATTTCGCTGCTGTCATCGCACCTCTCAATGCACTCCTCCAAGGTGACAATGAACTGTCTACCTGGTCAGAAGCTTATGTCGATGCGTTTACGACATTTCGACGCCTGCTTACGTCTCCACCAATTTTGCGTCACTTCCGGTCCGAGTGCAGGCACAGAAATTCACACTGATGCTAGTGGTGTCGGCCTTGGTTCCGTGCTCGCACAACGTGATGATGCCAACGCCGAATACGTGGTTGCATATGCCAGTCGTGCACTTACAAAACCTGAGACCAATTACACCGTAACCAAAAAAGAGTGCCTGGCCATCGTATGGGCTCTACAGAAGTTTGGCCCCTATCTTTACGGTCGTCCTTTTGACGTCGTAACAGGCCACCACGCTCTGTTGGTTGTCAAACCTCAAGAACCTGTCAGGTCGCCTTGCTCGGTGGACCCTCTGACTCCAGAAATACGACATCTGTGTCGTTTATCGTTCTGGCCAACAACACTTTGATTCGCACGTCCTGTCACGCTTCCCACTCATTTCAGACGCCAGCGCGTCTAGTCACAATCACAATAATTCCCCACTTGACATCTTGGAAATGGCCTCGGAACAACGAAATGACCAATGGATCGCCACAATTCTAAACTTTTTGTCAAGTCCCCTGACCACCCTAGCTTCACGAGTGCTACGCCGCCAAGTGCAGCAATACGCTACCCACGATGTTCTTTAATACCACTGTAACTACCACAAGGATGGCCCCACATGGTTATTGGTCATGCCCCGTCATCTTCGTCACGATCTGTGCTCAGCTTTCCACAATGACCCTCAGTGTGGCCACGGTGGCGTGTTTAAGACGTATACACGCGCCTTCGCCTATACTATTATTGGCGCGGAATGTACAGCTTCGTCTGCAAATACGTCCGCTCATGCCTCGCCTGCCAACGACGGAAACCAGTCTCGCACCTTTCCACAGCGCCTCTCCAGCCGCTTCCCTGCGCAGCCCACCCATTTTATCACGTCGGCATTGACTTGTACAGGCCTCTCCCATGCCTGGCTAACCTCCCTGTCCTTCCTCATTTATTCCTCCTCCTCCCTCTCCCATGCACTGGCGCTGGCAACCGCTGGATTGTCGTCGCCGTGAATCACTTGACAAGATACGCCAAAACAGCTGCATTACCTGCCGCAACAGCCAAGGACGTTTCCTATTTTATTCTACGCAGCTCTGTTCTCCGCCATGGCACCTCGCTTGAACTGCTCAGTGATCGCGGCCATGTATTTCTCCCAGACCTGTTGCAATCACTCCTATCCGAATGTAGAATTATTCACCACACCACTACCGCATATCACCCACAGGCAAGGGGATTAACGGAAACATTTAACCGAACTCTGGGTGACATGTTGTCGATGTACATTGCGTCAGACCACTGCGACTGGGATCTTGTTCTTCCGTTTGTCACATTCGCTTACAACAGCGCCTCCCAAGCCACCACCGGATTTTCATCATTCTGCTTGCTATACGGCCGTGAACCCATATTATCTAGACGTTTACGACTACCAGCCCGTGTCTGTGTTGGCTCACCACGCCGAAAAATGCCAACAATTGGCCCATTCTTTCACCTACGACCAACAGTGTCACAAAAACAGCGTCACGACTCCCACGTTCCTCCTGACCCTCTCATCATCGACTCTCTCTTGTGTATTTGGGTCCCACCAGTTGCTGCTCCCGGCCTTTTGTCTAAGCTTCTTCCGAAGAATCACGGACCCTCCCGCGTGGTTGCACAGACCTCTCGTGTTATCTATGGGGTAGAACCCGTTACGCCATCTTACGACCTTCGGCGTCAGGGGCGAGAAACAGTCCGCATTAACCGTCTCAAAACGTATTAGGGCCCTCTGACCTTTCTCAAGGTCGTCAGGATGGCTACTTCACGATACCGGGGGTTATTGTGAGGAAGAAGATGGACACATGCGGGAGCACATTGCCATCGCCTGCCTCGCTCGGGTATTCGCTCCTTGGCTACGCTTTGCCCGCTGCTACTGCTATTTTTCCTGATGCTGCGTACCTAATTATACGAACGAGTGGCATATTGATCACACGAAGAAGATGAGAACTACAGCAGAGAGATATGCGCGAACACTTCTTTAAGCAGCTCAGCTCAACTAATAAGTTGCAAATACTTTCATTCCTTCCAATCTCCGCCTGCTGGTTTCGTCTTCCTCGTAACATCTTTGGTGGATCAGATCACCATCCTCGCCATGGAACTCTGCAGTGGGCGCTCACTCGCGGCTGTCTACATGGCCTGTCGGGACTGTACTTCATCTTCGGTCATCAAACCTCCTGCCCTGCTTGCCAACCCACCGGCCGCCACAAGTTTTGTGACGCTTCTCGCCGTGAAAGATTCTGGCATATTCTCAGGCTGCGAGGGTTCTGACGTCGACAAATGGCAAGCCTCTACGAACGCGTCAGCGCCACTTACAGGCGGGATTTCACCCTTATGCTCGCGAACGTACGTCTTTTATCTCGACCAAACACCTCGTGTCTGGTCTGGTTCGGCAACTGTGAGCATGACCATACGAGCTGAACCTGTTTCAAGGAAAAGATCCGTGAGCTTTTCGGGAGTGCCTTTGGTCATCGTCAAGCTGCGAAGAATGAGTGGTCCCCTATCACACAAACTTCCATTGAATCATAGACCAGTTACATTCAGGCTGTCCCCGCACTATGCCGCGAAGCTGACGAAAACATGTCTGAGCATGATAAAGTTGCGCATTTTCTAAAGGGTATCGCTGACGATGCCTTTAACTTGTTGGTAGGATTGTCTGGCCAGCGTCTGATGTGAGCGGACGTGTTTAGAGCGTGCTCCGACGAAATGGACACTTGGCCAGCGTTTCGTTGTCAACCCATCACCGCAACTGTTGCGGCGCTAGGCGCTTATTCGCTCGTTATCTACCGGCTGCAGCTGATACTGAAATGCTGCTTTCTGAGCTCGTCGGCGGCACCACCACCCAGCTAGCTGCCAACGGCACTTGCTGCTAGTATCACCGCCATCAAGGTTAAAAGCTTTCACAGCCTCTCCGCAGCCCTGTGTGCTACCAACTGACGGGCCACTACCTGAGGATATAGATATACAAGCTTAAAATGAAATGACTGCCTCAGTGACACCGCCCACTGCAACGAACAATTCGGCAGCCGCTACCATTCCTTCATCAGTGCTGCTGCTGCCGGACAATAACACATTCGCCCCTCTCCGGGAGCTCGAGGAACAGAATATCATTGAAGGTGAGCCTGACAATGCTTTTAATCAAGCCCGCATAATTTCTACCGCACCGAATGGAAAGAAACGTGCGCGAGGTTGGCTTTTAGCGAATTTCAAACGACAGCACACTAGCATGCCCGGGGATCACTCCCGCATGAGAAGTGCACGTCACACGCTCTTTGCTTCCACCCGTTACTTAAACAAAGAATATTATCGACTACCTGTTGGTTATCGCCAAAAGGAGCAGAACCACGCAGCGGTAGTATTGACGCCAAGCTCAGGCACCCTTCACTTTTATCACCACACTGTCATCCTTCAGCGTAAGCAACCACGCCGCGTCATGGATGAGCCGTTCATACGATTGGATAGAGTAATAACTCGCCGCACTTCGGCTCACGTCAACCTCTTTGAGGAAGACCCACTACTGCAGTTCAGGGTTCGCTATTTAGCACCTTGCAACCAGCTCACAGTTGACGCGGCTGAACCGGAGGTTCTCGCGATAGCATCTCTGGCAATCCGAGGAAAGAAAAACGCCATGCCTGCGCGGACGGCGCAGAACAATCACAGCGAAAGCTAGAGGAGTGGTCTTTCACAAACTTTTCTAAACACTTATTGGGTAACTGCTCCAAGAACACTTGCTCGATGCCCACAAGGGCATTATTAATAAAGATCTTAGGGTAATGGGCCAGCATTCGCAATACTAATTCTCATCATTCTACTGATAAGCGTAGTATGTGCTAAATTATCGTGTGGAATTTTGGGTCAGTTTTTCATGCTGTGGCTGACGACTATGAGAAATTGTGCCTGAAGCGGGTGTGTGCCATAGTTGCTTGCTGAGCATAAACAAGCTTTTGTAATGGGTTGGAGCATTGGACAACCCTCTCGTTGTGCTGTTCACAATATGCGACGACTGTGTGTTCTATCACTGTTTTACAACGCTTCATAACTTGTATTAACGCGATTGCTTTCCCGACATCAAGCCTGCCATAGGCAAGTTTGCTACCAATTCCCAAGCACCAGAAGTTGCTTGGTGATAGAATACTGGGATGGCACCCCCCGCACCCATGTTCGAACTCCCTGTTTTTTTTAACTTCACGCGATGTGGTTACAGACACTAGCAGCGACGGCGGTGGACAACGGCAGCGCTGCGCGTGACCAAAATTGTGATCTTACAACCACCTTCACTGTAAAAGTACCCTTTCATGCGTGCGAAGCGATTAATCGCCACTAAATCAGTGGTGTCATTCACAATGCCGGATATATGATATGTGAGGAACTAATGAAGTCATTGCACTGCCACAAGTCCAAAAATCTGCAGGCGCACCCACTTTGTGACACAGGCACTCACCGTTATCACATTTGAAGGTAACAACTTATCCTCTGAGGTCGGCTTGCGGTCATTCACGATCCATATTTTTTTATCGTGCACAAGTGCTCGTTTGTGACATATGCCACAAAATAGGTAATCACAAAGAGCGATTCCACAATATTCCGGCAGCTAGATGCTCTACATGAGGTCTGCAGCAACAAGAAGTGGGTACGCAGTGCCGGAACACAGAACAGAAGTGCCGCAGCTGTGGTGGTCTTCTCCTGGCCCAATCCAGGAACTGTCCGAAGACACGAAAAATACAGAACAAAATGAAACTAAACCACAAGCCGGCTGACAAAAGGCAACACAAGAAAGGGAACACGCAGAAGCATCAGCGCTGCTCCTTCGTGATACAAGGTTTTCCTAGATCCATGTTCAAACCAGCACACTAGGGTTTTTACACCGGGCCGCCAACACCAGCTGCGCAGTCAGAAGGCGCCGGGGGCAACACCTTCGTTGATGTAGTTCAACGAGAGAACGAGCTGCTAACTGTTTCTAGTATACCACATCCATCAAGCTCAACACTGGCATCATGTGCGCTGCAAGCCGCTTCGAGTGGAGGGGCGAAGCTTCCTCGAGGGGGCACAGTTCAATCAACGAGGCTCCTGCTTACCACCGACCATTCACGTCTTCCCGCCCCAACGGTACTCCGAGAATTCGAGCTGAGAGTAGAACACCATATCACTCGAGTATAGAAGTCCATTTATGAGAGATCTGAACTGCTTATTACTCGGGTCATTAAAGATGCGTTGAAATCACCATCGAGCGCGTCACGCTTTCTGGCATGCTCACCCTAGGCACAACTCCGACGACAATCGCAGGAGCACTTGTGATGCGTACACCTTTGGTACCGTGAGCTTCACGGCTCCTCACACCACAAAGGTTCACCCTGGCTGGTTTTTTAAAGCATCGTCATCTACAACAGCCTTGCAGTAAAATTACCATTCGCTTCGTAGCCAGAAGGCTGAAATGACTGCTTGGCTTTCCAGCAAGACAGATGATACCATTCCAGTGGTCATTGCTTTTGAAGAAGTCAACGGCCCTCGACTGAAAACAATGGGCTATGACTGCTACGCCCCGACTGAATAACAAGTTACTACCATGAAGACAGCATTGTATGTGTCACAAGGAACTACGCACATGCACTCAGATATGCAACCGTAGTGAAGCACTGATCTTAGTGTCGTCGGATGCCAGCTGGAACTCTCACCTCAGCATACAATTATTTTGTTCTGCGTTTATGTGGTTCTAGGAAGCACTTGAAGTTAAGCCAATAAGGCGCCGCTTGATCTCAACCTCATATCGCAATTCAGCATGATTTATCTTCAAGATGTCATAATGCTGTGTGGAGACTTGAACTCTCAGGATGTCACCTAGGAATGCAACGAATCCAGACCGCGTGGCAGGCGCATCATTGAGGACTCCCCGGAGTACGGGCTGAGGCTTCTGAATTTGCCCCAAACACGCACGAGGCTGGGAGCAGACAGCTCATGAAGCAGACACATCAACAGATCTCAGCTGGAGCACCCGCTCAAAACTATTTCAGTGGGAGGTGCTAGATAATTGCACGGGAAGCGACCACTTCCCCATACTCATAAGATTTCATATAGGTGACGCCAATACGAAGGTAAAGTCACGTACCAGTGCAGAGTCGAGTCACATCACACAGTGGGACAAACACTGCAGTTTACTAAAGCAACAGCTTCCAGTTAGGAGCATTGACCATCTATCATCTTAGCTTTAAGCGCAGCGAAATGGCAAGCCACCGAGAACCTACGGATTTTTTTTACCACGCAGAATTTGATAGGCATCTCTCACTTTATTGAATAGAAGGCTACGTATTCTGGCTCAGTGCGGGTATTCTCGCCACGCTGCGCATCGCAAAACACGGTTGAGCATAATACAGCGTTCTATTGAGTGGGATGATCAGGGTTAACAGTGGAAGTGTTAACTTCCACTGTTAGACTGGCTGAAGACTGGCTGGTCGGTGTTTTGATAGGAGGACCCATTTTTTTTCGAAGGAGCCGTGTCATCTTTGGTGTCTTAGTTTTAAAGACGTTAGTGGTGACGTCAGCTCCTAGTGGTGGCACGTGTTCTGCTGATTATCACCGTCTGAAAAGCAAAAAATATAATGCAGAAGATTGCTGAGCTCGCTTTCTTTCCACAGATGTGGTAGTGATTGAAAATTGTTCTCAGAGAGGGGAAAAAGAAAAAAAGAAGAAAAAACGCAAAGTTGAGGCAGTGTGCTGCAGAAGTGGCGGCCATGACTGGCGCGAAGAAACAAATAGGTTTAAAGCTTTGGAGCCGGCAGACGAGGCAAACGGTCGCTGTGTCCGGCTACCACAAAGGGTTGCTCACGATAGTGGCGACCCTTTCATTTGTCGGCTCTCATCTAAGTTTTAGCGTTCTATTGAGGAATATACGACTAGGCTAGCATCAAACTGCTGGATGGGAATTTGTGAAACCATAAATGGGCAGACCCATACATTGAAAGTCTGGGCCAACCTGCGCTCTCTCTTCGGTCCACTTAAGAGCTACGATTGCGCTGCTCGGAAGGCCCTTCGGGAAGTAATCAGCATCCAGGTCTTGCCGAACAAGCTGTTCAACTGTTTTTGCCGCAGACATCTCACCCCACAGGCAATACGTACCAGAAGGAAGCAAGCGCTGAAGTCGTTGAGTCATTTAATAGGCCTTTAACAATGCTCTAACTGGAGTATTTCTTGCAACATACTAACACGCGTAGTCCTACAGGAGCCGATATTGTATGCATTGCACATTTATGCAATATGCCCCTTTAGTAAAATCACGCTATCCTTAAAGAGTTTAAGACAGTCTGGGATATCGGAATACTGCCCTCCAGTTTTAAGTGTTTGGTAGTAAAGCCCATTCCGAATTCTGGTAAACCACCCCATACCTTATCCAAACTCCGTCCAATCTCCTTAAACTTGTGTGTCTGTAAAGTAATACAAAAAATGATTAACTCACGCTTGATGCGGTCCGTTGAAAATCGCGACCTTTCGGCCCCTACAACGTATGGATTCCACGCAGGCCTATCAACTCAAGGTGTACTTCTACGCCTAAAAGAAGACGTCTTCGACCCCTACTCGGTGCACCTATGGGCTGTTGTAGCAGTAGACATACCCAAGGCATTCGATGGCGTACCACACAGTACTATCATGACAAAAGCACGTGCCCTTGAGGCTGAACGAAAGTGTATAACTTCACAGCAGGCTTCCTGGAAGGGCGAAGCTATCAAGTCGGAATCGGCCAACCCAGCAGTACTGTATGGAACAACTACGTAGTTGGTACTCAAGGCTCGGTGATCTCACCCACCCTCTTTCACATAGGCATGTACCAGCTACCAAGACGCCTTGCGGACGTACCGGCCTGAAACACGCCGTGTATACCGACGATGTAAGCGTGTAAACGCATCCAGGATTCGTCAGTGAGCATAAATATTTCTTACGAAGAGCCCTTAACATTATTCAGGACTACGTAATGAAAGCAGGTTTATACACCACTCTAGATAAAACAGAGTTTGTTGTCATTGATGCTGACAGAACCACGCTCGTCAAGCAGGAAGAAAAAGCGGTGTTTTAAACTTCACGTAGGTAACCAACTTATAATAGGAAAATACACTATTGAAATAATAGGTATGCACCTAGACGAGAATTGCACAACGAACATTTGGCTCCAACGCGTTACGAAGACTTGCCAACAAATCCTTCGTGCTTTACGGAGAATTTTGAACCACACAGGTGGGGAAAACGAACATTAAATGCAGCAGTTTGCTCAAGCTTTTCTCGTCTCACTTATCGTGTGTGAACTGCCGTATCACCCGGTCAACCAACGCCGATAATCAAGCTCGGCCGGCTGCTTAACGTGGCCAAGCGCATGGTTGCCGCACTTCCAAAGTACACACGCTCGGATGCGCTCAAAAGCTCCAGTAAAATCAATAGCCCCCCCCCCCCCGAGCTTGTCGACATATTCATCCACAGACAGGAGACGAGGCTTCGCGCATCATATGCCGGGCAATACACACTCATGCTTCTCGGGTATGACAACGTGACGTTCACGTACAACTCCAATCTTACGTGATGTTCACGTACGACTCCTCCTGACACTACACAGCAAGTTTTTCACCTTTACACCTATTCTGCCATATGAAGCCAGCTATACCCTTTGACACCATCATTTCCAGCACATCGTCCAACAGCGAGCATGCTCGTCACGCTATTGCACAAGCCGACCATGCCCGTAAGCATGCCCGTCCTTGTCATACAGCATCACAGAGCAAGCAACAACGTCACTACGATGCTTCGCATCGCGACGCACATTTCGCTCCGCTCTGGATACCTTTGTGCTACTCTAGTCTCCTCGTCGTAGGGGAGGCCTATCTGAAAAAAATTCGTGTCGTTACAAGGGACTTATCGTGTGTTGCGGCAAGTAAGACTTGTTACTTGTCAGATTGGCCTCATCTCTCCGTCGTCATCAGTTCTGTGGCCTGATGTTCTTCACCTGTCACGGCTCAAGATCTACAACTCTGCTTCTGAGGGCGAACTATAAAGCTCCAGGACAGCGCTCTCGCCACTGGGGCTCATGCTATATACTTGTTGCATAGTGACCCACATGACGAAAAGGACAATGACAGCAGAAAGACTGGCGCGAGCTCTTCATTCGTAAAAAGAAGGTCGAAGCGCGTGCAGGACGCACCTGCATAATGAACCATATTCGAGTAATAGCCTGCTAGGTACGCGGCTGCAAAACGTAACGTTCGCTTCGCAAGGTGCACAAGGTGCGCAAGGTCCACAAGGTTGTCGTGTGCCCTTCCTCCAAGGCTTGGCTGATCGACAGAGCTATGGTCCGTTTCTGTGGGATTGTAGTGTTAAAAGCGGCGGTTACATTTGTCTCTATTATTTCCCAGTGAGCTCATTGCATTTTCAATATGCGTTTCTTGATGTCTACGCCATCTGTGGGCCAGAAGGCGTCCCTCTAGTCTGCCTTCACTCCTTCACAGAATATACCTCTGGATTTCTATCTCCGTAATGAAATTAACAGTGCTCCTGTGGCTGGGGTGCCAACGAACAGAGGAGTTATTCGAATGAAGGATCCCAAATTCATCCAATCAGAGCTACGCATGGTGACTACTCACTATTTACAGATACGTGAGGTTCGACAGTGTGAATGTTGCGGCTTCTTCAGCTGCTCCCTCAACCAGGCCTGCATCAAACACCTTTTAAAGTGTGGTAGTTTTGCCTCATCTTCAGTGATCAGTTTCATTCCCACTCACCTTGCTTGTAGTAAAGACATAGCTCGTGAAGTAGACGTGAGCCTAACTCCAGTGGAAATCTTGGATATTTTCTCGGAGGCAGGTGTTGCATCTGTTTATCATTGCAACAGGCTTGTCAATAACATAAGGGTTTCTTCCTAGACGGTTATCGCCACATTTGCCAGGACGTCACGTCCTTCAGAGACAAAATATTGGCCATTATTCTATCGAGTTGATCTCCTTGCCCCACGCCCTCTTCAATGTAGAAAATGCTGAAGGTATGGACATAGCATGAACGGTTGTCGTTCTAATGTGCTATGTCGCATCTGCAGGGTCAATCACAGTGCCAGCGAATGCAAGTCTAATAAGAAGTCTTGCTGCTTATTTCAAGCCAGTTGCAATGCCGACTACTCTGACTGTCCTGCTAGAGCCAAAGAACTGCAAGTTATTAACATAATTGAAAGAAGGCATTGCTCGCGCAGAGAAGCACTAGCAGTACAGAGCAAGACTCAAGGATATACAGAAGTTAAAGCCCGACCGCTTCTCGCTATGAATGAGTCTATGGCTCAGTCAATTTCTTCAACCGTCTAAAATGTGGCATAAAAGTCTCTGAAACACTGCTTCTAAGCATATGTGAGGCCTTGGCTCAAGTGATTTCTTTATAGCTATCTGGTATATCAGACAAATATCCAAAAGCTTGCAAAAGCCTATCCATCTAAATAATTTATCACTTGGGTCACAGTTGGAGGCCCAAAGGAATAAGAAGATTCGACTTAACTCACAAGGAACTGAACGGCACTATATCTCTGATTCTCAATCACAAGATATTAGGAACGTAGAGATGAATGCCCGAATCCTTGAAAGTCCACATCCGCGAACAGCAAGAATTGAAGTCCTATTCCGGAAACCAAGAAAAGTATGTAAAAGCTTTCACTCAGAATAATTCTATTATTACAGTAGTTCGGAACAAGCTGATGCGGCTGCTTTACTATCATCAAAATAGGGTACCTTAGAGACCATCTATATAACTGCTGTTCCAAACTTTAAGCTTTAACAGATGTATTACGCTTTATCTCACAACATTCCCAAGACATTGTAATATTACATGAAAGTTTGTTATCATCTGAAAAATATTTCGTGTACAAATTCATAACTGCTTTCGTTTGAATAGAAATACCTGAGGAGAGGAGTAAGATTTTTTTATAACATGCAATTTTTTTTCATTAAGCGAACGTTGTTTTTCGGGCAACATCATCTGATTACGAAGTTCTAGTAGTACAGCTTGTATTTGCAGGTGGCGTGCCACTACTATTGTGAACAGGTACTTTCCAACTGGCGTAAAAGAGAAAAGTATTTTGGATTCTATACATAGTTTCTGCAGACTCGCCGCACTATTTATAGGTGATTTTAAATCTCATGATGTAACGTGGGGATTTCATACATAGGCATGGGGTAAAATTCTGTGGAAGTAGATAAGTAAAAATCACTATACATGTGTAAATTCTAATGAACCTACATTTATTCGAGGTAATGCCAGATCTGGTTAGACGTGTAACTTCCTAGCTCAAGCCTTCAGATTTCATCTCGGACGGTGGTTCATGCCACCAATAATAATGACCACTGCTCAATAGTTATTAATCTCAAATACTCCTTAGTTTTATTGCATCATCAAATTCACTCCTCTGTAAACTACTCACACTAAAAAAATTGTGGTCAGCTTTGGCGTCTTTTAATAACTCTGAAACTGACATTAAAGTCATATGTCTGTGTTTGGGGTTAAAACGCTCTATGAAAAACGCAGAATTCACTGTAGCCTACGCACCAAGGAAACTTGTAAATGTCTGGTGGAATTCCGATTGTGAACAAGAGTACATGCGCAGAAAGGCTGCATGTGAAAAACTGGTTATTAACCAGTGCCCTAGTTATTGTAGCAGTTATAAGTACGCCGAAGCTATGTTTAAAAGAACTGTTTTTAGGTTGAAATGTATACGTGAGGGAAACCGTTATGTAATTCTTTCTAAAAGTACCAACAAAAAATTTTTCGATTGATCGCATAGACTTCACACATAGTAATGTTAATTGAAAGTTTTCTATACTCTAGAATTACCAAATTTTTGACATATAACTCAGTACCAAGTCCTTGTCAGATATGATTTGGACCTGGATGTTCCACTTGGGATGCACATATATATTTAGAGGGACACGTTAAGCTTGCTCATCACAGCCGTTTCTATTCAGCATTTGTAACTCTAGACTTGGCTAAGGCATATGACAGAGTAGAGTATGCCACCCTGGTCAATTCATTAGAAAGCTTGAAATTTCCGCGGTATAATATCAATTGAATAGAAGCTAAAGGATAAAAAATGTACTGTTCACAACAAGGTTTATCACCTTCAAAATATGGCCAGTACAGCAGGGTTCCTCAAGGTTCCGACCTCATTCCTGTTTATTTAATATCTTAATAAGCTCTGCTTCACTCCACAATAATGTCTGAGTGTGCGTATATGCAGATGGCCTTGTGTTCTTCGCTGCTTCATATGACTTACATCTTTGCACGCAACATTACAATCATATCTAGCAACAAAAATTTTGGTTTCCATGTATTCAAATGACTCTAAATGTTAGCAAAAGCTCTGTGACTGTCTTTCTTTTGAATTCTTTGTTTACCATTTCCCTTAATTAGCACCAACAGTTGACTCTACAAAATGACTCTGTTAAATATTTAGGGGTGATTTGTGAAGAAAAATTGACTTGGCGAAATTGCGTTGAACATACTAAATGAAAAAGAACTCGTTCTATTGCAACAATTCGCAAACTTAGTCGACCCCCCATAGGCCTATACAAGAACAGTATAATTGTGATTAACCATATATATCTTCGTCCGATTCTAAATTTTGGTTGCGTTTTATATTCTGAAAAGCTAGCATATCAGGTTTATTTTCTTGTTATCTTATAACGAGAGGCCCTTCGAAGTTGTTTGGAGATTCTAAAATTTACTGTCAACAGTATGTTATATCCAGAAGCCCTAAATCCCACCCTACCTTCTAGGTTCTATGTGCTTACGATTACAGCATATTTGAAAGTTACGCTGCTTCACTTAGACACGTACAGTTCGTATTCATTTCCGAACCAAAAACAGTTTTAATAACCATTGGCCTAGTGTACACAGACATCAAATTTTGTTTTTCAAAGAGCAGCTAGCACTTTTGAACGTTAACATATGCAGCATTGTTTCAAACGGCTCACTGGCAAAATCAAAATTGAGTTAGATGTTACATCCCCTTCTACTGCCAAACTTTTACCTACCAGATATACGAAAGGTTTGTTAGAAGACTATCTACTTCAATTGGGAATTGTTAATGTTATTGTTACAGATGGCAAGAAAAAGCGGGGGTAGGCATCTTTTCAGAGACATTGTCTTCGTCATTCTCAGTACGTCTCCGAGGTTACACTCTTATATTTGAAGCAGAGCTTTTAGGAATTATTGGTCCTTAGAAAACATTCTATCGATCATTTGGCAGTCGTTATTATTACTGATTCACTGTCTACATGTAGATTCATAGTCTCAGCTTCTGCATTCGAGTATTCTCCTTGGAATGCTTTCGCTTCTTGAATTCTAAAACACTTAGGTACAGTACTAGTGGTGTGCGTGCCAGGTCACATGCATATTTAAAAATGAAATGGTTGACACTCTCACGTGGTGGACGCTAGATGGTCCTGTAATGTCCATTTTACCAGTTTTGTTACTGAATACTGATTTAGGAAATATTCTTTTTTTTTCAGGAATCTATGAAAATTAAATTACCAATTTAAGAGTTCGGTAATATTTCTTTTGCTTGCAATAAGAAATGGTGCTTTTCTCGCTAATCGAAAGTGCTCATCACAAAACTTCGAGACTGTACTCAACCTTTATAACAACCTCAGTGACTGTAGTCGGGTTTTGAATGACCAAGCCATTGAACGCGACCATGCCGATCCCTTTCAATAGATGACAAACTTTGTCTGATTCAGACATGGACGTGCTGAAACGGTGACAGAGAGCAAGCACATCCTCTATGTACGATGTGTAGGACTCACCCCATTGTTGCTTGCGAGCATCCAGTGTCTTCTTCGCGAGAGCTGAACGAACCACCGGGGTGCCGAAACTTCAGAGAAGCTGTTGCTTGAAACGTGTCCAGTCCGTAATGTCCGTTTCATGATTGAAAAACCATGTTTTCGCTACGCCTGTCAGATAGACCGAAACACGGCGAAGCTTGGTAGGATCATCCCAGTTGTTAGTGGAACTCGCTCGATTGAACTGGTCCAACCAATACTCCACATATTCACCTCAAATTCCGGCGAACGTGGGTGGCTCACGCTGGTGCGCGGTGATAATACACGATGGATAGGCCGTGGTAGCCGGGGACGTGGGGGTAGACGCAGAAGCGCCGGTTGGCTCGTCCTGAGGCATGTTACCGGACACCTGGTACAAACGACGACCTGAGTGGAGCTCCAGGAGGCAGATCGGGCTGCGAGAGGACGGAAGATCGCAGAGCACACTCCACCACTTGTGATGTAATGGTGAAGGCAACCTTTATTAGGGCCAGAATACACGATGAAGTGACCACGCCCAAGGCATAGAACTCAGACAAGCCAAGTCCCCGCAGCAGATGAAGACGACGACCACTCATGATGATGAGTATGTGTAAAGATAATAGATGTGCTTAATGAATATATATATATATATATATATATATATATATATATATATATATATATATATATATATATGTGTGTGTGTGTGTGTGTGATGTATCAAGTGATGGTTAGTAGAGGTAGAGAAGGAAGAAGTGACAGTAGAATAAACATGGCGTATGAGCCAGGCCACGTCGCCCGTTCATCATAACGTCACATTAGTCGACAGGATGAAGACCTCCAAGCCACTTCATCAGTGTCTCATCATCAACGCAGTTCTACACAAGACGGCCTGGCCATACATCGACTACGGAATCATCTCCTAGCCGCACACAGCGACCAGCACCATGACAGAATCATCGACCGACCTTCCCATCCCCAAGTACACCGGAGCAGCGGACGATGGACCTGTACAGGACTGGTTCGACCTGTTCGAGTTCCACGCTACCGCTGCATCTTGGAACGGGAAATGGTTACGAACTTCAGCGACTACGTCACCGGTGAGGCATTCAAATTTTACCTCACCCACATATTCGACAACGATGAGTCTTGGCAAAAGATAAAACAAGAAATGATCGTTTGTTTTAAAAAATACGATGACGACTACGACGAAGACTTGCTTGTAACCCACCATCCACAGACAACTGCACTCAGTCGTCAATTTTACAGGCAGTCTTCAACCATTCGAACGCTCAACAAGATTCGACCTCTGACAAAGGACGAAGTGGCACACGAGTTAAGTGGCAGACGACAACGCGTATTTCGGGAAAAACACAGCCATCGAGCGCGCCTCCCTTCTGCACGAAAGTCGGCATTTGTGAAGTCATCGCTTCAGCGTATGACCCGAGACGTTGCCCAACCACCTGATGCCATTCACTCTTCGTCTGGCATACGTGGTCCACCACCCGGGTTTTCATCACGCGGTTCTTCAAGCGCTCCTAACGCTCACCATTTGCCTCATAAGGACGCCGCGACCTCGGTAGACGACCTAACGCTTCACGAAAATACCCTGTCAAGCCATGCTCTTTCCGGACATGTTTATTCATCACCGTGTGGTGCACACACACTGGACAGTCGAAGCAAAGCAGAAGGCTCAGACGCATCGAACGTCGCAAGCTACCAGGCGCAAGAACCACTCGCAGTGAACTGTGAAGAAGCCCCTGAAGAGCTTCGTGTCGTTTCTGCGGCACCACAGACTTGCCAAAATCTGCTGTTAAAACCTAGTAATGCCACGTCACCTGTGGTACCCCCATACAGTGTTTACAGCTCCAAGAACCGGAAAAATGCTGAAGTAATACATACACCAAACCTCGCACGCAGCTGTGTATCCGAAGCGTCCATACTGGAACACCTTACCGAAGTCTTTGAAGAGCATAATGATGGCACATTACCAACTATGCCCGATAAGCAAGACACCAGCTCACCATGCATCAGCTGTCTACAGGACGCGTCAACCTTCGAAGGAAATGAATGCCCGATTACAGAAGGGGCGCCACTACAGCCATCTCATGAGCAGCACCAGCAGAGCAAGCAAAGCCAAGTACACAAACTCAGGAGACAACGAAAGAGACTGCAACGAGGGAATCAAAAAACGCTAAATTCTATGGAAGCGCGTTCACCAGTTGAAGAACATCGAAAAATAGGATCTCCAAACCAACAAGACGTCACACACTGTCGGACAAAGAAAAGTCGCCAGAAACGCTCCCAGCGCCTGCTATTCCGCCGACTGCAACACCACAGAAAGCGCCGAGAAAGACGCGGAAGCACTGCTTGCAAACTTCAAGCACTCAGGCACTCCATCACAGTCTGTCGAGAAGCACGCAAGCAAGAGGCATTGGGATTGAACCATACACGGCAAAAAATACAACACCGACGACGTCCGACCTGCCGATGCAACAAGGCGTTTCAACCTTGGTCAGCCCGAACAAGAGTTCTAGCAGTACTGTCAGTATCCCCGTGTATACCGCTCTGTCCAGAACGCAACAGTCAGCCTCGCCCACCAGAGTTGTTATAGAGTTTTCCGGACTGCTCCCTCGGGCTTGAAGATTTAAAGAGACTGTGGAACTCCGTCGGGACGTGATACTGCGAATTTGGGCATTGTCTGTATATTGGCTTCTTCAATTTTTTGTAGGTTATAAACGGTGCCATCTTTCGGGGAGAGGGGGAATCGTGTGACGTATCAAGTGATGGTTAGTAGAGGTAGAGAAGGAAGAAGTGACAGTAGAATAAACATGGCGTATGAGCCAGGCCACGTCGCCCGTTCATCATAACGTCACATTTATATATATATATATATATATATATATATTATACAGATCTGGTCCGGTGCCATCTTCACTTTTCTTTTACTGTCAAGAGCCCAAAAACTTCGACCATTTTTTACTTATTGGCCAACGTTTCCCAAGCCACAGGAAGAAAAATTTAGAAACTGTATTAGGAAATATAAACGCTACTTCTACTTCTCAAAATTATATCTATTTGGGGCTTCTTCTCTAGGCCACAGCCACAGGAGGGTATTGGTAGCATTTTGTGAAGTTATCAGACCCAAGAAGATTCGCTTAGTAAATTTTTTTCTCCTAGTATTGAGTCTAGTTCTTTGGAATCACCATCCATCTATTCATTTCAATTATTAGTTATTTACCTGCTTTATTCGTCAGTCACATTAAGATTATCCACTCTTATATTCCCCAGATGACTAATTGTTTTTTCTTCATCATAATTTGAAAAATGTTTTCCGCATTACAATATTCACAGATTTAATGGTCAAGCAGTCGTGGTGGGCACGAGCCAGAGCAGAAACGTTAACCAGTTGTAGATACACCTATTCTCCCCAGTCGGCGCATGCTGGGTCTCCCTTCATCATAACAATATTTTTAAGGACATATACAGTCAACGCCATCTATTAGGCAATTCATACGCTAGACATGGCTACAAACTACTACTACTACTACTACTACTACTACTACTACTACTACTACTAATACTGCTACTACTGCACAGTAGGCAACGACCCACAGCCTAAAGAGCTTCGATCCTAAAAGAAAGATGAAAAAAGCTTCGGACCAATGCTGCCAACTCTGCTAAGGTTCAACAATATATTCGTTTACATTATTCTGTTGACACCTTCTATGGCATGGCAGTTACTGAAAATTTAGTACTGTGCATTTCTCAGAATAAAAGTATTGGGGAAGTTTGGTACATTTCCTCATCAATACAAGATGCACAAACATCTTACACATTAAGGCAGTGCTCTACTTCACGCACACTATAATTATTGTTACGCGGTCGTGAGGTGGACCAATGCAGCCGACTCGTTGATTATAGAGAGAGAGAAAACACTTTGTTGGACACAATGGACCGGCAATTTTGTCTTGGTTGCTTTAAAAGGCGGCTCGTAGTTTCTGGACACGGGCGGCATCCTTGGCCTGCCGGACGGCCGAGAGTTGGTCGTTCAGCTCTGGGCTTTGAAGGGCCGCGTCCAGCGGCGGCGATGCCGAAGAAGGAGGTCCCCCGCGGCTAACACAGCCGGGGCGGCGGCAGGAACGAGTGAGCTCGAGGCTCCCTGTGATTCGGTATTGACGGCCGCTATGGGCGCATCGCGATTGGTGACGTTTTCACGAGTGTCGTCGCCGGCACTTTCCCAGAGCATGTGGCTCAGCGTTGCTCTGTGCCCGCACGCTTTGCATATATCGGTGGGGAATATGTTCGGGTAGAGGTGGCTTAGATCGACCGAGCTAGGGTAGGAATAGGTTTGGAGTAACCGAAAGCTTACGGCATCTCGCCTGTTTATTTCTAAATGGTGGCGGGAACCTACGCCTTTCGAGCCTACAGTGTTGGGTGATGTCACGGAACGTTGTAAGACGATCACCCCATGACCATTCTGAATCTTGTTGCGTGCCTATCAAAGTGCTTTGATCCAGCAGATGCATCGCCCCGCTCTCGGGGTCAGAGGTGGTGGCCACACAAATTGCCACGGCTCGGCGAGTGAGACCGAGCCGCGGCGTGGACCACCTCATTCCCCGCGAGCAGAACGCTGGTGTGTGCCGGGATCATAGGAGGAAAACCGTTGGAATTTGGGGTTGTGAGCGCGACGTCGAGTCACCATCTCCGCACATTTGAAGGATGCGCACTGCTTCCCGCGAGACACGGCCGCGCGCGAAACTGCGGACTGCCGCCTGCGAGTCGCTTATCCCAATGTCTGCATGCGGCGCTGCGGCGAGTGCTAAGGCTGTCGCGGCTTCTTCTGCCGCCTCCGTGTGTCCCGTCGTCACCGTGGTGCTCGCGAGGCATTTGCCCTGATGGTCAACGACCACAGTTGCGTGGGCTCTTCTTCCTTCTCCATATCTCGCGGCGTCTACATATGCCACGTCCGTACTGTTACCAAACTTCTTTTCAAGCTGTCTAGCACGCTAGTTACGCCGTCCGATGTGGTGCGTCGGGTGCATATTCCTAGGAATCGGCGGAATGATCAAGCGGTCGCGGACTGAGGTAAGGACCTCCACCTTTTCTCCTTGCTGAGCGTCATATCTGATGCCCAGCGACTGAAGGATGTGTCGACCTGTCTTTAATTTGGTTAAGCGTTCGTATTGCGCAACGTCATGGGCCTCAATTAACTCGTCGAGTGAGTTGTGAAGTCCGAGTTCTAGAAATCTTTCGGTACTCGCGTTGATCGGGAGGCCGATAGCTCACTTAAAAGCCTTTCGTATCATGCAGTTGATTTTGTTTTTTCTGAGCCTGTCTACTTGAGGTAAGGGGCAACATATGTTATTCGGCTTATCGTGTAGGCCTGCACGAGACGCATCGCGCAGTGTTCGCGCAGACCGTTACGTCTATTTGTAATACGACGCAAAAGTCTGATCGCGTCGTCTACTGAACGACGGAGTCGGTGCACAGTCTCACCATTATGGCCATTTGCCTGTATGTGAAAACCCAGAATTCGAATTCTGTCTACGTGTGGTATGGGAGTGCCGTCTGCCAACAGAACACGTATTTTGAAGAATTTCCTTTCCTCGCCACGTGGGGTTTTGCGGCCTCTGCTTGTGGTATTGTAGATTAAAAGTTCGGACTTGGTTGCTGAACACTCGAGGCCCGTTCTTTGCAAGTGCTCCTGAACTTTGTCTACTCCCGCCTGTAGCATTCTCTCAACGTGACCGTCACAACCTCCTCCGGGAATCCAGAGAGTGATGTCGTCCGCGTATATACTGTGATACAGTCCGCGTATTTCCAATAATTTTTCTGGTAGCCCCAATAGCACTAAATTAAAAAGTAATTGTGATATTACGGAGCCTTGTGGCGTGCCCGTCGAGCCCATCTCAAAATCTTATGACTCTTGGTCGGCGATCACGACACTTGCGCACCTGCTTGCAAGAAAATCACGTATGTAATTGTACATTTCTGGACCTAGACCTAATGCCTCAACTTGTTTCAGTATCGATTGGTGTTTGACGGTATCAAATGCCTTTTTGAATATCCAGGCCAAGAATCACCTTGGTGGAGCTCGTAGTGCCGTCAAAAATGTGGTGCTTTAGCTGAAGTAGGGCATCCTGAGCGGCGGAAAGATTGCGGCGGAATCCCAGCATGGTGAGCGGGGATGCGTCACGGTCTTCGAGAAAATTGGTTACTCTAATTAGAACTGCGTGCTTCATGACATTTCCAACACAGGACGTAAGCGAAATCGGCCTCAGCTTATCGAGCGCAATTTGCTTGCCTGGTTTAGGTATCATGACAACTCGAGCTCTTTTCCACGCTTCGGGAAGGGAGCCGTCTCTCCAGCACTCGTTGACGTAAGTTACCAATCGCGAGATTGACAAATCGTCTAAGTTTTGGAGGGCCTTGTTGCTAACCCTGTCTGGTCCTGGCGCCAACTGGGAGTTCAGTTTGAAAAGAACTGCCCGAATTTCTGCCTCACTAAAGTCTGCGTCTAATTTATTATTTGGAACTCCATCGAAATCAGGGTGTTGGGCGCTGTCTTCCATCCTAAAGTACCGGTCTCATATTGCGGCGAGGATATTCGCACCTTCATAATCTTTCACAAGTCTCGGAGTTTTATGGCCTTGGGCAGCCCGAGTCTCCTCCGGATCCAACAGATGCAGAGACGCCAAGCACCCACCCCACGCATCTGCTTCTCCAAGCCATTACACATTCCTTCGCACTGGGCCATACATACTTTGAACGCGTGTTCCTCGATCTGTCTGTCTAACTGTGCTCATTCGTTTTCGCGATGCCCGGTTGTGTCTTTGGCGTTTCTACCTTTTAAGTTGACCTTGCTTTGCTTCCCACATATGTAGCAGCCCGCTGTCGATTACTTCAATCTTCGCCTCAGGCGGAATGCCACACGTTGGCGCATCTACGTCCCTATTGAGCGTCGCAGTCCGTTCATCCATATTCGTGATTGGCTCGTCGCCGTGCCCTCCTTAACGTTTCGTCCGGAACGCGTCCCGTTTTACTAGTTTAAGTTTACGGCCATTGCCTTTTGAGCATGCTCCACGATAACTCGGGCCCGTGTCAATTATAATCTCTATAAGTGAGTGGTCTCTTCCGAAGTCCTCTTGCATGTTTTGTCAAGACGCCGCGGTTACATTCGATACGAACGCAAGGTCTGGCAGGGTGTCGGCGCTCACGCTATTGCCCCTTGGTGTTGGATCGGCGGGGTTCGCGACGAGTTCAACCCGTAGGTCTTGAGAGTATTCCCAAAGGTGCTTGCTTTTAGGCATTTCACGCACGTATCCCCAGGACCCGTGCGGCGCATTAAAACCAGTCGCGACTAGCAGAGGTTCTCCGTTGGCAGCCGTACTAGCCATCCGGAGCAGCTCCCCAAATCGGTGCTGCAACGTGGGTTTACTGTATAAGTTAAGGACAAACAGTCCTCAACCATGCCTAGGAATTAATTCTACGAAAACGTGTTGTATATTTGCACACTCAAGTTCACGCTGCGCCAGTGTGATGTACGTCTAACAAGCACGGCGACGACCGACGCTGCAGGCGGCGAACGCGGCGGTGGCGACGGCAGGCGCACCGACGACATGAGCGGAACGCCCCGCCGCCGGCGTCCCGCGGCCACCCCCGGTGACCCGCCATGTGCCGAGCGGTATGTCACCCGTTGTTTTCTCTGGCTGCTGTCAGTCGCTGCCGCATTTATGGCTTTGTAACCAGCGAGTTTTGCTGTATAGTTTGTCTCCTGTAAAATTATAACATCAGGTTTCGTTGTGCGGCCGCGAATATATTGCTCTAGATTGCCCCGCTTCCTCCTATAACCCCGGAAGTTTCACTGCCAGATCTTAGATTGTTGTTGGCTAGTGTTAGTGCAATTATCTACGTGTCTATCCATGGGGACAGTCACATTTAAATTAACCCATCGCCGTCAAGGCGACTTGGGTTTGGCTGAATTGGCGTCTCTGCGTCTGTCAGCGTGTTTCGCTGTTGTTTACTCGGTTGCTGTCTAGCGTACGGCTTGTTTATCGTTCTAATCAGTCTACCCCCAGCTAGCGGCAGTCGGGCTTCTATGTTTTCTCCGCGCGCCACACGCGCGGTGAGCATTTGAGACGTTTGCTCAGACAGCTTAGTTATTGCACTGTTCAACATGTCATTCATCTTCGCTACATGGTTTGCAAAATGCTCATCGAGGCTGTTTTCTATATTATCGATGCGTTTTTGTAGTTGCTCATAACGTTCACTCTGCCGAGGGGGTTCGGGTCTCGCAGTATCTAGTGCAATTGTTTTCGTGGTACACGGGCGGTCGTCTCAGCCGTCTGCCTCTTCCCCCGAACCGCTCTGATCGTTCGTGTTCATCTCCGCCGCCTCGGGTCGCGTGGAAGTCGAAGACATAAGCGACGAAGGTGGCAGCGGCGTCACCTGTTGCTGCGAAGGTTACGAATGTGGAGCCTCGCCTTTTAACATGGAATTTCCCGCTTTGCGGATAGCGTTTTCGCGTTTAAGCTCAGATATTATTGATTGTAATGGTTCTAGGCGTTGTTCTAGCACTCGCTCTATTGCTTGCTCGAGCTCGCTCCCACCACCACCACCGACGGCGGGACCAAGAGAATGATCCGCGGAAGCGACGCCACCGGCGGGAAAAGTGGCGACATCCGCCCATCTCACCTGTTGCCCAGTGCTTATGTGCCCCTGCTGCGGCTGCCACCACGTCCGGTGCTGCAGACTTTGTGTGCCTTGGCTAAAGACTGCGGTGCCTGGATCGGCACCACCACGCGTCTTTGACGTGCTTCTCGGTGTCGGTGTGCGGCTGCGAGAACGGCACCGGCGTTTCCCCCAGCCACCTCTCGCGTCTCGGCTAGTAGAACGTCTTGTTGGGCTGGCCTTGGATGAGTATTGTCAAACGATGAATAATGACCCTAGTGACCTGCGTTGTCTCCTGTGCCGATGCTGCTGTTGTATGTGCTGCCGTACACCTCAGCCGCTTCCTCTTCTTCTCGTCGTCTTCGCTCTAGTTGGCGACGCTTGACTTTGTACGGCGTCTTGTATCTCGTTTTGCAGCTGTGGTCTCCTGTGAGGTGGCGTTTGCCACACAGTTGACACCGCGGCTCACATCGATGGTCAGACAGCGGGTTGTTGCTGCCACAGCCCCGGCATATCTTGTCCTGCGGGTTGGGGCACACGTCAGAGCAATGTCCCAGCCTGCCACACTTATAGCACACGTCGATGTGCTTCCTGTACAAGGAGCATCTGACAAGCATAGTACACGTGTCCATAGTACACGTGTCTGGGTACGAGGAAGCCGTCAATCAATATGATTATGTTGTCCGTGGTGCCCATGCACTTAGCGTGCAGCACTCGGGGGTTGCGCTGCATCACTAAGTTATAAACAATGTCCGCCGGGCTCTCATCCTTAGAAATGTTCCTAATCAGGCATTTTGAAGTGTTTTCTGGGGCGGCTTGATAAGCATTAGCAGCGAACTCTTTGCCACCGATGCAAAGCTCGCTGATGGCTCCGTAGCATGTGCCTCTGTCTACTGACGGTGTGGTGAGTACAACGACGTTTTGCATCACATTCAGGCAGATGCCATCTTCTCTAGCTGCTTCTCTGCCAATACCCGCCGCGTTACGTCGGCAGCAAGAAAGGCGATCCATCCCATATTCGGCCCCGTTGAAGCCATCTCTAGGGCGTACGATGATTTTGAAATCCTCAGGTGGTATTTCTGGCATTTGACTCGCCTTAGCGAGGTGCTGCAATTGACGGGCACACTTTTTCTTGTAACACGCAGTCGTGGCCGCAGCTGGGGCTATTCCTGTAGTCTATGTGGCAGCCGTCATTTGCTGCGTCTTCACCTGCTGCTTTTGCGCCGACTTGGACGCGCCATCGGCCTGTTTTCTTTTCCGGACGCTGAACCATCTTGCTCCCTCGCCGAAATCTTCCGGCCGAATCTCTTCTCTATCTACCACTACGACATCTATTTATCTCTTGGAAAGGCCTGGTGCGTTTTTGTCGGAAATCGGGAGCTCCGAGGAGGTCCGGCGACACTTCAGGCTGGCTAGCCCTACCGCCGCAGCGGCCAGGCTATGGCACAGTACGTAGAGACGCTGGACTTGGCGTTCGTGCCAGCGTAGCGGAGAAAAAGAGAAAAATAAGCGGCCAAAAAGTGAACCCACCTGGCAAACTTGGTGACGGAGGAGTCCTGGAAACTTCCGCTGGTCGATGGAGAGAATGGTTTCCATGATGAGTTTGACAAACCACCAAAAGCATAGGAAAGTTACGGAGCTGACGCAAAACACGTCTGCACTCCGTGGCCCCCTAGCGGTGTCTCTCTCGTGGATTATATGAAACTCTTTATTGGGGACAACCTTGTGGCCAACAAACAAAAAGTAAGAATAAAGCGATACACACTGGCACGATAGCGGCGAACAGATCGTCAGCCGTCGATCAACTGACAAGTGGTGAAGCATACCGGCATTTATACACTTCCCATTGAACAATCTTGAGTTATCGCTAGCGGCTACGCACATTCCAGAATAATCTGAAAGGTTCACAATGGGGGCCTATTCTTAACATAAAAATCAATTACATCCTGGAAACTTCTCTAACAATGTAGGTGCGGATATTGCTGAACATAGTGTAACGGGGCGGTAACAAAACTTGAGGAAAAGAACGCGGCTATATTATGTGTGTCACGTTGGCGTGTGTTTTTGATACGCCGAAGGTTTCAGCTTTTCGGCATCTGGTATTAGATGGCGTCCAATAAGGTTATTTATACCTGCGGCTGCTGATATTTTCCTAAAACTGGGGTGGCTGCCGTATATATCGCCCCAAGTGTTCAAGCTCTGGGAGCGCACATCGCTTGCTTGGTTGATAATAGTTTTTTCTCGGACTAGCACTCTTATCCATACTCCAGATTGGCGATAATTTCATCTCTGATAATTTACACCTTTGTTCATTGAAAAAAAGATCTCTGATTTTTGTCGCTTGCTATTGTTTCAATGTACTTAAAAGCCGCTTTATTCAATAATTTTTATTTTGTTAGTCCGCAGATTTGCTTGTCCAAATTGGCAAATATTTACTGTTTTCCCTGTGCAAATTTAAAATTTGCCTGCAAATACAAATCTAAAGCAGAAAAATGAAAATAAGTACCTCAAGTTATCAAGAAAAAACTTTACTGCTGAACACATGTTGCAAACGACGCCCGAGCATGGCAACTCATGATGCTTCTCATCTGTCATTGAGAGCTTTGAAATTAAGACACATATAGCAATGAAGCAGTTCACCATTCACAAGGTCGTTAAAAGGTTGAGTCACAAGTGCATGACTAGTGAACTTGAGGATTTTACGTGTCTGATTTTTGTTGGTATTGTCCAGTTATGGTTTGAAACACTTTTTTAAAACGATATTGAAATCAATGCTTAGTCTGAATGTGGGCTACCGCTTTACCTAGGCTCATGTATCCCGGAGCTTTTGATAATACAAACGTTTTGATAATGAAAACAAAATCTAAAGGTCTCTTAGAGTTTGTAATAATGAGGTTCGACTGTATATTTAAGTCCTCGCAACAATAGTCTCCACTTACCTCTAATGGCATCTTCCAGAGCCTAACATTATTTTCGTATTGAGATAAACCTGCAGTAGAGGCCCAGAGCGTAGTGCGACTAACGTAAGCCCAGGGATCATTTTCTTAATATTTTAATTTCTTTGAGGTCTTGGATTGAGGCCCGAATCTGCATTAAGAAATACTCTTATCAATCAATTTCAGGAAAGGAATCCTTCGAATAGAAGCCACACTCTGTTCAATGAGAATGAACCTATCATGGTCATGTAAGTATCCTATGCACCAGTACATATCTATAGAATAATTGAAACGTAGTTAACACGTGCGTTGTTGCTTCTCAACTTTATATATAATGAAATCACGAGTATCCATGATTATATTATAGCAGTTTTTTTTTGTGAAGATATGCGGCGAAAAATCCCAGCAGGTCTCACGCCTTGTAGGAGTAAGTGTCATATGACGCAGTCAGTAAAAACGGGTGATGACATATTTTTCTTGGTTTTAACCCAAGCACAACGAAGCTATTGAGTTTAGTGTACTTTTTTTCATTTTGTACTTGAATACTATCCCCATCATAAACAGTTGTGCAACACAGTATATGGGTAACTTCCAATGATTATGAAAAACTGGCAACGAATGAGTAAGTTCCAAGGAGATAATTGGCGCCAATCATAAAACTACCCCCACCACTAATGAGCTTGTGCCATATGTATTCAGTAAACCTTACCAAAAACTACTTTTACTTAGATAGAATAAGGCAACAGATAGCCTGACAAACGGCTGCCAAGTTACGGTGGCCCGCCGAAGACTCTGAGCATGCACACTTCAAGAATACAAAGGAACGGGAATACAGTGGTGGCTGCGAGAAGGCCACAAAGCAATGGAGAACCTTTTCCAACGACGACTTACGCGCGTAGTGTCTGTGAATGTTTGTGGTTTGAATCGAACTTCTGCGCTGAAAATATTCTTAGACGTTACCCGCCATCAGTTAGCGGAAGCTTAAGAACAAGTATTTTTCTTTAAAAACTTACAAGCAACCAAGAAACAACCTTCATAACCTAGAGAAGACTTGGAAACAACCTGAAAGCGGCGACGTTTTACTTCAGAGTCATTAAGTTCAACTCTTCAAGGCTTGCGCATACTAGTTATCTCTAAGACACGCAAGCTTCGCCAATATTTGTAAAGTGCCCAGCATCTCAGAGCCTCGGCCTCTCACCCATTCATACAACTCATTTTGTGTGATCCCGCTCACTCTAAATCACTAAATGCAGGCCATGACAAAAATAAAATACTTCAAACCGGATTCAAAAGAAGGCAAAATAACTGCCAGAAAAAATTACGCCATCGCTGGCTCGAAAAGTTCATTATGTGATGCAGAGCAGCATTGGGGTTCTGCTTAGGCCGTTTGCCGTTCACCCTGGGCCCCTGTAGCCCGGAGTTGGGGATCACCTTGCCGCATTTATATTGTACATCGGTGCATCGAGCCTTTCACACAGCTTCACCCACAGAGCAAGACCATGGCCTGCAAGGGACGCTCATGGACATACTTTCGAAACGCGGTCAGTGTTCTGCTGGAGCGCAGGCAGATGCAGGTGCGGTGCGAATCGGAGCAGATGCATGCTTCACAAGCTCTGTGTTTTGAGAATCGCTGTGTGCGCAAATTCTAAACTACGACACCAGACCGATTCTCCCTCAATTCTGCGAGTGACCAGAAGTCCATAGACAATAAAACACCCAGTCGGGCTAATTATTTCAAACATTTATTAGCGAAAAACCTTGGTGAGTGTGCGAGACTCTGCTAAGCCTCGGGTCTAGCAGAAAGTACGAACGCGCGACTGCTGCTCAAAACATGTCGACGCAACAACTGCGCCCGTGATTCGTGTTTACGACCCAGAAAGCATGCAAGTTCAAGAAATTCAGCTGGCCACTCGATCATTAGCCCATTTTGTGCCTTATTACGACGGATACTTCGGGATATGCATCGCGACCACCCAGGCGCTCGCACACTTCCAACGAACGCGGAGACACTGAATACCACAAGCTGTGCTATAGGAGCTATTTCCACCCTTTCTGGGCGTCAACAAAGCAAAAACCTAGGTGCACCATGCTACTCGCCTTGCATGGCTTCCGATGAATACATGATCGTCATCAAACGCAAGCAGACTTGCAACCTATAGCAATATAGAGGCACAGGCAGCATTGGCAATGGCATACGGGCAGCCATCTCTCAACGTAGCGTCGCTGCAGAAGAAGCCCTGAATATGACACACCAATACAGCCTACACCCACTGTGGGAACAGAATCTCATCGTCGTCACCACCAAAGATGAGTGTGTGCTGCGCATCCTCCTTAGCTTGGAGCAGCTGCAGTTGACCGACAAAACCATCAACTTGCAAGCTTACCTCAAAGCAACTTACAACTTTGGCAAGGGTGTAATCTGGCTGCCGAACGCATTCACCACTGATTACATTCTGGCAAAAACTACCTCGCGTAACAACGCATTCATCGGGGCCCGTGGGCTTGGCTCCAACAATGCAATAACTCTCACATTTTAGCACAGCAATAGCCTAAGGCTCGTCTTCTTCCTCAACGAAGCCACCTTAATGCAGCAGTACAGGAAAACCAACGCAGTTTGTGTCATGTGTGGAAACCTGAACACCAAACAAACGTGTGGCCTGCGTCTATGCCGGAAACCAAGCTGTGTTCGCATTGCGGCAAAACTGAACTGGACGTGTCGCACCCACACAAGTGCCATCCAAGTAGTGTGCTTTGTGGCGGGTCACATGCTACCAGCACTCGCAACTGTCCGCGCAGATATCGCCAACGAGCCTCCGCCAATCCTTTCGTCCAGCAGGCTGCGCAAACTTGCGACCGCAGCAGGACACTGTCTGGTGACCGCAAAGAATCACACGAAAGCTGCAACGTGGCTGGGAACGATACCAGTGCCACATCATCCCAGCCTTAATCCATGAAGCGGGCGGCGTCCCGATCCAAATCGCGGTTCCGGTCAAGGGGACCACAGTCAGCCCAGAAGCACAACGAGCATGACAAGACTTCTACAGCGCCATCCCTTGGCCTTCAAGTCAACGAGTCCTCAGATGAACTGGGCATCAAAAGTCACCTCTCAGGGTACCCAAAATAGCTCTCAAACTACAGAATCTCCGTTATTCGAACAGCTTCTAACTACTCTTGAGAAACAGAATTGAACGCTAGCCCAACTCCAGCAGCTAGTTGCGCAACAGAAGCAGAAAATTGACTGTCTTACACAGGCAACTACACTAAAGAATCAATGCCCCAGACATCTTCTGCAGCTTCCACGGACTGCGAGAGGCTCATGTCACCTTCTAAAATGACAAAAAGGGACATTAATTTTACCCAATGCAGCCGTTTGACCTCGCATAATCAAGCCTAAATAGACTACAAGGTAGACGGGGCCCTGAAAGATAAATTCAGAGTTTTTACAGCAAGTATAACTCGGATGGTAGAGCAATCAACTTTGAGTCACGTCAGCACACTCGAAGCCAGAATTTCACAGCAACTTTGTGAACTTACAATGCCTTGCGTCACTCAGGTGGAATTATTCATAGCCAAATACAATCGACAAGTTTCACAACTCAATGAAGGCAAGCATCTCAAGGGGGTGAAGCAGCTGCCTTGGCGGCGTGACAGGCCAGCTACAGCCCTACACATCAATATAGATAGCGACGATGCCTCCGCCTTGCCCGTAATTACTAGCAGAGGTCTGCAGTTTTAATAATACAGTGGAATTGTCGCAGCTTGCACTGTAAAGCAGCATTGATGCACCACCATAATAAAACCTTACAATTAGTGCCAGAAGTAATAAATTTACAAGATGTCGGTCAACGCGCAGCCGAACTTTCGATCTATACGGCTTACGCTAGTGCCGACGGTATATCAGCAGTTACGTTCGTAAATAACCCTGATGCCACTCTACAGCACGACCTTGCCATCAGGGGCGCTAGCGTGCAATATGTATTCATCCAATTTCTTCCAAGCAACAAGTACTGTAATTCAATATACGTTGTAAATATAGACTGTCACTCACGGGACCGACACCATAGGTTTGCTGAGGTCATCTGGAAGGCCAAAGCTATAACAGAACGCGCTCTTATGCTGGCGCTGGATGACTTTCATGCCAAACATTCAGACTGGGGTTACTTCATCGAAGATGCGAAAAGACGCAAGTTACACAATCTAGTGATCTTAGAAGGGCTCACGCTACTTACGGACGTGGACTATCTCACGCAAATCGGCAACAGCGTATCACGAGACACATTCTCAGACGTTACGACGGCTCTCAACGCTCAGCAACCAAAATAACTAAACTTGCGGGGAGTGCTGGGAAGCGACGATTCTCTTATTCATACTACCATGACATATGGCCGTCATAAAACACGGGATAAATCAGTACCACTGTTACAATGGCACGCTTTCCATAAAACGAAGAACTTTTCATTTAACAAGCCACCCGATTGCTATGACGAATGGTCACAAGCACTCATTCAGCCGAGGAAGGAAGCACCAAAGAAATCAAAATTGACCGGGGAACACCAGCAGTACATCAGCACCTGCTGGACCTTTGGTATTCAAGATGTCAGCTGCCCGGGCGACGGAAGCGCCAGGAGCTTAACCGCAAGCTAAAACTTCGCATCGCGGAAGTTACAGCACAAGCAGAGGAATATACCACCAAACTTGCAAAAGATAATTCGCGAAGTGTGATGCACTCACGGGCACATTACACATTCAATCAGCCTTGCAGTTACTACGGTATTTTATTGACCCAAATAAATCACGTGCAGCCGCCCACCAAAACCGACACACCATCGCAAGCAATCCATGCTAACGCAGTAGACACTGCTGAACTATTTCGAGATCTAGAGGACAAATACATCAATACATCTGTGAGCGGTGACCACGTTCCCGATTACAACAGAATGACAATCCCGGAAATGAACCGAGATTCCCCGGCTGCGGAGATGAGAGCGGCAATATTTATGAAGCGTCTTAGAAAGACCCCAAGTCCTGCCCAAACTACTGCCACCTTGATGACCAACCTAAAAGGGCCTTGCAACACTCTTTTGAGCATAGTCCGCAAATGCTGCCGCTTGGTAGTAGAGCCTCCCGGCAACACGTGAGCCAGATATTATAGCGCAGCACGCTGCCTAGAATTCAGATTAAATTATCAAAGTTGGCTAAAATTTCTTTCTCGATTGTCGACCAATCATACATCAAGGCCAAAAATCACTTGTAGTTAGCCCATCTATGAGCCATTGGCTCATTTGAACATGGCGCGCTCAGTCGTCAGAGAGATTGCCGCGGGAGGCCGTCACTTATTCACGCGTGCGTGCACAATCGCACTTAAAATCCACGTATTCAAAGAAAAAAAGAAAAGTACTCAAGGTTACAAGACGTCTTAAAATTTTTGTGGCGTTGAATTTGTGAAGCAATACACTTTTCCAGTGAATTAATAACATGGTTACTCAAAAAAGTGTTTCAGGAACCTTTTAAGTGACGATGCACTTAATATGTTTACTAATCTCATTAATAAGTATTTGATTGATGGCACACTTCCTCAGGAATGGAAAGCTGCCGACATTACCTTTATCCCCAAAGATGGAAAACCGATCAAGATAGACAACCTTCATTCCATTTCCTTAACCAGGCTACAGGCAAGATAAAGGAGAAGGCACTGTACATTCGGTTCACTGAATACATGGAGGCTAAGGACCTTCTCCCAAATACGATGATTGGTTTTAGATCATACTTCTGGGCACAGGGTTCTCTACTTTACTTAAAGCACGACATAATCAATCGTCCTAGTGGAGTCACGCAACAGGACCACGCCATCCTGGCGATAGACTTTGAAAAAGCTGTTGATAATGTCCGGCACTCAGCTATCTTGGCTAAGCTGACTAAAATAGGAAGCGGCCAACATGCATACAATTATGTGTGCAACTTTCTGCACAGTCGTGAACTGTGGTGCTAAATCAGCCCCCATAACAAGGGAGACTGCGGAATACCGCAAGGGGCTTTAATCTCACCACTATTATTCAATATCGCATTTGTATCTCTCAAGAGCACTCAGCGGGATACTCGGAATAAAGCACGCAATATACGCTGATGACGTAAACATATGGATGAACACCGGCAGCATGGAATAGACGGAAGAATCGCTTTAACGGGCTGCGGATACTGTGAAACGCATCACTCGAATGTACGGGCTTCATTGCCCCCCCCCTCTAGTCGGAATGGCTCGTATTCAGGCAACGTGTAAATTATTCCTTTGAATATCCAACTTGATCAATCCCCAGTCAAAGATGTGGAAACTATCCGCGTCCTCGGAGCGTACATTAATAATCAGGGCAACAACAAGGTAGTGATCAAAAAGTTACGCCATACCTTCACAAGTATCTCGCGAATTTTATCTAGCATTGCCAATCGTCACCGAGGCATGCATGAATCGGACATATTGCGTCTTCTACAAGCATTTGTCATCAGTCACGTCACTTACAGCTTTCCGTCGCTGAAAAAAAGAAGAGCACAAATTAGACCGTCTACTACCACTTTCATAGCGGAAAGCCCTCAATTTACCCCCATGGGTCATGAATAACAAATTACCTGCAATGGTCATCTATAATACAGCGTGAGAGCTCTTCGAAGCTCATCACACAAACCTAGTAATTCGGCTCGCACGTACCAAGGCATGTCAGGCCACGCTAGACGCTCTCAGCAAAAATCCACCAATGCAGGTCGCCGGTTAACTATCCCTACCACAAGATTGGCAAAAGGAAATCGGTATTCGGTCTTTGCCACGCAATATGCACCCCGTACATCACAAAAACAGACGAGCTGCCACAGCCAAAGTATATGACAAATGTTCAGATTGTGAAGACGCCTTCTTTGTATATGCCGCCAAAACCCTGCATAACCGCGCCACGGCAGCCGTGGTAAACAGGGGACAGGTCGCGCACTGCATCTCGGCTAGCGGCGTAGACATCACACCCATGGAAAAGTCTGGTATGGCTTTAGCCATGTGTAACACAAACGCCACCTTTGACCTCACAGATTCCCAGGAGGAGTATCGCAATTTCACCGGAGGTCAAGTAGGCAGGTTAGCACATTTAATTCTCCAACAGGCGGCGCCCCATCGTCAAGAGGGTGAGTGGATACAACTGCTATTGGCACCAGGGCACACAGAAGTTAGAGGCAATGAACGCACTCATGCCTCCGCCCACGATCTCTTACACTGGGCCTTCGTTGCTTCATCCACAGCGCACCTTCTTGCTGACCAGTACGATCCCTAGCCTCTCCTTTCGTGTACTGACATTCTGCAACCCATCAGGTTGAGTAGACGCACTATCCCCCACCTGCCCTTAAATTAGATAACGCATTGCAGGTCAAGTGGAGACGACTTCAATTATCAGCACTTCCGAATCCTTATATCTTTTCCAAGATAGACCCTTCGATGTACGATCCACAGTGTAAACTCTGTCCCCAGACAGCCATTTTATTTCATATGGTCTGGGACTGCCAAATTAATTTCAGCATATTCGACAATCACAAGTCTACATTAACTGAGTGGAAGGTGACCCTGTCCAGATCTGACCCAGTGCAGCAACAAGCCCTGGTCGACCGAGCCCGGATGGTGGCAAAAGCCAATGGTCTTCAAGACTAAGACGCCCAACCACTATAGCGACCTATTTATTACCAATAAATGTTTTATTCTCTATCTGCTTGAACGCTACAGGTGTCGGTGTTTGCTGCAAGAAACGCATATGAGCATCGCTGGAACACACGGGCCGCGTTTGATGATATGCACGTGCACGGACGAAGGGTATAAAAAGCTTCGCTACGTGTTACCTCAGCGCTATCTCTCCCTAACCTTCCCTGGCCCTCTCGTGCGCTATGTAAAGGCGAGTCTGCTCACCTTGTTTGCCAAGTCTTGTAAATATGTAACTTAATCGTCTGTCCTTTGTGTGAACAAGAGGCCTCGCAAGAGCTCACCCTTCCCCGGCGCCTGGGTGTCCACCTGTGCCCAACTCCTCGGTCGCATCAACAGGTTGGCAGCGACGGGATCTGTTTGGATTCGGTTCGTCATCCTCACTGGTACCGATGGTGCTGAGTGCTTGCTTTCCGTAGAGATCTTAACAGGTGTTTTGGATAGATGTTGATGTTTATTCCAAGAGATAGGAAGATTGTTCACTGAATCGTGAAGGCTAGTGCTTATTCGAAGTACCTTCCCAGCAGCTTGAGTAACGAAAGTCTGCACTGGGTTACCATAAATTTGAAGAAGTTGGAGAAACTGGATTTAGTTCTTTTGTGCGAGGAGCTGGGTATTGACGTAGTGAGGGTACATAGGAAGCCGTATTTTACACAGGTGATTACGGATTCCGGCATCGTTGAGGAGAGGCTTTGCTAAGGTTGGGAGCTCATGCAGGCCAGCAGCAAGAACCCGAAGAGCGGGAATGACTTGCGCTTGAGAGAGAGACTGCTGCGCGTAAAGAGGAAGTTCAGCTCACGAAAGGAGCATGGAACGATTGAGGCTAAATCTTCGAATTGTCCAGGCGAAGTGTGCTCCTGGTCATAGTACAGTAGGTTCAGTGATTAATGATGCATCTAGAAAGGGGAACCTTTAACGCGAGGTTGAGACGCGTACGGAGATGTAAAATACTGGTAGGAGCATTTCGAGTAGGTCGCAAAGACCAACGCATGGAATGCGACAAGGAAGCTTAGACGCGTGTACTTCGTTTTACAGGATGTAACGAGGGTGTGGTTTGAAAATCACGAAGTGTTGATTTGGAATATGGCAATATGAAAAGATTTCCGGTGACACTTGCTCACTATGTACGCCAGCACAAATCACCGAGAGAAGGCAAAAGCGCCGTTTATTCCAGGAACCGGCGCACGAATTAAAGTGTCAGGATGCATATTGAAAACACTTCCTGGCTCTTGAAACACGCTGATGCGAACAAACGGGAGCGAAAAAGTTACGTCACCTAGTGCCTGGAGTCAAGCAGGACTCATTCGCTGGCTTAGATTTCAACCCAACACGCGCCGTTTCTAAGTTCTTCACTGCAGCAGCGACCATAGAGAAGGTGCTACAGTAGCGTACCTGTCACTACAACCGAGAAGCCAGTAATACACTAGTGGACGTCTTTATAGTAAGCCGATGGAGGAACACTGAAGTGCTGAGACAATGGGTGCAATCGAATGTAAAAGAAAAGTTTCAAAAGTCATGCTGACAATTTCTATCTTTGACAACGTCATGACGAAGTTTGACACGTCATCCTACAGCCGGCACTGAAGCGCAACCTGTTCGACTCAAAAAATCATTGCAGGCACGTCGCGTACCAACGTACGCGGACATCCCACGCCTGCCTTCATGCACACTGCTTATTTTCAGCCCACAGTACACGCCCGCTGGCTTCGTATGGTTCACCCAGTCTCAGAGAGCTGAGACCACAAAAAAAGTGACATGTGGCGCACACCGGACAGAACCCCGCTTTGTTTTCATTGTGGAGAAGATTGGCATCTTTACAAAACATGGTTATAGGGAATAGCCGGCCTGCGCAGGTTTTCTACAAAGGCACCAGGTCCACGTGTTGCTGAAAGATCCATCAAGATAGAAGATTACCTGAGGAATAGCACCAGCCAAGCTCACCGGCACCAACTCGTTACTGATCGCCGAGCCCCCGGAGTCTAAGTACTCCATTCTCCGGTTTACGTTGGAGGTAAGAGCAGCAGTTTTATTGAATAGAAATCTTTCATCAGACAAAAAGCAAATCACACAAGACCTCAAAAGAGGGCTCTCACAGTGTTTCTCTACCTCATTGAAACTACGCCGCACGCACAACGTTAAAGATGGAATAATAACTGACGAGGCAACAAAACCTTAGAACCTGTTTTTCAACACTCGTACACAGTTACACCTAAACAACTAGAGGTCATATAGGGTCATGAGAAGGAAATGTTGGAGGACAATGCAATTCCAACAGTCCGTCGGTACCGGTAGTGGTTCTTGTAAGAAAAAAGGACAAAAGGAGATTCTGTGTTGAGTTCCGGAAACTGAACGGCGTAACCAAGCCCAATTTACACCACCTTACCTCGTATTTATGGTACTTTGGGTCGGCCATGGTATGCCATATAATTAACATTATTGAATTTTAAGTCGACAGAAATTGAAGTGAACAGAAAAATCTGCGAAAAAACTGCTTTCGTAACTCCGGGCGGATTGTATGTGTTCGAAGCACTTCCATTCGCCCATTCTTGTGCGCTAGCGACATTCCAGCGCATGGTGGACAGTGTTCTATGAAGCCTCAAATGGCAGCCATGCTAAGTCTACTTGGACAACGTAGTGATATTTTTCGCAACGTTTTAACAGCACATATAACGACTATGTCCAGTGCTTCACGCTGTTCATTCCGCTTTTTTGACCAATAAACCTTCAAATAGCTAATTTGGATATGAAAAGCCTGGTTTCCATGGTCTGGTCATCATTGCTTAGGGCGCTGGTTGAGACTGCAGACAAGACTGTGGTAATTGCGCGATTCTCCAAGCCGAAAAACAAGAACGAGGTGTGCCGACTTATGGGCTTATGCGCCTACTGTAGGCGATTTGTAGAGTTTCTCACAAATTGCCTAATCTCTAACCAGACTCACAAATTAGAAAATTTATTCGTTTGCCAAAAGGAACACAACACAGTTATCGAGGAATAAAGAAACTTTTACTAGCCCTACCGTTCCTCTCACATTTTGACAAAACTGTTGACACTGAAGCCTTTACGGATACAAGCAACCCGAGTTTCAGCGCGGTATTATTTCAATGGCAGAACGGAGAACAGAAAGTCATTGCTTATGCCAGACGCACTCAAAAGCCCAGAAGAACTATTCCGCAACTGAAAAAGAGTGCATGGCAGTTATATGGGCGTTCAGACTATACCTATACAGAAGGTCATTCAGTGCCTCAGTGACCATCATTCCCTTTGCTGGTGGCAAGCTTAAAAGAACCATCTGGACGGCTTGTCTGATGGATCCTCGGGCTTCAAGAGTACGATAATACAGTTGCATATAAGTCTTCAGAAAAGACAACGATGCTGACGTCTTATAACGTTTGCCACCAGACTCAAATTTTTCAGAATAGGACGACCTCCCATTCCTTTGTGCTGTCGAAGCTTCGAACACTACAGAGCACCAACGAGCCGACACAGAACTGCTTCCATTGACAAAGATTTTTGAAGGGCATGACTTCCAAACTTCATGTGTATTTAAGAGAGAATTATCCTCTTTCTTCCTCCGTGGTAATGTACTGTACAAAAGGAACTTCGAACAGAACAAAAAACGGTGCATACTTGTTGCACCGCTATTCACGAGGCATGAAATATTACAAGCTCGCCATCATGAACCGTGCGGGGGTAACTTGGGCTTTAGCCGGGCGTTCGCCAAAATTCATCTGAAATGTTTCTGGCCCAAGCTGTTAACGTCGGTACAGCATTATGTAGAGATATGCCGCTAATGTAAAAGGCGCAAAACACCACCTCTGAAAACGACCAGCCTGCTCCTGCCCATGACTCACCCGAGACTTCATTTCAACAAATGGAAACTTTGCAATATTCTGCAAGGCGGTTTTTCTGTATAACTTGTTTTCGAACCAAAAACTCTCATTCACAGACTGCTTTTCTCGCTAATTGTGTTGAACTTGCGTGCTCGCATGCCTTTGCTGGACTGTGTAGAGGTGACATTTTGTTGTACTCGCGCGCTTGCATGCCTTCACTGAAATTCGGAGAGGTGTCATTTTGTTGTACTCACGCGCTCGCATGTCTTCGTTGGAATTCGGAGAGGTAAAAGCACAATGAGCGAGAAAATTAGTCCATGAACTAAAGTTTAGGGCTGCAAAACAAGCCTTGCTGGAAAGCCGCCTTGCAGATTATTGCAAACTCTCCATTATAATGGAACTTTTAAGGCCGTTTTAAATATCTTTCACGGGAAACATGTCGATGTGCCTTCGCAACCGACTATTTTACTTAATATGCTGACACTGGTATCCTTGAGCCAGGAACGGCTGCAGAAGTTGCCAAGTTCTCGCAACATAGTTCTGCGACAAAATGCCCCAACGATAGTCATCTCCGATCATTTAACAGCCTTCAAGTTGGATTGGGTGCAGCGCTTGATAATGACTAACACTACTCAATAAAAAAGCACTTCGTATATCACCTTCAAAAGAACGGTTTGACTGAACGCCTAAACCGCACCATTTCGTAGATGTCGATTACGTGGACATGGAGCATGAGACGTGGGACTTGCATAAGACGTGTCTTTAGCAACGGTCCCCCCTATACGGCAGTACTGGAGGCCACCCGCATCGCTACATTTGAGCTGGTTCAAGGCCGCATGGTGAATACAACCCTTGACGCCATGCTCCCAGTTGACAACGACAATTATTAGTCATTCGAATTTGACGACTTCCTACAAAATCTGTAGAAGCGCGCCAGCTGGCGTGACACTGAATACGTCAGCAGCATTGTAGCACGCCAGCTACTACAACCTTATGATAATACCTTACGACGAGATACCTTACGATGAGGTTTTACCAGGAGAACCCGCGAGCCATTTTTTAAATGTCTACAATGCCGCACGCCTGCGCGTGCTTCTTGTGGAACCGCGAGAAGCTGTTGTCGTGCTCTGGCTCGTCACAGCGGCCTGATCTGGGAGTCATCAGGATGGTGTCAGTTGTATAAAACGCTTTAACAGACTCCTATTTATTAACACGAAATTGTTTTCTGCTCCGGTCAAACCTAGCTGTGGCCCAGCACGGTTCCACTGATTCAGTTCTGTCAGCTTTGTGACGTTCTACAGTACATACTAACAGCTAACTACACAGAAAAAAAAATTGATTCCCACTGCGTACAGTGGGAATCGATGATATGCGAAGCGTAAATGAGGAAGCTGGGTATGTAATTTTAAAATGAGCACAACGTTACGAGTGGACGTAAATGATACCGTACATCACTTTCATGCCATGGTTATCATTTTTGAATGTGTCATTTACCTTCGTCGTCTAAACACGTCACGTGATACCAAATTTGGTATATTTGGATCTAGCGAAACAGCTGCGAACACGCTGAGAGCGTAGAATAAAGTCATGTTTAACATGACACACATGCCATGATTATCATGTTTGGACGTGCCATTCACATTCGTCGTCTATTCACGTCTCGTGACGCCAAATTTGGTATATGTGGAGCTGGCGAAACCG
Source organism: Rhipicephalus microplus (assembly GCF_013339725.1). Classification (NCBI taxonomy): domain Eukaryota; kingdom Metazoa; phylum Arthropoda; class Arachnida; order Ixodida; family Ixodidae; genus Rhipicephalus; species Rhipicephalus microplus. Next base: position 75,239,613 of record NC_051174.1, on the reverse strand, counting down.
TCACTAGCGTGCTATAAACGTAGCATGTATTGATCATTTACATGGCACACATCACGGTTATCATGTTTGGACATGTCATTTACCTTTGTCCTCTATTGACATCACGTCATACCAAATCGTGTATATGTGAAGCTAGCGAAACCACCACTTACATGCTATGAGCCTAGCATGTAGTCATGTTTGGACGTGTCATTTACATTCGTCCTCTAGGCATGTCACGTGATACCAAATTTGGTATATTTGAAGCTAGCCAAGCGACCCTGAGAGTAAAATAAGCGTGGTGGGAAGTCATGACTTCCATGACATACATGTCATGATTTGCATGTTAGGGTCTGTCACTTGTGTTTACGATGCAATCATGTCATAGCATACAAGATTTGCAATATGTCACGTGAGAAGAAACCAGCAACAACAGCAAGACCTTGAGATCCAAATCATGATACTCATCACTTGTGGTTTTCATACAGTCATGCTATTCCAAACCAATTTTCGCATTGATACCATTATCGGAACGTGCCGGAGAGTAAATGTCGTAGGCGGATAGATAGATAGATAGATAGATAGATAGATAGATAGATAGATAGATAGATAGATAGATAGATAGATAGATAGATAGATAGATAGATAGATAGATAGATAGATAGATAGATAGATAGACAGACAGACAGACAGACAGACAGACAGACAGACAGACAGACAGACAGACAGACAGACAGACAGATAGATAGATAGATAGACAGACAGACAGACAGACAGACAGACAGACAGACGGACAGACGGACAGACGGACAGACGGACGGACAGACGGACAGACGGACAGACGGACGGACAGACGGACGGACAGACGGACGGACAGACGGACGGACAGACGGACGGACAGACGGACGGACAGACGGACGGACGGACGGACGGACGGACGGACGGACGGACGGACGGACAGGACGGACGGACGGACGGACGGACGGACGGACGGACGGACGGACGGACGGACGGACGGACGGACGGACGGATAGACAGATAGATAGACAGATAGATAGACAGATAGATAGACAGATAGATAGACAGATAGATAGATAGATTGATAGATAGATAGATAGATAGATAGATAGATAGATAGATAGATAGATAGATAGATAGATAGATAGATAGATAGATAGATAGATAGATACGCTGAAAATCATCGAAGTTTGCTAAGAAATGCTTCGCATTTAAAAGAATATGCAAAGGTTTCGCCACGGGGGTCGACCCAGCACGCTTTCCAATCGCAATTGGCGGCGCTACCCACTACACCACAATTCGCATTCAGTAGAGATCACTAAAGGAGACCAAGGGGGGTTAAGGATATCATAGTTGAAATAAAGAAGAGAAATGGACATGGGCCGGGCATGTAGCGCGTAGACAGGATAACCGCTGGTCATTAAGGGTAACTAACTGGATTCCCAGAGAAGGAAAGCGGGTTAGGGGGAGACAGAAGGTTAGGTGGGCAGACAAGATTAAGAAGTTTGCGGGTATAAATTGGCGGCAGCAAACACAGGACCGGGTTAACTGGCTGAACATGGGAGAGGCATTTGTCCTGCAGTGGACGTAGTCAGGCTGATGATGATGATGATGATGATAATGATGATGACTAAAGGAGTGCCATTTTATACACCATATACCATTTTGCAGATGTGAGAGCTCTGTAGCTCCAGAGCGTTTTCTTCATCACTAGCGAGATGTCACGACGAGCGCCTGTAGGGCTCGCAGTGAAGCTCGTTGATTCTCACGTTTCCGAAAAAGTGTACTCGATGGAGCGTGGTCTCATCATTCGGAAAAAACACTATGGTCACTTCGCTCGGTTCCACGGCCGCAATTACGAAAGTAGTACGCTGCACACACTAAGTTAAAGTTGTGACAGTTCTTAGAGCTTGTCCTGTATATACTGGGGCGCTCCCTTCATGCGCCTTTTTTGCGGTTTATACAGTGCGCTTTAGGTGTCGAGTTGGGAAAGTTGTTAGTCCGCGCTCGTCCTGTGCATGCTCATTTTGCGTGTGCTTTGTGCTTGAGGCGCGCACTACGCTTAAAGCTGCTGCTGCTGCTTGTCGTTCGTTGCGTTGGTTTGAAATTTGTACTATAGCATTCATTCCGGCGGCCTTGTGGAAAAACAGCGCACAATAAGCGCTCAACAATTCCTCTGTGAAGACTTGTTTCACTTTCGCGTCTTACCGATATCTAGAAAGAGGGATCTTTCTAGCATGAGGATCGACGCAGTCCTCATGCGACACTGGTAGTCCAAATTAAGTGCTCCCTGTCAGACGTGGGCTACCATGCCAATGGGTGTGACTTGAGGACATCAGCTTATTATGGTTCGGATAAATTGGAACGGTCGGCGACACTTGGGTGCCCGCATGACAAAATGAATAAACGTTCGACAAGCAATGCATTGTCTGTTACTTTAATTTGTTCCAGTGGTATGGCTCCAAGCAGTAGGTATTCGGCCATGACTTCGTTTTCTGCGGAATGAACAGACTTTCACGCGACAAGGACCTCTTTCTTAGACTTTTTTGGTAGGTCAGGCTTTCAGAGTTCCTGCTCGTGACGTCAGGGCCCCTTCTCTGTCTATGTCTGATAGAAATAGGTTGTCCTGATTTGACTATGTGATAGAAAGACTTGTCATCGCTTTTTCATAGGCTGCGAATGCGATATAATCGCAGCGTGCATCGGAGATGATATCGTGTTAGTTATAGACACAATGTTCAAGGGTTGAAAAGGTGGCCCTTACCTATGTGGTGAGTTGGCACGGCAAGTTCTTGAATGGGCTGCCGGTAAGCTGAATGTGCAGTTGTCTTGTGGTGCGTCTCATCCACAGCTTCATCCTCGATTGCGGCGATGTAGTATTGGGTGGTTATTGACCGGTGATAGTTACTCCGTTCAAAACAGCTATGACCTGGCTGCTCCAGTCTGCAGAGTTCTGATACCGCACGCCTTCGTATCTATGCCACGCCACGGCAGTATTTCTAAGATGGTATTTGCCCATGCACGGCTTGTTTATGTCTGTCCAGACTTCGTCTTCTCCGACAGCATTTACAGTCACCACCCATTTCTCGGCGTCGTTTTTGAAGACACAACAAACCGATGGTCTGAAAGCAGCCGATGGTAAGAATACGGCAGGTGAACCTCCGAAAAACGACGATGTCACGTGGCCTAGTTGATATGAGTGCCGCGAAGCTGTACTAGAACTCTTTGAGGCTCTCGCGTGAGTTATTCTCATGGTGTTACGAGGCGTCTGCAGCGACCACGGAACCAATCGCGTGCAGGTCGGTGTTGTCAAGGCATTGGCCATGATGCTCGGTCGCGCAATAATTTGGGAAATCTCGGTGGTGCTTTCGGGTGATACACATGCGTTGACAGTGGCTAAGGTGCTGATTGACTACCGAGTTAGGCGTTGTCCTAGTGGGAAGCGTTGATGGCATTTCCGCGCAAACGCAGCCCTTGCTCTGGCTTTGTGGCATCGCGGCAATAGTGACCTTGAGCCATCCAGAAGGCATATATATATATATATATATATATATATATATATATATATATATATATATATATATATATGTGTGTGTGTGTATATATGCTCACGGTAAAAGGCCGGGCAAGAAGACATAGGACGACGAATTGATGAGCGTGGACAGCATCCACGGTTCTTCCAAGAAGAGAACATCGAAGTGGCTGCTCTTTTGTTCTGTTAATACAGATCTCGTTTTTCCTGTTCGCACCGTCGTCCTGTATTCTCTTATTAAATGCAAAGCAATTCTTAGCAAACTTCAGTGACATTGAGCGTATTTATCTATCTAGCCGCCTACGCCTTTTAGCTCTCCTGGCCGTTTCAATTATTGTATCAATAGCAAACTAGGTATGGCATATCATGATTGTATGAGGAACGCCCCGCCGCGGTGGTCTAGTGGCTAAGGTACTCGGCTGCTGACCCGCAGGTCGCGGGTTCAAATCCCGGCTACGGCGGCTGCATTTCCGATGGAGGCGGAAATGTTGTAGGCCCGTGTGCTCAGATTTGGGTGCACGTTAAAGAACCCCAGGTGGTCGAAATTTCCGGAGCCCTCCACTACGGCGTCTCTCATAATCATATGGTGGTTTTGGGACGTTAAACCCCACAAATCAAATCAAATCATGATTGTATGAGGAACATATTTTACCAGCCACAACATGAAAATCATGACATGTATGTCATGATTGTCATGATTTACATTTCATGGTCCCGCAGCTCCTGTGGTGGTTCAGTTCGCATGACATATTACAAAACTGGTATGGTATGACATGATTACATGGCGAACGTAAGCAACAGACTCTAACATAAAAATCATGACATGCGTGTCATGTAACAACAAGACTACATGCCACGGTCATGATGCAGTGGAGGCCGTTTCGCTAACTTCCCTTGTACCGAATTTTGTATTACGGAACGTGAATGAATGACGAAGGTATGATACTGGTGCAAACATGATAAGCAAGAGATGCGTGTCATTAACAACATGACTACATGCATCACATCACATTTACCAAACTCGATAATACGTCACACGAACGGACGATATATGTAAATGACCCATACCAAAATGATAATTACGACATGCGTGTCATGTAACAACATGACTTCATGCCACACTCATGATGCGCTCGCGGCCGTTTCGCTAGCTTCACATATGCCAAATTTAAGATTACGTGACGTCACTGGATGACGAAGGTATGTGACTGGCGGAAACATAATAATCATGAGATGCGTGTCATGTGAGAACATGACTACTTGCCACAGTCAAGGCGGCAATACATTTCGACGTGACGGGGTGCACGTGCTCGCTGGCGTTCATTTCGTTGCGTCACGCCGGCGTTGCCACGCCAGGCGCCGGTCCTGCCATATACTCGCAGGTGCGCAACGCTCCGCGTTGTTTGACGCATGCGTGTTTCAGCGCGTCTGGCGTCCCTCCATCACGAAAAGAAGGAGATGCACTGTTGTCTGGCTAACGCATCGACGCGATATGCAGCATATCGCATTTCGCGCCGGTTGCCGACGTGCTGCGTCGATGGACGCTAGTCACGCCTGACGTCAGCCTATCGAGTGCTCGCGTTTAGCTAATGCAGCGTCACTTTGCCCAGCGTGCGCGTGCGTCAACGCTACATTGGAGTATATTGGACCCTTCGTGATGCGCTCGCTACCATTTTTCTAGCTCCACATATACCAACTTGGTGTTACGTGACGTCAATGAATGACAAAATATATGACTGGTGCAAACATGATAATCCTAACACGCGTGTCAGAACATACCACGCTTACAGCGTGGTCGCGGCCGTTGCACTAGCTCCACATATTCTAAATTTGGTATCACGTGACGTGAATAGATGACGAAGGTAAACGACACATCTTAATTTGATAATCATTATACGGAAGCCATGTATGGCGTCATTTACTTCAACCTCGTAACATTGTGCTAATTTTAAATCGACATACATCAACCTTTCTCATTTGTGCTTCGCATATCATTGATTTCCACTCTACGTAGGATCTGCCATTTTTCACCTCGCGACATTGCTGGAGCTGCTGGACTTGTCCTACGCCTATGTGCCCTGGCACTTTGAGTCCGCCACCGCAACCCGTTTCTGCAGTGGATACTCCCGTCCACCGCTACAGTCACCGACAGCGAGGCCTTAGTCCTGAGGCAATCCCGCTCGAACTGCTCGTGCCTGGAGAAATGGCTAATGGAGGACCTTCACAGCCTACTATTGATTAGCTTATAGTTCCCGAGACCTTCCACGGTGAGGTTTATAAGACGTTGAGGACTGGTTAGCCCAGTATGAGTGAGTCGCCAAGGCCAACAACTGGTCCACTGAACAAAAGCTATCGCGCGTCTAAGGTAAAAAACTTCGACATTTGATGAGGGGCGACAAAAAAGAGCTGCTTGCCGGTCTCCTACGCAACCCGCCAACAAGCGTAGCAGAATTTTTCGAAGAGGCTACAACAATCGAGCGAGCACTGCAGCAACAGCACCGATACCCTGAGAACAACACATCTCCTAGCTTCTCTGCTTGGACAGCCAGCTGTGAATATTCTCTGCGTGAGCTCATTCATGAGGTAGTTCGGAAGGAGATCTGAAACTTTCTTGTGACTCCGCAAGAAAGTATCATGGCTTGCGTTGCAGAAGTTGCGCGGCAAGAACTCCGCCAGGTATTTTCTTTCCCCGAATCGCTCTCAGACCAGCGGTCTGTAAGCTACGCAAAAGCCATCCATCAACCCACTTCAGTGACGTACAACTCGTCACCACTGGCTTATCGCGACGTCAGCCAAGGGCCTTACAACGAGCCGTGGGCCCCAGCTTTCAATCCGCCGCAGCCGTTTCCACAGTGTAACGTACCTCTACAAACGTCGCCGATGTACACTCCACCGACATCTGCTTCTTGGTTGCAAAGAATGCCCACCAGTCGACCATTCATGCGTAAGACGGACTTCTGGCGCACCGCCGACCGTCAACCGCTTTGCTTCCATTGCGGATAAACCGGCCATATTTTCTGCAATTGCCCGTACCGTGACCTTAGACATCAGAACTTTCTACAAACCTCCCCTCGTGCTTATTTCGATAACCACCGTGACAGCAGTGCAGGCCCGCAAGCACAGCAACCCGATGTGCCGTATCGTCGACCCCACTCTCCTTCACCTGCACCTAACTCGCCACAGCAGCGCAGTTACGCTGAGGTGGCCCGGGGCAGATCTCCTAGCCCTCGTCGGGAAAACTAACAGCAGCTACCTTTGGGGGAAAGTTGCCGCCCGTCGAGATGCTATCATACACCCCTAACGTCTTCTCTACGACGCGATACGACGAATGACACCACGGATCATACGACGGACGATACCACGGATGATCCGACGTCACCGACATCAACAGAAATTCTAAGCGCCAATATAGACATTTGTATAGACGGACGCAAAGTAACAGCAATGGTAGGTAATGGTGCGGACTTCTATTATCAGCCGTAAACTCGCCGACTGCCTAAAGAAAGTCAGAACAATATGGACTGGCCCAAACATAAAAACCAGAGGGGGTCAATCGGTGACGCCGATGGGCAAATGTACCGCTCTAATTATTATCGGCAGTTGAGATTTCATCGCTACTTCCGTAATTCTACCGGAGTGCTGCAAAAACCTAATTTTGAGCATGGACTTCCTGCGTGAATACGGCGCCATTATCAACATTCCTGAAATATTGGTTACGTTTTGCATGGCCGCATATCAAGTTTCGGATGGGTCCTCTACAGACCAGCCACGTAAACCTTTCCGCGTCTTCGACGATGGCGTGGCCATCTCGCCGCGATCGAGTGCACCCGTGGCTGTGACATGTGACACGTCCAGATATTCTGAAAACATCGCCGAGCTAATTCCAACACTGCTATTCAGCCATAGTTTATCTATAGCAAGAAGTTTCGTGAGCATAAATGCGGATACAAGCACGTCTTTGTTACAAACTTCAGCTCTGAACGCCGATATCTAACGAGGGGCATTGGAGTCGCGTACATGGAAGAGCTCGCCGAGATGACAGACTGCCTAACTCTTAAAAAATATAATTCCACTGATCTGTCCCCCGAACCTCCATCTGTTGATATTGGCCCAAGTTTGATGCCGCATCAGAAGAAAAGTATCATGCAGCCTATTAACAAGTTTGAAGATAGTTTCTCTTCGACGTCCAGGGTCCGTCAAACGCCACAAACGAAACATCGAATGAGAACGGACGACATGACCAGACCCATCAGGCAAAACCCCTACTGGGTAGCTCCACGAGAACGTGAAGCTATCGAAAACCAGGTGCGACAGATGCTTGAAGACAACGTTATTCAGCCGTCGAAAAGCCCTTGGGCTTCGCCGGTTGTATTAGTGAGGAAAAAAGACGGCACCTTACGCTTCTGCGTGGATCACCGCAAGCTGAATCAAGTGACAAAAAAGACGTCTACCCACTTCCACGTATTGACGATTCACTCAATCTGCTACGCAATGTGCGTTATTTCTCGTCGAAGGACCTAAGGAGCGGGTATTGGCAGTAAGAAGTTAATGAAAGAGACCGGAAGAAAACAGCTCTGGTGACACTTGATGGCCTTTTTTAGTTTGAGGTATTTCATTTGGCTTGTGCTCAGCACCAGCAACGTTTCAGTGGCTAATAGACCCCGTACTATCAGACCTCAAGTGGCAGACGTGCTTAGTGTATTTAGATGACGTCATCGTATTTTCTGCCACATTCGACGAACATGTCAGGTGACTTCACTCAGTCTTTCAAGCTATCCGTTCCGCTGGACTAACACTTAAGCTGAAAAAATGCCACTTCCGCTTCGAAAAGCTTCTGTTCCTGGGACATCATGTAAGCAGTGAAGGTGTGCGGCCTGACCCTGAAAAAATAGCAGCCGTTACAAATTTTCCAGCGCCAACAGACAAAAAGGCGGCCAGATGGTTTTTAGGACTGTGTGCTTACTACCGACGCTTCTTTGAGAACTTTTCGCGTATTGCCTCGCCGTTGAGCCGCCTTACCAGAGAAGACGTCGCATTCATATAAAATAAAGAGCAGCGAAAATCATTCGACGAGCTGCGGCAACGCCTTCAGAAGCCACCAGTCCTCGCACAGTTTGATGAGGATGCCCCGAAAACAGTGCACACCAATGCCAGCAATGTCGGCTCAGGAGCTGTACTCGTGCAGTGGCAGGATGGCGCTGAACGAGTAATTCCTTACGCGAGCAGAACACTCAGGTGCCGAAGAAAATTATTCCACCACGGAAAAAGAGTACCTTGCAGTGGTGTGGGTGGTTATCAAATACCGCTCATATCTGTATGGTCGTCCTTTTAATGTTGTGAGCGACCACCACTCCCTCTGCTGGCTGACGAATTTAAAAGACCCTTTAGGACGGTTGGCACGCTGGAGCCTGAAGCTTCAAGAACTTGACATGATGGTGGTCTGCAGATCGGGGAAGCGCATTCAGACACTGATTGCCTTTCTCGTGTGCGATACGAACGTGCGACGGCAGAAGATGACGATACAGCCTTTGTCGGAGTTGTAAACACGGCAACTGTCGCACAGCTGCAACGAGACAACCCCGAACTAGAACCCATAATACGTTTTTTAGAGGGTCACACTTCAGCTGTACCTAGTCTGTTTGCGAGAGGGCGTTCGTCATTTTGCTTGCGAAACGACGCCCTGTATAAGATGAACTTCACGCCACACGGAAACGACTACTTACTCGTCGTCTCAACATCTCTAAGGAGCGAAGTATTACAGGCATGCCACAATGAACCAACATCCGGCCACCTGGGTTACACGCGTAATTTGTGCAGTGTGAGGCAGAAATACTACTGGCCAAGACTGACGGCGACCATTCAACACTATGTTCAGACGTGCCTTGATTGCCAGCGCAGAAAAGTTCTACCCGTCGAACCAGCAGGCCTCCTCCATCCTATTGAGTGCCTGCTACACCATTTTCTCAAGTCGGAACGGATCTTTTGGGCCCATTTTCAACCTCATCAGTGGGTCACAGATGAATTATAGTAGCCACCGAATACATCACTCGTTATGCCGAAACCAAGGCTCTCAAGATGGGCATGGCAAGTAAAGCAGCCCAATTTTTCGTACAGAATGTGGTGCTGAGGCATGGCGCTTCGCCAGTGGTAATAACTGACAGGGGAACTGCATTCGCAGCATAACTAGTACAGCCAGTTTTAAGACTTCGTGGCACATCCCGCCAGCGAACAACAGCGTATCATCCGCAAGTTAATGGTCTTACGGAGCGTCTCAACAAGACACTTGCGGATATGCCCTGCATGTACGTTGATGTGGAGCATAACAACCGGGACGAGATCTGCCATATATCACGCTTGCCTCTAACACGGATCATGAAGAAACAACAGGAACTACGCCATTCCGCTTACTTCATGGTCGTGAAGTCGCCACTATGCTGGATGCTATGCTGCCGCACGAGTGCGAAGACGCCGAAACGGATGCTGATTATATCACTCAGTTTGCTGAAGAAGCCCGGAAACTTGCACGCCTACGTATTAGTCGCCAGCAGGACTACGATTCAAGATGGCACAACCTTCCTCACCGACGAGTCTCCTACGAGCCTGGTAAAAAAGTTCGAATATAGACTACGATTCCGCGCCATAGCCTCTCAGAAATACTGTTAAGAGACTACCTCGGTTGCTGTAAAGTTCTACGACGTCTCAGTGACATTAATTAGGAGTTTGTTCCTGATACTACGCACTCCTTAAGGCGTCAAAGGTATGCTACAGAAGTTGTGCACGTGGTACGGATGAAGCCTTATTTCCCTGAATGAACTCATGCGTTTCCCACGAGTACAAACCACTTTGATTATAAAGCATCGGGACGATGCTTTCTTGAATGGGAGGCTAATGTCACGGCTAAATGCCAGTCAAGAAGACAGAGGACGATAAAGTGATGAGCGTGGACAGCACCCACGGTTCCTCTAAGGAAGACTCCGAAGTGGCTGCTCTTTTGTTTTGTTAATAAAGACCTCATTTTCCTGGTCGCACCGTCGTCTTGTGTCCTGTTATTTTCACCTCGCAACAATATATATATATATATATATATATATATATATATATATGTGCGTGTGTGTGTGTGTGTGTGTGTGTGTGTGTGTGTGTGTGTGTGTGTGTGTGTGACGTAAGGAAGTTAGCGATGGTTGGTAGATGCCAATGAAGAAGAAGTCTTTAGGAATAAACATGGCGTATGAGCCAGGCGACGTCTCCCACATCTAGCGTCACACGAGCCGACAGGATCAAGACCTGGCCGCCGCTCATCAACCTCACATCATTCACGAAGCCACCGGGAATACGCCTCAACTGAATATCGACCACAGAAGAGGTGATCTCAGGCGCATGCAGTTACCGGCATATGACAGAACCATCGACTGACCTTCCCATTCCCAAGTACATCGGATCAGCAGGCAATGGACCTGTAGAGAACTGTTCGCGCTCCATGCTACCGCTGCATCATGGCCTGAACGGCAGATAGTTACAAACTTCAGCGACTACATGACTAGTGAGGCATTAAAATTTCACTTTACCCACATATTCGATAACGGCGAATCGTGGCAAAAGATCAAAGAAGAGATGATCGCCCAGTTTAATGGCTATGACGAAGACCTACTTATTGCCAACTATCTCGAGACAACTGCAATCTATCGTCAATTTCCTAAGCAGTCTTCAAACATTTGAAAGCCCAGCGCGTATCGACAACTGCCACAAGGCGAAGTGGCACATGAGTTCACTGACAGGCGACCATGCGCATTTCGGTAAAAATGCAACCATCGAGCGCACCTCCCTTCTGCACGAAAGTCGGCAATCCCAAAGTCGTCGCACCAACATACGATACAAGTCGTCGCTCATCCTACTGATGCCCTTCATGCTTCGCCTCGCATACATTGTCCACCACCTGGGTTTTCACCACGCGGCTCTTCACGCGCTCCTAACGCTCACCACTTGCCTTCTAATGACGCCGTATTCATGGTAGATGACCTGGAGTATCGGGAACATACCCTGTCAAGCCATTCTCCTTCCGTACGGTTTCATGTATCACCGTCTAGTGCACAAACTCTGGACAGTCCAAACAAAACAGAAGGGTCAGACGCATCGACCATCGCATGCTACCAGGCGCAAGAACTACTCGCAGTGAACCACGTCACCGAAGCCTCTCAAGAGCATGATAGCAATGATGGCGCACCACCAACCATGCCCGATAAGCAAGACATCAGTTCACAATCCACCAGCTGCCTGCAGGACACGTCAAATTTCGAAAAACATGAATCGGCAATTCTGCAAGGGGCTCCACTGCAGTAATTTCCTGAGCCGTATCAGCAAAGCATGCAAAGCAAATTCCACAAACTCATGCGACAACAGGAGAAACTGCAACGAAGGCATCGACGTACGCGAAATTCAACCGAAGCACACTCACCAATTAAAGAGAGCGGAAAATAAGATCTCCAACCCGAAGACTATGCCAAGACGTCAAATTTTCTCGCAAATAGGAAAGTGGACAAAGACGCTACCTACGCCTGCTGTTACACAGCCAGCAACACAACGGAAAACGCCAAAAAAAGATGCGGAAGCACTTGTTGTATACCGCCAGCACTCAGGCATCACACCGTCACAATCTGTCAAGAAGCCCTCATTCTAGAAGCAAAGCGTCTGTCACAGCCAGAACTCAGAATTCAACGCATGAGACATCCGACCTTCCAACGCTACAAGGACTCCCAACCTGGTTCGACAGGGACTCCCAAACGTGCGAGTGTCAGTCAGTGCCATCTGTAGCCATCTGTGTACCGATGGCGCTGACTGACACTCCCCCGTTTAAATTCACATGTAAACCCAATAAAGCGGCATGGCGCCTAGCCGACGTGATAGCTCAGTGGTTAGAGCATCGAACGCATTATTCAAAGGTCGTAGGTTTGATTCCGTCTCACGGCAAGTTATTTTTTCACCCACTTTTTATTCTTCTTATTTACATTACGTTGGTTCCAATTCCTGCCCCTATATATTCCTTGGCATTATTGTCTGTTATATCTCAATAATAGTGTGTCAAAACACGAAGAAAATAGTCCTAAGGTATACACTTCTTTCCCCCATATATATATATATATATATATATATATATATATATATATATATATATATATATATATATATATATATATATATATATTATATATATATATATATATATATATATATATATATATATATATATATATATATATATATATATATTATATATATATATACTATATATATATATATATATATATATATATATATATATATACATACATATATATATATATATATATATATATATTATATATATATATATATATATATATATATATATATATATATATATGCGAGGTGGTTTTTGTTCGTTTTACCACGAAACGCCCTTTCTGTGTTTTATACGTTTTCTTCATTCCAGTATTGCCAAATTAGGCAGTGCAAAGTAAAATTCTAGCGAAAGCTGCTGCGTTTCCATATTCTGGTTACAAATAATAGTGATCAATATGTCTTCCAACGATTTTGAAGGAATCTTGAATTACGTCATGCAGGTCTGCCCCCAAAACTGAATGGTCTCCAGAAACAGTATTTGATGCTATTTTACACGTGGGACACTATGGTTTTATCCGACCTGATACAACGAGTGGGAGGTAAGTGCCTTGACATGCAAGTTCGCATTGTTAAACAAGTCATTGAGGGGGCTGAAGTTTATCATGTAATTCTTCCGGTGGAGCTCAGAAGTTGCGGAGCTCTGAGGACAGCCGAACGGAATCTAATGAGTATAGATAGCTTGCCGTTAACGATCTTAGTAGCATTGGTGTAGACCAAGGTGCACGTTTATATAGTGCGCGTTTTGGGGTACCTTAGAAAGTGAGCAAAGTGCACGCGCGTGGTTCGGCGTAAACGATGATGACGGTGAAGACATCACTTGTGAGACGCGAAGATGCATGGCGCGACGTCAACAAAAGAGAAAGGAAAATATCCAATGGTCTAAGAACACGAAGATTCCAGGCGCCAATGACTGGGCCCCACGAAACATCACCGTCACCATTATAACAGGACAGTTGGGCCAGAGTTAGAAAGGAAGCCCAATGGGAGTTCAAACAGAACAATGGCACGACGAGATTATCTCCGGACCGGGCGCTGAAGATGGAGCGTCGAGTGTCGGACGCGAGCCTCCACGACTTCAACCGGCCGTGGCCTTCTGCCATCGCGCTCCCGCTTGACGGGACTGCAGCCAGCCGGGCCTACAGTCTTAGGTTCCAACAGCTAACAGCCATCGGGCGACGGGCCCGAGCTGTGCATCCATTTGCCTAAGCAGTCTGACCCTGGTTCCTCAACGCGTTGCCACAAGCCAACGTTCGCACATTGCCTGGAGCCAGCCGTATCCACTCCTCAAACCACAGCCACCACGTTCCCGTCTGGTTTAAGAATGCATCGCCAGCCGCAGCGTTTCCTCACCACCAGCCACCCCGCGTTGTAAACCAGAGCTTGCACGTTCCTGTCTCTTAAACGTCCCCCAGCACTCAGCGAGTCGGTGAGACCGAACTGCCATCTTTCTCTGCTCCGCCACTCATCCGCGTCAGAACTATTTTCTGTATGTTATTCTCTTGAGATTTAGTTTTGTGTGCCACCTGAGTGCTTCACCACTGGTAGAGAACTTTTTACTAAGTTTTCGTGAGAAATTTTTCTCTTTTTACCGTTCCATCAAACGTTTTGTGCGCGTATTGTTTGAAACCAAACACTTCGTTTTTTGTTAAGACTCCCAGAGGTTCACACCTAGGGAGTTCTTGCTAACAAAACTCCCAAGCATTTCCCCGAGGGTGAACATGGTTAAGTGCGAATACACGGGTTGATGCTATGAGGGGTATTTATTAATTCGCACTATTATATTTATTAATCACACTATGGTGCCTTTATGGTGTAATGGTTCCTGGGAATCGCAATTTGATCACACGGGGGGGTTTACGTTAACTCACTGGCGAATGCCAACAGATTTTAACTTTACTCCCCCTCACGACCCGCTCTCGATGGGAGACTGAGAGAGAAGGCAGGCGCGCAAGAGAGAGGGGTGCGCGCGCTGCTGCAGCGAGCGAGGAGAGCGGAGGAGAGAGTGAAGGGAGCGGGTATAAGGCGCGTTACTGACACCGATATCAGCGTCGCGTCCGTGGCTTATTCGGTAGAGCGTCGCGCTGCGGCCCGCCAAGTCCTCTTTCTTTTGAAGATAGAGAGAAGACTGCGGTCGCCGTCGACGGCGGTGGATGGTTTGGGGTCGCTTATTATGTGTATTCACACTTAATAAAAAAGAACCTTGCATCAAAATTCGCGTTCGCGACATGACTTCTCTGCTACTTCCCTATCAAACTTTTCTTGTTACAAAGAATTTGTGATGCAAAGTTTTTTTTCTAGTGTTAGCAAGAGCTCCCTTGGTATGAAGATCCGAGAGTCCTAACAGAAGACAAAGACGCTGGTTTCTAACAAAGCACGCCCAAAACGTTCAACAGAAAGGTAAAAAGACGAAACTTTCTCATGGAACCAGAACACTTAATAAAAATTGCCAGATCACTCGTACGGTGGGAATCGATGATAAGCGAAGCAACCATGAGAAAAGTTTATATGTCACTTTAAAAGTAGCACAACATTACGATGTGTAGGTAAATGAAGCCATACATGACTTACATGTCATGATTATCATGTTTACATGTGTTGTTTACGTTCGTCATCTATTCACGTCACGTGATTGCAAATCTAGCATATGTGGAGCTAGCGAAAGGGCCACGAGCACGCTATGAGCGTGGTATGTTGTCATGTTCCTACATGACACGCGTGTCAGGATTATCAAGTTTGCACCAGTTATATATTTCGTCATTCATTCACGTCACATAACACCGAATTTCGTATATGTGGAGCTAACAAAACTGCCGCGAGCGCATAGTGAAGGGTCCAGTGTACTCCAATGTAGCGTTGACGCGCACGCACCGACGCTACGTTAGCGAAACGCGAGCACTCTATAGTCTGACGCTGTCACACAGGTCCCGTAAATTCGGGAGGTGATCGCCGGGCTAATTCCAAGGGCCGAAGTATCGGCCCCCCGAACCGCACTACGAAAGCGTCGACAATTTAGAAGTGGTCCTATTTGGCGCGCCAGCGGATGCCGGCTGTTGCCCACAGAACAAGTCAGAGCCGAGAGTTGATAAACAAACAAAACTATATTCTCAATAATGGCAGATCGAAAACAATACACGAGTATGCACACTCCACAATAGTTGAGTACAATATGTCACCAATCAAACAACGTACTACACAGTACAATCAGCCACACTCGAAACAACAGACACAGACAACAATACGCACTACAATGCAGTCGCATGCATTGAACAACCAAGACACCTAAAGACTAAAGAGATAGAAAACCTATCCAGTTCAAAGTTCTTGGAACAAAAGTCTGGATGATACTCTTCCGAGAATCACTCACTCAAAGTCCAGCGTTGTTGTCGTTCCGCAGCCCCCGAAGTTTCTCTCCCAGAAAACCTCACGTCTTCAATAGGCTACTCTCCAAGCTTCAAGACTTCTTCGCCGGAAACACGTCGGCTTCACACACGCAGCTGTTGCCACGCGTCTTTGCTCCATAGAGGTAAACACACGCTCTTGCCGGTAACTCGAGCCTTCACCCCTCAGGTGGAAATCCTCTTCTTCTCCTGCTTTGTCGTTACGGACAAAAGCTTCGCCGAATACACGGCGGGATACCCTACGCGCTCTGGCGCTAACTTCCGTCTTCTCCTCCGAAGTTTCTCTTTCAGGACACCTCACGTCTTCTCCTGCTTTGTCCCTACGGACAAAACCTTCGCCGACTACATGGCGGGATACCCTACGCGCTCTGGCGCTAACTTCCGTCTTCTCCTCCTCTCTCACCTCGGCTGCTCCATTAAATACCTTCCGCGCGAGATTGCAGAAAGTTCTCGTCATTTCGTCGGCGCGATACGCAGCGAAGGCTGGGGAGAGGGCGAGACGGTTCGAATGCCCTCCGCGACAGATGACTCAACCCGGCCTCACCACGCCCCTTTTCATCTAGAAAGTTCGAGTGCTTGCTCGGCCGCCGTTGTGGGGTGAGGAGGTTTGTCGGCGAATCTACGCTTCCGAGAGAGAGAGTCGCGCCCGGGGAGTCTGGATGTTTGTTTTCTTTTTCCTTTTTTTTATCGTTGACCTCGTGGTGTCACTCCGGCGTTTCGTCGCGAGGAGTTGGCGGCGCGCTCTTTTTGAGTGCTCGTTCTGTGACACTGCCCCCCACTTCAAGAATATTATCTCATAATATTCAAAACCACACAAACGAGCGCGAACAGTCACCACACACTCTCACAGACTGTAACACAATCCGTCGCTCAGGACACTTCACATTCACAATAGATCACTCAATACAACTGTACATTGTAATTCAATTCCACAACACATGAAATATAGCCACAGGTACATGAATACAATAGTCCGTCACATATTCCGGACAATACAAATGTACAAAGTTCTGTCTTTACAACAATTGTACAATACATCACATCACATCACCGTAACAAACATTTTGACTCACTCGACATACAGTTGTGACACAGGATAACACGAACATTAACACAACATATTGAGGCTCAACACAGACAAACGCATTACGATTTGACCTCAGCACCTATCCTGAGTACTTCGAGCTGCGCTTGCGCCCTTTTTTGCGGTGCTTGCTCGACCTCTTTTTGTTTTTCCTCGTTCTTTTTCGGCGAGCCCTTTCCAACGACGGTATCTGAGGCGGTGTCTCAGCCATCGTTGTCACTTCCGACATTGTTAACGGGTCATAACGTTCAACCGATCCTGTTCGGTCATTCACCCGCTTGTTCATGTCACGACATTTGGCCTGGCTGGCCGACTCCGTCACCTTTACACTGTCAGTCGGTTGAGGTCGCGCCGACGTAAGTCCAGCTGCCCAGCACGTGAACTCATTACATTTTTTTTACATTTTTTTGAGGTTGTTATGACCACATTTCAAGAAATGCACAACTCTGATTAGACCCATAGCCATAGGCTAGTAAGGGTTCTAACGAGAGAAAGTATACAAGCAGAATACAGTTTGTGTATAAGAAAAAATTCAAAATATCAAAAATTTTGATTTTTCAACAAACGAACAAAAATACAAGAAGATACACATTGTTGCACTTTGTTCATAAATAATGAAATAATCAAGTACAGACAAAACAACAAACTATGTGTAAGGCTTAGTACATGGTCGTTACTATTGATCTACATGTAGCAAATATTTTTTGAGTGCGCTCAAAAAACCCTAGAATCTTTCATTTGAAGTGGTATGTTATTCCACACTTTAGCTCCTACGAACTGTAGTAAGCGTTCACCATACACGTTTTTAGTGGGTGGAAGATTAAAATTCCGCAATGTCATGCATCTAGTGACGTGGGACAAGGAAGAAAAGATAGATACATCGAAATGTACACTGTGTGCAATAACATTGTTGATGGTGACTGCGGTTTTATGCTGCCGTATGTAATGAACAGGTAGAATATCCAATTTGTGAAACAAAGACTCACTGGGTTCATTATATGTTGCATAATCTATATTTCTAAGTGCACGCTTTTGTAATATCCGGATAGGATCAAGGTAAGTTTTAAAGGTCCATCCCCATGAGTCTAAGCAGTATGATAGATGACTATGAACAAACAAAAAATAAAGGACTCTGCAAATATTCTGCTAAAATAATTTCTAGCAGCCAGTAGCATACTGCAGCCAGATGCTAGCTTAGTACAAACAGAGTTAATTTGTTTTTTCCAGTGTAATTGGCTGTCGAACACTACACCGAGATATTTAAATTCATTTACATGCTCAAGTTGGCAGTTGTTCATTGTAAGTCGAAATGACTCGCAGTTTACATTTCGGTAACGGGAGTGAAAAATGGTGTATTTCGTTTTCTTTGCATTGAGTGTTAATTTGTTCACTGTAAACCACTTAAAATTATTTTCTAGTTCTTCATTAGCTCTACATTCTAGATCGGCTATGTTATCGGCGGTAACTATAAAAGCTGTGTCATCAGCGTACATTAGCAACTCGGCCGATTTGAGTATGCATGGCACATCATTTACGTATAGTGAGAATAATAGTGGCCCCAGGACGGACCCCTGAGGTACCCCTGTCTTTATGTTTAATAATGACGACGTAAGATCTTGCATGCTGACCATTTGATGACGTCCATCAATGTAGTTAGAAAGGAGGCTAAAAACTTTGCCGCGGAATCCATAGTGTTTTAATTTCATAAGCAAAATATTATGGTCGACGGTATCGAATGCCTTTTTTAAATCAATGAAGACTACTGCCACAAGAAGGTTGTTGTGCAGTGCTTTGTTAATCTTTTGCGATAATGATAACACAGCTGTTGATGTGGAATGGTGTGATTTAAATCGATGCTGCTCCGGGCAAAAAGCATTATATTTTTCTAAGAATAGGCGCATTCGTTTTCCAAGAATCTTTTCAAATATGGTGTTTGTAATGCTCAACACAGATATGGGCCGATAGCTTGAAAAATCAGAGCGATTGCCCTCTTTATATACCGGCACAACTTTGGCGTTTTTTAAACAAGATGGGTATGTCGACGTACGCAAGTAATGGTTCAATATGTGGCACAAGATGGAACTCAAAATATCAATGTTACCTTTCACTAAGCGAGCAGTAATACCATCTATTCCACTGGCTTTGTTTGTGCTTACATTGGCAACAGTGTTATAAATTTCATCCTCACTAATGTAGTGAAGAGCAAACGTATTTGTTAAGGAGGTTGAAAAACATTTCATTTCTCTACTAGGGAATTTCGCGGCAGAGGTCGAGCCGATTTCAGTAAAGAATAGATTAAATTTATCAAGTATACGCGCATCGACTACATCAGGTGATACACGCTGTGTTGGTTCTTTACCGACAACTTCTTTTACAATTTGCCATGTTTTCTTTGAATTGCCTTGTGCTTGAAAAATGAGTCGAGAATAATAGACCTTTTTTTGTTGCCTCATTAGATTCACGGATTGGTTTCTTATAAGTTTGAATTGACCTAAATAATATTTATTTTCCTTGTGCTGTCTCCACTTGTGGTACCAGAAGTCTTTCTTCTTCAGCAATGCAAGGATCTCTGTTGTCATCCAAGGAGTTAGCGGAGTGCTATATGAGCGTGCAGACACGTGTGAAAGACTGCGTTCAATGGCATGGCGAAGGGCTTTTGTTATGTTCTCTAATTCAATGTTGGCCTCATCGTCATACAAAGTTTCAAATGCGATGGAGAGAATGTGATTCCGTAATAAGTTGTAATTGATTTTGCTTGCATTGCTGAAAAATTGTGCATTCTTGTTTGGAGTTTTCCTTATGGAAACAAAGGTAGAAAGGAGATCTGCTATTGGTTCATTATAAACACCAGCATTCACTTTCGATGATACGTTAGTTAAGACGTGATCAATTGTTGTTGGCGACGTACTGGTTACTCTCGTAGGGGTATGTATGAGATTACGAAAATAACCAATTGTGTGTAATGAGTGTAACTAGTGTTTGCGGTGTCTATGTTCATATCCCCAACAATGGCTGCTCGGTTCTGGTACTTGGTTGAAAGACAGAAAAGAATTTCTTCCAGTCTAAGGAGGAAATGCACTGCATTGGAATTTGGTGGACGGTAAACCACGCCAATTATGCCAAAACAGTGGAGTCTGATAAAAAGTGCTTCTATATCGGTAGAGCTGTGGTTCAGGAAGGATATAACTGTATATGCGCAACCTTTTTTTACAAAAAGCGCCACTCCACCACCACGTGAACATGAGTCTCGCTGATGTGATATGGTTTCGTATCCGGAAATGTTGACATTCTCTCCTTTTTTAAATATGTTTCTGTAGTTGCTAGCAGATCAAAGTGGTTTGTATGTTTAGATAAGAAAGTAAGAAGCAAATTTAGGTTTTTTCTTATACTGCGGATATTGCAGTGGAATATGTTAGTGTGTGTCTTATCTATGAGCTGATCTACTTGAGCTATCGTGACAGCCATTTCTCTGAAAATTCTTGTGGCAAGTGATCAAGAAGAGCAGCTACACTAGTTTCGCGAGATCATCCTCGCATGTAACGTGAACTACCTTCGAGTTCTCAGACTTCCTAGCAAGGATTTTTCCTTCGGAAACCCAGACGAATCTCCAGTTCTTATCTTTCTTTCTCTGTATAGCCTTACCTAATAGAACCTTATTTTCAAGACACAGATGTTGGTTCACGAACACAGGTTGATTTGTACTGAAACCAAGAGTTGACGTGTTAAGCCTGTTCTTTCTTGCTGACTTTACTATTAGATCACGTTTGAAGCGAGACAAGAACTTAACGAGAATATTTGGAACATTGTTTACCTTCGTCGGCACTTTGTGAACAACATCAATATCTTTGGCGCAGACCTCAACACGCAAACAATCGCCAATTTTTTCCACAATCTCCATTAGGTTTTCCTTCTCAACATAGGGAATGCTTTTCAATTCAATGTTGTTCCGTCTCGAGTATTGCTGTAGTTCTATCAACTGTTTTCTTGTATCTCTTAATTCTTTTTTAATTTCCATGTTCTCTTTCTGACACTCGATGCTTCGATTTGTCGCCTCATTCAGTTCCTTACGCAGAGACTTTATTTCAGTCTTTAGTTCGTCAAAGCTATCACTAGCGAAGCTTACAGATGCCCTGATGGATATCAATTCTGCCTTGATAGCATTGTACAATGAATCAGTAGTGTTAACGTCTGTTTTGATAGCAGAGAGAATGTCAACAAGCTTCGTGTTCATCTCCTGCATTGCCTTCCCTATTTTCTTTACAGTACTTAGTGGTTTTTCACCTAAGGCATTGGCGAAATCCGTCAGGGTATCCATTTTTCTTTTTTCGGCTCACACTTTGTTTACAAATTGCAACAACAAAATGACAGGGTCATAAAACAAATGCAAGTTCAGGGCGGATCGGTAGCCGTGAGTGGATAGGATTTATGCTAAGTTACACAAATGATCAGACTCCTACCTGCGATGTGTAGAATACACGGTTAGTCAGTCCAACCAACGTTGGCTGCCCGATCCGCTCTGAATGATGTCTATCCGGGGTTGCCTCTTTATATAGTCGATGGGGGCGTGCCCAACGGCCTGCAGTGTCACTGTCGACGCCTCGTGATCCGAAGCATTCGGCACTTGTAGGAACAGAGGCACAGGTGCACCTGCGCGTAGTCCACTTGATGATTCTGTGTTGCCGCAGAATGACGAGCCAGGCAATCCGATGCTTGTAGTTTTGTTCCTGCGATGTGTAGAATACACGGTTAGTCAGTCCAACCAACGTCGGCTGCCCGATACGCTCTGAATGATGTCTATCCGGGGTTGCCTCTTTATATTGTTACGAGGTTGGTTGCTTCTGAGCGAGATGTATTTGCAGAGTAAAAACTACAGGCAAGAGACACAATGGCTGATTGGCCCAGTCGCGCGCCTGTCAGTCGCACCTCTTCCTTTTCTTCCTCTCCGTAGCAGGACCCCCGGGCGTTGGAGCGCCGTCTCGGCGAGAGTCCGGAGAAGTGCGACAGAAGTAGGGTTTCAAGCGCGAAACATGGACAATGTCAACTAGTGACGAACTTGGTGACGTATTGGAGTGCAATGGCGCTATCTCGTAGGTTACGTCGCTAACTTGACGTAAGACTAGGTAGGGTCCGGCGTATCGGGACAAAAGTTTTTCGGAGAGACCTACACGGCGACACGGTGACCAGAGGAGCACGTGGTCACCTGGGGCAAACGTTATATTTCGATGCCGGTGGTCGTAGCGGGCTTTTTGCATATCCTGTGACCTGGTGAGGCGAGACTGGGCAACTTGACGAGCCATGTGAGCCCGATCAATGGCTTCGCGCGCGTACTCGGAAGGAGATGGCACGAGAGGCAAGGTGGTTTCAAATGGCAATATGGGGTCGCGACCATATAAAAGATAAAAAGGCGAGAATCCCGCAGTGTCATGTCGAGAGGAGTTATATGCGAAGGTCACATAGGCCAACGTTGTATCCCAGTCTCGATGATCATCGGAGACGTACATCGAAAGCATCTCTGTGAGCGTGCGGTTGAGACGTTCAGTTAGGCCATTAGTTTGTGGGTGGTAGGCGGTAGATAGCTTATGGGCTGTAGCACACGATCGAAGGAGGTCATCGACAACTTTGGACAGGAAAGAGCGGCCGCGGTCCGTAAGCAGCTGTCGGGGTGCACCATGGTGTAAGATGACGTCATGAAGAAGAAAATCCGCGACGTCAGTGGCGCAACTGGTTGGCATGGCCTTTGTTATCGCGTAACGGGTCGCATAATCTGTGGCGACGGCAATCCATTTATTTCCTAGTGTCGTCGTCGGAAAAGGGCCAAGAAGGTCGAGTCCCACGCGATGAAATGGTTCAGAGGGGACTTCAATTGGGTGAAGATATCCAGCTGGCAGCAAAGAAGGTCTTTTCCGGCGCTGGCAGAGGTCGCAAGTGGCGACATATCGACGTACGCTGCGGTACAATCCAGGCCAGAAAAATCGACGTCGCACGCGGTCGTATGTGCGGGAAACGCCGAGGTGTCCCGCTGTTGGTGCGTCGTGAAGTTGTTGAAGTATGGCAGGCCGTAGATGACGAGGGATGACAAGCAGAAGCTCAGGGCCTTCAGTGGTGACGTTGCGGCGGTAGAGGATGCCGTCATGCAGCACGAACATACGGGATTCAGCGTCATGGCTGTCAGACTGGATGGCGTCGATGATAGTGCGCAATGACTCATCCCGTCGTTGTTCGATGCGCATATCGCTGACGTCTGTAAACGCCATTACTCTGCTCTCCAGGTCAGGCGCAACGGGATCAGGAGGATCTACCGGATATCGAGAAAGACAGTCTGCGTCCTTGTGCAAACGGCCAGACTTGTAGCTGACGCTAAACGAAAATTCCTGAAGCCTCAGAGCCCAGCGAGCCAGACGTCCAGTCGGGTCCTTCAGAGAAGTCAGCCAACAGAGGGCGTGGTGGTCCGTAACGACAGTGAAAATGCGACCATATAAATATGGCCGAAACTTGGCGACGGCCCAAACTAAAGCTAGACACTCTCTCTCGGTGATGGAATAATTCATCTCCTGGGGAGAAAGCAGGCGACTGGCGTAAGCTATCACGCACTGTCTACCGTGGTGCCGCTGAGCGAGAACTGCGCCGATACCGTGGCCACTGGCGTCGGTGCGAACCTCTGTGGCAGCAGAAGGATTAAAGTGGGCAAGTATGGGGGGCGTAGTTAGGTAGCCGATGAGAGCGGCGAACGCTTGAGCCTGCTCAGGGCCCCATGAGAATGTGGTATCCTTCTTCAGCAAATCTGTCAGTGGCCGGGCAACGTCAGCGAAGTTTTTCACAAAACGGCGAAAGTAGGAACATAAGCCGACGAAGCTACGGACGTCGGATGTAGAACGGGGCACTGGAAAGCTACGGACGACGCGGATCTTTTCGGGATCTGGTTGGACACCATCGGCGTTTACAATATGGCCCAGAATGGCAATCTGACGGTGACCAAATTGACACTTCTTGGAATTGAGTTGTAGCCCAGCTGTTCTGAAGACTGCGAGAATTGCAGCGAGACGGGTCAGGTGGCTATCGAAAGTAGATGAAAAGACTATCACATCGTCTAGGTAACAAAGACAAGTAGACCACTTGTAACCACGCAGGAGAGAGTCCATCATTCGTTCGAATGTGGCAGGGGCGTTACATAGTCCAAAAGGCATGACCTTAAACTGGTATAAACCATCTGGTGTAATGAAGGCCGTCTTCTCGCGGTCCATTTCATCGACAGAAATCTGCCAGTAGCCGGACCGGAGATCTATAGACGAGAAGTATGTAGCCCCGTGTAGGCAGTCCAACGCGTCATCGATGCGTGGTAGCGGGTACACGTCTTTTCGTGTGATCTTGTTTAGGTGGCGATAGTCAACGCAGAAGCGCCAGGTACCATCTTTTTTCTTCACAAGGACGACAGGGGAGGCCCAAGGACTACTTGATGGTTCTATGACACCTTTGTTGAGCATTTTGTCCACTTCTGCTTGGATAACTCTACGCTCAGTGGGGGAGACACGATAGGGGCGTCGGCGAATAGGACTGGCGTCACCAGTATTTATACGGTGCTGAACAGTGGATGTTTGCCCTAGAGGTCTGTCGTCGAAAGAAAAAATGTCGGTATATGACGCGAGAAGGCGATGGATGTCATTGGCTTGCGCAGGGTTGAGGTCGGGTGCAATCATCTTCGAGAAACGATCTGGCCGAGAACAGGTGCTGTTCGCTATTGGAGACTGAAGTAAATCAATCTCGGTGGTGAGCGCTGCTATTTCGAATTCGTCAGCATTAGATACGCTGGCCAAGAACATGCCACGAGGAAGCACTTGAGGGCACAAGCTGAAATTGAGAAGTGGAAGCGAGGTACAATTGTCAGTAACAGTCACAAGCGTATGGGGAATGGCAATGTTGCGGCTCAAGAGGACGTCGGCGAGAGGAAGGAGGACATATTGACCATCGGGAACTTGGGGCTGTGCGGTCAAAACGACGAAGGTGGCTGCCTGAGCTGACAGCCGCACATCCTGAAGAGAGCACAGGCGCGGCGGGGCAGTGGGGGGGTCAGCGACTATCTGAGGCAACTCTAGCTGAAGAACGCCTGTAGCACAATCGATCAGAGCAGAATGATTCGACAAGAAGTCCAGGCCTAGGATAATGTCATAAGGGCAGTGGTCAATCACGGCTAAAATGACAGAAGTAGTGTGGTCCTTTATACGTAAGCGGGCAGTGCACAGACCGAGAACCATCGGCGTGCCGCCATCGGCCACACGGAGCATTTGTGCAGCCGCTGGTGTCAGAACTTTCTTTAAACGTGTGCGTAGGCTTGAACTCATGACCGAAATGCTTGCGCCGGTGTCGACAAGTGCTTGTACAGGTTCGCCGTCTACTTTAACGTCTATTACACTTCGTCTGGTGGGAACGGAAAGAGGATTTGCTGCGGAAGTCGTCAATGCAGCACCACCTCCGGGGGCTGCATTTCTCAGTTTTCCGAGACAACGCGGCCGGAAGCCACGGGGGACGAGAAGCGCCGTGGCTGCGGCGAACGGGACGATGGGCGACGTGTTTGCGGCGATCGAGACTGGTGCCCACGTGGTGAAGGCGAGCGGCTGTACCAAGTGTTCCGAGAATGGTCAATGGCATTGGGCTCTTCGGCAGGTGGAAAGGTGCGGGCGGTATCGTCGAAACGGGTCATATTGGTCGTTGCGCGATGTGCCGAGGACCATGTGTTGCGGCAGTAACGGGCAATATGTCCAACGCGGTGGCAGTTGAAACATATAGGGCGGTCATCTGCAGTTCGCCACTCAGCCGGGTTGCGAGTACGTGGAGAAGACCGTCGGTCGGAGAAGGGCATCACGAAAGGGCGTTCGCTGACTCTAGGCGCGGTGACATGGCACACGGAATGCACTCCGATGTTTTCAAGCTCCCGGCGCACGATGGCTTGAACAAGAGGAACAGTAACAGGAGTGGCATCGGTACTGCGCGAATAGAACGCCGAGGGCGCCATAGCTTCCAGTTCACGACGAACAATGCGTGTAAGGTCTCCCGGCGGCGATGCACGTTGTGGTGTTGACTGGTCCTCGCAAGTAGATGTTGCAGCGGTGTTTGGGAGTCGAGCGAATGTTTGTAGAATGCGGCGACTTTTCACTTGCTCGAACTGACGACACTCTTTGATGATCGCGTCTACGGTGGAACAGCCCTTGCACATCAGGAGATTGAACGCGTCGTCGGCAATCCCTTTCAGAACATGTCCCACCTTGTCACCTTCTGTCATGTCGCTTTCGGCCTTTCGGCAGAGGGCCAGCACGTCTTGAATGTAAGCGAGGTATGACTCCGTAGGGGATTGGGCACGGCAGGCCAATTCCTTTTTGGCGGCGATCTTCCGACTGGCGGTTTTGCCAAACACCTCCCGCATCTTTGCTTTGCATTGGTCCCAGCTTGTGAGTTCTTCTTCATTGTTCTCATACCACACCTTGGCCGTGCCTCTCAAATAGAACAGCACATTAGCCAACTGAAGTGTGGGATCCCATCTGTTCGGCACACTCACTCGTTCAAACATGGCCAGCCAATCGTCAACGTCGACGCCATCGGTTCCGCAGAATGTACCGGGATCCTTGAGAGGCGTGAAAACGTACGGTTGCGACGCCATGTTCGTCGGAGACGCTGACGTTGACGCGGAGGGCTGAGCATTGGCCATGGCTGGAAGGGCGATGCGACGTCCGCTGCGGAGCTCCGTTGCCTGATGGTTACCCAGCACCTCTCACCAATATGTTACGAGGTTGGTTGCTTCTGAGCGAGATGTATTTGCAGAGTAAAAACTACAGGCAAGAGACACAATGGCTGATTGGCCCAGTCGCGCGCCTGTCAGTCGCACCTCTTCCTTTTCTTCCTCTCCGTAGCAATATTGTCGATGGGGGCGTGCCCAACGGCCTGCAGTGTCACTGTCGACGCCTCGTGATCCGAAGCAGTCGGCACTTGTAGGAACAGAGGCACAGGTGTGCCTGCGCGTAGTCCACTTGATGATTCTGCGTCGCCGCAGAATGACGAGCCAGGCAATCCGATGCTTGTAGTTTTGTTCCTGCGATGTGTAGAATACACGGTTAGTCAGTCCAACCAACGTCGGCTGCCCGATCCGCTCTGAAGTCAACACGATCATCTTCTCATTCACTGTCTCTTGCACCGCGGCTTCACCTTGGGCTCGAGTGCAATCCGTCACAGGATGCTCCTCCACTGTATCTCGCGGTCGCTGGGTTGGCGAGGGCTCTATCTTAGGGTCTTCTCCCAAACATTCCGGATCATTCGGTCCTCGCGCCCCCTCGATGTTTCCGATGACAAGGTCGTAACGGGGGTCGTCATGCATAAAGCAGTAACTTCCCGCTGAAGTACGGGGTTTAAACCTCAATTTATGCTTCGGGAAGCATCCGAACCATACGGTTAATTAGGCAAACCGGTTTCGTTCTGCCTGTCAACTCACTTTCCCGTACCAAATTTCTCCGCACGATAACCGTGGAGCTACCGGAGTCTCTTAGAACCGTAATCTTTTTGCCCGCAACCTTTTCAGGCAGCGTTGGCATTCCCTTCGTAACACTGGTTGACTGTTTTGACATTACAGCACCCACAATAGGAATTTTATCCCCGTTTTTCAACTCTACGAATCCGTCGGTGACGGCATTATCATCGTATTTCGGTGCTGCTAGCACACAGGATACCTGGTGAGTTTGACTCGCTCCGTTTTGACATGCGTCTGCTTTGTGCCCAGTATGACCACACTTAAAACATTTTACTACCGTAGAGCTCGGAAAGATCGTTCGACAGTTTTTCGCGCGATGACCCACTCGGTTACACAGAAAACAACGCGGAATGCTCTCCGGTGCATGCTTCTTTTCTTTAGGAGCCGATTTCTTCGAATCTTCGAGACAATCCTTCTTGACCTTGGCCAAATTAGTGCCACCTTGCGCTTCCAAGAATTGATCAGCCAAATCGAGCATGTCTTCAAGTGACTTAGCTTTCCTCTCTTTCAAGTACAGTGACAGGCTTGGGTGGCAACTAGTAAGAAATTGTTCTCTAATTAGGAGCTCTCTAAGCTCATCGTACTCCTGCGGTGTCTCTGAAAGTTCAATTCATCTGTCGAAATAATGGCAAAGTCCGGCGGCATACTGCGTAGCCGTCTCACCATCAGCTGGCTTTCCTGTCCGAAATCTGTCCCGGAATCCTTCCACAGTAAGTCTAAATCGCTTCAGCAAAGCAGCTTTCAGCTTTGCATAGTTGGCTGCATCGGTCGGCGTCAGCCTACCGTACACACTTAGCGCTTCACCACTCAAGCAAGTACTCAAAGCAGTTGCCTATTGATGTTCCGGCCAATTCTGGCTCCTCGAAATCGTCTCAAATCGGTGAAGGTACGCGTCAAGGTCGTCCTTCCTTTCATCAAACGCTACGAGCAGCTTGCTTGGGTTCAAACGGAAGCCGTGGTCCTCCCGTTCGCTGCTTTCAACTCTAGCTTGGACCGGAGTTTCACTTCGCTGTTGCAAACGGAGCCGCTCGAGTTCCATCTCGTGCTGCCGCTGCCGTTCCCTTTCAGCCATCTCCGCTTCTCTTTCTTCTTTCGCCCTCTCAGCTGCCAGTCTTTCTCTCTCCAGCTGCAACTTTAATTGTTGCTCTCTTTCTTCCTTCAGCTGTCGCTCCTTTGCCTCTCTTTCTTCTCTCGCCCTTTCGGCTGCCAACTTTTCTCTCTCCAGCTCCAACTTCAATCGCTGCTCTCTTTCTTCTTTCAGCTGTCGCTCCTTTGCCTCTCTTTCTTCTTTCGCCATTTCAGCGGCCAGCCTTTCTCTCTCCGACTCAGCTGCTTTTTCTTCCTTGGCCCTTTCAGC
The DNA here is from genome assembly GCF_013339725.1 of Rhipicephalus microplus. Taxonomy (NCBI): domain Eukaryota; kingdom Metazoa; phylum Arthropoda; class Arachnida; order Ixodida; family Ixodidae; genus Rhipicephalus; species Rhipicephalus microplus. Next base: position 75,210,579 of record NC_051174.1, on the reverse strand, counting down.
TGCCAACCTCTCTTGTTCTAACTCAACTGCTTTTTCTTCCTTGGCTCTCACAGCTGCCACCCTCTCTCTCTCCACCGCCTCTTTCTCCTTCTGGCTTACCCACTTCCGTAGTTCAGCGCCAAAAAGACCCATCTTCTCACGAAGAGCTACTAACTTTTCGAGATCCATTGTGTCCCACAAATAAAGTCTTGCCTCGTGCAAAAAGTATCTGCCTAAATCAGTCTATCGGAACACTCCACTGCACTCGTTAACGAGAACACTGAACAACACACAAAATCGTTCCGATAGCACTATCAACAACTCGGGGCTCTTTCTCACTTCTTTGGACACACTGTGCACTAAAAGGTCCTGTCGCGGACGCCAGATTAATTGTCACACACGTCCCGTAAATTCGGGAGGCGATCGCCAGGCTAATTCCAAGGGCCGAAGTATCGGCCCCCCGAACCGCACCACGAAAGCGTGGACAATTTAGAAGTGGTCCTATTTGGCGTGCCAGCGGACGCCGGCTGTGGCCCACAGAACAAGTCAGAGCCGAGAGTTGATAAACAAATAAAATTATATTCTCAATAATGGCAGATCGAAAACAATACACAAGTATGCACACTCCACAATAGTTGAGTACAATATGTCACCAATCAAACAACGTACTACACAGTACAATCAGCCATACTCGAAACAACGGACACAGACAACAATACGCACTACAATGCAGTCGCTTGCATTGAACAACCAATACACTTAAAGACTGAAGAGATAGAAAACCTATCCAGTCCAAAGTTCTTGGAAC